>JBAMYA010000015.1:9255599-9291801 GCA_037176975.1 Arrhamphus sclerolepis | reverse complement strand
CCCCCCCCCCCCCCCCTCCCCCCCCCCCCCCCCCCCCCCCCCCCCCCCCCCCCCCCCCCCCCCCCCCCACAAACAGAAAGCTGGCAAGACATCTGAATGCTCACACTGATATAAGCACAGACTAAGGTGTGCACCTTTCCATGCCCGTGATGCAGATTTCACTCACTAGCAGAGGGTTGTCCATCGCACAGGGAGTAGAGGCTGTACGTAAGCATTCATGCTGAACGTATGGACACCTAAAGCAGACCAACTTCAACAACCCTCTGGTCAAACAAAGCTCTAATGAAGCATTATCAGAGTATTGACACAATCTCGACCAAAGGCTATCGTGTAGCAGCGGAGCAGTCTGAGTTTGGGATAAGCATCAGCAGTCTCTTTGAATCTCAATAACAGATGTCTCAATGCTGTCGATGACTCACAGTGACTGGTCAGGAATTAATGAAAAGTGTGTGTGTGTGTGTGTGTGTATTTGCAGCCTAATGGTGTCCTTAATACAGAAGAGACACAATGACGTTGAACAAGTACAGTAGTTTATTCAGAAGGTTAAAAGATAATGTTTTTTTTGGTTTTTGGTTTTTTTATTTACTATTTTTAATCCCCGTGGGGAAATTCTTTCTCCGCATTTGACCCATCTGGGCTGCTGGATCCAGAGTGGTGGGCTGCTGCAGTGCGGCGCCCGGGGACAAAGCGACCACCCCAGATGGGACGGTTTGCTTACATGCCTATATGAGTTAGCAATGCGATGATTTGCAAACTATTTCGACTTTTGACTTAACTGCAAGAACAAAGCACAAGTTTAAACAAAGAAACGTCATCACTGGGCTTGAATGTTATCACTGCTGGACAGGGAAACGATTGCAGTTCTTCCTGAAGGAAATATATGATTTAAGTGCAAAATGACAAAACAGTAAAGTCCTTCCCATCACTAGATGTTTAAAAAAACAGTTAACTTGTAACGGGTTTACTTACTTAGATCAGGCACAGATTAAATTCATCCTTGGATTTCTGTTATAATGATGTGGAGTCATGGAAACGAACGATATCAAACTTTTATCAGCAGCATTTTATTTGGCTGTCACTGAATGATTTTGTGGTTCCAGTGGAATTTATTGAAAGTTGGCAAACAGGGAAGTGGGAGGCGACCCTGTGACCGCTGCATAAGGACGTTAGCCTGTTTAATACGCTGCCTGCTCAACCAAGTCAACTATCTGGCAGCTCCAAACATAGTTGCTTTGTTGCAAAAATGGATAAGCAGGCAGCTGTTAAGCAAAGGTGGCGTAGATGTTGAGCGAGCCTGGGATCACAGAGATAAAGAGACTGTTTAAGTGGGTTTCAAGTGCGATGAGAGACAAACAGGCTCACAGACTGTGGCATACAAGAGGAGCCGGCTACAGCCTGTGCAGGACTCTGGCCAGAAAGACGAGCCGATTATTGATCTGCAGAGTTTGAGTTTCTTTGTGAAACAGGATCTGAGGACACAGGCAAAAGTGACTTATTTTAAAGTCTCCCTATTCACATCCATATCTATTGATCCATGCACACTTTTGTCCAGCTTTAAGTAACTCTCAGGTTGGCTTTTTTTTGTCCTCTGCATCTCTTCTTCTCATCATTTTCTCATCTTTCTGTTTTGACTAAGCAGACTCCCTTCATTTCCTCTCTCTCTTGCTCTTAAACGTCTCTATTTTTCTTCCTCCCAGTCCCTCGCTTAACTTTAACTTTGGTTAAACTTTAACTTGGTTACTTTTAAGACCACTGTATTTCCAGATCATGTTTCTCTGAGTGATTTAATTTTTTTCTTTTATGGATGTTTATTTTTCTAATGTGTTTCCCATAAAAGTCTCTATATCCTCAGAATCCCTTCATCTCAGACAGCAATAAATTGAGCAGCTCAACTCAATGTAATGCAATCACATTTAGGAATGACAAGCAGATTTCAGCGCACGCACACACGCAAAGACAGTAGAGATAACAACTTGGTTTTGTGGTAGATTTAATTGGCTGCACATGCTGTTGTCAGACGGCAGGGGTAAAATATGGCTGTCATTATTGCTTGCTGTCATAACTTGGCTTGTAAATCTCCCACTAAGTGGACGAAGAGAGGAGGGAGGAGAGAATTGATTCTCTTGCTGTACTTCATCTTTAGCCTCTTTCCTCTTGGTGCGGAGCCAAAAGCCTTGGAAGCCATCCTCCAAAATGTGAGCATCCACAGGAGAAGATAATGTTTGTGGCCCCTCCATCTGATGTCATTTTAATTACTCTGCACTCAAATCCAGCAAGTTATAGTGCTTCTTCTGTTGTTTCTTTTAATGCTCATTCCTCAAATTATCCCCCTACCTTCTGCCTTCATGTTTTCAACCCCATCTCTACATCTATTACATTCGTCTTTTTGTATTTCCACTAATCCTCCCTTTTTTTTTATCCCCCCCACTGTTCTAAACTCTCTTTTACCTTCCTACTGCTACCTAGGAGCAGACCTGTATAACTGAAAACGTCAGCCATGCTGTCTGTGAGTGACAGCTGGGTGAAATGACTGTGGCAGCACACAGAAGCATGAAGAATCCTTTTTCAGGCTGCATCAGAGTCAGTCCCTGCACCCATCTGTCAGCCGAAATTCACCAACACAGACTCTTGGTCACAGCTGACCCACAGTCAGCCAAGCAAGGGAGTAGCTAGTTGGGAGGAGAGAAGCTCAAAAGCAACACAAATAAGCATGAAGTTTAACAGATGGCTCTCTGCCAATCTTTTTTTTTTTTTTTTTTAAATCTCAATGCCACGCCTCTCTCTGTTATTCAGGCAGTCTTAACTTATCCTGAAATCCAATAAAGCCTAATGTTATATTCTTTTATGTTTGCTCCTAATTCTGTCTTTTTCCTCCATCTCTCCATTTGTCCCCAGGTGGTGCAGCAGCAAATGTGTCATGAGCAAAGTTAGGTGGTCCGCCCCTCACCCCACACAGCCTAGATTGCTGCTATTACACTCCCTCCATGCTGTTTCTCTCCTGCTGTAATTGGAGGTGCTGTGAATGGAAGAAAAATACTTGATTTCTTGAAGATGTTGATGGCCAGCAGTCAATTTATCGAGGTGAGATTTCTACATGACTTTGTGTGTTTAATTAAAAAAAAAAAAGAAGTAAATATGAAGCATTACAATGAAATAGAGGATTTTAAACTTTATGTCAAGTGAATGTTCATTCACAACCATATTGAGGCAACGGCATATGTTCATTGCTTGACCTCTCTTGTCTCAGCTCTTTAAATGCAGAGTATAATGTTTCACAGCTTGTTAATGATGTGTGAGTTGAGTCCAAAAGACACAAGACGGTATGGACCCACCGGATATAGAAAGAATATCTTTTTTTGTGTGTGTGCTCTCGGATATGAAACAATGGCTCGACTGATAAAAGTGGACTTTTACTGAGGAGGGAAAAAAAAAAGTGGCAATTTAATTTAGTGTAGGAGTAACACTTTTACATATTACTGTACAAGATGCAAATGAGATTTCGCCCCTTGAATAATCATCCGTCTAAAAGGCTGAACCTCACTGCGAGGTAATTACACTGCTCTCATCATTAAATAACCCCTGCTCTCTCTTACACTTCCATCTTTCTTTTTGCAAAACCCCCAGCACTTTTCTCCATTAAATACAGAAAGGGAAGAAAAAAAAAATAGCCTGAGCCTCATACGGTCTTACACAACAAATGCTAGACCACATAGACACAAACGTACACCCTCACAAAACCTGAAACTGATGGCACCAACCACACTCACTGCTAACATTTTTCTAACACGCTCCATCTCGTGTGTTACCATAACCTCCCTCACTAATAATAAGGTGCTGGGATTGAAGTTTAGAAATATTTCTCGTTCAAAAGATAAACCCCAGAAACCTTCTTCTTGGGCTGTTGCATCTGCCAGAAAGTGAGAAAACCGCTGGTACGCTGACCAGCTGTAACTGACATTAATAACTAGAAATCTAATTACAAATACATACTGAAGGGTGTAAAAATAGCTGTTCTACAGTATGTCTGGGCTTAAGGCACCGTTAAATTTATTAAAAGTGCAGGATTAGCTGATACATTTATCATCCATCTAAACCTCTCAGCAAGTGTTAAGTGTAAACGTATAAAGAGTTTTTATATATACACCATTTACTTCAACTACAGATGGATATATCATGATTCTTTTGAGAATATTTTTGATAGAAACATTACAGAACTGAGAACTTAACCGCTGCTTTGTAGGTTCAGTGTATTTAAAACGAACAGAGCTTCATAACTGGGAGCTGCATTTCTATGTTTTACAGGGATTTATTTATTTGAATTTTTCTGTTGTAACTTCCGCTAAAGGAATTACAGCACAGACAGAGGTGTTATTTGTTGCTCTGTTTCTGGCGGTCACCAACCAACAGAGGATGCCGGGCTGCGGGGGGCTTTTGTTTCACTGGGAACACCTTGTGATGCATCAAAGCACAGCTGTGAAGTGGGTGTGTTCGTGGATTCAGGATAAGTGAAAGGAAATTTCCCTTTACAATATCAAGCTGATTCCGGTTCAATTAAAAGATCAAAGCGAGGTGGGATGGGTTCATTGGTTCATGTGGCTGACGTTGATTTTGTTTACAGCACTGCCATCTTCCCCCAGGCATGCTGAACTGCTCACCTCGGACAAAACAGCAGGACTGTCCTGAAAAACGATGGCGCTCAAGACGCCGCTAGGGTTTCTGTTCTCACCTTACCCTGGCACCTGTTGCGGATCCCAACTGTGGACTATTTTCAAACTCGGTGGCAAGACCACATCAATACCAAAATGAAGCCACTGAGCAGGAAAATTCAAACCGGGAGATGGGAAATGACAGTTAGGCAGGACAAAGATAGCCACTGTGGCAGAGGGAAAAGAGGAAAAGACAACATGGAGAAGGACCACGGAGAAGGAGAGAGAGGGAGGTAGATGGAAGTCGTGGAGTGATGTGTGAGCAGGTTCAGCTGACAGAGAGAGGTGGGGGCACTGTCAAGGCCCTGTGAGCCTCAAGGCACATGGAGGAGAAGTAACAGGTAATTAGACTGAGGGTGTTATGAAAACCTGGACTGCAGAAGGAACAGCGAGCAATGAGCAGACACTCAACACTATAACACTATATATGTCAAATATAAATGTTTGACCTAATTTGTTTTGTGGTTTGAAATCTACAGGAAGACCTTTAGATTCAAAGGAAGAAAGTTCAATCAGGATCAACTTTGAAATGCTTCAGAATATGATTTGGCCGATTAAACCTAGTTAGACCCATAGGTCCATGGTCCCGTTTCCAATAAATCCAACCAAGAGGAGAAAAAGCCAGTAGCTTCTTCCAGGAGTACAAAAAATGTTTTATATACCAACTAATTTAAGTGTCTTTTTTGCCTTCCAACACTGAAGTTTTGGCATGTTGGTGAAATATATTCCTGCAAAATGAAAAGATGATTTATTTTAATCTCAGTGAGCCGAACTTTGGAAACAGTTGCGCAGTTAGCATAATTTATCTGCATAAGAACGAGTACCTTTCAACATGAGAAAGAAAATAAAGTCTTTTGAGGTTTAATATTTCAGTTGGCAAGTAATAACTCTGCTACGTTTTGGCATGATAAAACATTGTTTAGTCATTTAGACATTACCTCAACCATTTCAATTATCCTGAAGTTTCTATTTAGTATTCATTTTATCTCTGTTCCCTTCATTTCTCTGCAGATGTGCTGAACACTTCTCCTGCATGTACTGAAAGGAACATAAGCAGAGGCTTTTCAAACTTCTGATATACTTAGATAAACGTTTAGCAATGCCTGGATCACTGCACATGCTCAGTGCCAATATTTTTCTGAAGTGTTCATGGTTAAAATCAAAGCCTTCGATTCAAGGACTTCAAAATAAATCCTAAATTGCAACCTTGTTCATTCTGGGAAGACGCTGCTGCTCCAAAACTCATTATGCTAGTTGTCAGGAGAAGGTCAGCACTGTGACACAATGTTCCAAGCTGCCTGAAGGAATTTAGTATGGATAACTTTCTGCAACATTCAGAGCTCAATTCCAGCTGTCATCAGGCTGGAGGAGGCAGAAATGCATTACCATCCAGGATAATACGCTTTATTATATATCTTATATGCCAGCTCACGGTGCCTCGGGGCAATGAGAAGAGCAATTACAAGGACTGGAATGTTTAAAGTGTGTGTGCGTGTGTCTGCATGAGTGTATATGCCACACAAACACACCTGCCAGCATTTACCTCTCAAAGCCAATAAACTCCTAATGTATTATTTTCAAAGTCGCATCAATTTTTAAAATGTTATCAGGCCTTGGACATGCACCACTGTTTACTGATGATCCCAGTACAAGGACATGATCCTTATTTAGCAGCCAGTGTAATCGGCACACTTTAACACGCCCACGCGGTCTGAGACAATCCCCCCCCCCCCGAAAAAGGGATCACCACAATCATTACAGCGTCTGTGGAATGAATTTATAAATATTTCTTAACACTAAAACGAGTCATTAAACGTGTGAAGCCATGGCAACAATCTGGCAGTTTAGAAGACCGAGCAAGAACTTGACTCAAACATCCAAAATGTTTTATTTCATTCAACGGGGAATAGGAAAAACATCTGAGATAAAAATCTCTGCTAAATGAAATGCAATTTCAACATAATGCCACCAACAGAGTCTGCTCCTGTGGCAAAGTCAAACTGAGAATTGTCACTTTTTATGTTCCATCTGCCAATAATCCTTTGCACCAGAGTTAAATCCCAGCACTGCCTGTTGTTAACGCACCAATATAACAGTGCTATATGCTTCCAGATAAGAAATCATCACAAAAGGCTGAATCAAATATTCATCCTATTGATCAGTAATCTCCTGTTTTCATTACGTCGGTACTGTCGCTCTCGCCATCGCCTATCCTCTGCTCCCCTTGCCCCCCGTTTCATCTGCTCACTCTTTCCGATGTAATCTTTTTCTTGATATGAAGAGAAAGAAAAATGAGGACACTTAACAAAGACACAAACATACTTGCTGTGCAGCTGGAGTTGCTGATGATGCCTATCTCCTCGTGTTGACAGGTGAACATGTTTGCACGCTCGTGTGTGTCTTTTACACTACTTCATGTGTAAATGCCTGGAATCAGTATCATTGCATCTTGGGAAACATTGAATCAGTTTTGTCCTTTATTTGTCAGATTTGTATCATCTTGGAATTAAATGTTGTGCAGCACAATGAAAGGACCATGCTTAAGCAGTGAAACAAAAAAAAAACAACCATTTTCTAAAACTGAGGTCCTGCTATAAGTAATTTTTTTCTTTAATAATTCAAAATCATTTTATAAATAAGTTTTTAATTATTCAGATCCCTAAAGTCTCACTGGAATACTCAATACTTTTTTTTATATATACATCCCATTCCCTTCCACAGAATGATGCTGCCACAACATGTTTGACATATATGGAAAGTATGTGTTGCAGTAACTGTCACTATTTAAGTTCCTTCAGTGATTCATTGTCGAAATCTCTGACTGAAATTGTAAAATCCTTTTGTTTTGAACAAGTTCCCTGGGATTTTCCATGACGAAGCATCCGTCTTTCCACAATCAGCTGTAGCTTCAAGTGTGGTGTCAGTATAATACCATATATACTGAAAAATCAAAGTCCAAAAGCAAAACTCTGAATCTGTAACCAGGAATTCAAACTTTGTTCCCAAGAATGACTCTTGAACTTTCAGCTCTAAAATCATTTCTGCTTTCAAATGGTCGTCCTCAGTTGCACTTTTCCTTTCTCTGCTCTCAGTTGTAAAAAAAATATTAAATGTTGATTCTCAACATATATGCAGGGGTGTAATAGTGGCTTCAACTCCACCTTCTCCTGCAAGGTGCTTGTTTACTTGCTCAGTTGAGCTAATAAAAGTCTGTCCGGGACTCTCACGATGCATGATGTCAGAGAAACAGGTTTATAGTCATTAAAAGCAGATGGATGATTAAGGATATTTAAATTTATGGATGGATGAAGACTGTTTTTTGGGTTTTTTTCACAAGGGGATTTTTTTTCTTATCACAATGGTCTCGTAGTCATAGAGGTCTGTACGACTCGGCAAATTACCAGGAAGCTGTTCTGTGCTTCTTAATGAGAAATGGCTTCAATCTGTCCACTTCATAAAAGCCTGATTGGTAGCAAGCTGCAGAGACAACTGTGCTTTCCATGAGACTTGTAGGTGGCCATTGGCTTGTGATTACCTGTCTAACCAAGGCCCTTTGTCAGTTACTAGTTCACCCATATGAATCCTGCAGAGAGTTTCTCTTTTTTCCATCCCTAGAGCTGTACCATAGCACAATACTGATTTGAAAGAAAGCTCATGTCAGCTTCATGGCTTTGTTTTCTACCATGCCCCATCAATGGTGCCATCTGACGCTACCACCATAGCGCTCCACACCGCCTGGAGCATCAGGGGAACTTCCTAAGGCTGCTCTTCCTGGACTTCAGCTCAACCTTCAACCATATCATCCCTGAGATCCTGGAGCACCTCCCCCACCTGCCTGTGGATCAAGAACCTTTTGACAGACTGCCCACAATCTGTTAAATTTGGCCGTCATTTCTCCTCCACCCTCATGCTCAGCACGGGTTCTCCGCAAGGTTGTGTATTGAGTCCCATCCTCTTCACTCTTTACACACATGATTGCACTTCGACCCATCTCTGAAATGCCATCATTAAGTTTGCGGATGACACCACTGTGGCTGGGTTAATCTCAGGGGAGGATGAGTCTGACTAGAGAGATGAGGTCATTAGACTGACAGCACGGTGTACAGCCAACAACCTCCTATTGAACACCACAAAAACAAAGGAGATCATCCAAGATTTCAGGAAGGGTAGAGCAGACTCCGCCCTGCTGTACATCAGTGGGGACTGCGTGGAAAGGGTCCGCACCACCCGCTTCCTGGGCGTGCCGACCTCAGACAGCCTGTCCTGGACTCCAAGCACCACGGCCACAGTGAAGAAAGCCCAGCAGCGTCTCCACTTCCTGCGGGTGCTCAGAAGGACCAACCTGGAGAAGAAGCTACTGAGGACTTTCTACAGAGCCACCATCAAGAGCATCCTGGCGTACGGAGTTACAGAGTGGTGCTCGGCAGTGGACAGGAAAGCGTCGCAGAGAGTGATCAACACAGCCCAGAAGATCACTGGATGCTCTCTGTGCAGCCAGGAGGACATCGCCAGCTCTCGCTACCACAGCAGAGCTGTCAACATCATCAGGGACTCCTATCACCACGGCAACCACCCGTTTGAGCTGTTGCCCTCGGGTGCTGCAGGTCTCACAAAACCCACACAAACAGACTGAGGTATAGCTTCTTCCCCAAAGCTATCACCATAATAAACAATCAATCCTAACCCCCCATCAGCCACTGGTTTCTTTCTTTTTTTTTTCATTATTACTTTTGCTGTCTATGTCAATATTTACTGCTGCCATCTGCACATGTCATTGCACTTAACTTCTATGAACTTAAAGAACTCCTAGAACTTAAACTCTATGTGTATATACTGTGCATGCATTTTACATTTTCTTCTCTTTAAATTTATTTATTTTTAAATATTTTTCATATTTGCACTAACCTGAAGAGCTACCTCAATTTCACTGTACTTGTACAATGACAATAAAAGCATTCCTGCATTTCCTGACTATATAAAGACACAATTTTAAGACATCTCAAAGCAGGATGCACCAGAATTCAAATGTAAATATCATATTAGACTCTAAATATTTACTTAAGTGAGGTATTCCAGTCTCTACTTTGACATTGTCTTCAGTTATTGTTTTAATGACAAAAGTGCCTTTGGAGGGACTGCAGACCTACAAGCATCTCAGGGCTTCCGATCAGTTCGGCTGGGTGAAGGATGAGGGCTAAATTTGGTCAGCAGGACACATGGTGGTTGCAGCAAAGGTTTGTTGAATTTTATTTTTTACAGTTCATTGTATCTAAATTCTTCAGAAATGTTTCCTCATTGCATTTATCCTAGGCCTGCATACCTCATTGAGTCTGGAGTCACTATTATCAGCAGTAGCAGGATAAATTAGTGTTGTTAGTGTGTGGTAATCTTTCCTTATGTGAACTGAGAAACATAAAATCAAACCATAGAATTATTAGTCTTGTCTTTGATGATATCGTCTAAACGCGCTTCTGATCCGCTGCAACACAAACCAGTACAGGAGACCCTTAGTCACCCACAGTAATACCCATTTACAGTGAGTCTTTAAAAAGACTTAAGTAATGACCACTGACAGTTCATTTCCCTTCAGGGCTTTATGAGTATTTTCGAACAGAATTTAATTGAATTCAGAATAATCTGCGGAACAAAGTCTTTGTAGTCTACACGTGCGATTCATGTTTCCCACCGACGTCTGCTGAGGTCTTTGATCTTTGACTCTTTATGAACCAGTTTTAAGGAATCTGTGGAAACCTTGTTTCACTGCTGGATCTGATCTCATCTTGCAGCCTTGATCAATGCATACATGTGACGTTTTAGCTACTTCCATAGTGTCTAACTACGTTAGGGGGTGGGGGGTGGGGGTGGGGGTTGCTGCTTCTTCTGGGCCACATGGGGTGATGACTGCCGGGTTTGTGCTCCTTGCAGTGCCGCTGCTGTGGATCGGGGTGGACCTGGGCTCCTGTCCATGGAGGCGGGCCTTGTAAGTGGTGGCTCCAGGGCCTTACTGTATGTTCAGAGTTGCTGAAGAGTCCGACAAAGCGGCAAAATCGACAAAGTTGCCATGACAAGAAAACATTTGAATGTTCTACATTTCGGATGTCAACATTCTGATTGGTTGTTGCCGAACCGTGTCATAGCTCATTTACATAAACTTGACTGAGATTTAACTTTCTTTTATTGCTCAAGATGCCCAAGTTTCGTCACCCACCTCTTTTGTTGCTTTTGTCGCTCTTGCCCATGCAAAGTGAATTATGTCCATCACTCTTGCCACCTGTATCGTTTCGGTCTGAACGTACGGTTGGGTTCCCCTCTGGCCAATCTGGTCCCAGCCCCTTGCCGCGCTGCTTCTTCCAATCCTGTGAGGCATCACCCTGTTGAGAGATCCTCCCCTGCTGGTGTCCCCTCCACCTCTCCTACTCTCCAGGGCTCTGACTTCTATGATGAGTTCATGAGACAAGAACACCTGCAACTGCCTCATCTTTGTTCTTCGTTAAGTTTCTAAGCTTGTATGGGGCTTCTCAAGGTCGCTCTCCAAATTGTATCAAGCAGCCACCGCCTGAGTACCAATTTTTCTCTGTGTTCATGGCTATTATCTTGACTCACCTCCTGCCCTGCACAATTGCCACTTCTGCTCCGAGGCAGATAAACAGGGTATGTTGTCCAACTATAGCGAGTGAAAATCTGTATTAATCTGTCTGTCAGCACACAAATAGAAACATAAAATGAGGACTATAGATTAAGCTCTTTTTTATGACCTGACTTTTCACTCAACATGCATTTATCTATTGTACCACAGGATTAATGTTTGAACCAGTCTCGTTTGTCTACAGGTCGTAACAACTCAGCTATAACAGTTGTATCTACATGTCTGTCTTAAGTTATGTATATATGTGCATTCACAAGTACATGAATATGTTAAGTTCAGTACATCAATATCTATGCATTACATACCCTGCCACACACACACACACTGAAAGTGTTCATCCATTCTTCTGTGCGCTAGCGTTCCGTATTTTCCATACACTTCATCTGTCTCTTACGTCTGTCCTTTATTGTAACACAATCCACTGCACACAGCTCGCTACTCTGCACACACCACAGCTTCACTGTCTTGTCTCTTTGTCTGTCCTGTCCATAAATGTTGGTGATTTTAGTCCTCCTGGACAGAACCAGGATTTCAGGCATTAATAAAAAAGCTAAATCAGACTGTCAAAGAGAGCCGGTGAAGGACACTCACTTTCACCTACGCACATAAAAGGCATCTGCTGCAAAATTTAAATGCGTATATATGTATCGACAAACGGTTTTGCCAGACTATGACATTAAGCATAAATATATATGCAAACAGTAGTTTAAAACAGTTGTTTGAGAAAAACGAACAAAAAAATCCTACCTCCATAGTGATTTCAGTCTATCAGAGGAAAAACAGTCCTCACAGTTACTCTGAACATTTAGACTTACCAAAAAAAACTTAACATGCACATTTTTGGACTAATGAAATAATTGTAGAAACTGCATCAGGACAGAATGCAAACTCAGCAACAGCTGGGATTCAAACTGGGAACTGCCCTGCAGTGAGGCAACAGTTTGTCTGTTTGCTTTTGTTTTTCATCTTTTGTGTGTTTCATGTTGTAATACGATTTGTTGTTTTATTTTGTGTATTGTTCTGTCTGTACTTTGTGTCCTTGTTTGAGCTTTCAATTACTGATTGACAACAAGACTGTCGCACACTTGTTTTTTTCTCATTATTATTTAATTGTTTTGGGGGGAAGTGTTGCCTTATTTAAATATATATATTTTACTGAATATCACCATAACTGTGTCTGTGAGCCCAAATCTGGGTTCTCCGCTCTACACTCTCCTGATAGCCATCCCTCCGTTGCTCTCTCCCTTCGTTGCCCGCGTTCCCAGTGGTAATTACGAGGCGTTTCAGACAGTAGTTCTGCAGGCCTGGGATGCTTCCCCAGTCATTACTCTTCAGATCAATCGTGAACTAAACTATCAATTGTGGACTAAACTAAACACGCACTCTCAGAAGCACAGAACAATTAAAACTCCACATGGAGGGAAAAAAAAAATCTACAGATAATAATATGAACACACATATGCACAGGCATGCACACAAACTCATTTCTGCAGATGACCAAACACATTTGTCCATAGAGGTAGAAAATTACTTAAATCAGCTTGAAGAGAATTTAGGCTACAGTTAAAGGGAAGTAATAGGCGAAAAGTCTTATTTAATAGCAGCTTACTACTAGGAAGCAGTAGTAAGCTGCAGCAACAAGCAAATCTTTGCTTCAAGCACAACAAACATTTTCGTGTTTTCTCTTCAAAGGATCACACAGTAATATACTCGACAGTCTACCTCATCAAAGCTCTGAAACTGTGTGTGCTCCAGTCTGACTTAATGCTGGATGTTTGGTTTACAAGTTTATATATGAATTTCTTTGCAATGAGTCTCTCTCTCTCACACACACACACACACACACACACACATTGACTGGCTAATGAGACAGGAGTTGACAATCAAGAAAGAACCTACATGCAATGGAAAATACTAGAATTCAGTGTCCTGTCCAGGATGATGCTTACCACTGTGTTGCATCCCTTCTTCTTTTAACAACAGTCTATATACTTCTAGGCACTAAAGAGACCACTTGCCCGAGTCTTGAGAGAGGAATGCTGTTCCATTCTTATCAGATATAGGGTTTGCATTCTTCAGCAGTCATTTCTTTCTTTCTTTTTTTCCTATTTCATGAAGCCTCAAATATTTTCTTTTGGTGAAAGGTCTGGATGGCAGGTAGACCACTTTAGCAGCTGCAGTCTTCTGTAAAATCACACAACGGATGCAGTTTAGCATAAACTTCCTGAAAGACACTAGACCCTCCCTGAAAAAATAAGTTGTTGTTGAGAAGGAGCATATGTTGCCTTAAAACCTGTATTTACCTTTCAGCATTAATGTTTTTCTTTCCAGAAGGGGGAACAGAGGGTGTGTCAATTACAGGGGAATTACACTCATCAGCCTCGCTGGTAAAATGTATGCACCCTGCTGGAGAAGAGCATCTAGTTGATAATTTAACCTGTGATTCAGGAGGAACAGTGTGTGGAATACTGGACCATCTCCTTACTCCCAGTAGGCTCCTGGAGGGTTTTTGGGAGTTTTTCCAATCTGTCCATATAAACTAAAGGCAGCTTGTTGGAGGAGCTGTCGGTGAGGATGCACTAATACATCCTTTGTGGAAGTAATTTGAGCATCTGCAACGACAAAAGGATTTTATATGTCCTAAAAACACATATATTGAATTAATATAATGGGTTAGGTGATATAATGAATACATGTATATTGAATTAGCAAAGCAACTGTATACATTGTCCCAAATGCAATTAATTCTCTTCTTACAAATTAGACATAAATACTGCAACTAAACAATGGTTAAAGATCAACACATTTTAAAAAAAAAAAAAAAAACAAAAAAAAAACAGCCAAAGGTAACAAATATTTTTTACGAGTTCCAAAATCAATTAAAAGACAAAATACAAAAAAACTAAACAGAAATACACATTAATGCAAAATGAGACAAAGAGAACAAAACACAACAAAGTACAGTAAATCAAGATATCAAAACCCAACACAAACTAAAAAGCAGTGAGGAGAAATATGTCTTAAGCCAGGATTCGAATGTAACAATGGTTTAATCAGGTTTTATTTGAGCAGGTGAGCTCTTTCAAAGAGTGGGGAAGACACTAAAACCCAGGCTTTGTTTCTGGGTCTTGATCTGCGAACATCAAAGATCATCTGACTGAGTACATCAGTGCTTTTGTAGGAGTACAAATATGAAGAATCTCAGGAAAATAAGGTAGTGCCAACCCATTAAAATCCTTAAAAACAAGCAAAAGAGTCTTAAAGTGAAGTGATGCCAGAACTGCAGTGATACGCTCATGTTTCACACCAAGGTGATCTAATGAAAATATGACTATAGAATTACAATGATCATGGTTATAAAACCATATATGACTGTCAGAATCAGATAAATTAGATATGTCTTCACCTTGGTAAACAATCTTAACTGAGAGAAGCTGACTTTGACAACAATCCTAATCTTTTTTATCAAAGTTATATATGCTGTCTAAGCTTACACCCAGATTTTAATAAACGATCGAGTAAATAACCCCACAACCTTCCAGTCAACCAGAGCAAGAAACAGTTTCCATCTTACTGTCTCTGGGGTGGGGAAGGTTCAGTTCCAACCAGTTCTTCGTATTATTTATACAGTTTAACAAGGTTCTGCATTGAATTGTGGTGGGTCCGAAATGGGCCCTTGGGTTATTCTTCAAGAAGGAAGGCCACGGAAGAAGAAATGTCACCATTTTGTGCAGAGAAACTTCTGTCAATCAAAAATGACTTGAACCAATTATGGATGTACCCTAAGAGCCCACACACTGTTCCAGACAGCACGACAGAATGGAAAGTGTCAAAACTAACAGTCAAATCTAAAACCATTAAAACAGCAGAGCTCTTGAGTTCACATTTTAACAAAACAAAACAAAACAAAAAAGCCCACACAGATAATTAAAAGATAAGACACAAATAGGTTAATTTAGAAGCTGTCTTGAAATTGAAGAAAGCAAAAGGATCCAAGTTATTCTTTTTTCAGAATAACCTTACTTAACCTGAGGAATCTTTCTGCTAAAGTTAAAGTGCTTGACCCGATAGTGTGAAAAACATCTTTAACGAAACTATCAAGCATTGACTGCTGACACTGGTTACATGGTGCAGTTGTGTTAGACCTCATACTTCAACAATGTCAGTATGAAATTAAAGCTCCAGAGCAAATATGAGTCCTTGTGCTAAATGTGCTACTGTTACTTTATCTACTCTCTGTTCTGTATGTCACTTAGTCGCTCTAAAAATAACGAGAATACCATCAAGAGTGTGCAAATGACCACAATATGAAATTATTTGGCATTTGGACATTGAATATTCAAATGTATAGCTTCTTCTTTCATTTGTAACTGTTGATCATCTCTGTGGAAATATGACAAGTCCGGGTGGACAGGTGGAGTCCATGGTAACGGCGATCTCAAGCCCAGCTATATAATCCAGACCTTGTGCACGAGAGACTTGGCGGAAGTGTAGCACTCCTCCTTCCATCTCCATAACCCCCCAAACACAGTTGTTCATGAATATGGATGGCAAGCAAGGCTCCCTGGCATCATTAACATGCCACAAGCCCATATAAATCACATCACCATAAAACCTCCAAATGCTCTGATAGAAGAAGGTAACAACTAACTGTAGACAAGAAAACAAATAATTCTCAAAGACAAAAACCCTGAAGATGCTTGGTTCATTTCTATATGGTGGTTAGTCTCTAAATTACTTTGTGGATTTGTTGTAGCGTTAAGAGCCTCGGTTATCTTATGTTACAGGGCCAGTTACACACAATTTAACTTGGCTGAGATGTTGAAAGGTGCTTGTGTGCAGCTGTAACAGACTCCATTCTCAGGGATTGGATGTCTTTTCACTTTGAAAATCTTTTATGCTAAACAATTGAACAGTACAGCTCCTTGAAGATATTTTGCTACAATAATCAGATTCTGCAGTTTACAGTAAAAGGATCTAGGAAAGTTGAATAATCTAAATTACATAGTCTTTGAATGTGTGGATTATGTATTCATTTTCACTTTCTGATATTTGACATACTCGTGGCTTGAAAACAAAATGCGTTGAAATGCCAGCAGCCAGCAGCTGTGGCAACTTTTCAATGAGGGCATTTCACAATCTGCCACCCCCCTCCTGTCTTATTCTATCTGTCACAGCCATCAAAAGTCATAAAATGCACACAAATTATTTGTCCATATTGCTGCCTGTTACAAAAATCTCCTGGCCATCTGCAGTTTTGAATACAAATACTCATGACTTTGATTTGTGGCCGACATAAGAATTCTATGTTTGGTCCAGCAATGAATCAAAAAGCACATGGCTTATTCTTAAAATGGCAAAGCAAAATGGCTCCAAAAAGACAGTTGATATGCTTCAACAATTTTTAAAAAGTAGAACACTATCCACTTTGATCTGTCCATGTTTTTTCTGCATCTCTCTTGTTGTATCAAGCATGCAATAGCTACTGTGTTTGTGCTTTATTTTTGATCATTTATAAGCCAATGCACTGAGCTATATTTCAGTATCTGCGTTTGATCTGGACTAATTCTTTGTACAAAAACAGAAAAGTGGTCATCCTGGCTTTTGTTTACGTCCCCCCCCTCTTCTCCAAACATTATGCAGGCCCCACATAGAGAGATGCTTTGAGGGTGACTTTTTGCTGTGTTTGATGATTGAGACCTCCTCTCACAAATCCAGCTATGAATATGAAGCAGTAGGGCTCTGAGCAGGCGCGGAGGCAGGCATCTCCTCTCCTCTCTGTAACTTCAGACGAAGTTCCTTGCGGGGGGTCGAGTAGATGCTGGGGGCCGCCACAGCGCCAGCTCTCTTCAGAAACCAGCACTTTTTCTTTGGAGTGAACCCATGCACAATTCATTGTTTTCACTCTGTACAAGATGTGGAAAGACTTTCGACAAACACATGCTGAACAGAGGGACGGCGCGTTAGCTTTGTGTTGTGTTTTTCCTCCGTCTTTCTTACCCAATTGCAACACAAAATGTTAGCACTGTTTCAAATACACTTCAGTGGTCGCTCCTAAACAATCAACAAGAGTTGAGAGTGCTAGCTTGGATGTGACTGAATATGGCCGCCCTTTTGATCTTACATTTTCATGCAATCTTTTTCCACATTAGAGGATTTTAATCATCAACAAATTATTGCATCTTCTTTTGGTTTATATTTTAAACAAGGAGTTGTGTTCTTACCTGTAGTTTCAATATACATAACTTACTTAAGCAAGCATCATAAGTCATGCTATTCCTTTGTAAAAGCAGCTGAACATCTTCAATTATTACTGTTTTAGTTTGATTCTATTAAGTTTCATATTTCTTAGGGGCTATTATTTCCTCGGGGATGTTACACACCAGCAAATCATCCTTTCAGAGAGGAGGAAAGCCCAACAAATTTGCTGAAAATGATACCTGGTAACTCAGTTAAGATAACTTTAGCGCATCCCTCGGCCACTTCACGCATAATTAAATTGACAGGAGCTGAATTCTGATATCAACCAGATGATGTGACAGCAACTGCAGGTTAGATGCTAAAGTAATTATCAAGCTGAGTGATTTTTTTTCTAATCAAATTAGGATGATGAACTTCAACCTCCCACATTTTATGTGGTGACATCTATCTACAGAGAGCATGGCTACACCTTGATTTGCCTTTGACTTGTCTTGAATTATCATTCACTTTGTCATAAAGTCCTTAAAATGACAACAGCAACTGCAAAGATCTGATGTCACTAAATCTTAAAGGAGCTGTATTTTGGAAAAGCAGAGAACATAATCCAAATATCTTGGTATTTTAAACCGATTTTTATTTTTCTAGCCATGACATTTCATACAAAAAAAAAGGCAACATGTTTTTGGAGGTAAAGGGGGGTAGCCCCTTGGACAAAGGTCATTAGTATTGCCTCAGGTCAGGATTATGGAAAACTAACAAAATATGCAGTGGGGTGGAGTTGTGGGTAAGGAAAGGTTGGACATGGATTGACTCCTTAATGTAATTACACACACTCAGGGGAGAGAAAGAAACAGAAGTGGACTGGGGATTTGAGAGGGGGGTGTGACATCCTCACAATAGAGAGCCGAGGACTGTCAGCAGACCTGTCTCTGAGGGTGAGGGTTGTTCTCATGGCCTCGGGCCACACGCAAGAAATTAAAACATCTTGGCCTAAGGGCCTGGAAACTGCAAACCCAAACAGGGAAAAGAAGCTGACATTTGAATAACGGGACATGAGGATGATGCATATAATTCATTGGTATTCCTGTGCTCTGCCGTTAATTTAAGCATATGAACAGAGCTGGCTTCCATACAAATCAGCAGCCAGTTTTTACTGCAATAAACATCCAAAACTGTAAAAACATAATGTCTTATGTTTTTCCACACTTTAGGAAAAACAGGTTATTTCTGTCAGAGTCGGAGTTAATGTAGCATACAAGCAATCACAGAATGAATGTATTGCCCACTCTGGAGTTGGCACTCCCTCAAACACAGAAATGAGGAAGGGGGAAAGAAAGACTCTTTGATGAAAGGACGGACCCCAGCCCCCCACTTGTACTCCTTCCTCTCTCCCTCTCTTCCTTGCCCTGTGGAGTTAATCTGGCAAGGAAGCAGCAACAGCCAATTTACACAAGCAGTAGCAGCTTTTCTTGTGGCGTGCCTTCTTTCACCAGCCTTGCCTGTGCATCCACCCCCATGCACCTCTGCGTTCTTTGTGTGTGCACTTGTTTGCCAGCGCTTGTGTGCACAGTGTTTGTGTTATTCTGCATTCATAGGATGGTGGAATAATATTGTGTACAGTAAGGTAGAAGAGAGTCGAACCCCTGAGGCTGGCAGCAACTGCCTCATACAAGCTGTGCAGCTAAGGTATCACCACTTACCTTCACCCAACCTCATGTGCCCCCCTGGTGTGCAGTCTGTCACCAGAACACTCCCACTGTAAAAAAGCTTTTTTATGTTGCTTTGAACAAAAGAAAGAACACATTTCTCCATAATTGAGCCGACCTTTCTTACTCCTCTTTATAGCCACACATAGATAGTCTGCCTTATAGGCATCTGTGCATTTATACAACCCAGGAAAAGGGGGAAAAGAAAGGACAAACCATGTTTTCTGTAATTACCAACAGGGCATGTTCAGAATAATAAATGGCATGAATGAAGCTATATGTTATATCTATATCATGGTGGATATGACATTGCCAAGGTACTAATAAACTCTTCATCACTGGAACAAGTCATTACCAGAGCACAAACTGCAGTCGTCTTGTCATTGGTGGTACTGTTTGTCATGCTGGTAAGAGAGCTTTGTTTCTGCTTTCTATTGTAATGTGTTCAATAAATCCTCAGGACACAGCGATTATCTTGGAGTTTTAAAGCAAATCCAAACATTGTGGCCCATCAATTTTTCTCCACCAGCCTCGCAGAGATCAAATAAATCAAAGTCGATCTCAGCCAGAAGTTAATTGTTTAATGAGTGGTATCTAGAGCTGGCGTAGCTGTGTACCAGAGCTGAAGGAATGTAGGTGGTAATTTGGCACCAGTGAGTCCATCTCCTTCATTTAAATTGATATATATTCCTTCCAAATTACAGCTGTTGACCCACTTCAGTATTTTTATGCAGCATTGTTTTAGAGAAATGCTGGTCACACAGGAAACTTTCAACTCTGTGCAGTTTTGTTTTTTTTCCCTGTATTTTTCAAGAAATAAATTCTTAATGACAAATGCAGGCTGTTGCGAATTTGTCATTACTAATTGATATGATCTATGACCTATCATATGCAGCCCGCATTCCTCTCTTTTCAATTTTAGGATGGTCTTTCTGAAGCTGCAGGTCAGAGGTGAAGGAGACCAGACTCATCCTAATTTCCACAGTGATGCATCAGCACTATGTGTGCCCCGGGTTAATAGAAGTCTGCCAGCACCTCGTGCAGCTTGTCAGAGTCAATAGACTGACTGACATGACATGTGCTGCACCGGTGATTGAATTACTAGCCATTTGTCTGCCATCATTGTCTTGCTGTCATATCAGTGTTAATCTTGTTGTGGGCGGAGTCCATCATGTCTCCATAAGATGTGACAAAGGGCTGAAGGAGCATAAATTATCATTGTTTTAGGATGCCCATTTGAATTCCTAAGCATCTTCCTTACTTGTCTTTCAATGAGGAACTTCAGTGGCTCTGCATACCCAATTTTTGTGTCTTCCTGTCTGCAAAATGTAACCCTCAAAGTAAAAATAAATAAATAAAAATGAAAAATAATGACACCAATATGATCACACTACATGCATTTGGAAAAAGAAAACCTGTGTAATCTTATTCTTATATTATCATTATTATAGCAGTATCTGTTCAAATTCAACTTGTCACAGTGATGGCTATAAAAATTCAGTTTCCAGTGAAGCCCTCATCATGGTGGCAAACAAAAGCGCCATTTTCGTCCACACCTTACACCTACACACCTCTGTAGAAAAGACTCCTCTGCAGCCTGAGGGACTTGGTAGAAGGCCCATAGATACCTGCCTGCAGTACAAACGTGTATCCCTGCATGCATAAAGTATTTATGTAATGTATATGCCCATGTGCTCTGGTGCTGCACCGCATTTTCATTGAATAATTGCAAACAATGTGCAGTATGTAGTAATTGCCGTGAAGGAGTGCCGTGCACTGAATTATGATTAGTATGTGCGTGAATAGTCACTGGGGATGTCAACTGGAAGGAATGCTGCTTGAATAGTTGATATTTACTGTAAACTGTGGTGTTGGCTGACTATAGAGGAGTATTGAAAGATTAGTGAAGGTGTTTTCCAGCTCATAAGTGTGTATAAAACTTCTGAAAGAAACATAAAGACACAGCCTTCGGTTCTTATAAAATTGATTTAGGTTTTCATAACAATGTATATGCAACAGAATACAATGTTACAACTGCATGCAGCTGGTTGAAATTTTAGATACATGGGATAGTTAACAGTCAGCGCTGCCTCCGTCCTCCTGACTTTATGCCCAATAGTAAGACAAACTATGAATTGTTAATAATGCAGATATAGTGGAATATGCATGCCTTATTCCATGGGCTACTTAAGATGCACAGACCGAGACTCTTCAAATATTGATTTTCTCTCTTTCTCAATGGTGTTTTTATGCAGAGAACCTTGGATTCATCCTCCATGCACGGGCGCAAAAACATAATAATAAGCTTGTTCAGTCTCTAGTCTTGAAGTTTCCTCACGCATTTACTTCAGAATTTGCATGAGTCCCCATATAAGTCAATGATAAATTTGTGGCTTTCTGTGATATAATTACACTTAAATTGCATCTAACAGAATGAGGTTCCTCTCTCATCTAATCAGAATAAATGCCTAGCATGTGTAAATTTCTTTTTACAGCCTGTCGTGCGTCGGTAAGATGCACAGCAGTACAACTTCTGAGGAACTCCATGATGGCTGTAATTCACCCGATGCAGTTCTCAAAACCTCATAGCTCACCTTGCTCCTGTGATCTCCCCCCAGCCTGGCACATATTATTTAACAGTGAGATGAATGGCCGATTGGGCGTTGCTCATCTGTCAAGACGTAAGTCGTGATAAATAACTTGAGGTGGCTGACAGGACACAGGACAGTAAAGAGTGGAAATATCAACATCAACACTGGCTCATCCAACCGCAGTGTAATTTTGCAAGTCGTTAAATCACCACCAGAGAAATATGAGTCCAAGGTTATTGAGTGCTGCGTGAGTGATGGAGACATGGAGGGGTCCACCAGGCTCAAGTTGCTGTACAAATGAGATTTAACACTGTGTCATCTCATAGTCCTTAGCTGAGTAGAAGGTGGGGGGGGGTCTGAGTGGTACTAAATTGTGTTTGTTAGTACAATGCTTGAGAGATTTAGTGCATTATTGGTAGGAATGGACTGAAATGTTATCTGAATTAAATCCAAAACTGTCAATTGCCCACTTCGGTGTATGTGTCTGTGTGTGTGTGTCCTGATGAACAGAACTTATCAACTTGATAATGGCAGAGAGGATGCAAGACAGAGTGAGGTAAGAGAGTTTGGAGATTGTGAATCAGAGGAGGGGTAAAGATGGGTATGCCATCCAATTTGTGATGGACCAGATGCTGTACCCTCAAGCAAGGTATTTTACCCCAACTGGTACCTGTTAAAGCTCCTTCTGTTGAAATGGGCCCCGGAATATGTCAGCACTAGCTAAGGGCTCTTTTGCCATGTTCATGCTGACTGTCTGACAGTGAGGATCGTGTGATGTCAGTTTTACCCCATGGGCTGAGAGGAAAGACGCTGCTGCGGCAGCCTGACAGCAGGGCTGTGGCAGCTGCAGCATGTACCATCTCTGAGAGCCCGAGAGAGGGGGAATGAAGCAGGGAGAGAGGGGGGTGGGGTCCTATCGTAACGCAGAACCAGTGTTGTTGAATGTCAGCGCTGTGGAGAGACTGCAAATACTGTTTTCTTCTGAATGTCATCAGAAAAGGTGCTATATGCATACTGCAACAACATTTATTTTATTTTAATTTATTTTTTTTACATTTGCCCCTTTAGATGAAAATAATGCCCAGCAAGCTTTTGAATAGATGTGTCACCAGCTGATCAGTCCTGATGCTACAGAAAAGGAAATTCAGAAGTCAATACTCAATCCCTACTTCACCCCAATATACTCATCAGTGTATGATTGTAGAGAAACGGTGCTGCATATAGAGCATATACATATATATATATATATATACATATATATATATATATATTTGTGTGTATAGAGAGAGAGAGAAAAAATATTCCAAAGTGCTTTGTAGCACCTGGATAATTGTGAATTGCTGCAATATAAGCGTAAAAAAACATGTTATCTTGGCTTGTCTTTGAATCAGACCTTCTGTTTTGTTACGGTATCCAAAGAACAAAAACCCCACAGCTCGCTTCAAGGAAGCCTCAGGCTCCATCTCACATTGTATGAGGATGTGATGTTTTGCAACACATGAATTAAATGGAAGCAAACCCTTTCGTAAAACCAACTGAGGCAAATCACTTTTGTACATAATCATTTTCATATTTGAAAGCATCGAATGACTCTATACAAGTTGGGTTTTGGAGTACTAGAGCATTTTTTGGAATCTTGTTTTTTTCTTTTTTTTAACTAATGTTTATTTTGAGGAGGTCATCTTTGCTACAATTTAAATTGCTTCCCTTAAGGAAGAAAAAGTAAATTTAGGTGTGCAAGGGCACCAAGACAGCAAATCAATTTCAAACACCCTGTTTGGGATTCAGAAGGAAAAGAAAAAAAGACAAACACACTAAATGCAGATAAATGATCTGAATTTCAGACAGATTCAGGCTTAGTTGAAAATAGAGAAACTGAAAAGGCTTGAACACATATAAGGAATCAATTTACTCCTAAGTACAAGAGAGATGTTAGCTTTTGTTGATTAAATGGTAGCATACAAGAACTGTTCACCCCACCTGGACAAACAAATTAACTCTACACACCTTTAAAATTAAACTAAAAACACTGTTTAGTCGAGTTTTACTGCATTGTTTTTACTCTCCCTCAATCTAGTGAGTCTACAGTTATTCCAGGCTAGGTAGACAGGATCAGACTCACTTATTTTCTGCTTCCCTCACCTGTTGGTTGGTGCATTGTCCCCTGTTAGTCTTTCTTTGTTACGTGTTTGGTGTGGCTTTGGCTGATTTGGTTGCTAATTAACCTACACACATGTTGCTAATCCCCACAGTACTTGTACCGCGTTCATCTCCCTGCCTGTTGGTTTGTCAGTCTCACTTACACCATCCATGACAAGCTAAATGACAAATTTCTGTGTCTGCTTTTAATCTTTTTTCTCTGTGTACGTTTAAATTAGTCTGTGCCCTGGAAGTTACATGCACTCATTTTGGTCCCAGTACAGCTAATTTGCAGCTAGAAGGTTCCTGGTTTGGATCTAAGCTGGGGCCTTTCTCTGTGGAGTTTCCACATTCTCCTTGTAATTGTGTGATTTTTCTTTTCCCCTTCTGGTCCTCTAGTTTGTCTTTTTCTTTTTTCCCACAGTCCAAAAACATGCATGTTGGGCTGACTGGTGATTGGACTGTCAGTGGTTATCTGTATGTGGCAGCATGTCCAGGGTGGACTCCTACGTTTCACCTGAAAGAGAGCTAGGATAGGCTCCAGCAACCCCTACGACCTTTTTCTTTCCTGTTCTGTTTTTTACAATTACAATTGCTTTGTTTCTATAGAAACCTTAAGATATTTGAGCTCACGTTTCTGTCGAAATAAGAGTTCAAAAATCTTCAAATTGTGGGTTAAATAAACAGCGTTATCCGGCTCCATACATGGTGAAGATCTGATTTGATAGTTCACAATAATCACTCCAGATATCTTGCATCAGACTCTAATTCTGCAGCTCTGTGGAACAGCATACATGTGCATTGGATACATTTCAGTTGTATCAGAAACAGAAAATGCCATATTTGTGAGACACTATTGAAGCAAGACAGTTGACTGAAGAAGAATACAAACAATTCAGAACTAAAGAAATTGCAGCCTTGTTATTGATGACATTTAGCCTGCACGACTCCAAAGACGTGATATGCAAAAAGATCAAGGAGAAGAATATTGATTTTAGCTGCACCGTTGATGCAAGTTGATTGTGACAATGCTCATACATATAGGCAAAAAGCCGCATGAATTCTGATTTGCTCATTCTCATTTATGTCACACGGCTATGCATTTAAAATATATCTGGTCAATCACTGCATACTCAAGAGACACAATTCCAAGCTGAAATTCAGAATTGATTTTTTTTTCTACACCTACAGAGTCATGAAAAAACAAACAGTTATGGGCCACATCAAGAAAAAAATCAAATATAGGTATTAAGCCAGGTAGTGTGAGTGTAGCTTAAAAAAAAGAAAGAAAATAAATGCTGGAGTGCTCCTTAAGAGGAAGCTGAAAACAGAATCTCCGGCATGTCTACAATCTGGAATTTCTTCCGAATGAAGTGCTGATGACTTCACACTGCACCTAATGCGTACCTTAATGCACTGAGAAACAAAACATTGCCTGCACTTCCACAAGCAAGTCTTAATTTAGCTTTTTGATTTCACTCAGGTTAAAAATGTCAGTCTTACTAACAGTCTGAGGAGGGCACTTGGACAGGCTGCTGCATGTTGCCTCCTCAGACTCAGTAAATGTGGTTTCCATTTTCTTTTTTCTGAAGTCACAGACAGGTAATCTGTGACTGTGGGTGCGCTGTGCTTTCACACCCACGGTGCTCACTGACACTGTACTTACAGCCAGACAGCTTAAAGGACAGTTGGACCCCAACCGACAAAATAGATGGAATGTTTTCCAAATGAGGTCAAGGAGAGAAATGAAACTCACTGCACGGTGTAAATTTTGTGGTTTTCTTTTTTATCAGAGTAAAGACTTTAAATTTCATAATTAAACTAAACTAGAGAAGAATAGTATTAAAATAACTATAGTTTCTTCCCCGCAGCAGTTCTCATTCTGCATGTGTGTCCATGTGTGGCTTAATAATCAATCCCCATAGCAGTAATCAATGGAGGGCGAAGTACTCTGTAATTTGGTTAATTAAAAGCTCAGGGGCATCAGACAAAACTGGGTGTTGGATCTTCATTTTAGAGGTGACATAATTATGAGGTATACTTTGAAATGGCTAATAGGGATTTCCTGCCTGGGCAGGAAACCGCTGAATATTCATCAGACATTGTTAAATGGTGTTTTTAGACACATTACCACTTCAGGTGATTTACTCTTGCTCTTCACTCACCCAAGGAAGCATTAGTGGAAAACAATTCCACGGACTGCAATGTTAAACATAGCATTGTGCACGCAACTGAACAGAAGCGCATCTTGTAGACGGTTAAGCACCAAGAAATTGAGATGCTCAAGCTACAGAATGTACCAACTGTCCTACTAATTAGCAGTCATATGTTCAGACTAAGTGAGCTTGGAGTGAAAGCCCAAATCAAATTGGAACATGAGGAATGAATAGTTTCTCATTTGAAAGCATTTTGAGGGGAAACCTGAGCATGGAGAGGCATATGGCAGACAATTCAGCTGTGTTTTGATAATGTTCATAAACAGGCACTATCACCGTGCCTCATTTCAACCCAAGTGCACTTTACTTAAGATAAATGCAGCACAGAACCATGAGGGGGTGTAAATTGGTACATAATTGCATTTGCCAGAGAGAATCCTGCATGCAAATCTTGTCTCATACGCACTTGCAGTGTAACACCTACCTACCCAACTCATACGAATATCTGTTCATCTTTCCCTTTAATTAAATTTGGTTTAATTTTCCTGAATAAAATGAAATGTTGCCTGAATATGGTTTGCTCAGAGGATGCAGTAGTGTGGATGCAGAAGCGTGTGCTTGTCTGCATCAGACTTTAAACACACCAGCCGCAGTAATGTTGGTGTAATGATACCCTGCTTTCTCATTTGGTGACTGAACTGGAGCTTTAATGGCACTGAGGTACTGAGATGGTTTCCTGTAGGTGGGATTCGTGATGTTTGGCTTTGGAGTCAAAATGCGTTTCACAGCATTTGTACTTCTATTACATGCCATGAAAGATTGGGGTGAGAACAGATGTGAGCTGCAGTTTTATCTTCATGTCTAGTCATTCCAGGTCATTTGACAAATTGCCAGTTGCACACATTTCTGTAGAGTCACTTCTAAAATTCTATGCATACGCGAAAGCAAACATGAGAATGCACATTGTTTCTGTCAGAATAATAAAAGCATGCATATGCAGACTCCTCTTTAATAAACAGCAATCACTGAGAAATGATATGCATATGCATGAGTTAAATTTGATAAACCTTCTTTAATGAATGGGTACAGACATATGGAGACATTCAATAATTTGCATTTAAAGACGTTGTTTTTCATTGCAGTTATTAGACATGAAAATACAAAAACAACAGTCAAAAGTTCACCAAATGTGATATGAGAGCAGTTTTTGCAATATAGTACAACTTGCTGTCCTGCTGTGGAGGATGCTCATAGGATGCTGCAAAACA
This sequence comes from Arrhamphus sclerolepis, assembly GCA_037176975.1. Lineage (NCBI taxonomy): Eukaryota > Metazoa > Chordata > Actinopteri > Beloniformes > Hemiramphidae > Arrhamphus > Arrhamphus sclerolepis. Next base: position 9,264,388 of record JBAMYA010000015.1, on the reverse strand, counting down.
CCCACATGAATGCTAGAAGCCAACGTTTCCCTGTAGAACAATGTACCATTTTGTATTGTTCCATTGTGTTTTTTTCTTTATTTCGTATATATTTTACTTACATAATAGTTTTATATATGACTACTTCCTGTTTACCTGTGTTGTATTGTTTTTTTTGCTATCAAGGGGGGGTCCAGATGGACTGAACCTTATCTTTAAGCCCTCTCTCTGTCCTGCTGTGAAGTGCTTGTAACATGCCTATTCTTATCACATCTTTGTCCCAGCAGGCCCTGAACATCCCTTCAGCACAATGCCAGGCTTGACCTGCTCCTTCAGTGAGAAGAGAGGTGGTGGTACATGTTAAAGTACTGCACGATGTTTTAATTAAAAAAAACCTGCGACGGAGAAGGGAGACTCTGAGGGTGAGAGGTGGACCACAGGGTGAGGGACATATGCCCTCACAAGCACGAAGACAGATGGACACCTTCATGGGGTCCTTCTATGCTAATGAATGTAAAGACGATATTGTTTTAATGACCTGAAATACAAAAATGACTTCATGGCTAGTTATAGCATTTTTCTTGTAGAAATTTTAAGAAATACACCGATTTAATTTGAAACTAAACCAAATAACTTCTTTGTTTTGCCAGTAATTGAAGTTGGAAGGAAATTATTTTCAGAAACATTATGTCTGTATGTAGGTATGTTTTTGATTTTGTTTTTGGTTTTTTTAATACCAGTGGAGGTCTCTGTCTCTCTCATACTACATAATGATATCAACTTTGGTTACTCAGTCATACTTTTTAGTGTAATCAGCGCTGGAAAAATCTCAAGGCAGTGGACGAAACTGTACAGGAGCACCTCCTACTGATTTATGTCTGAGGCTGGACATGAACATTAGGCTGGTGTGTGCCAGTGGGCAAAAGGAAGGTTAAAATGCTCTTTGTGGGATCCCGGAGAGACAAGCAGCCAATCAACAATCAACCTAACATGCTCGTCTTTGGACTGTGGGAGGAAGCTGGAGAAAACCCATCAGTATCAGCACCGGGAGAACACACAAACGTCACACAGAAAGATGGGATTTGAGCAAGAATCTTATTGCTGTTATACAACAGTGCAATGATCACTATGACAACACAATGATTATGGTTACCTCACTATATATTTTAAAAGAAACCTCCAACTTTTTTTTTTTTTACACACCCCTGTTTATCAATGCAGACTGAGCTATTCTGTCACTTTTTGTCCTTTTAGGCAGGTTTTGTTTTGCCAATTAGACACATACAAAATATTACATACATTTTAATGAACATTTGTTACATATCTTTTTTAGCCTAATCTGCCTCTGAGGACTGGAATATGGCCTTGTAACATTTAGAGTTAAAACGATGATGATTACATCTCATGGGAGTCTGGCATGTTTGCTGCTTTCAATTGCAATCATTTTATGCAAACTGTAACCTAATTTTAGACTTTTCTTTATTCTTCACTTGAAAATTATATTTAATGCTTCCATCGTGTGACACACAAATCCATTTAGAATTCTAATCTTGTAAGGAAATAAAACAACATTGGAGATAATAGTTTCTTTCCTGTTTTTGATGTTATACATACATATTTCTATTATCTAATTAATTCATGAGATTTCAGATGAATTATAGATGAAGTCCTCAGAGACCAGAGTCCTTGTGCCTATACTTGTTATTAAGAGAAAACCAGATCATATCAGACTGGTTTCCTTTGGTGTTCTGGTGGAAGTTATTTTTTAAAACTGGTTCTGCAGGTGTTATACATTACATCTGTGACGTACATACTTTTGTTTTTTCTGTTTTTTGCAGTTTTCTACACCTCTTTTGCCTTTTCACTGGTTTAAAATGTGCAAAAGGGAAACACAAATCATAGATGTAGATGACTGGATTCATTTTTAGGCATTTGCTCTGAGTTATAGTGATCTTGATAAACATTTCACCAATTCTACATTGAAATTTCTATGGTAACAATTACTCTCAGCTGAATGAAATGTGTGATTAGCATACTTGGTTATGCTATAACAGTACGATATGCACTCCACCCTTCTGTGTTTGAAATTGCAATAATTAAACATTTCATTGCCACATTTCAATTATTTCCACTGGCGGGTAAGATTGGCCCCAAGCAAACCAGAGGCTGCATCAAGATAATCATCTCCCTAAGCAACAGCGTTTTCCTTTCTTTCTTTCTTTCTTTTTTTTAAGGGAGACCTAATGCAACTCAGATAATTATAGTAAGAGGTTATGAGGGTGGAGGATTGCAGGAAATCTTGAATCATTCAATCCCAGTTAGAGGAAGAGAAGGGGGAGGAGATTATGATTTGTATATCAAAAGGTGGACTTAGATCGATTGAGCCTAATTGGTTTAACTTTAAAGATAAAAAGGGTCAGTGTGGGAACGGGTGATAACTCATCAGATAATGATTTCTGCTGCTATTGACTTAAAAAAAAAAGATTTGCAGAAATTCCACAATTACAAAATGATTACATTCCATTTTTCTTTTTGTGACACTTCTTCCACGCTGACACACACCGCCAGACCGGTTGGCCAAAAATGGGTCAAGCAATTAATCCAACCATAAACCACGATAAATTACAAACACCAATTTTACAGAATAATCCATTTTAATATCAGTGCGAGCAGCCCAGGCTGTAAATACAGAGGTTAGCTGCAATGATGCATGGCTGCTGAAGGCTGTGGTGGAAATAAACTCTTACTGGTGTCTCTTGGTGAGGGAATGAAATTCAGGGTCAACTTCTCATCTCTCGCTGTCTTTCTTGCTCTCTGATGGTTTCTGGTGATTTGTTGGGTTTATGCTTTGTGACATTTAATGTTAACTGAGTCCCTTTTGTTTTACCCTTCCTCTTTGTTCTGAGTGAATTGTTCTCAAGCTCTCAAAGCAATAATAAACAGCTCAGCTGCTCACGTAAGATCTTTTCTTTCCCGCTGAGAATTTCTCCAGAGTCGAAAAGTTTCTGTCAGCTTTACCAGTGATACTGATTGTACGGTACATGTCGTCTTCTTTCAACATACTTGCCATGGCCTCTCAAGATTTTTACAATAGAAACGACTCATTACTTCTTCTCTGAAAGATCAAAAGTCATCAGAAGCTTTTTAACAGTCACTCATCGCTGACATCACCTGATCTTCAGTGAATGTGAGCTCTGTGCTAGAGAGGAGCTCCCAGAGGTGGCAGCTACAGAGCCGAGCGTAAAATATCAGCACACCCCTTAATGAAGCTGCTGTAATCACACTCATGCAGGATGGTCGTCTCTCATTAGCGCCGCAGTTGGAGAAATTTTCTGCAACTCTTTGATGTTGTCAAAGAATCTCACCACTGTGTTCAGAACAAAGAGCGTCTTCCTGAAAGATAAAGGGAGGAGGATGCTTCCTCCTTATGCTGGATGTCAGGAAACTGTCTGAGTCGGGAAACCCTTTGTTTCGATAATAAAACAAATTATACAAAACCTTGACTATCTATGTGATTTGTTCTAGTATCATAATTTTATAGGCTGATTCCAAACTAAATAGCACAAAGCAAGTCTTAGGAGCAAAATGTGCTGTCCTTGTGATTGACAAATCATTTTATGTATCTAATTTAGTCTTTGAACATGTTGCCTTCCTGCCTTTTGTCCAGTTTATGCACTTGCACTGCTCACATCTGAGGCAGACCTGCCATTTGATTATGCTGTTTTAGGGCTTCTACTTGAGACAGGATCTTGTGTTTTCACGCTTTGGCTCCTGTCTGGAGATAAAGGCACAAGTTGTTGCAGTAATACAATGTGAGAAAACAACAAGGAGACCAAAATGTTTTTGAGGGCAAATGGGCAAATACAAGGGACTAACATTTATTTGTCTTGACTCATTTTAAATTGTCTTGAGGGATTTTGGTCATACATGGAAGCTCACTACATTGGTAATGATTAAAAGGCACCGGCACTCTGCTGCCTTCATCAGAACAGCTGCAGGGAACAATACCAAACACGGGCTTTTGTAATTGTTTGCATTCCTGTAGGGCAGAATTCACTCTGCTATATGCTCTAGTTATTCACTATGCATGAAAGGAAACAATTAAAAGAAAAATATTAGAGATTAATTTTGGCCTAGTCAGTTGTGTTGCCTTCAGTACCCTCTGCAAGCTCCCGAAATATGAGGTTTATTTCATATAACTAGACTCAGTGTATTTATGCTTCTCTCTGTTGACTGAACTGTACTGCTTCTGCCCTTTAACCAGCAGAGTCAACCCTGCCTGGACATTTCTGACAACTTCTGTTTGCCATGCGGACATATACCCAGTTCAGGTCATTGCATTACCGGAAGTGTCCAGAACTTAGTTAAAATATATATACACAAATGCATCTTGAATGATATAATCTGACATTACTGCTCTGAAAACGTGTCAATATGCATTTTCAATGGCAAACTCCAAATTTGTTGTTATTTTTAGTCGCAGTTGCTGAATAAGAGTACAATAAGTGTCCCAGACCACCTTCAAATGTGTGCCAAGTGATCAAATCTGAATCCGACCAGGAATGTGTTCAGATCTTGATTCAGCAGTAGCCACCTCTGATCAGATTTCCTAGAATGCTTTTTATTTTAATGTCTGAACAAGATGCTGATTCAGATTCACTCCATGTTGCTCCAAATGTCTGAAGTTTTTTTTTTCTTTTTTAGAGATAATGTTTAATGCATTGTATAAAGTAAGAATTTGGAGTCTGATAAATTAAGCTATGTATGATAAAGTCAACTATGACATTTACATTCATGATTGTATTGTATAAACTTGAATTTATTTTATATATTTTGATGAAATTCTCAGTGGGTAAGATCTGGTGAGATATTTCAGTGATATGCTGTTCATTAAACAGAACCAAGACAAAAGTAGAGCAACATTTCTCAGTAGAAATTAGATTTTTAGCAAGGACAGGTACTGTGACCACAGGCAAGGGCCTTTGCTTGAATAAAGATGAAAAACATCACAACGAAAAGAGAAAAAGACATTTTCAGTGTCGAGCTGACTCAGTGTTGAGGTGCAAACCTTGTTTTGTGCAAAACAAGCTCCAGAATTTTTCCCCACTTTTTATGTATGACCAAACAAATCAAATCTTCATTAAAATGAACATTGCAATTGCAAACAATAATATGTCTGGAGAACATGGAGACAGAATATGCAGAATACAGAGAACAGTCTTGTTTTTTTCCTGAAAGAAATTGTGCTTCCCCCCCCCCCAAATAATTTCACACTTTTTTAAGTGTTCAGATAAATAATGTTCATAAAAAGTTTTCTTTTTTCTCTAAATCTCTGACTGAGTTTCAAACAAATTATAGCGAGAAACATCTACACTGCTTTTGATTGACAAAGTGTGGCCTTATGTTCGAGGCATATTTCATTTTCTGGATGCCCTGGGCTGATGTAAAGGAAGGTAATGAATGCTCAAGGCTACGATGTTCAGGGATCAGTGCTCTTCTGATAGATCATCTGCCACTGACCCAACAGAGTACTGCACATTTTAAACCAGCATAATTATACCAGGAGGAAATCAACCCTCAGTAGCGCGAAATCAAGATTTTAATTCAATTAAGTATATGGCCTCACACAGTTCATGATGTGAAGGTCTTTACAAGCTGTTGAGTCCGGCTTGGCAGCTCTCTAAAGGAAAATTAAACACTGACTACTCTAGTGTTAACATGGAGATCTATGGCCTCAGTACGACTGTTCAGGAGTAAAACAATGTTCACTGAAGCAGAGTGACTTTAAATTATCAGATGACCATTATAATAAAGGCCTAGAATGAGACTGCAACAAAACTTTGTTTTGTGCATTGATCTTTCTGATCTTCTATTCCTGCTTTATTGCAGCTCTATGATGGGTGGAAGCAACAGGTATAAAGCAGACACTGGACTCATACCAGCCCTCACTGGATGACAATGGTTTTAGACATCTAACTACATGCTGTCATGCACTCAGAAAGTAATTATTCTCATCATGTGCCCCTACAAATGATAAAACTGAGGTGATGAAAATGGTTTGTTCCAAACAGATGAAACTGAAACAAGAGTGATTAATGATCAATGACTATAATTTGATGAATTGAAATTTATTGAAACAACTGATATAACGAAAACTGAGCCATGCCTCATCATTTACCCAGTGTCTAACCCATAATTTGTAATATGAAACCTGTCATTTATCATTTCCCAAAATTGCACTCAAGGGTGCAAGTAACAGGAAAAAAAAAGTAAAGAAAGGTGACCAACCTTTGCTGTAGTGGCCCGTTGCATCATGGAATACAGAATATGAGGTAGACTGGTCAGGTAGGTTGGTACTTAGGCCTAAAAGCAGTTATGAAACTGAGCTATGTGTGTGTTCACATGCAAGTAAACCGGTTTCAGATAAAAATTTAATTCAGTTTCAACAAAGACAATATATCACGTTATTACTAGTTTTCATTTTATCATTTTCACTTTTATTGTTTTGTGCACACAAATTTACACCCATTGATATTGTTGATACTTTTGCATTAGCATTTAGCCTTACAGATGATAGTATTCAAATTTTAATCATGCCTTTGTATTCAACATCTGGAAAACTGTTACGAGATGATATGTAGAAAATTTGTCTTGTGGATTTTTTTGAAAAGCAATTCATTAATTGTACCTTTAATATTGGCCCACTTTGAGAAGACTGCACTGAACGTCCTTGAGTATAAGCAGAATCAACTGTGGCAAAAGCAGATAAAGCACCTCAGCTGCTGTTGCAGCATGCAGTCCTGCTGCTTAACCAGATCTTTAGAGGCAGAGTGGAATTCTGGATTTTACAGCTCTCGAGTGACAGGCAAGCTATCGACAGTAAGCAGGAAATGCTCCTGAATCCTGATTACAGCCACTTTGTGATACGTCGGGGACTGATAAAAGACGCCTTTTAAACCTGTCATAAATATTCACAGCAACTTAATTGTGCGTGCTGAAGTGATATAAAGTCCCACCAGTGTCACTTGCACGGAGTTGATGCTATGGAGCAGAGTGATCTGGTCGCTCAAAGCGATGCGACTTGTGAGAAAGTCGCAGGAACAGTGCGTCTCAAATGTTGGTGTCAAATGTGTGGCCAGTGAGCTAACATGGACGACCCCGCCTTTGAGCTTCCTGCCTGCTGTAGCTGCGAATGCTGTGGCAGCTTTCCGAAGATTCAGCCCCTCACCTCCTGCCATTGTTCCTCCAGCTTTTTATTGACTATGTCACTAATTGCACCCTGCATAAACAAAGCGTGGATGGGACTTGGTGGAATAAAATGCTTAGACAATTAGTTTTGCAAGGGGTGGGGGTGACTTTTTTTTGTTTTTTTCCTCTGTGGACATTGATCTGATGGTTTGCTGCATTGAATGGGTGAGGGAGGTAGCGCTGTGACGGTGACAGGTAGCCTGCCTCATGGATCAAAGCTTTCATCGATACCATTCTTCCTCTTCAGTAGTGTTCTGTGAGGCATTTCTTGGAATGACACTGGCGCCAATTGATTTGGGGAATTGCTGGGGAGGCATCTGGTGTAATTCAACACGTTATTCAACATTTCTTTTCTGCTGCCTTTTGTTAAACTTGCATTGTGCCTTGTTGCACATGACTGAGTTCCTCTCTTTTTTTTTTTTTTAGTAGTATGAGACACACCAGCAGAATACAAATGGATTTTCATTTCTTCTCTTTCTTCTGTTAGTATTTTGGGGAGCTCCCATAGTGTGCTTGTGTTTGTGTGTACGTGTGTGTGTGAGTGTGTGTCCCAGGTGTAGCTGGAATAAAGATGAAGGTGAAAAAGGGAGTTTTGGGGTGCAGGTGCAGCATGCACAGGGGAGGTGACCTTGGAACCTGCTTAGAAGAGCCAGCCATCTGTGTTGGGCCATGAGGAGGTGACCCGGCATCATTGTTTAGTCCGGCTGACTATTCCAGGGTCACTGAGAGGGCCAGACCTCCCGGGTGGGGGGTCTGCAGTGGGGTGTCACGGTCTTACAAACACTGCACAAAAGAAAAATATGTACACGAAAAGCATACAACTAATTATTTGCCTTTTGTTCCTTTTCTTTTAAATGCATTAACACCTCTGTGGCCTCCTTTTTACAAAATAGCTTTTCCATAATTATTCTCAGGCTCAGCCGCTGACAGACTGTCATCATGATGTGGTACCCCATAACCCCATAACCATTTGAGATATTTTATTGAAGGCGTTGAGATCAGAAGCAATTTGGACATGATTTGCTCCCTGCAGAAATTCAAATTGGGCTTTTATCTTCATTTTATAGGAATAATAATTTTCTTTTGTATCTGTTCATGAAGAAATCTGTTTTTGCACCAAAATACTGGTGGAAACATTTGAAAACATAAACTTCTCAAACTAATTGTAAGCTTAATCCAAAAATTTAATGGTGGGCATCCAATTTCTTCCAGTTGAAACGTTCTATAAATCGTTCTTTCACAGAGCCGTTATGATACATTTGATGCTCTGAAGTCATGTTAACTGTGACAACAATAAATCAAAGTTTACATTCCAGCAGCTCCACCAATTATTGTCAGTTATGCTGCATCAGATGTACCTCAGAGATGGCATTTTGTTTTCCTGCTCAAAGTTGAGAAAAAGCCATATCTGTCAGCAGGCGTGCTTCGTGGCTTTTCTATAAGAACAAAACCTGTAGTTTGGGCTACCAAATGCCAGTCATCATCATCATCATCATCATCATTATTATTATTATTATTATTATTATTATTATTATTATTATTATTATTATTATTATTATTAT
>JBAMYA010000015.1:9192144-9218266 GCA_037176975.1 Arrhamphus sclerolepis | reverse complement strand
GCGCTGCTTTAATTTGTAAAGTGCCTTTCAAACGCATCACCTCAGGCACTTCTTTCTGCTTTCACATTTACACCTATACATACACACACACACACACACACACACACATAAAAAACAAACCACAATTCTTTTATTCCACTTTTTGTGAAAGAGATGTAAAGAAAGAATTATATTATGCATTTAGAGAGGTTTAATGGCGGTTAGGAGCTTGCAATTATGCCTGTGTGATGCAGAGAATAAAACCCAAAGCCCAATTTGCAGAGATTTCCTAGCAGGTAGTGAAATGCTATTATCTCTGTAAATGGAATATGGACAATGAAAAGCAAGATAATGATTGACAGGAAAGTATGCTCACTTGTGTAATCACCATGAGTTTGAACTTTGCTTTTAGGCAAAATACCTCAGGCTTTGCTGAATCCTACAGTGATGTACTGTGATATTCAAAGCAATGGCAAGAACAACCACTAATAGAAACTGTCTTTTTTGCGCTTCTCTTTTTTTCTTTTTTTTTTTTAAGTCTTTTTAGTGCAAAAGCAGATTAAAGAAGAATCATCATTTGAGATATACAACTCTGCATGCAATGGCAGAAATTGCATTGTTGAGGAAAATATTAAATCACTGTTACATGATGGAACGTTGTCTATCCTTATGGAAAATTAAAGAAAGTGTAAGAGAAGTCATGTGAAAAACAAAGTTAATTTCAATTTTAAGGTAAGACCTTGCAGGTTTTAAAATGAAGTAAACACAAACCCAGATGACAAACAGCTCATGACATATTACTCATTTTCATTTTTTCAACCATCAGTAAGTCTGATCAACTTAATGAAAGCAGATATTTGCTGGTTTGGAGGGTAAAGCTGTGTTATAACATAATGCCAAAGGGGAACAACAACAGCAATGAAGCAATTGTTGCCACCCAACAACAGTCTGTGAAGGATTATAAGATAATTTCCAACAATCTGTCCTCCAATGAGAGCGCCAACTCACAGGTGATAAACATTGAGGATAGGTTTCGTTCTTCTCAGAAATTAAACTCCACCGTCAGAATATGCAATGATTAAAGAAAGTTCAAAACACTCTTGAGCAGTGTCTTTGCAGGCTTCTGTTAGCATGTTAAATGTTAAAGTTCGTGACAGTACAAAAGACTGCAACAGTATGGTTGGTTTGGAAGGGTTGCCAGCAGAAGGCCTCTCTTCTCTCCAAAGACCATGGCAGTACATCTGAGGTTTGCAAAGTTGCATCTTAGCAGCCCACAGCATCCGTAGACAATGTTCCTTGAATTTAAAAAGAGGATGTTCCCCATAATGCACAGCACAAACACCTCATACACTACCAAATAAGGTCCTGGGGGTGATTTGTGCCATTTAAAGCTACAAGACCTGGGCTCTTTCCACTTGTTGGTCAGAATCACCTGTAGACTCCAGTTAAATTTGAGACCATCTGTCTGACAGCTAAAGCATTAGAGAAATTATCTCATACAACATGACAATGACTGAAAACTCACCAACAAACCACAGTAAGATGGAAGAAACTAAATCTAAAAAATACAATGGCCCAGCGGACGCCCATGCCTCAGCCTGACAGAAATGCTGTTGTGGGATATGAAGAACATACATAAACAAATGACTGCAATCCTAAATGAACTGAAGCAACATTAAGGGCAAAAAATTGCTCTGCAACAATGTGAGACAGATAATCTTATAGAGAAAACACTACATTTTCAACATTATACAAATGACTGAATCATGGGATACATTCAGATTTTTATATGCTGCTTTTGCATTTTGGCTGAATTTTGGGAAATGATTAATAATGTTCATCTAAGGCTGAATTCATCTAACTTTAAGGCTTGGTAAGGGTCAGGTGATTTTGCTTTTTTTAATGACAGAAATTAAGGAGAATATGCTTTGTCTTCCACATGTAAACGCTGAAATTTACTTTGTGGATTTAATTTGTCCATGTTGTTTCACATGAGAATAGGGTCCCCAGTACGTGAATGTCATATTGTCCCCTGAAGTTATGGAAGCATAACTCTATGATCAATGACTTTTAAAGAGGAAGTGCTATGGGCTTTGTTTAAACTGTGGAATTTTCTGTCGATCCCTTTTTATAGAGCCAGTGGAACGGTGAGTAAACAAATCAATGGCCTATTATCTGCACCATCAAAACATGATGGTAACATAACCTCTCTCCACGTCCAGTCCACCATGACTGACCACAAGCCAGAGGGATACAGACCGCTGTGTTTTTTAGATCCACTGTTGAATGAATAAAGATGAATGAAAAATAATTTCTCATGTTTTTACTGAAAGCTTGACTATAATACTGAAAATTAGTACATTTTATTAAAGCTTTCAATAGTGTTCACCATTATGACTGTTAGTCAATTGCCTGAAGACAATTCATGCAAACAACAGAGCTTATGTATTTACTGGTCAATGAGTCATATCTTAAAATGGCAAAGAGCTCTGTGCCACTGGGACATTGTTTCACTCAGCCCCAATGTCCACTTTAAGATCTAATTACTAAACGTATACAGATTTTATATAGTATTTAATCATTCATGTTTGAATGGGTGAATATTCCATTTTTGCAAAAGTTGACCTTCCATTATGGAAAGCTTTTGAGAAGTCAATGTCTCAAGGAGTCAATATCTGCCCTTAAAAATAAAAAAAGCTGTTGATTCTGGCTTTATGATTAGCTAAATGAAACCTCAAAACTTGCTGTGCACTTAAGGATGAAGCTGAATTGTTTTTCACATCCTTCTATGATGATGACTAATATAATGTAATATGATGAATAGCTTCCCAGTGAGTGTAATATTTGGGAATCAACCTTCATATAACCTTCAAAAGAGGAAAATAAAATAATGCAATTATGTGCAATACAAATGCATTGCTTAAAACCAATTACCATTGAATTACAAGGAATTCAAATCCTCACTGACACGTTTGCAAAAATAAATGGATAGATAAGTAAATAAAAATTATACGAGCTGAGAAGAGATGTACATTGTTGTTGTTTGCATATGGTAACATGTCACATTAAGTTGGTGTAGTATGGCTAGTACGCTCATAAAATGTTGTGCAGTGTAATGTCAATGCAAATGCTATTTTTCACTGCAGAAATATTGGTGCATTTGCATTAATAAACAACACAACGTATACTCCACAAAACAGGTGGTGAGTTGGTTGTCTGCTTTCATGAGTGTTTCTATTAGGCTTTCATGTAATTAGGTTTTCAGATGACATCCTTTGGAAAAAAAAAAGGATCCACAAAATGTATAAAAGGGCCTTGTAACAGTGGCTTCTAATAGTCAGGCTAAAAGCTAGCTGTTCAGTGACTATTTTCATGAGATGTTATGCCTTTTACTGGTAATTTGCTATTCGCTTTAAAAGGATGTTTGAAATTGCTTTATGTTTACAAGACCATGGGTCAGCGGCTGCGAGGTCAGATTTACTGTGGAAAACTGAGACTAATGAATATGCGAATCAGAGTAGAAAGGTTTGGTGCTATATGTCCTGTTAAGAGCTCCAGATACCCCAGAGATAATAATGGTAAATATAAGGCTTCTTTTCATTATTTAAACTAAACAGAAATCTCCTTTACTCAACTCTTAGATCACTCTGTGATGCACATGTGAATCATCACTGCAATTTAGCTTTTATCATGACTTATTTGCAGATTTTAGTTATGCCATTTGTAGATTACATTCAAAAACAGTTGTACTTTTTATTTTTTTATATAATGTTAGACATTTTGTTTAATAGGGGATAAAGTTACACTAATGGATAAGAAATGGATTTAGTCCGGAACTGTTTTTAAATATGTTGAAAAAAACACAATTGATGCAGACGTTATTGTTGAAGTTTTATGGATTATATTTGTTTCTATTTAAAATCTGTATGCTGTTAGTTTTCTTGAATTTCATATGTAAAAAATATCCAGTTACACCACACCCCAAGTGTCTGTGTTTATAGTTGATGCTTTGGATAAAAAGACATCAGAGCGGGTCTGATAAAAGAAAACACTGTTACAAAGATCCCCAAAGCCTAGAGATAGGGCTGTCAACCCCTCCTTTGACATAATCTCCCCAACCACCGAGCTGGCATGTCTGTGTGGATGAAACGGAGTGATAGGTGTCTGCTCTTATCTGACAGGATTTGGTCCACTGGGAGAGATTTGGCTGTATTGGGAAGTGGAACCAGCACAGTGCAGCTGACCATAACTCTCTGTACGGTACATTCTGGTGGATCCTGTGGCGCAAGCTGCACATTATCATCAGGAGCACACACACATATACACGTGCACACACGTTTGTATAGATAGAATACACACAAACAATCTAGACAATGTCAAAGATACTGCTACAGGCCCTTAAAGCCAGGTGGCCATGTATGTTCTTTGTCCTTTAAGCTATATCTGTCTCCTCTATCAGCACTTGGTGCTGTCTTGCCATAATGGACTTGCCTGGGATTTAAACATAAGGTCAACACCTCGTTCTTTGACTCATCAGGCTACAGGATATTGAAAAAGATAAATGAAAAGGAGCTGAAGGATTGAGAGCTTTGTATGCTGTAGACTGTCTTAGAAACAAAGTGCAGCCTCACAAATGCCATATTCCAGTTTCAGATAGATTGCCTTTTGACTCATGGCAGTACTTGGCAATATGCTATAGAAAGATGATGTTATCTGTTACATTGCTTCTTCTGTATTAAGTCTTGTCAAAATGTGAAACAGACATATAATGTCTTTTTCTTCTGCTGCAAATTCATACATTTGTTGTAAAGTGATAATTGCTACAACCCAGGTTCTCTATCTTTGTTGCTTCACAAAAAACTGAGTAACGTAATGTTATGATATGAAGTATATAATTAGTTGTCCGTAAGCAGAGTAAGAATTAAGATGTCAGTTGATAGTCAATGCAGAAAAAGGAGCTATTGTTTACATGACAGTAGTCATGCAGACAAACCTGCCCTGTTGTTCTTGGCCCATGTTTCATCTCAAGAATGCGCTTGTTCCCAGACTTATTATTATTACTATCCATGCCCTTCAGCTCAATGATTCCTCTGACAAAGGACTTAGCCCCTGGATGGTTGGGAGGGGGACAAGGGTGCTGAATAATTTGTATGTTGAGCATGTCCTCTGGAGAAACCTGAGAAAAAACTCACACATATCTGATCTGGCACATGGCCAGAACCTTTAGCAGCCTCGGGAGAGAAGGACTGGAGAGTAGAAAAATAGAGGGGGAAAGGTCAAAATGTTTCCTTCCTGAAAAATTATTTCCATTAAGGACTGTGTTTTCTGTCAGTTTGTGAATTCCACTTTTGTCACCGTGAACTGTTTTTGTTGATTTACCATAAACAGATGCATACCCTCATATAGATTGCTACAGTGCAACTTCAACCCCCACATAACCTCTCATGAAATATTTTTGCACTTCAGACAAATAATTTAGAACCTACATTAATTTAATCTTGTAGCTGGTAATGTAATGATTAACATTGTGTGATATCTCTGCTGCATCCTCTCACTCTGTGCAGCCAACTGAACACACTGAGCCAGGAGTGAATAAAGTGTTTATTCTATGGATCACAGCACACAAATATCTTCTCCTGCAGAGTCTTTAAAACCTGAACAACAAGCTGCTGCTGCTTCAGGCTTGTACATGTAGCTGTTCAATCACTGTAAATACAGAAAAGATCCTGTCTGGTGGAGAAATAGCAACTACTTTATCACTGTCTTCGATCTTTCACCTCTGGTGGGCTTACATCTTGAATTTAATTTTGTTTTTCAGTTTAGAGTTGAACAAAATTGAACTAAGCAACAGGTCATGTATACATAACAGCCTAACTGAGAGTTCACATTTTACTTTGAATTGTTTGAAAGAAATTTCATAGAAGATGAGCTGTGCCACACTAATGTGTCATTTATTGTAGATGAAAAATTAGGTTCAGTTAAGATGTCTATCATGCCCAGCATGCTTGCTCTCAGTCTGATCAGAGGTTCATTTACAGTTTTTTTTAAATCTGTTGGATAAAAGAGTTATTAGCAGGAATGAAAGAAAAAGTACTGAGGCTTTCTTTGGTAGTGAGCGAGAATAGATAGGATCAGGGATGAGTGCATCAGAGGGACAGTAGAGGTTAGATGTTTTTGGACAGAAAGTCAGAGAGGCCAGACTGAGATGGTTTGGACACGTACAGAGAAGGAATGGTGAATATATCGGTAGAAGGATGATGAGGTTGGAAGTGCCAGGCAGGAAGTTAGTTGGTGTGAGGGGAGAGGATGCAGAGGATAGGGTTAGATGGAGGCGGATGATTCACTGTGGCGACTCCAGAAAGGAGCAGCTGAAAGGAAAAGAACAAGAAGGAGTTGTGATCTACAGTATATCTTCTGTTTGTTGGGTTAGGATATTTCAAATACTGAAAGAAACTGAGGAGGCAAAGGATTTGAATACTGGAATAGCACCTAGAACAGTGGTGCTCACCTTAGGGTAGGGTACTTGCAGGCATATTTATTTAAAAATAGCATCAATTTAATTCTTTAAAAATAGTTAAAATAGAATATAAGAAACTTATATTTGGTAGGCTATTCAGTTTCATTGTCTCTCAATCCCAGGATGGTTTAACCCAACCTGGCTCACCTTGAGAACTGAAACTGTGGAGTCGTGGCTGACGTGCAGCAGCGATGCTGCTGAGGACACAGAGGACGTGTCAAAAAGGTGAAAAAAGTCAGCACATCTTCAGCAGCCTCTCAAAACAAAACATGCAGATCATGTTTTAAGCCGCCTGAGGTTTTTTAAGGGGAAATTCTCTGAATTCAGGTTATCTGAAGACATGGTGCAGAAAGCCTCCACAACATGAGTTCATGACTTCAGTGTGAGAACAGATCTTTATTATAATGCAAAAGAGGGCCCTTTATGTGGATTTATTTTTTCTTTGTGCACAATTCTTTACTATTTAGTTATCATTTCACTATAAGCCAGACACTGATGACGGTATCGTGTTATGCCTTTTTTTTCCAGCCAAAAATACTTTGCACTGGTTAGGGAGTACTTGGCACATGAAATTCACAGGAAGTACATCACTGAAAAAAAGGTTGAGAACCTGGAAGCTGTGAGCTATTCCTCAGTCATGATGTCTTTCTATGAACAAGAGTCATAGATCACAAGCAAAAACAAAAAGAAAAAATGGCAGAGAAATCTCTCTCCCCCTAAAAAAAAAATAAAAAAATACCACTATGATTTGTCAAAATGCTAGCATTACATTACCATATACTACAAGTAACTAAGTTCTCTAATTTCAGTAAATATAAATATTCTTCAATGTTTATCAACTCAAACTCCTACCAGATCTTTTCAGTTTCAGTTGCATTGTCCAAGGCGTAAATAGGAGGAACTTCAGCACCTAAAATTACAACACTGCACAAAAGAACCCCATTCTGCCAACTAGCATTTGGCAGTCTACTGAAGTAGTCAGGAAGCATAACAACTTTGGGTAGTTGGGACATAGAACGATAAATCAAAGCTAAGTATTGTATTATCAATACAACAGGACATAGTGCCGTGTGTCACATGAACCCCCACACTTAGACCTCTTGGTTACCATGGTGACAAGCCAGAGTACCCTGGCTACACCGTCAGAGACATTAGGCCAGTATCCTGCAATGTATTTCATACTGTGAGGGGCTTCTGCTGAAGTCTGTGGGTTGAAATATGACCATAAGGCCAGTTTCACAACAACTGCGTGGTGTGAGCTCTCTGCGTGCAGATTATCGTTATATTCTTCTCAGCTCCCGTGTTAACAGACGAGAATATCCACGCCAGCTGTGTGACATGCACATTTCAGTCATGGCTAGTCCTTGCACAGCTGCGTACCATCTAGAATTTTACTGCGAAGCTAAATTCTGCTGCAGGAGGTAAGTGTCAGGGAAGGTGCTATGAAAAATACACAGCCAAAACACTTGTTTGTCTTCACAGACAAACCTGCAGAAAGACGTCACGCATTGGACACGTTTTACAGGTCAGAGAAAAATACCAGGTACAAGGTCGTCTGCAGAGATCTGTGTGCATCTGAAAATGATATGTACATAACATATACACAGCATGAGCGGTGCCCACAGGCCTGTCAATTGATGTTATATTACACTGAACAACTGTCTGTATGTGACAAGTTGGGAACAAAATATAGTTACGAAAAGGTTTTTCTACCATATCACACAAAATTTTATTTGTATCAGCTGTAGTTTATATTTTCACAAGGCTCACAAGTGTAATCTAAGATAAAATTATCAGCTGTTGTCAACTGCTAAACTGCCAGCTAACACTAGTTTAACCATGCTGCAGGGAGTACATGTTGCCACCATGGCAGTGGCTGTAATAATTGGGCTGGGATTTCTTCTTCCCAGTCTGGGCATGGGAGTTGCTGTGCATGCTAATAACCTGGGCAATTAGCCTGTCAAAACACATCCAAAAAGACCTTATCTGTATAATCCCCACAAGCAACTGGCCAGCTGACACAGAGTCACAAATGTTCTACAAACCTCTAGCGCAAGAGCTCAAGTTGCAACAGCTCTTGCAAGGCCTGAAGGACGTCTCTGAGCTGTAGGAGAGCTTCTCATTTCTTTCCCGAGACTTTGGGCCTTTGTCTTCTGAAAGACAAGCACAGCCGCATATGAGACTGGCAACCAGGCAGGACATCCCATGTAGGATAGCACTGGGCGAAACTGCTGCCTCCTGATTGGCTCCTTTCCCAGTCCTGAGGGTGTAATTAGTAGACGGGTCAGGAAAGGTCCAGCATTGACTGTTGCACCAGTGTGGCACAAATGACCCATCATTTGACAATAATGACATGTGTGCTGTTGGAGCAGTGATGACAGGCAGCCAGCAGTCATCATCATTGCTATCACATGAGGCAATTGGAGGAGTAGAAGGTAGTTGATCTCTTCTGGCTGCTAACTAAAATGGGGCTTTTACTGTTGTAATCAAAACCTACTTTTGCAGATTAAATGAAAAAAAACCAAAAAAAAAACCAACTTGCTTTCTCAAATTCTAATATTTTCTGTCACTTACTAAAGCGTGATGAGATTTTTCCATTGTGTGGTATGTGTGTAAATCAGATGTGTGGGGTGTGATCAAAACCCAGTGGGGATGGAAGGCTTCACAAAGCATGTGTGACCTGCTGCCCCACAGCTGCTGCTTGCATATAAAGCATAATTGGAAAGTGTTTATGCGCAGTTGACATTTAGCTATTTGAACAGACTTGCCAGTAATTCTTGACGGAAAGTAGTGAAGTTCTTTTATTTCCCTGTGACATTTGTGTGATGCGTGGCACAACTGTAGGTGCTACGTGACTGATTCAGTATGAAAACTGTTGCTACCTCGGTTGGACTGTGCTGCACTGTGCTGATTGTAATTGTAGTGAAAATGCAGCTCTTAGCATACGCAGATTATTTTTCTTCTTTCTCTAATTTATTTGCTTTGTCTGTTTGATTGGAGGATGCTTTAGACAGACCAAGTTTTTGCAATGTCTGACAGTCTGATAATTTTCTTCTGCATGTGTTAGGTTTAATGCATTATTCATATTTCATAGTATCACTCTTTCTAAAATAGTAGACTTAGTTGTTAATATTACAGATGTTAGCTCTCAGGCTCTTATGTCTCAACTGACCTTATTGAGGTTCAGAGATGGAGACTCACAAAAGAGAGTTCCAGACATTTAATGCAAAAAATAAACCCCAAAAAACTAAATGAATAAGTAATATAAACTAGCTGTCTCAAGCAGACTCTTCTTTAATGTCTTTTCATGATGTAATTGAAATATATATTTTTTATAATTAGTTTACAATAATAATTAAGGCAGTATGACCTATATTGACTTTAAAAAAAAGGTGACTGAAGACCTTGCTGCAGCATTTAAAACATATTTTATGATATACTTTCTTGAAACATGTTCTCATACTTTAGTTTGATTACATATTTTAACTGAGACAATAGTTTTTATTCAAAAGCTGAATTTATTTTCCATGTTTTTGTGAAAGGTCTAAGAGAGCTACAGTATCATGAACATTTAGCTTTTTCTGTGTTTCTAAGACGCATCTTGTTGAATAAGAATAAGAAGGTATAAATGAAGGATGAATTGATTAACTATTGAATTAATTAATTAATGGATTGATTAATGAATGAATGAATGAATAGTACATTCTAGTTGTAAAAAGCACAGACTTGGTGTAAACAAGAAGTAGAGACTTGACAAGAAAATGTTTTTCTATAATCTTCCTTTCTTCTTTCTTTTGCTTTAACCTCAAAACGTGCAGAGAACCACGATTCCCTTGGTATAGTGATTTCTGCCAGAGCGTAACGACGCTGCCACTCGATTAATCTGGGATGGCAGGATTCCTCCTAAAGAAATGATCTGGATATTCAAATGAATGAATGAATGACTTTTTAACATCTCCATGATAAATCACCATGTCACCAGTTGGCTCGTCTTAAGGAAAAACAAGGGAAATAGTTTGAGGCGCTTTTGGGAAGCGCCGTTAAAAAGATATAAATTATACTGTAATGTGAGTAAATAAAAGCCACTTGTGCGTGTCCTTTAATAAATCTGTCAGGGAAAATACTTGTATTTGCACCCAGTGCCCAATCACAGTCCTTTTTCATTCCCTTTCATAATGATAACCATAATAGTTTGGCACAGAAATACAAGATGCCTCAACATGACTTCAACCATCTACGATTTGCTTTATTCAGGTAGCATACTCCAATTTATAGGTCACCTGTACAAGTATGCTTGTTTATAAAAGAGGCTGCCTAAAAAACATTTAATTAGAGACTCCAATTTGGCAGTGTGCTTGTGTTCTGTAACCCTTTAAATGTAAATGTAAAAAAAAAAAAAAAGTTTTCATCATATCTAAGCCATTGAAATATATTTATTTTTCTATTTTCTCTTTTCCTTTGAGCATATTGCCACCTGAATGTCATCTACTATAGCACTGGCAGCTGAATTTCTCTTCAGTCACCATCATATATCTCAGAAAAGACACAGCTCATAACAAAGAGTGTTGATTACAGAGTGAGGTGGAAAACATGAGCCATTCCAAACATCACTTCCCAACCACATTTCCAGCATTCCTTAGACCTTTTGGGCTGTTGTTCCCAGAAACACTGACCACTAATGATAGTGGAGCAACACCTGAGCATCCTGAGTGACACCACACAAGGGGCTCTTGTGGGAAACTTTAATAATATGACTGAAAACAATAGTTAGGCATCAGTACTTCCCCGAGTGTTAAACCACCGTTTTCTCTTCTGGCAGAAGCTAAATGGCATTTGTGCTTCAGGCGAAAGGACAATGTCCATATACCTAATATTCCACAGGGCATCCAACAATCAATACACTGTATCACCAGGGCTAAAATTGATGCGTATGGAAATATAGTAAATATATCATTTGAGGAAATTGTATTGACAGTTCTGTAAATCTGTGATCGCTGGTACTGTTGTTGTATGATGACTCATGGGTAATTGGTTGCAAATCCCATCGATTAGATGCTGGGTCCAATTAAAGGGAGAGTTCCCTCATAACAAATAGTTTGTAATGGATAGAAGCAAATAGTTTTATTGTTTGGAAAGGTCTGTAGTTTAGGAGGTAAATTATCCTCAATTATTGACAGATTATTCTGCTTGTTTTCTCCAAACTGATTTCCCTTGAGAGATAAACAGCCTACAGAGGCAAAACAACATCATGCAGATGTTTGAGGTTCATTTCATGTATGGATTCTGTTTAGCTGCAGTGGGTTTTGCACAGTGACATTGTGAGCAGTAAGACTAATTTGATCAAGCAATTAAATTTTATATCAGCAAAGTAAGATGAGGTAAGAAAAATTAATTGTATATGTAATAATTAATCGACCCTCTGGTTGACTGTGGTGGTATTTTTTATGTTTAGCTGATCGGCTGTGTTTACCTGGTTAACATAATTTATAGAAAATTGTTAATTCTAACTGTTATTAATATCAAATTAATCACATACTCAAAAAATAATGAAACAAATACATTAAATTAAACCCTTATCTCAAAAATAATGGATTATATACATCCCTTGTGCTTGATTTCTTTCACATATCACTTATACAAAAAAAAAAAAAAAAAAGAACAAGCAAAACTTTGGAAGACAAATAAAATCTGGTTGTTGTGAGGTCAGTCGTTGTCATTTTATGTTTGTCTCTCTGCACCAAGATTCTATATTATCCTCTCAATATGACCTCATAGGTTCTGACCTGTGAACGACCATGTCAGGATGCTCTGTTCTCGACAAATTAAATTATGAAGAGTTAGATTTCAGATGACACAGAGCTGAAGATATCCAAGAGTCACAAAAAGAGGAAATGGATCAGAGTGGAAAAAAGTCAGGTAAATGAGAAACGGAGAGGACTGGCTGGCTTTCATGACGAGCAGACTCCCTGCAGGAAATTAGAAGGGCTGGACACTGAAAGAGGAACAGACCAGAAGCTCTCCTGTTGCAAGTCTCATTCAAATTTTGAGGACTATGTGCTACCACTGTGGCTCTCTGCTGCTCAAAGATCAGATTATCCACTGTGTTTTCTTCATTTGTAATTCACTAAACTCAATTTGCCAAAAAAAAAAAAAAAAAAGTGGAAAAAGATCACAAAAGCAACAAGCATTCGCTGCAACTCTTAAAATCAGCCAGCATTTATTTCATGATTGCATCAAAGTTCAGCAGTTGTTCTTTCTACTTCTTCAGATCTTAGATATCTCAGGTGATACTCTCTACAGGGAATGAAATTAAACTTTCTGATTATGCAAGGCAGGTTTTCTATTACGTGGCTTGGAGCAAGTGTAAACATTGCCATATTGTAACTTGATGAGAGTCTCTGTGCGGAAGATTCAGTCTGTGCAAAGAAGATGCTGAGTTGTTTTCTGGGATCAGCTGAGCCCAGATTAATCTGGTAGACATAGTAAGCATCTCTCCACACCTTTTTGCTCTTCTGAAATATAAAATTGATAAGAAATTCACAATGCTTCCAATCGCAATTTGAAACCACAGGGGAATACTTCAGTAATGAGTTTCTTCCGAGGTCCATTTTCCAGGTGCAAGATGGATACGGTGATGATGAAGTCCCTCAAGACCCCCGGGCTATAGTCACTCCACATTGTGATTTAAAAGGAGACTTCTACAGGCAGAGTGGCTAATGGAAAGAACCCATGGAGAGTTGAGGCTGAGATAAAGAGAGAAGAGGATAGCAGAAAAAGGAAGATAGCAAAGAAGAGGGGAGAGTAGAGAGAGTGCTTCCAACTCCCTTGTGATGCAAGGAATGAGCATCGATCAGGAAAAGTGTCTTTTACTGTCTGTTGCATCGGAACAGGGAGTCTCACTAGCAACTAGTGTGAACATCACCCAGCCAGAATGCAAAGAAAAGCTGGACTGCTCTGATAGCAGGTGGCAACAAGTCTGTTGTACATGCTGTATGTTATATATTTGTATATATTTGTGAGGTTAAGTAAGGTGATACATTAACCATCAGTCACTGAGGTTTACTTCAGTTGTTATAACCAGGAGGTTGTGCTGGGAACAGCCCCTCTTAGGCCGATGGCTAAATCCGTCTATGCCGCTGATTCACTGGCTCATAAACAATGTGGGAATCTTGTGATTACAGGGCTTACCTGAGTTTGGGTTGAATGCAAGATTGCAAGGGAAGTGCCAGCTTTGTGTGAAATGATCCTCCTATAGAAGACAGGTATCAACACCACTGGCTGTGGAGCAAGAGGCTTGCATGATAGAACAGGAGCTGAGGTTACAAGCTGCAAAGGCAATGACAAATTTACAAGATGGCATCTTTGTAATTATCGTTTATGACTATTATTACCTGTTGCATGAGTTGCTTTTTCTGTTAGGTATTTTTATGTGGCTTTATTTGTTATAAACCTTCAGGGCTGTGCTGTAGCTCCTCCTGCACTGAACCGGTTGACCTACATAACTTTTTCAAAAGCCATGGAAAATATATTCACCACTATCTGGAGGATCTCTGGGTATTTTATTTAAATTCTTTATATTATTGTGTTATTAATATGTCACACAATTCAACAGGAATAATGAATACACATGAGGTGGCAAACAGTAAAAAGAAGAAAAAAAATAGTAATGGAACTTGGAATATATTACTGATAGACAAAAACTTGTATATCATACCAGGACACAATAGTTCCTGGTTTATACTGAGGTACAGGTGCCAGCTGGAACCTCAGAGCTCTTACTCTTGTTTGACAGTTTTACTCTGACTTTTTCTCCATCTCACTCACTCTCCAACTTGTTATAATTAAAAACATTATTCAGTGTACTAAATAATTGTATAGATCATTTATCCTTTAGAAATTATCGTCCCACAATACAAAAACTACAAAGAAAATTATAATTTAATTCTTTTAAGTACTGTTTCAGAATTTGACTAGAAATAGCAATTGTATGTCTATCAAGATTTATTTCATAGTTCCCATCACATATTCTAAAACGTATATCATGATTATCATGAGAATGAGTGATTCCAGGTTATTGGTAATTGTATTGTACAGTTGCTTATAGAAAAAAATGCAGTCAAATGAAACTTCTTGTTTATTTAATCGTGACATTAATATATTCCATCCAACAAAAACAGCAGCTTCTTTCATATTTTTACCTTTGTAGGTGTCACTACAGCTGGTCAAAACGTTTTGCATATAGATTATGGCAAAGCCTACGTATACACATGCTTTCCTGATGCAACCCTCCCTGAAATGAGTGAACTGAAATGGGTTTCTTGTCCTGCCCAGAAACACTTTGGCCCGTAATGTAGCTGTACATCAGTTTGGCTAGCTTTCCAGCCATGCCCATTCACTTTGCAAAAGCTCTTTCTTGTGAAATGAGTTTGGTGTCCCTCTCATTCACAGCCATTTCCACCACAGAGAAAACACACTCAACTAATTGCAACAGTCAGTGACTCAGCGATTAGCGACTCATACAAGGGCATTTCAGAGCTACTGTTAAAAACAGCCAAAATGGCCGTAAGATTGCTGGTAACTCTGCAGATCAACTAGTCATACACCAGCGCTCCGACTCACTGCATGCTTTTCTCAATGTCTTTTGTTGATGCTACTCTGGTTGTCTTTCCATCCATCCATCCATCCATCCATCCATCCATCCATCCATCCATCAATCCATCATCTGTACCAATTTTTTTCTTGTGCAGGGATCTGCTGGAGCCTTATGCATCTCCAATGAGTTTATTTAACTCATGAATTTATGCCAGTAATTGAAGTATGTGTAAAAATCTGACCATCTGAATATTGTTTTGTTTTGTTTTGTTTTGGGTTTATTGATTAAAATGTTCTCCTTCAAACCACTGTACTGTTGCAGAAAAGGTTTCTGCTTTTTGCCTTTCCTCAATGATTTGCTGATATTCACTGATATTCCTTTAACTATATATATTCTCTATTGACAAACCTTGGACCCTCATATTTATATGGATGTTACTTTAAGATGCACCAGATACTACAATTGCTATAAGGTGGGCATCATACAATCAAATAAATCCATAATTCATAACTATTAGTACAATAGTGTTAATCTGCAGAAATAACTCATTCCTATTTATTTCACAACAGAGGAGCAATCAAAATAACATATAACACCTTATTTTAGTGTGTAATCTGTTAAATGTTGTGTACATTTCAGTTGCAATATAATAACATATCCATATGCAAAGCAAACACCTGATTGTTTTAAAATGCAGGTGTGAAAACACCTGGATTTAAAATTTTCAAGGTGTCCTCTTGGGCAAAAAAATTGAACCTTTTCACCCTAAATTTCATGTGCTGCTCATTTGTTACAACAAAGATTTCAAAAGCAACTAGCTTGTTTTTGTTCCAGGATTTAAGGACAAAATATGAGTATCATTGAAAGAACCGTGAAATATGATGCAACCATTGAAAGATAATAGAGATCATTGTATCTTTTGCTTACTCTCTACAATACTGCCAGATGATTTGACTGAATCAAACTCCTGCCTCTTCCTGCACAATGACCGTGGATGGTCATTTAGAAACTAATCAGTGGCATGTTTTTTGTGAGAAAACCCTCCTCTTTAGAGATTTGCCATCTGTCCATGCTCTGCTTGTTTGTATTGGATACATGTCGAAGCCAGATGCCAACTGTGAACCTTAGTGATTGTTTTTTGAGTGAGAGGAAACTGTTTCAGCTGGTGGAGACCAGCATTGTGCTGGCCGTGTCACTCAAGTGGCTCATCCCAGCCGGGCTGAAATAGATCGGTCCAAGAAGCAGTCAGAATGAAGTGATTCCTCCTTAATAGCCTGTCGCTGCTCCATTTTGTAGGTGACAGAACACACTCACAAGACTGGCAGAAGCTGAGACATTGATTAGTTGTGGCATTACTAGACAACAAAAATATCATTTTGTCCTTATTTTAAACAAGATACATCTGGAATATTTGCGGAGAAAATAGTGTATGACATGTGAGAATGATAATTCTTGCTTTTCTTGATTTAGAACAACCACAAAAATCCGGCACAGACATTTATGGACACCAGAGAATGATTCACATGCCTTCGTGCTAAGGATCATCAGCAAGGCAATTTTCAAAAATTTCTTCGACGATCCTCCAAATTCTTTTTTTTTAGCTCCACCATGAGTTTACATTTATGAAATGCAAAGACAAGTTTCAGCCTGTTACTGCCGATGTTGCCCCCAAGATCTAGTCCTGAAACTTGCTTTGAACTTTAAAAACAGGACACCCTATAGTGGAGTAAAGAGTAGAGCTAGATGATCTATCAGGATATTTGTTATACGAATAAAGGTTATAAAGATGGACAGCTACTTCCAGCATTAAATGAAGGAATGCATGTAAGCAATACTCTATTTCTTCGTGCGTAAACCAAATCAATCTCTCAGCTTTAGCAACTGTCAGCCTGGTCAATAATATGGCTGGAAAATAGAAAGCAGAGGTTGTAGGGACCAATGACCGGATCATAAAGAATCACAGTGAAGAGACTAGATGACTCCATTCACTTTGTCCTTTGTTTTACTGTTATAACCCTATTTTCCCTCTCCATCATCTATCATATACTGTATCTGCATCGGGCCTAAATTACATTGTTTTTAAAGCGATGAAGAGATACCAGAGCCAGCCTAAGATATGTCTGCCTTATCGCCTCCTTTGGCCCATTTCTTTCTTTAGGATATCATTACTGGGGCAGGTGCATGGGGAACCATCAGTATGTAGGTATAGGTGACCTCTTTTGTCCCGGTCTGATTGTTAGTTGATGGATCCTATTTGAAAGATGAGTGAGAAGCGATAAGAAATGACGAGAGTGCCCAGGCTCTGCAGATAAAATGGCCTGTCACAAGGAAATGTACAGGGAGGGGTAAAAAAAAAATCCCACATGCCCTTTTTTTTAGAGGGGAACAAGGATTTCTGGCTAAAAGGCACCTACAGTGACACTCACCTAAAAAAATGATCGCTTTGCCTTTAAAGTCTTCATCTCAGAGAAAGAAATGCTTTCAAGATGCAGAGACAAAGTCAGCCAGTTTATGGAGAAGAAGCAAAAGATCCAGTTACAGTAATGCTCATGCTGTCATGATGAAGGGGGGAAATGCATCACTCTGTGGTTCAGTCTCCATTGGTAGTCGGTGGAGTGAGAGATCACAACATAATTTTGAGACAGGAAGGAACATGCTGGTGGAACATGCGTGAGGCAGAAGGCCACTGAACAAGCGTGAACATTAACACAAACACTTCCAGTCAGAATGACTGATTACCTCTGAGGGCGTGCTGTGAAAAGTCAATTCAGTCAAACCATCCTCTATCCCCCAACCTTTACATGAGGGCCCACAATCTTTCATGCACTTCTCCCTGGGGTGTTCAAAATGTACAATCATTAAAATACTACCAGTGGTCGGCCGTCATTGTAATTTCTGTGTTGTGTGGTTGGAAACTCCATGTGTCTAAGCTGTTGCCATTAGTCTCCCACAGCCATTCCAAAAGAATTGATGCTTTTTCTTTGAAATGTTCCTGAATCTTTTCTGTTGTACCTTTGTGATGTCGAAAATTGATTTTACACACTGCAGTGAAGAACTCTCTTACAGCTAGAAAATGAAGTGGTAAGAGCACCAGAGCTTCAACATAGGATCAGTAGAGCATATACATAACAAAGAAAATACAGAATATCATGTCAGACTGCAATTTTTCTCAACTCTTAGATGAGTAGAAAGTCAGTGAATTTAAACATTGCAGCATTTATGGCCTTTGCTCATTGGCACAGTTTCTCTGCTTCTGTATGAGTTCAGGTTGAGTTTCAGTCCCAGTGGATTTGTTCTCGGCTTGTGTTAACTCTGTCTGAATTTATAGTGCTGTCCTCAAACTGCCCTTCACATTATGCCCTGCCAACAGACGGAAATGCCTGACATATCACCCACTCCTTTTGAAAGTCACTTATAACAGCAATTGAAACCTAAAAAGAAAAAAAATTGACACTGAAAATCCTGCCAAGGGGTTTTAATTAGACAAGACTAGCTTTGCTTCGTTTTTTGCTGCTATTTTTTGATTCTCTCTTAGAAGAACTGGTGGCTCTTTTCCTCTCAGTCCCGGTGCATATGGCCTCTCTATGTAGTTGTTTGCCTAAAGCCTTTTTCCCAGTGACCGTGTCAAACTGCCTTCTGCGAATCACTGGCATTTGACAGGAGGAGAGATTGCATGTATTTATATTTCACGGAAAAAAAGAAAAAAAAATCTACAGTTTATTGCCTGAAGGTTTGGTTGCCTACCAACGTCCTTCACGACTGTTGGAAAGAAGTCACACTTTCATCTGATATGGACAAGAAGAATGTTGTTTTAGGTTTCAAACTGAAGCCTACAGTAAATAAAGTCAGTTGGCCCAAGGTTCTTACACAGTTATTCTATCCCTCTGTATACGCAACACTATACTTATTGGACAGGAGTACCATTATAATATCTTAAATGTCTACCAGTTTGGTGAATTATAGTTTTAACCTAAATCACAGATTTCACATATTCAGCAAACGTCTCTGAGAAAAAATGTGGCTTTTATCTAGAAGACGTTCCTCTGTATTTCCTCCCCCATGCAGCGTGACAGATGTAATCATGGACCAGGACAACATTTTATGGGGTCTTCTTTAATAACCTCCAGAGCCACTTGACCTCTGTGAGTCCCCCAAAGACACCACCTCCTCTAGCCACTGACCCCCCCCCACACACACACACAGACCACCCCCCAACACAGGCTGAAGACCAGGCTGGCTGTCCTCTCACATCACTCTTCCTCTCTTTCTTCCACAAGCATTTCTCCTCCCCTCTGCCCCACCTTGCTGACATGCTCAGATGCTCCAGTAATGTCTTGTAGGGCTAAAGGTCACGCCTGACCTGTCACAATGGATTGGGTTGAAAATATAAGTGAACTGTTCAGATACCCTGAAACGGCATGCATGTCTCCCTGCCAGTCATTTCCCACAGCATTATGACCACATATGATATGTAAAGTTAAGACATGCAGACAACATTTTCTATTTGACACCAACACATTATAGTTTCATATTTGATGCTGTCCATCTAAACTAATGGAAGAACATTTATGAATTACAAGACTGACATTCATAGACAGATGACTGATTAGTTTGACTGACGACTGTCTGAACCCCCGTGAAGGAGCTGATGGACACTTGCTCCTTCAGAGGTTTTTTAAAAAACATCACTTGTGGTTTGGATAAGCTCTTTGTTGTTGCTTTTATACAAAAAGTGGAGGTGAAAGCTGAGGAGGATGTGTCTGTAGCCCTTGCATCATGTTAAACACCGAGCAGCTTGCTACGTTTTTAGACCTGTAACTTCAAACTTAATAATGCCTTCATAACATGCCTGTGCTTTGTGCACATAATGCTGCACTGCCCTTTGAAAATCAATTTCTTTGTTTTACAATAGCAGCACTTTGTACAGTCTGTTTCTTCTCCACAGGAAATTCTGTTGGTTCAACAGGCCCCTTCATTATGGCTATGAATCATTTGTCTGATGACAACACTAGAGGGGGTAACGCCTCAGCACAAAGGCCCACGATGCCCCATAGAGGGCTGCACAAGGCAGAGCCTCTGTTAGTCAATACCATGAATATTCATTTGGTCCTGGCAGAGTTGTTGGAGCCCAAGAAACTCAGCAGGAACATAATGCCAGATTTAAACAGGATACATGTCTGAATATATGTGTTCTCTTTTAGTGTATGTCTGTTTTTGTGTTTCTTTGTGTGTGTCGGTGGTTCCTGGTGATGGATAGGGATGTTTCCATTTCCTTTGGACGTCTACTGACAGATCATCTATCCTTAAACAATTTGGTGGTGCCCTCAGAGCCTGAGAAGCCTGAAAGAAAAGATGGGCTGTACAAATGACAGTAACTTTAATGAAAGACCAATCGGAGGCAACCAGGCAACCAAGAGGCAAGTAGTTTCACTGTCTGGATTGATGGAAGAATAACATGTTGTCAGGAGTAGGTGACCATTGAGGCAGGGGGATTCTACGAGATTAGTAGACAGCGAGTGTGGGGGATTTAGCTCTGCAAGTGGAGCTGCTTTAGAGGTGAAGCTATAGTCTGAGAATTGGTTGGACTGGAGGAATACCATTTAGAATGGAGGTTATTGATATATACACAGTATTTCAGTCATACAACTCTTGTTGGAATGCTGCGACTCACCATCATCTCCAAAACGTCAAAATGGACATGGAAGTACACAATGGAATGTGGAGGATAGTAACTGATGGGTGATAAACCGCGTCATGAGTTTGAGGTTATCGACCAAAACCTAGTTGCTGTCCCACGGGACAGAGATCAATGTTTCAAGAAGTGTTTCATGGAAGGGAAAAGTCAGAAATCAGAATCAGTCCTTGCAATGTAAATACGATTTTATATGTAAAACCAGGTTAAATAATGCATGAAGCAATTAAAGTGTTATTATCTGCTGTTGATAAATTGCTATAAATTTATAATCTGCTTCTTTGATCACTTAAATCCTCTGAGCAAATGGGAGACAACGATTGGATCAAACTCATATATCATGAATTTGTGATCAGAGTTATGAATTTTCCAAGGTCAAATATCCACAAACCGCTCACCAAAGAAGCCCTCAGAACCAAACTTTACCTTTAAAAATTTGAATTCCAAGAGGACTAAGAATTACAGCAGGAGGAAAAGATGAGCCAGGTATTAAAGACGATGCTGGAACAACAATTTCCAGAGTCCTGAGAGACTTGTCATGGCCTGAGGTATGAGCAACAGCAGGAGTGAAGGAAGACAGGCTGGGCACAATTCAAAGGGGAAAGAAGCATTGTAATTTCCTAAGCGTTGCAATTTTTTTTTTACCAGCGGCGACTATAGTTATTGAACTCATGATTTCCAGAAGTGATGAGACCACAAAGACCTGCCAGAATTCTCAGGTAGAGGTTATTACAGCCCATCAGGGTGAATGACAACCCCAGGAAGTGAGGTCAAACTTCTCTGTGTAGACATAGTTTCGTGGTTTTTGTGTTCACAAAATACCATGTATGTTTATTTTCTGAGCTGATCTTTTGGAATACTATGACTATATTTAACCTGGGATATGATACTACTTTTTTTCTTAGACTTTTTGGAAGGTGACATAAGATGACATGGAATTCTTACATTTTTATTTTGTTACAGTTAGTTATGGTACCGTATAAACTGGAGTATCATTGTGTCTCCACACTGAGATGTTTGTATAAATACCAACTGAAACTACCAAGAAGAACCTCTGGACTGCTGTCAAGCACTGAGATTTATTTGGCACAGCTGCAAAGAGTCGTATTTGATCTCTGGGTCAGTTCTGTAACGACATCCTAACCTTTTAGCATAGACTGGCCCCCTGTGATCGATGGATGCGTTTAAGTCAGGTTAAAAAGTCCACTTCCATCCACTCAAAGGAACAACAAGACTTTAATCTTAAAGCCTGCAAGGCTGCCCATAATTTAGCTGTCCCTATACATAATGAACAAAGTGAGAAGACTTGCTCCACTGAGTGGAAGCTAGCTGGATGAAAGCCTGGCTTCGGTCCCAATCCTCAGGTTACCCACCTGCTCTGGTCATGGACAGTGTGCACAATTACATTCGCTGTCCCTCTCCACTTGCAAATGATAGTGAATGACAGAACCGAGTCACTACTGCTGCGGACCTCCAAATTTGTTTTGATGCTCCTTGCTGTCATTTCTATGCTAGAAGTGATTGCTTTCGCTTTTCCAGGAGCTGTTTGTGTGTTTCCTGGTGGGAGCAGGCCAAAGACAAAGCCAGGTAATAAAAGCAGCATTAGCAGGCTAATTAGGCTACAGGCCTGCTCTGGCAAAACAAATAATTTCATCACGTCTTTCACAATAGGGCATCAGAGCCATTCCGAGTTGCAATATTTCACAGCCAATTTCCTTCATTCCAGCCTTATTCACCAACTTTTTTCAATAAATCTCCTCTCATATCCATATTTATTGAGCTGAGAGTTGGAGGCCAGGAGTGCTGGGACCAGATAATGAAGACAATGCCTCAGTGTGGATTCAAATCCCTCTGTGAGGTTTAACACAGCCCACTGATGCTCATTTTTCTATAGTCTCATGCATGCACATGCCCTATAAAACAGACTTGATGCCAGCTTCATGTCTTGGTGGTCAGATAGGCAGTAAATTACTTTGAATTACATGGTTGTGCATGTGTATGCTTTGTTCAGTTTCATGGCTGGGCTCAGTAAATAACATTGTGTAGACCCCAGTAAAGCACTTTGAATTTAGAAAAGAATGTTTTGTGTTTAAAGTTTGTCTTTGTGTTTGTAAACTGGTCCATTAGATAATGGCTTTCTTGATGAAAGCCACGCTCAATGAGACAACTGCTGTGCTTTCCATGGAATGTTAGGAGCGTGACATGTCAAATCCTACTCTGATTGCATCTGGCAGAATCCAATTCTGCAGTACCTTTGATAATAGGTATGGCTCTCTAGTTAGCATATGCCTTCAGCATCCAGATCCATGCATGGATAGTCCTGCTCTCACCATGAGAGAAAGTAGGATTATGTGTTTTAGCCTTTCAGACTCCTTTTTCTCCTCTCTACTTCTGTCTTTTGTCTCTCTGTGCCTGTGGAAGGTCACCTGAAGGAGGTAATCCCTATTCCTCTCTGTTTTCTTTCTCTTTTATCTGGGGGGCTTTGTGGCCAGCGCCAGAGCCCGTCCACTGATCACTAAAGCAAACGCGAGCACGAAAACTGAGAAGCAGAGGAGAACAGCTCGATCCTTGGGATTACTGCCTTTTATCCCATCTATGTGAATAGCAAAATAAGTACCTCAGTATAGCACACAACATCTTATAAAATATGTAAGAGTCGTGGTATTCCAATATACTGTGTAAACGTAAACAGAAGATCTGACCCAGGCTCCACCACCCCTGGATGTAACTGTGTAAATGTGGATTTGCTTGTTCAATATGTCTTTTTTCAAAAGGAAACACATGGGATCAGAAGATATATTTATATTCTTCTGGTTCTGGTGATATGCTTCTGCATGTTTTGTTTGGGTGCAGCTGCTGTAAAAATGTCTGGAAAAAACACAGTTGGAAAGTTCCAGAGAGCGATGCCACATGCTGGGACGTATAGCTGCTGAGTGTGGCTCCTCACAGCTATTTTACCATGAACTCAGTATGCAGCATTTTATGGCTTCCATTTCCATTTCTTGAGCCATTTACCACCATTACAAAGGAACTCTCACACCATTTTTCACAGACTACTCTCTGCGATTTCCTTCTTAGCATAGCGTTCTCAAAGCATTTCAACAGGTTAAAATATGAAGAATCCTGAAATCACTACAAAATGTTCAATCTTTAATGTCAAAATATTTGCTTGTTAGCCTGTGGCTTGTATGATTTTCTGTAGTTTTTTTTTTCATAATATTTCAGTTGCTCTTGTCTAGCTCTGCCTTTAACATGTTGAAATAGAAACAGAAAACATGCATCCTGTTTTATACCATAAATAATACAGTTCATGACTGAAGATCCTGCCTTTTGCCCAAAGTGAGCTGGTATAGGCTCCTGCAGACCCCGTGACCCACAGGAACTAGCGGTTATAGATAATGGATGGATGGATGGATGACTGAAGATTTAAAATTAAGAACAGATGATTATATCTTTTTATTCTGTTTAAGTTACTGAATTACTTTGGAGGGAACATTATGTGAATGCATTGTTTTTATGTTGTTTGATTACATACTGTTGATTTCCATGCGTTGAAAAAGAAATCAAAAATTCCAGGAGTATACATGCAATAATAATAATTCTGATTCACAATTCTGTTGAATTGGTTGTTTTTGTCAGGCTTAAAAATTAGAGCCATTTTAAAGTGATGATGTGTGCCTCCACTTAGCTGAATGACTGATGGAATGGCAAAAAAAAAAACCCTCCAATGGGAGGAAGGGTTAGCCCTCAGAGTTATGCTAGTGAGTGAACATTACCCTGCTCTGGATATAATGAGACACATTTAAAACAGCAATCATCCCCTCCTTTGAACTCTGGGTCATGGTGCGGAATCAATCCCTCAGGTGATTGAAAAGAAAGGCCATATGTGTGAGAGACCGAGCATATTAACCAAGGTCACACACGCTGCGCACACTGTCTGTATGCCGAATGGATGTTCTCCTAGAATCGCTGAGTGCGATTAAATCTTTGGCTTAGAATCACATTCAGACACTAAATCATTGGTCAGGTCATTAATTGAGCTACGGGTCTTCCCCGAGCTGTTCCTTTCAATTGAATTAGAGCATTATTCTCAATAATTTGGTTTGGAGATTAGCACTTCATACAGACTACAGTGTCCATAATTGCTTTAGGATGAACAAGGAAAAAGAACACTGGAAAGAGAAGGTAATTTATAAAGTAGAGCATTAGCTACATAATCTAAAGAAACTTACAGAAATCCTGCAGTTGTTTTATAGTTTACATTGAGTATAAGCCAACAGTATAGTCTGTCATCTGGGTCATCTATCAGACTCTATGCTACAATATTCACTGTCCTTATTCATTTTCCAGTTTTCCATTTGGGCTAATTTGTTGGTTCTGGTTTGACACATACTTAAGGAGATATGTTACCGTAGTAAACTGTGGTAGGAATTCATAACTACTCATGTGGTGCACTTATATGCCACTGTTGCCTCATATCTAATGAAATTTACAACCAGCTTGTTCTCAGTGTCAGTTTTATATTTCAATATAGAATGCACACACTTCCCCACAAACACCACTGTATCAATCACTTCCACTGATGCTGCTCAGGGACCTCTGCTCTTATTGTAACTGCATCACTGAACCCTGAGATGTGTAAATAAATAAATGCTGTTTCAAATCAGCGTCACGCATAGAAGTATGATTTTATTTTACTTTCTTTTTTTGTTTGTTTGTTGTTGTTGTTTTTTAACTATAAATTGGTGATAAATAGGCAGCCAATGGTATAATTTCAGGGAAATTAAATAATCTCATTTGTTGTGTTGACACTGAATGATGTTGAATTCAGCTCCATTGTTTGCATCTTATGAATTCTTAATGAATTAAATAAAAGTGATATTCAACTGATTTTTCTCATGTTATTGTCAGACATTCTGCACAGGATAAAAGTATTGTGGAGAAAAGGATAAGAACATTACACCACAATCATTACTTTGGCCCACCAAATGATGATGCTATACTATAACCATGGGGATTAAAATCTAAACATAACACCTAACACTTTTCAGGATTTTGTTTTATTTTAACCCATTTAATTGTTGCTGGCCCACTAAAGCAATAGGATGTCAGCTAACTAGTGTGAATGATCACAATACCAGGCCTCTTTACTTCCTACTTGCACCTCTGGAAGGAGATGTCTGCTTCAAACTACAAAAGGAAATCAGAAAAATACCTTGATTAACTGAAATATTTTGTACATATATATTGCTGCTGATATATAATTATAATTATATGCCTGCATGCATCTTTTGATCACAAGAAGAGTAAATGTAAGCATGGCAACATTTGTTGCTGCTAG
>JBAMYA010000015.1:9172523-9192044 GCA_037176975.1 Arrhamphus sclerolepis | reverse complement strand
ATGCCTGCATGCATCTTTTGATCACAAGAAGAGTAAATGTAAGCATGGCAACATTTGTTGCTGCTAGTATAACACATAGTCATAGTGTCAAAGGTTTTGGGTGTTTATTTAGCTTAAAACTATCAGAAGTTTTGGATTCTCTACACTTAAAAGAACTCCAAGGTGAGGAGTGTTACATCACAGTTATTTTCAGTTGAAAGGGATGCATTTGAAACTGAATGTAAAGATCAGAAAAGCGCAGTGATGTATATACAGATACACAGCAGAGGAGATAAATCTCAGCAGAAGGAGAAGGCATCATGAAAAAAAGAAAGCCATGTGATAATGAACTGACACAACCTGCTTGGCTACTACACTGCTATAAACCCCAGCAGCAATTTACGACGGAAGGGTGACCCTTCTACACATACCTACCACAAACTTACAGATCACAGATATTATGTTGGGTAACATGAGATGACGCAGCCACTTGTAAATATGTCGCATCCAGGTATGCAGAGATCTGAAGGCTAAATAAAGTAAACATTTGACCAAGGTGTCATTGCTATTATTGTCAAGGCTTGCTGTCTGAGCCTCTGTACATTTTAAATGTTCGCTGGAACCGCTGCCAGAGAGACATCAGGTAAAATATATGATATATAAAATGATGCAATATTGAACATTCAGTTAGGTGGACTTCCAGCCGGAGGACAGTGATTTCAATTATTCAAAGGAATGTAATTACGAACCTCTGCATCCAGTGCAGTGCAGTTTTGCCACAAGCAAAGATCATCCAGGGTCTGTTTTTATTGATATTTTCATTTTCCCCGAGTCAGGGATTCTAGCAATTCTACACCACCGGTCGGCCGAACACAATTAGGGTGCTGCCTCCCAGGAGGAGGAGACCACACGAAGGGCCTGGATAACAAGCTCATACTGAATTAGTAATATAGTAAATAAAACACTGGTTGGAAAATCCCAATATGCCAAGCCCTGGAGTCAAAGAATTCAAGTTGAGTCCTGTGACTCTGGTGGCAAAACATGTTGCTCGTGTTATTGATCTGGGAGTACCTAGGATGGTTTTGGGCATCAATTTCACTTATGCACCTTTTACGTGTGTAAAATGTAAATAAAACCAGAGTTCAGTGAATTTAATTTCAGTATCTGGACTCTGCTTCTGTGAAGCCATGCTGTAGCGATGGATGTAGTATGTGGTTTAGCACTGTCTTGATGAAATATGCAGGGGCATCCCTGAAAGAGATGTCTGGATGGGAGCATTTGTTGCTCTGAATCCTCTATGAACTCTTCAGGATTGATGGAGCCTTGACCAGATGTGTAAGCTGCCCATGTTACTGATGTCACCCCATACCATCACTGTCTGCTGACAACAAGCTGGATGGCTCCTCATCTCTTCAGTCCACAGGACACAGTGGAACAATGGTTATGAAAAGTATTTCAAATTTTGATTCATGTGACCACAGAACAGCTTTCCTTTTTTACTTCAGACCATTTTAGATGAGCTTTGGCCCAGAGAAGACAAGAGTGTTTCTGGATCGTGTTCACATATGGCTTCTATGCATGATGCAGCTCTAACTTTGGAGATACATCTATAAAATTTGTTGATGGCACTGTGAACTGTGTTCATGCACAGTGATTTCTGGGATT
Organism: Arrhamphus sclerolepis; assembly: GCA_037176975.1. Lineage (NCBI taxonomy): Eukaryota > Metazoa > Chordata > Actinopteri > Beloniformes > Hemiramphidae > Arrhamphus > Arrhamphus sclerolepis. The sequence continues at coordinate 9,190,400 of JBAMYA010000015.1, read as the reverse complement.
TCTGGGCCCATGCAGTGATGTCTAGTAGAGACATTAATGTAATACCACCTGGAGTTTGAAGGTCATTCGTATCCAGTTTTATTCTTCGGCCCTGTCCCATGCGGACAGACACTCCTTCTGCTTCTCTGAATATTTTAATGATATTATGTATGTTTTACATTGAGGAATATTTTTCTGAAATTGATTCACAATGTTTAGATATTTGTTGCAGATTGGTAGACCTCTGCCCATCTTTACATCTGAAAGGCTTTGCCTTTCTGAATGTTAAATAATTAATTTCTGAATGTTAATAAATTCTCCAAATCATACATTGGGCCAATAAAAGAGGTCAAAGTAACATAACTGAACTAAACTCCCAAACTGAACTGAACTAAAAAGCATGAATTAACCTGCCAAAGGATACACAAGGCCAACATTTAAAAGGGGTGATCAGCCTGCAGACAAATACAAGGGGGGGCTGTGATGGACAGGTCGCCAGTCCATCATAGGGCCACATGAAGATATACAACCATTTACACCTAAGGGTAATTTAGGAATATCAATTAACCTAACAAGCACAGCTGCAGGAGGAAGCCAGAGTACCCGGTGAGAACGTGCAAACTCCACACAGAAAGGCCCCTGTGGAGGCTCGAACCAGGAACCTTGTGAGGCAACAGTGCTGACCACCAAGCCACTGTGCTGCCAGGGGGGGGACATAAATTACTAAATAGATTCTGACAAAAACAGTCAATTTACTGTTCTAGCAAAGCAATCTTAATTACTAAATAACAAACAAACCTACAGAAGTAATAAAAAAATATATTAAATTTCAATAAAACTTCCCACTTGCTGATGAGAAGCAGGTGTGGTTCTCTAATGGCCAGTTAGGATACAGCAATCAGCCCATGTACTCGTAAACTCAAAAACTACAACAAATGAATTCCTCAAAATCACTTCAATGCATAATTGACATAGGACTAACTAAATATGTGTCGAAGTCAAGATTACTAATGGGGATGTTGGGATGGTCATCACACCTTGGTAGGGTCTTCCAAAGTGAACAATTCAGTTTGGTGCCATGTGGGACAAGTAGCAACTGAAATAAGAAACTGAATGGAAATAACTAGGAGGACTCAATATAAAAGAAATAAAATTCAGAGACCAGTACCTTTGAAGCTGACTGCCATACAACATACAAAAGAATATATAAAACTGTATCAAAGTCCTGAGGTGTCATTGAGTTCTATTGTTTATGTGGATAGGTGCAAAGAAACACTGATACTATATATTGTCAACTGTCTTTGTTAAGTGAGCATTTGAAGTAAAGGTTGTCTTGTATGTTTTTATGTCATTTCACACAAGTGCTTCCCTTGTATTTCATCCATTAATGCAAATAAGACCATATTGTTAAGCCTTCCATGAAAATATGATTTACAGTAACTTTTGTACCATCAGAGGGTGCTTTGGTATATTCAGGACATCATCATCATGCATGTAATCCTGGCAGTGTTGGTGATAGATCCAGAAAGCCTCAGCACCTCAAAGAGTATGAGATCTGTGCTATAAAGGCCATAAAGTCTCTTCAATATTTAGCTTATGTCTGCACTCACCTTTCAGAAGCCTATGCTTCTCTTTCCACTTTGCTTGCAGTGGCAGTGCAGATGAAATACTGGCCCCCAGAAAGCCATTTGGCACCTAATTGAGCAATCCTATTACTTTCCTCTCCCTTTAGAATGTGACTTTCATTGCTTCATGGTGGATGGTTGGGAGCAAGTGTAAATGATTGTGTTACAGTAGGTGTGAGTGTATGTGTATTTAAGTAACTTTGTTGTGATAGTGTGTGTGTGTGTGTGTGTGTGTGTGTCTGCCTGTGTGTGCCTTCATTGCCTCTCCTAACCTGAGCCACCTCAAATATTAAACATTGATTGGATTCAGAGATGGACCACATTGACCATAGAAGACTCAATATTAACTCCCCAGGTGGCTCGTGGAGCACCAGCTCACTATTTGACCATGGAGCTAACTTATGGACACAGACAGAAAACCTCTTTTTTCTTTTCTCATGTCCCTTTGAAAAGAGTCTGCCTTTAGAGCGACACTTCACATCATCTTGAAATGGAACCTACTGGGATTATTCATTGATTTCCTACAGCTGTTTTTTTTCTTTCTTTTTTTTTTACAGGAAACCCTCATCCACATTTTCATTTAAGTTAATTCAGTCATAGTAATCTACAACATCAAGCAAAACAAAGTAAGGACACGCGCAAGTAAAGACATGAAGTGCACTGGTGTGGTTCGAAATATGTAAAAGATAGGGAATAATTTATTACTGTCCCACCTTTTCCCTGTTTTATTTCCTGCTCTGCTCAGAATCTGATCCAAAGATTTTCCAGAACAGTTTAAATTTGTAAATAAACAAAAAAAAAAAATAAATAAATATGCTCGTTCTCCTTCATTTATCCTCATCACACACAAATTCTTTGTGACGAGTGTAAGGAGTTGTGGAAAACCTACACTGTGAGCCAGTGAAACAAGATTCAAAAATATGATATCTTGAAAAATAGGTTTCATCTGTCTCAGCGGTATTTACTGAAAATCTTTTTGTAGGTATATACAAACAAAGAAAAAAAGAAAGAAAATGTCCGGCATGGGACTCAAAAGGAACAAAAAATGTTGCCGTTCCGCATATTTGTCAGATGCATAACACTTTGCTCCGGCATGAGGGTTTCTTGTAAATAGTAATTTATATTGTTTTATCATCAGCTGGATATCTTGACCTCTTGTGTCTGTCAACTAGAACAGCTCTGTCCACTTACACTCATCCTCTTTGTTTTCCGCTCATTTCCTTCTTCATACACATGTAACCTTGCCAGTCTAGCTTTTGTATATGTGTTTATTCTGACTATTTAACAAACATTTTTGTTTACTTTTCTGTTCTCTTGTTTTGCTTGATTGCAGTAAGATAAAGAATTAAAGGAAATTCCTCCAGTTTGGGCAGCTCTCAAACACACAGTCTTGTCCTGGATGTTCCCTGTCCTTTTGCCCAAAGACAACTGGGATGGGCTCCAGCAGATCCCTGTGACCCTAACTGGGATTAAACCAGTCGATGAGCAATGGATGGGTGAATGATTTCTCCATATCAAAAAATGCGAAGGAAATTCTTTCCTGTAGATAGACATAGCTGTTGAGCATATTATTTATATTTTAAAATATTCATCAGTACCTGTGGAAAAAGATTATCTGGTTTGACATGATCGCTAATATATTCTGTTCAAGTTGAATCTAGTGGCTACAACTTGCAATTTCCTTTGAAGTTTTTAATGACAAGTGAACAGTTCAGTATTTCTTCAACGGATTTCCATAATTACACTCCCTGACTAAAATCTTATTTTAATCTTGCTGGTCTAAGATATGCACAGACATTCACAAGGAAATGATTAAATAATCTTCAGTCAGTATTTAACCAGCAGGATGACATCTGGGAATTGGAAATAGAATCTCCAGGGAAGTTGTCTTTTCATGGTGGGATGATGTAGACTTTGGATATGCACATGTGCATACTTACATTTTTTTTTTTTTTCATTTATGTGCCTTGTTCCTCTTTTGATCAGTGATTATCTTTCACATTTAGGGGACAAAAATAATAAGAGACGAAGAAGGCTCGTCTTCGAACAGGTTAGAAGATTATTAAAGAACCTTCCTCTTTTGAGCTCAGACGTTCGTCTGTTTAAAGTCCCTGTGAGATGGAGCCCACGTGACTAATGTTGCATCCTCATGCGCACTACATCCATGCCTTAGATGCGAGGCTAACACTTCCATTTTAGATAATGAAATAAATTACAGAGAATGGAGAAATTGCACTTCACTGTTTTGTTTTGTTTTGTTTTTATAAGTAACTGATGTAACTGATACATGTAGCTCATATAACTGCATAATTCAACAGCCATGATTAGTTTTAAAAATCTGAGTTTATTTGATGTATATGAATATGGTTTGAAACCCAAATATTTTTAGATTGCTCTGACTAGAAATGTATGTCTTATGTTCATTTCACCATGAATTCAGAATGATTCAGAGCTGCAGCGTGGATGACTGCTTTCACCTTCATTTATTTGAACAATATAAATGATTTTGACTCAGCTCATTTCCTTTGCCTCTGGCTGCTAATGTCTTGATCCAACAAAGATAGCCTAGAACCTCTAATTACTCACTATGCTATTGATGTAGTAGCTCTCATTCTGTGATTTTAAAAAAGACTGGATTTCTAAATTGAATTGTCACCACTGCTCTCTCTGAAACATTAATGTTATCACTGCAGCAAATATCTCTGTCCTTCCTAAACTGAATCACTTCATTAAATGCAATCTGTCTCAGAACTGATGTCTGAAATTTATCTAAGGTATCTTAATTCCCGGAAAAAAAATGCTAAAGAGTTGCCTGCTTTCCTCTGTTCTTTTGGCTTTTGGCTTTGTCTTTGCTGAAACTGTCAGTGCTCCCTGACGTTAATTTCTTCCTATCCAGGTTTTGTTTTTGTTTACATAATCTTGTAAATGTGGTATTTTAAAGGAATTTTGTGTCAAAAGATCAAACTGTTGTAACCATTATGTACAGGAGTAAACATGGAAAAAAATGCAGCTAATACTAATGGTGTCATTCAGTTTTGCATGCAGTGGAAGTCAGTTTATTTGTGAGTAGATATGTAAATAACAAAGACAAGAAGTTTTTTTTTTTATTTCATTTAATTTCATTTTATTTTATGTTGGAACAGAAAAGTGTGGGGGGTCTAAGCCAGGAGTGGTTGGATCTAGACGGGACGCCTGATCAATATAAAACCAACACTGTGCTGTTTACATTGTTGGTAACTATAACCCATGAGAGAAACAGTTAAAATGCAGTAAAATAACTAAGTCATCTTAACATTAAAATCAAAGATACCATGGGCTGTTTCCTCCTCTCATACGTCTTTCTTTCTTTGTTTTTTAGCTCCAGTTTGCAGGTTAACAGGATACGAGAGTCTTTTTCTTTTAGACTTTTTTTCGTTGTCATTGTCGAGTTGAGTCGAGTTCAATTCTATCACTGTTCTGCCGTTTTGGATACTATATAGATAGATAGATAGATAGATATAACTTTATTAATCCCTGAAGGGGAATTCAAAACAGGCCAATTGCCATATGAACATCTTAAGCTTGAACAAGTTTGAAGTTTGTCCCTAGAGGCTTACAGAGTCCAAAACCTCACATGAACTCACGCTATAGACCAACTCCATCATGGTTGCCATCCATGTTTGTATCTACTGACTGACTGACGATCATTCAATTACTTACACCTCAGTTCCAACCTGGCAACTCAAACTGAAAAAAACCATTATGATCAGGATGCATTCCCATCACCATTTACAACAAAGGAAAAGTTTCACCTTTCTCTTACCAATACAAAGTCACTTCTCTGTATCCATTGAATGACCTGATCATTATTATTATTTTTATTTTATCTTTTTCAGGAAAGGCTTGCAAGGGCTAGCTTAACTTTTGTGTTGCAAATACACTAATATGTACAAACACTTTGGAGAGGCCCAGCGAGAGTGAAGACTTGAATCCCATCCATGTTCTGTGGAGGGAATTACAGAGATGCCAAGGAAGCCTTCCGACCTCAAAGACCTTGAGATTTTTGCCAAAGAGATTCAAGGGAGCTTAAAATCCCACCGGAGACATGTGAAGAGCTTGTTAGCAATGGTATTGATTGATGTGATTGCGAATGAGGGCTTGCCACTGATTACAGAGAAGGTGTGAATAATTTTGGACATGGAATTTTTTATCATAATCTTAACAAAAATCAATTTATCATTACCAACAATTTATCATTGATATTTCTAACACAGTGTCTTACCTATCTTTGTCCCTTACTTGTGTTAACAGCAGCCAGAAGAAAGTTACTGGTAAAAATCACTACACGTAATAATTTGACAGCTGCTCCGAATTTTGCAATTAACTGCAAATAGGCTATCATTGTAAAGTATACATCTGCTGTCAAAACATTCCCCAATGTTGCTTCGTGACATTACACATATTTTATCACACACTTACAAATAGACTAAAAGTGTATAAATGGTGCCACAGACACACAGGCACAGATGGAGCCAACCATCATGGATGAGAGCCCAAACAGAACAGGCCATTAGAGGGACGAAAGGGAATAAGCCTCGTGTTCAAGCCATCACTAGTTATCATAGAGGTGGAAACCCAATTTGCGGTTTGGTTCGGTGGCTCTGAGAATTTGGGGGCGTCGATTACTTCAACTATTTGCTCAAAGGCTGTAATTGCAGAAGGACAGGGGATGATGTTTATTCATGCAGTCATGTATTGACGACCTTTTACCTGGGTGCATCTCTGCTGAATATTTATCTGTGCACATCCCCCAGTTCCATCAATATCCAGATTCCCCACCCTCTCCCTCCCACAACCAGCACCCACTCAGCCCACTGGAATGAGTCCAGGGATGTCTGTAAATATTGTTTGAATATCTCAAACTACTAGTTCTTAGCAGTAAAGTGCTGTGAATCTTGTTGTTTACAAAGTACACAATCAAATCTTGAGGCTTGGATTTTTAAAAGGAGGATCAGATCAAACAGATGCATTCTGTTAAGTTTATGTTGTTTTTTTTTTTCATGTTTCATCTGTTGCCCATGATAAATCTATATCCTCGTCTTCAATCTACATCAACAATGAATCTCTTATGGAGTTATTTCTTCTTCTTTTCTTTTTTTTTTTCCTAGTGAGTGAAGAAGAGCTAGAAAACAAATGGATGCAGAAAGAAAGAAGACCCCATGTGTGCCCCCATGCTGGGAAGGGTGGTGGCCCGGACATGGGCCTCACTCTGCCAGTCAGCCGCTCCCTTTCTGAAACAGAGTAATGGAAGGAACTGGGGGGGTAATGGATGTATCACTGTGAGGACAGCAGTCAATGGACTGGTGTTGACAGCTGAGCTGCACACTGTCCAGGAACAAAACCATTGGTCACCATTTAAGGTTTACCTCAGGTGACCTGACCCACTGTGTTGTCTCGAGGCCACTCTGATAATGAGATGTTGACAGACACATTCCATTAAAAGTGCTTGGAAATAACAGATGACAAATATCATAAACTTTTGGACTGAGCAATAAACCTTCTCAAAAACAATTCTCTGGTCTTGGAAACTGTACTTGCCCGACAGATTTATTCAGCAGCAGGGGATGTATATTGTAGTGTGTTTCTTTGACTTGCTGCAAACTGTCAGCTTGTGGACACTCATACTCACTAAAGCAACACCTCATTCCTCCTAAAAGAAAAATCTTTATTAAATCAAAACTAAATGTGAAGTCAGTTATGATGGGAGTGTGGTTGGCTTCATTTCCCACACCTTTGTTTTTGTTGACAGAATAGTAGTTTGGAGTGACCAAGACATCACAGCAAGCTGACATCACTGAAAATCATACAGTCTGAGCGTTAGCACCTGATTCTGGGCTCATAACATTCAAAGCAGGTGGTTTTACTCTGTGAAATATATTGTTGATTTTAAGAAATCTAAATAAAATTCTAATTTGGGTTAAATTTGACATTAATACTGATGGATGCTTCACATTTGTCATTTTCAGATTTTTCTTAAGTGTTTATGGCATCTTTCTTTTTTTTTCCATGGAAGGGTATCAACAAATATATCCATGTGTGTACTTGCAAGTGGTACAGTTAAAAAGCACAGTTTAATAACAGCGATTGACACAACATAAGTCTATGGATTTAAAAGCTACTCTGAGGAAAAGCCTTTGTGGACAGCAATATTGCGTCCAACTGTTGGAGTTCATGTCTTTTCTGCTCTGAGTTATTCTCAGAAGTCTCCACTGTTTGCCCGATATATTGGTTAGTTCAAACTTACAGTTACTTATCTGAAAACTATCACCGTGAATTGGGTGGTACTATTATTTTCCAGACTTCACTTGGCTGTTACTGCTTAGTTACTGCTTAGTTACTGCTTAGTTACTTCACTACAACAGTATTTTGTAAATACAGCGACATCATTATTATACTGTCCTGCTCTCAGTGTTTTTGTACAACGTCATGAAGCCATCAAATGCTGATATAAGACTCCTTATAGGACAAATACCTTATTATAGCTTTTATTTGCAAACATATAAATGCACTGGGTTTACTGCACATTTTATTCCAAATCAAAGAAAGAAAAAAAAATCAATCATACACATTATTACTTTACAGAAAGTGAAGAAATATTGTGGGTTAGGGTTAGTTCAATTAGTGAGTTCAATTAATGAGATAAAGGCAGATAATGTTGTTTCAGTGATGGTTTTAGTGCATTTGGAGCATAGGTGCTCATCTAAAATAGATGGCAACCACAGCCAGAGAGACCTGGAAGAAAACAGACCATTACCAGTGATAACAAACACGCCCAGTAACAACTTTAAACAAGTTTATCTTTGACAACAGCTTATCTGAATACAACCTCTCCCTGCAGAATGTTCAGCAAACATTGTACTTTTGTTTTGTAAGGACATGAATAATGCACAATCATTATGTACAATAAATTTTTCTTATTCCAAACAGCAACATATTTGAACTTTTTTTTCTTCATGGTTTCATTTATAATAGAATTTGCAGTATTCCCAATACGCTTGCAAGTTTGGAAAAAAACAGCCATTATAATGATTCTGTGCTTTACTCACACTTTTCTCTTATTTTAAATGTGTTTGGATATAGTGTCAAGTATATTTCCTCCCGTGTCCATAGATGAATTATCATAGTTAACGAAAAATAACTAAATACATGGATGAGGTCCAGCAAGGAATTGTCTATGACACACAGATTTCTGGAAGTAAGGGCAGATATTCATCCCAAAGCTGTCCCAGTAACTTTAGTCAGTGCTCCTGCCTCCCAGGCAACACATTTTCTCTGTGTCCTGCTGTCATCTGGTTTGAGAAATCACAAGATACAGCTTCTCTCAAGCAATATCTTTTTCTTAAATAAGAAATTACTAAACTGAAGATATGTAGAGGGAGCTGTTCAGGTACTTTCATGACTTCACTGTGCATGTCTTTGTTATATCCATGATGGAGACACACTGATCTCCCCTCAGCTCCTATTTAGTTTTGGCTTTAATAATTTTTCAAGATTGTTTCCTAAACACGCTCTTCAAGCAAAGAATGTTGTCTTTAAATGAAACAGAAACGCTGCCTTGTTTTTTGATGTTTGATGACATCCATTATTTTTTTGCCCTGTATTCTGGCTCCCAGCACCTGTTGACCTTTGACACTATATTTTTCCAACTACTTGAAGAAAATGATTTTTGAACTGTATGGTACTGTTGACAGGTAACATTCTCTCATTCTAGATTTATTTGTAAGTCAACACCTCAAAACTGAAAACTAGAACTAAAACCAAACTAAAATGAAACTAAAATCACCCAATTTTCAAAAGTAAAACTAAAACTACAGAGATGGGTGTTAGACTAACTAAAACCAAACTGAAATAATCAAGCAAACTGAAATTATTTAAAAAGTTCAAAAGTATTAGAATCCTGGTCCATAGCACAGTTCAGATTAGATGTTTTACTAACCAAAATGTTGTTGTTTTAATTTAATTTTATTATTTATCTTTTTATTTCTGTGAGCAACTGATGTGCAACTCCTGGGAGAGGCCAGACTGGTTGAGGATCATTGCCAGGGGACGTGCTTTGCTCAGGATGCCAGAAAGCAGCCGTTTCATCTTCTGAACAGTGAAGCAGAGCGGGTTACCATGGAAAGAAGATCAAAAGGTTGGCATCAGCAAAGGTGACAATGATAGAGACTTCCTCACATCAGCACTGACACACAAACCTCTTGGACATTCAGAAGGTATGGAGAATATCCTCAACATCCAGAAGATAGACTGATGTAATAAAAGGCTTTGTGGATGGTTTCAGATGGGAAAATAGAATTCAAAAAGATCAGGTGTACAGGGCATGAAGAAAAACCATAGAGAGAGCCAAATTTAAGAAGGGCTGAGGGAGCTCCCGCCAGATGTGAAAGCATTAATTACTCCTAATCAAAGCCTTTGCCAGCCTGGTGACAGTGGCAGGCATGTGGGAGACACTCAAGGTCATGTTCTATGCACGCACACGTTCATGCACACGCCTACGAATGAATGCCAGCAACTGGGTTTTGCATATGAGGAATCGTCCTACAAGCCTCTGAAAGAGTTCTTTGAATACACAATTTCGAACCATGAAATCAATACCAAATTTAAAGCAAACAGGTCCTGAGAAATGTATCATTCTGTCTCATATCATGCTGCTTTAGCGAAAAATAATCCTCAATGTCCATGGATTCTTCTATTGATCCAAGTCCCACAAGACAGAAAATGTCTAGAAAATGTTAACAAGTCAAGTAAGTGGAACATTTAACTGTGTGAGAGTTCTTGTTTGACTCTGTTAATGGTGATATTGGGCTGTGAAGCCGGTGTTTTTCACGGTACTAAGAGGATTACAGGTTGTTTGTTGCAGCTGGAGTCTGGGTAATGGTGATAAGGCAGACAGTGCACGTTGCAGGTATACCAGTCACTGGCAGGAAAGGCAAAACTGTTTCTGGGGTGCAGAAGCATAGGGCTGACCACAGGTGATATATTATGACAAACCTTGAATTGTATAAATAATTTTAGGAAAAAAAAACCTTAACTTAAAAAGTTATAAGCTGCTTACTATGAATTTTCCATATTTTATGTTGACTGTTAAAGTTGGAGCAAACAATATGCAATCTGATTAAACCGTTAATAACCAGAGGCAGTTTTCTTTTCTTTTTTCTTTTTTTTGCTTCCTTCTTGAAAAAGGCATATAAATTTATTCAGAAGGAGTGGACAAAATGTTAAAGTTGTAATGAAAAATAAATAAAGCAAAAACAGCCAGGAGAGGGTTGCATCCAAAACTTCTTCAGCACCATATGGACTGTTGTAATAACAACATGTTAATAGCTTATATTTTCTGTAGTATTCATTCATCCATACACTATACCTGCTGCCTGGAGCCTGTCCCAGCTGTTCCTGGGCAGGAGGTGGGGTACACCTTGTAGAGGTAAGTATGGAACTCATCTGATATAGAATCTTCTTAAGTAAATAAGCTTTTTAAAATTGCACGTTCATGTTTGATTAGTTTTACATTGCTTCTGCTCAGTTAAGCAGGAGAACTGATAGTCTAGATGGAGAGTGGTGGTGACTGTCATCATGACAGCTGCTCTTTTCACCTGCTCCCTGGGGGCCGGCATGTCAGCGGGCTCTCTTCTGTGCTAATAGCCCTGTCTGAGAGCTAGCGATGCACCTTTTGGAGGTAATGCCTCCTGCTGCAATTTAGTTTGCCATTCAACTGCAGTATGTCCCAAGCCTTGTTGCAAATTACAGCAGATGCTGATGTGGTGTTTTTTTCCGAAAGAATGTATCATTTCCAGACAGTCAGAATTATGAATGATGCATGCAAGTAAATCAGCCCGCTGTATGCCTTCAAAATGTGTGTGTGTGTGTGTGTGTGTGTGTGTGTGTGTGTGCATGCATCGCAAATCCATTCGCCCATGGAGACTCCCAATGTTTTCTGCTGAGCACACAACAAATGGCAACGAATCAAAATTCCAACATTATCCCACTGCAATCTCAGTCCACGCCTGACCCTGAAATGTGCAATTGTGCTTTACATGTGTGTTAATTTTCATACCTGTTTAGGTCTTTTCGACCATTCCAGTCTGTTTTCACCTCCCACTGACCCTGGAAACGGATCAGGGAGGGCTGTAAAATCTCCTCAGCCACCTCGGTTAGGCTTGGCTGAGTAAAGAGGGAGCACCGTCTTTGACTGCTCAGCCTGTGGATTACTCCTCAATATGGGATTACGCTCCAATGAATGAGTGGCGACACAATGCGGGCCGCTCAGCTCTGAAATAAACAATAGAGATTTAGCTATAGAGCTGAAATGGAATATCTGCTGATCCAGTATCAGTCAGTAGACTGGCACTGCTTACTGTTACTTGTCTCTCTTGCCTGAATCTTTGTCTTTCAAGATACCCTCTTAATGAGATGCCATGTCTCTAAGATTTATAATCCTGATTGACAGTTTTTTTTTTCATCGTGTCATGCCCTGCTGAAATTATCTCTAGGTGCTTGAAATAACAGTCACAATCACAGCAAACAGGAATACTGACCTTTAAAAGTGGCTTTGCTTTTAAGACCCCCTGTACATGACCTCCTGCGGAGTTTTTGAGCAGACTTAGGAATCTAACGGTCTTTCAGCGTATTCTGCAGTTCTGTTTCAACCAGTCTGCACTCTGATTGCCTGCTGGATTGGAGAAACTGACAATTTAAGTTCACTGAAGCAATCAATAACCATCAACACTATCAAAAGGACCAAGCTGGCACAGTTTCTTGTTGTATTAGCTTAGGTTAAATCTGTCTATTTGTCATTTATCCTTCATATCTTCAAGTAATTTTCACTGAGGTGGGTTTGCCATGGGTTATTTTTATATAGTTAACAGATAAAGCAAATAATGTTAACACAGTAGTTACACAATGATTTTAACACAGAGATGGTGGTAGGATCTTCGATGGCTGTCCTGACCAGGTTCAAACTCTCTGGCGAAGTTTAAATTTGTAGTTTTTAGATGAGTTTTCACAACATATGTCCACCAATAAGAGTGATGCAAACTCCAAGAAATAATGCAGTTATTGAAAGGCAATACAAGCCTTGAATCATCTGACATTTAATCAATATTGTACTATTTTCTGTTGTGTACAACGCATTCTCGTTCTCAGTTTGTCAAATACTGCACTTGGTGAGTTATCAGAGCACTGAGATTGACTTTCTGACCAAAGTATGACCTAATATGAACAAATATTTGTCTGCAGTGGTAACTGACGCACCAGCTGCTCTCATCGCCAACAGCAACACATCATTCTATAGTTAGAGGTTACAAAAAAACAATGTTCTGCCTCCTAACCGCAACCTTGAGACAGCTGTTTCCACATCCCTATTTCAGACTTAATTTAAATGAGTTTTCATCTGATTTCTTCAGTTTTTCTGCTGTAGTTTGTTTCTTTGTTACACACAAATAATTCTTGGATAAGGTTAAAATACAAAAAAAAAAGTAGATATTATTCCTCCCATAGTTATTACATTATCTTCTATTGAAGCCAGAAGTGAATCTTTGGAGGTGCCAACACAGGTGTACCAAGCTCTGACTGACAGGATGGGACTGAGACTGTGCTATTGTTTGTTGTTGTATGGATGTGTAGTTGTTTAGAGAGAAATATCGGCTTTATGTCTTGTTCAACAAAAATGAACAGGTGAGGATCCCAAGGAGGACGTTTAGGTGTGATGCATATACCAGATGAGATGTATGAGGGGACAGGTGAACTTCTCTAACTGGGCGTAAAGAGTTACCAAGGTTAGTTTAGGAATTTGGTTCTGTTTCTCATTATCCTATAAGGGCTCAGCTGTACATGAATATGAATGAATGAGAATAAAGCCTATAAAATGGAGACTTTGATGGGAAAACTCAGGGAGTTTTCACATTGGCAGAATCTTCCTCAGGGGTCACGTTTGCTGGTTCTGATGCTGGCTTGCTGAGAAAAAGTCTTTTTGTGCAACAAGTCTCTCCTGTAATGTCAACATCTCCTAATCTTCATCATTTAAGAAGAAACAACATTAGCAACAGGACTCATTGCTTGCAACCAGGAGCTAACCTGGCAGACCAGTTCGGCCAGTAGTGAAATGAGCCTGATGAATCAGATCAGCATCATTTTTAATCCTATTTTGTGACCACACAGTAAGTTGCTGGGATACATGTGTCCCTAAAGTGATATCATAACAGCGCTACCTGTCTGCACTGTTAGGTATAACGACTCTCCAATGTAAATGTTAAGCTAATCAGTTAAATCCTCCAAACGGTTTGAGACTTGATGCTTCACGGTATCACTGATACGTGCAAACTAGCAGTTGAAGTTCAAGGTTTGTTGTAACATATGTTGACCTCTGAGACAATCCAGGTGGGTCAAGGACCATTTGAATGTGTGTCCTGCACACAGAGCTGGGTGTTTAAAAATGATGCAAGAGTGTATCTCAAAAGACGGGGACTGCAGAGAGCTTTGTTCATTATCTGACCTGTCGTCATCTTTCAAATATCTCCTTTTTTTTCCTTCACTTTATATTCAAATGCACTTCTCTGCGGTTTATAACACACCCTCCACATCACCCTCATTCCCTGAAAGTGCTTCATCAGATCTCTAAACCATTTTGTATGGAGATTTCCCTACTTTTGATGCTCTTTCATATTATCTGTTAATCGTGTAAAAGAAATATTGACCAAAGATGACCCCCCCCCACCCCCACCCCCCCACCCACCCACCTCCCACACACACACACACACACACACACACACACACACACACACACACAAGTCCTGGCAGCAGTTGTTACATTTTGAATATCTGTTTGCAACTGTGGTTCCACATTCATTTATCGTGCACCATCACCAATATACTCATTATCATGTAATTGATGCTGTATGTAATTTAGCTGAAGTCAGGGAAAGCTAATTGGCTGCTATTCTGTTTGCTCAACACTCCAGCTTTGAATACAAGAAAGCAAGGAAGCTAATGAAAACGTTGAGTAATGATGGGAAGATGTCACTCGACCAGTGCTCGTCCATTCCTCTCAGGTCTTCATCACTGAACTCCTTGAATAGAGAAGCTTACAAAGGGTTAATGTGCTTCAAATGTGCATTTCTCATGAAAAAGCAGCTGAAAGCAACAGTTAGGTTGTTACGATCAGATGTGTGCAATTTAATCTAATTCAAACCAGCATTAAACAACTGATCCACATGCCGGAAGAATTAGTTCATTCTAATAAAATTTTCCTAAAGCAAAAATGCTCCTTTCCAGAATAGTCTTAACTGCTGTGATGCTGGTATGGAAAATCAACTAAACTACTTTCACTGAGCCATAATACATGTGTCAACACATATTGCAGAATAATATTTCTATTCATATATTTAAAATGTACTGTATATATGGCCTCTTGTTTCTTATGTTGTCTTTCATACAGTATGAAGAGTTTAGCCACAGGCCTCATGAGAGCCAGTATAGGTCCTGACTGAATTTTCCTTGTGAAATAAAGTGAAATTGAATTGCTTTTGAGCTGAATTGAATACACTATATGGGAGAGTCCTCTGTGAGCACAGTATTTTCAAATAACAATCTAATTCAGAGATACCACCATATTTTTTGCCTGCCCATTTAATTTCAGGTCCCCAGGATTTAATCTAAGGCTTCTCAGAAATCTTCCTTCGGCAAAGCTGTAGGAGGACAGCATACCGACTCAATTTGTTTTACTGGAAGCTCAAGAGGCAGATTGTTGTTTGGCATTCTTTCCGTCTGGCAGTCAAAGAAAATCAGCTTCTGAAGCCCATTAAGCCATTACAGCTTGAGTTTCCTTTTACAATAATGACACTTGTATGCTGTACATGAGCATCTGTGGTACAGTTTAACTTTGGCCCGGGCAGAGGAAGCTGAGTTAAACCTCATCATCCAGTTGTAGATATTAATGAGTGGAGGGTGACTTCATCTGTCATCCCCCATTTTGTGCATGTCAGCTTCCATCCATAAAACAATCAGTCAGGTGCACTTGTAGGGCAGTGGGTTTTGCCCACAGAGCGGCTGTGTTTTTTTAATGGCTGCCCATTATTCATTCCCTCAGATTAACACATTATTTCTTGCGGTGACACACTACCCCATTTATTTTAGATTAATTCTGAAAATGCTACAGGTCAAAGCAATGTGTGGATTGTGAATAAAGCAGTGAGTGAAGGCAGGTTTACTCATAAGATGGTTGTCTCCACCCAGTGGCTGTTTTGGAAACTGAAAGGAAAATGCATTTTGATTGTAGCGATTGTTTCTATGTTGTTGCATGATGTTACTCATGGTACTCTTGACTGCAACTCCTTATTTTCTCTTCCTCCCACCCTTCTCTATTACTCTTACTTTCATTTTTTTTTTATGTCCCTCCCTTGATGTCTCTAAGTCCTCTCCCTTAAAGTTGCTCGGGTGTGCCTAATGAACTGCTTTCATCAAAGTCCCTCCCTTTGATCGCAGCAAATGCACTGTGCCACAGTTAGCATTTTACTCCCTACTGTAATGCGACTGCAGAACCTCCCCCTTGAAAATTCACAAGTCTTATGTTCTTCAACAAAACAAGGGTTTGCTTGGACACAAGTCATCAAACAGCTGGCCTCTTCTTGTAATGAGGCTTCTTTGGTGTGGAGCTTGTTACTGCGTGATGCATTCCTACACATCACCGGCTGTGTCAGGCGCTCCAAGATCTTGAAACAAATCTATATGGACTAAGCCCTACTAACACTCGTCTAAATTACCACAATGACAGCTATGTCTGAGCTCTGTCTCCATCATTAGCATTCATCATGATTTGGATATGCATGATACAAAATTAGTCTGTGTAGAATTTACAATTTACTGGCATTACTTAATCTTAGTACAGTATTTTGGGACAACAGATGCTGATTTCCTCAAATATTTTAACAATTAAATATGATGTCAGCAAATCCTAATTAACTACAATGGGTTTTCATTTACTACTGACAAGTCCAGATGAATTATGTCTTTTTAAGCATCTTAAAACATTATGAATCCGAGGTACTTTCTTTACATTTTCCTTACATTTGTCAGTTTGAATGATCTTGGAATTTTGCTTTAAATCTGTGCCTGAGCATGAGTTTCGCCATGTCACAATAGCACGTTGGAAGAGTTAATAAGCAAACCCTCTGAAAGTGGGAATTTCCAGTTTTGGAGCATTGTATGTTCCTTTTTCCTGACACATAAAAATGATTTATTTCCCATATTTTGGGACACATAAACACAAGGTATGGCAATTTGCACATAACTGAGATAGAGCAAGAAAATAACATATGCAGGCTGATTAAAAATTTAATAAAAGTAAAAAAGACATGTTCTGTTTGTGCACCACTGTAACACCTACAGTATATAAGTGTCTATGTGCTGGAAGCTGATGTGTTTAATGACTCCCTTCTCCTGAAAACCATGTTTTCAAAAGGTTAAAAGCATAAATCCCGCTTTTTTTATTAGATCACATCTTAGCTACTTTGAAGTTGACGATGTATCCAACAGGAATCCCCAGCTAGTCTGCTAACAGCTCCGCCTTTTACTGCGATAGGACAAGCCATTAAAATCATAAATAGAAAGGTACTAATGAAATATCAATTAGGCCATAAGAGAAGGCCAGCGCTACATTTATGAGGACAGAGCTCATTAAGAGAACTACAGGCGAAGCTGTGAGATCATTTTCTAATTCTCCACTGATAATCCAATTAGTCCACAATGGATTTCTCCTGGTTGAGAACTCTTCGTTAGTGGATTGAAGTTTCACTGCACAGGGGACATATAAATTTCAGAGGCTCCTTAAAGATCAATTATGAAGAGGTAATGCAGAATGTAATCATGATTACTACTTAATAATCATATAATTTAAGTGACTGATAACAGCCAGTCTTCAGTGTGTGTTATTGTGATGGACTTTCACTTTGTCACACACTCCAGTTTCTTATCATTTACTCTTGTTGCACATAACTATCAGTGCTTATACTGTTAAGGGAGAGGATTTTGATAATCATGACTTTGGAAAGAATTGTGTCTGCAGTTTTTGATATTTGAGCACTTGGCATTGGTATACAACATAACGACATCTATTTTTCATCAAGTCTTTTTTCCCCCCTTGCTCACTGACCTTCAGCTCGTGAAAATTCAGCTCAATAATTCAGTACACTCTGCATTTCCCTCCCTGCAGACACACATACGGTGTGGGCAGACACGAAAA
>JBAMYA010000015.1:9155495-9172423 GCA_037176975.1 Arrhamphus sclerolepis | reverse complement strand
TTTCACTTTAAAAGTATTAAACTTGCAAGCTAATACGTTGCTATCTTTATGCCAGATGATTGTGATTGTTGCTTGAGGGGAAGGTGTTTTCTTGCCTACAAGTGGTTTGCATGTTTGCCTATATTTTCTTTTGGTGCTCATAAATCCAAGTTTCTAAATTTTTTTCACTTAATGCAGGTTTTAGAGACTTGATCAAAACCAAAAAAAGGTGGTGGTGGTGGTGATGGGGAGGAACTATATATGTTCTCTTCCATTTCACATAATTGAGACCAAAAGTAAATAATACACTGACAATTAAAAATGCATATTGAAAAATAATAAAAATTCATCATCATGCACAAAACAAACTCCATAAACTGTGTTACAGTATTTACTGAAACCATTCTTGCTGAGGTGATCTTACTAAACAAAACTGCCCTTGATTATAAATTTGCACTCTTCAAAATGTTTTTATTCATTATACTGTACAAAGAGGAGTTTCTGCATTTTTCTGTATTGCGCAGTCCTTGGCCATGTCTGTTTCCGCTTTAATTTCACGCCTGACTGTCTCAGACACAAGTGTAGCAGTCTACTTCCACTCTCTCTTAATCTATCAAAGACCTGCATTTTATGTGCAGAGTGAGATCTTAGCCTGTCAGTCTGGTCTGATTCATCCATGACCTGCTGTAAAAACACTTTTCACTGCAACTGCTCACACAACAATGTGCGATCTGGAAGCAGACTCGAGGAATGAGGGTGTCCTTTATTTCCCAAACCCAGCTGCAGTAATGTGGAGTCTCGCTGAGTGATCCCTGTAGTCTAACAGATTCCAATTACCGTCTGGAGTAGTACTTATTCACAGAAACAACTAAAACCTAGAACACTTTTATTTACTTTGCTCCTAAATGTGCAGATAAGATGTTCAGCTCAGCTTTCAGGACAAAAAAGCCACAAACCAGATTCCTTTTTGATGCAAAATTGCATCAGTCTGGTTATGATTGTAATGATTTTATTTTTTTTCCCTAAAAAAAAAGCACCTTTTGTCTGGTAAAATGTTTTGTTTGATATTACCAAAATTTAACTAAAGTGGCATAATAAAGTTGTTAATGATTTGAATAAAGTGAGTTAAACATTCATACATCTTGCATTATGTCTAAATGATGCAGCAGGATGAGCATCCTGTATATAAATACTAGAAATAATCTTAATGGTAATAGTAGCTTTGCCTCAGTGTGCTCACTTGTGTTGCATCAGTCAACACTTATCCTTGTGACTCCACTGCAACAGAAACAGCAGCTCGAATTTCCACATAGATTTTTCTGAATTCCAAAGGCCAATGAAAACATCCCAAATTAAACCAAAACCTACCCCAGAACCTGAAACCTAAACCACATCATTTTGGACTTGATGAGTACTGGGAACTTTAGAGGATTCTGAAATACAATAAAGTCATTATTTTGTGACTCTGATGTTAAAGCTCTTGTACAAACCCCGTCTCTGCTTTAATGAAAGATGATTCAACAGAGATAAAGACGTCATACCACATTAGATCAGATTAGTGTTTTAATCAAGTGTTTACTTCTACAATATCATTTCTAAATTATATTGAAACATTCTAGAAAATGACACATAACCATTAAGAAAAGTTAAATATCCAATAGAAGTATTTTTCTAAACAAATGTTCTTTAATGCTTTGTTTTAGATGTTATACATAACATTAAAATAGGAAGAATTATCTGAAGTTAATCAGGGTTTAATTTCCAATGTTAAAGTTAAACACCTGGTTTATTCCAACGTGACAAGGAGATTATTTGAGTGTGATTCAGTCAGAGGACATCAAAACATTCTCTGAAATTAAATCTTTTTTTCCTTTGACTGACCGTGTGAAGGCGTTGGTGATTAAAGAGTTTTGGGCTTCATCTTGTCCCACAACAACTTCCTGAATGAAGGTTTAAGAATCTTAATAAAGGAACTTCTAAAAGTATATATCCCTAGTTGTGTTTGGTATGCAGTCCCCTGTTTTAAAAAGGTTCTTGAATGAAGCTACAGCATGTCTTTAAAACAAAAAGAAAGAAGAGAAATTGGATTTGAACTTGACTTTTAGACTGCTGCACCCACACACCTTTAATAACACCTCTGTCTAATAAAATCAGGGAGGAGATCTTGAACTCTGCGAGTTCATAAGACTTGAAAACCTCCACCTGGAGTATAACAGGCTTTTTAAAGGTCCATGAATATAAAATGCAGCTTTGGGGAAATTTATAATGCAGGTCATGATTCTGGTGTTTCACTCATGAAAAGCACAACCTGCATGTTTCACTTTTTTTTTCTTTTCTTCTTTTTTTTTAAAATGTCCACTTTTACAGGTAATAAAATAACATAAAATAAAAACAGAAGCTTTTAAAACAACTTTTCGTTTAAAGCAATCTATTTGCGTCACTGTAGCTACTTTATTTGCAAACATCTCTTGCTGTTTTCATGAACCGTGTATCTGATCTTTGTTATAAATGTCCACCTGAATCCAGGACATTTACAGCAGACAGCCACTGAGGCATGTGTGGCCAGTTAGATCCAACTTCCTTCTACAATTTCCCTTCAGACCCTAAACTCTTAAAGCTCCAGAGATACAGAAATACCAATAGTTATTGAATTACTAGAGGAGGTTTGACCATTCATGCTCCATGAAAGATTTCTGGAAATACATTCTGTATGATTATGACAACACTTGATGGTGCATAAGGTCTGTCACCCATATTTCCATCTAGATATGAAGCCAGTCAATACCAATTTAGTTTTTTATCAATAATTCACTCTTGGTTTATGATTGCCTCTCAATAAAGCCGCTCGGGGTGATATCATGGGATTGCATATACCTTAGGCAGCATGTTGCAAGTCATTTTGCAAGCTGATCATACACTTCTACCATGAAGAAATGTCATGTTATGACCAATATTTTACCACGAATGCTGAATGTTTAAATCAAGGTTAATTTAATTAAGATATTTACGGTAGGATGGCCAACTGCTTTTTTTCTTCAGAGTAACAATGCGTGAAATAATATGTTAATTTTAATTTTCTTGTTTAATTTTATGATACATGGGGAGACTACTGAGAACTACACATTTTCTACAACCAAGGACAGTATTCTAAAAAAAAAAAAAAAAAAAAGGAAAGAAAGAAAGAAAATGGCTAAAGGTTAAAGGAGAATGAGAACAGTGAGCTGTCAGTAAAGCTGAAACCATAGACTCTATTGCTGGAATTGGACAAACACCATGCTATCACCTCATTTTCCTTGTAGATTGTACTGTGACTCAAGCAGGCCTGGAAACCAGCTGGGCTAGCTTAGCTTATGCACACTACTATTACTTTATCTTCATTTTGATTAAATCTAACCCAAATATCTTTACTTCCATTCCACTTGCATCTTCCTCCCCACTAGTCTAAACCTGCGAGCAGCATTCCAAGAGGCCACAACTTCCAGCGGATCTCCTCTGCTTCTTGATTCAGCTCTGGTACGACTAATTTCAAATGTTGTTGAATGAAATGATCTGAGATGAAAGTTGCTCAACCAGAGGTCCCAACTGAGGTCTTGGGGCAGTTCAACTGGTGTGTTCTGGTTAGCCCTGGCTAGCGAAAAGTGCTGCTTCAAGCTGCTCTGAGCTTCGTTCCTGAACCCCTCAAAACCAAATCAATATCAATCACAAAAAACCTTTTAATACAGTGAACAGCACAACAACAAGATAACAAAGTTGTGTTTAAGATGGCTGGTAAAAATCAGCAGTAAAAGGCTCACATTGCTCAACTCACATGGTAAAAATATAGAGGAAAGAGTGTTGAATAGCCAACCAATCAGAGACAAAGTACAGACTTGTTAACTTGCATCTCAGATGAGTGAAAGTGATTCCACCTTACACATTGTTATGTTTGGTTCACAGAGGAGACGTTGTATCTTTTCACACACTTTATTCAGAAGATTGTCACTCTGAAGTACACGTATATTTTTCTGTCTACTCTCTTCTGCCCTCCACCTGAACTCATTCACACACTGACACCTCTGGTTTAGGAGTACAATCACAGCAACAGTTCACCAAAAGATTGGAACGACAGCACACGTCATGTTTATGTTTCATAGGTACTCAGATGTTTGAAGATCTGAGAACCTAAACTGAGAATTAAAGGAGCAAAACTCAGAATCTGTAACTGATATCAAACTCTATAAATGAGAGTGAGGTTGTGTTTTCTGTTTGCCTTTTTTTCTCTACCTTTCACTTTTCTCTATACCTTTTGGAGGAGCCAATGAGCTAGTAGCTTACTGGCTACTCTCTAACATCATGCTCTAGGCATTGTTTTTTGTCACGGTCCAACCATTGGTAATATTATAACTACTGATGGTGCTATTTGTTATTGTCCTCACAGTTTCATTGTAGGTGTAGAATTTCGAACACCAAGAGCGAAAGTGCACGTACATTTATTAAATCTTCTGTGATTTTTGTGTTAAGTACAGAAATGTGACTATGACAGATCACTACCATCCCAATCCTGCACCTGCAGCTTAGATGGTGCTCTTCTAAGATCGTTGCTGATGTTTTTC
Organism: Arrhamphus sclerolepis; assembly: GCA_037176975.1. Taxonomy (NCBI): domain Eukaryota; kingdom Metazoa; phylum Chordata; class Actinopteri; order Beloniformes; family Hemiramphidae; genus Arrhamphus; species Arrhamphus sclerolepis. Next base: position 9,167,852 of record JBAMYA010000015.1, on the reverse strand, counting down.
CTCCTTGGCATTGTGTTAGACACATCTGAGTGCTCCAGGCCAGCAAATTACAATCAGAAGATTATCTCCTCTTATAGAGGTGCTCACACTTGCTAATGATCAATTAATGAATTACTTTTAATTAGCAATAACTGACTTATCGTAATTCCTTTGGAACTTTGGTGCTGGTGACCTGACTTTTTTCACATCGTTCCTATAATTTAACTTACCTCTCATCCAACAAACATTGATATTGGGTAATATGCCATGGACTATAGTTCATCTGAGTTTATATGTACCTGATTTTCAGACTTGGTGAGGACCAGAAGACTTTTCGTGTGCCTGCTTTCTCACACAACTCTAAATGACTCAAATCAAACTGTTGTGTCTTTTTCTTCTGCAAAACATTTGATTGGTTTCTCTCACCTTAATATCTTTTTGTTGCTCCCTCCATCTGCCTTTGCAAGGTTAACATCTTCATAAATCTGAATCTTTGTAAAGGCGGGCTGTTTACAAAAGAACAAGTGTATTCCTGTATTTAAGTTGTGATACAGACATTATAAAGCTTTAAGATTCAATTTTACACCGGTAACAAATGAAACTTCCACAAGTAATAGGAGAGGTGATGACATTGCTGAGCTTTCCTGATCTTCCCTCTGGAGGTTAGCCAGCCAGACAATGAGAAACCCCTTCGTCATTTAGCAAATTATTATAAGGCTCATTGCAATGTACATCTACAGTAAGAGAACTGCTGAATGAAATCGTGGAGACAATGTTATCTGAAATTGAGCTCAGCTTTAGAGCATCAAAGTTCCCACCATCATCAGGTAGAGATGTGATTGACCCAGAGAGATAAATGGAGCTGTGTAATTATGTGTCTTTATCAGCTCCAGGCAGACTTGGAGCTGGAAGAAGTCATTTAGGCTATGTCCTTGTCATCTTTCCATGAATGGCGTGTGGGGCAGAAGGCACGGTGCCATGAGGTCACAATGGCACTGCGACAGGAAAGGTGCCTTTTTTGGGTAGTTATTCTTTTTATAGAGCATTAAATCATTGATGCATGCTAGATGAGGCAGTTTAATGTCACTGGTGGTTATAATGGTTTCCTCATTGAATTCAACGAAGAACACTGAATTCCTTGGTATGATGAACAATCCTTTGTTTTTTAAATAAATTTTAAAATTGTAGCTTTTTGTGGATATATATTGCACACTCCCTGTGTGTGTGTGTGTGTGTGGTATACACATACACAGGAAGTACACATCATGTGAGCTGCCTGTGATGTGAACTGACAGCAAAACACTTAGTGTCTGCAGGAATATTCAGGCCAATGAGTCGCTCTGCTTCTCAGCAGGGCAGATGCAGCCACAACAGGATACTCCTTATACAGTATGTTAGAGCACTCTCCCAGAAATGCCACCTGCTCCCATAGTACAGCCAGTTGTGTTACTGGAAACCAATGACCTCAGTGAAGGGACTGAGACATGCACATTTACACAAAAATATTAAATCACTGACGAATTAGACCAGCAGGTGATGTAGAAGAGACTTATCTTGGGATTCATCTGTTTTTTCTTGGTCTTTCAATGTCCCAGTGCTGCAGTGCTTTATTTGGCTGTGCTTTAGGCTTTCATTTATTTTTATCTTACCTTCCACTTTAGTATTTGTTTAGGCTGAAAATTAAAAAGTTTATTAGTGATTTCCCCCTCCACTCCTGAGGCATTTCAAGGGTTTTGTATCAAAAAATACCCTTGTTATATTGAGATGAAATTCATGTAAACTGTGTTCACTTGTGTTTGCATTTAAAGGCACTTTCCAGCAAAATCAACAAGCCACACAGGCTTTATCTTCTGCAAAGTAACTATTCTCAAATTCCTTGTAGGTTTGGGGGGAAAAAAGACAAAACTATACTCCTGGGCAGATAAGCTGTGTAATATCCCCACTTTATCCCTAAGTATCAGCTGAGTGCAGAGACACCATTGAGATCAGCATAAGCATAATTAGACAATGAGCTGAGAGTCTTTTTCATAACTCGTTCAAGGACCCCATTCCACTCCAGCTTGTCTTTGAGATAATGTCCTATTTAATTAGAAATTGGAGATATCACATTGTTTTTTAATGAGAGAAACACTTTAGCAGAGAATATGAGACATCAGAGAATCATGCACAAGAAGGATAACGGCTGCATGTGAGGGCTTGAGGGAATCATACGAGATGCATTTTCACTCAACCATTCTTTATTTCCTATTCTCTATTCTCAAAATGGTTTCCTCCAATATACCTTAACATGAAAAGAGGGAGCACTTTAAGCGCAGTTTTCTGCCAAGGATGTGTAAAAAACCCAGTTTTACTCATCACCTGCTTTTTTTTTATATCTTTTCAATCTCTCCTTTTGTCTGAGCTGCACACACACACACACACAGACACACGCGTACACACCTACGTACTATAATGCTGTACATTTACCATCTATCTCTTTTGTTGTGAGATGCCTGTACTTTTCCGAGGGGTGGCAATGAAATGCAAATGAATTTTCTTGCTTACTGAGAACATGGGAAGCAGGCACTGAGGCATGAAAGCAGGTGCTAGGTTTGCTAATCCCCCTTCCAGCTTGGTGGGACCTTGGTTGACCCTACTGCATCACTGAAATCTTCTAAAACACTTAGCTCTGATTAGGTTTGTGTGTGTATATGTACATGTATATATATATATATATATATATATATATATAGATAGATAGATAGATAGATATATATACACACATGGCAAATTGTGTGATATACTTGGATGTACAAGCAATCAAAAAAAGAAAAAAAGGAGAAGAAGCAACTGAAAGTTCACTGTAACTTGCTCTTTTCAAAAATGAGCTCTGTTAAATTTTGTCTTATGTTCACAGCCTTAATAAAAGTTTTCTACGACATTAAAATGGGCATGACTTTCTTTCCCTCCTGGGGGAAGAAGTGTCCTTGCTTATTAAACACATTTTAAATTGTAAGGTGTTGTTAAATGTGTACTTGGCTTGTGAAGTCAAGTCCAAGTATTGGAGACATTGTGATGTTTCAATCTAATTCTCAATGACAGATTAAAGGCATTTTCTTGAGCACGTTCACGTACATTTATGTAAAGTGTGCCGGTGATATTCCTTCTTGAGGATGTGAAATATTACCAGCATATTTGAATTTGCCAAGATTGCAAAGGAATAGATAAGATGGCTTGTGTACCAGTTTTGTATAAAACCATGAATATAAAAGATATAAACTGAAATTAATTAACTTTCCATTGATGTGAATAGATGTCACGTGCACATTTATACAGTAGCTGTGCATGTGGCAACTAGGAGGTCATCTGTTCAATGTATTTTTTCTGCTTGCCTATTTCCCTCAGTTCTTTTAATTATGTTATATTTGAATACATGTAGCATCAGCATCATAATATTATCATATTTGTTGCAGATAAGTGAGCAGCCTTTTGTCAAAATCCTCAGATGAGATCATTCAACTGACAGAATTTAACTATAAAAAGAAACCAGGGATGTTCGCCCACCTTGGACTGGGAAAAAGTTCCTGCCTCAAGCAACCCAAGGCGGAGTTTAAGTAATTTGGGGTCTTGCTTACGAAAGAGGGTAGAATGAAACGTTAGATTGGTAGGTGGATTGTGGCTTCCGCACTAGTCTTCGTTAGCAGTAAAGAACTGTGGGTACTGATTTAAAGAATGAGGTCATAGATGAAAGCAACCAAAATGAACTTCCTTTCAGCATCCATGTACACTGTTGTAGACACAACATCACTGTTGTATTAAATAAATCCTAAATCTTACAATGTGAGCAGTTTGACAACAGCCATCATACTGGTCTTGCAACCTAAGACCACGACTTTGTGCCAGAAATCCTACGACTCCACTTACAGCCAGTTAAAATGCAACCTGAAATGGCATGTTAATTAACGTGACCCAATGCCATTCTGAAGAAAAATAAGATTCCCCAGTCGGCCTCTTTTTTTTATCAAAAAAAAGAAAATCTGTCTTTTAAAATAAAACTCCTCTTAAATGTAATACATTACTGACATAAATTTCAGATAATAATTCTCCCAAATCCCTGAAAATAAAGTTACAGGGGACTTTGTAATTGTAAGTATTTTCCTTCCAGTAGTAAATGTGAAGTGGTAATTGTGAATTAAAGCAATGAGGACAGGAATTAGAAAGTATAATTCTGCATGCCCCCAAAATACTACAGGCTACATGCCGAAGTTTTGTCCAGCTGACGTGAAGATATTGATGTTATTTGTCACAATAATGAGAATTCTTTCAGCATGTCAGAATGCTTGCTGCTAATAGGAACTGTGCTATCATCAGTAAAGTGCCCAACAGGCTCTAAAATCTCAATGACAGCATTGTGACTTGAATAAGAAATGTCCTGTTCGGAGCATGGCTGAAGCCATCAAACTGTGATCACTTGTGGTTGGAGGCAGTGGATAGATAATGCAGGACAGCGGCCCCTGACAAGGTGCTGACAGATACCCAGCTTGGCTCCACATCACATCCTGATGATTTGTCATCTCCCTGACACCATTGTGTCATTGCTCAAACAGGGAAAGAAATATGATTGATGCATGCCCTGGAAGGAGAAACAACCACTAATTTTAGACAGCTAACAGATTAATAGTGAGTACTGAGTATCTTCAATCAACACGTTTTGAAATTTACGTATTGACCTCAGGTGTTGATTGCTGAAAGATGTCTTCCTATTAGTATGATAACACTTCTTAGATTTTCTTTTTTTTTTTGCTGAAACATTTCTCCCCTATGTTTATTGTTGCCTTCTTTGATTTAAAAATGTTTTAGAAGCCATTAAGTCTAAATGACAGTAATGTCAAATGTGCATAAACTAATCATTAATATATTTTATTTCACAGTACAAATCCTAGCTATGTGGTAAATACGCACTCAGAAGTTACAGAGGGACTTTATAGGGAAGAAACCAAAGAATTTCTTTCTGTGTGCAACTGTGCATAGACAATTCGCTCTCATAAATTCAGACAAAATTAAACTTGGAGTATGGTTGTGTAACTGAGTGCAGTTTAAAGACATTCTCATAAAGGATGACCCCATTTTAGAGTCTCAAGTGGGGTTGTTTGAACTACTTATGCACAGTACTCGTGTCTTGCAGATTTGCAGCACACAGAGGGCAAAGCACCCTCATTTAGGACAATCAGTAAGGAATACTGATGGGGATCTAGGTTAACAGCGACTATATGGCTATAGGAGCTCATAGAGGCCATATCAACAACTCATTTTGCAGCTGCTCAGCCACTGAAACCCATTCCATGAAACTCCTGCTGCACGGTTTCTGTGCCTGCATTAATTTTAGTGGAAGTCTGAATCTCAGTTTTGGAATCAACAGAACATTGGCACGTGTCTGTTGTTCCTAAATGCTTCCACTTTCTAATAATATCCCTTCCAGCTGATCATGGAATACCCAACAGGAATTAAATTCACAAACTTTCTCACAGGAAATGCGGCATCCTACCACAGTACCATGCTTGAAGTGTACCAGAGTACTATCTGCTACCTGGGGTACTATGGTTGAGTGCCAGACAGAGGAATGAGGTCACCTTGTATGCTGTCACACAAGTATTTATATCTCAAGGATAACCACGTAGAAACTTTGACTAGAAAACATGTAAATCAAGGACACGGTTTAGTTTCAGATAATTAATTGATTTCAATGCATTTCAGAACATACCAAGGCCAGTGGTGACAGTTCATTTCTGTTTAGTTTGTGTGTATATGTTTACTTAAGTTCAGTCTTGTATAAGAGCAGGTAATGGTGAGCACTTAAGCTTTAGAATAGTTGTATGACATAAAGAGATATAGATTACAATCAAACCAAGCGCAAGGAGAAAGAAGATCATCTTAGCAGGAAGTTGAATCAAGTCGCTGGATCTGATACTGCATCCAAACGGAATCACGGATAACGTAAATCCATTTCATGTGGGTCTGCCTCAATTAGTTTTACTCCAACCAAGTGTAATAAACAGGAAAGTCCTTTTAGAAATAAAGCTAGCTGCCAAACCACCATCATTTTGATTTTTTATGTTTGCTCATTATGGATTTTGTGTTTTGGGTGAGACGTGTTCAGAAACTGGATTATTCATGGCTTTTGATCATTCTCACTTATTTTTGTTTATGCTGTCCTTATTTGATGGCTTTTTTTTCCTCTTTGTTCTAGATCTGCTGCTCACAGGTGTCTAATTAATAATTCCCTCCCCCCATTCCCATCCAGTATTGGACTTTAAATACTCGTTTAGTTAGAGAGCGTTATTAATCAGTGAGCAATGACACTTAAAAACAGGATTAATTAATTAACACAATTAAATAAATTGAAACGGGGCACCACCTGATGGTCAGGAAATAACGCCTGAGCTGCTGTGCATCAGCAGGAACCCCGCTGGTTATTGGGGTTAGAAGCCAATGAGCGGGTGACACATCTCATCACACATACGTCTGAAACAGCAAAGCCTGCTGGACTTTTGAGTAACTTTGAGGTTTCTTTTTCTCAAACCATGTGCTAAGGCCCCCATGCCATTTTCATGAGACATTTCTTGGTGTTTACACGTGGCTGTGGCCCAACACCAGTCAGTAAAGCGGCGTTCGGTATTTTCCGTTCATGTTCCTGCTGTAACTGAGCTCTTCAGAATGACCCATTTTGTATCACAAATGTTTTCAAATGTACCCTTCATGTCCAGGTGCTTGACTATACGGACACTCAAATATATGATGCTTGAACTATTTTAAATGTTGAAAAAAAATTGGGTCCTATGTCCCTCATTCTGGGAAACCTCCTCCCCGGATATTCTTTTTTTTTTTTTTTATCTCTTTTTGGCATATTCTTTCTCCTTTTTTCCTTCTTTTTTTCATTTAATTTCGTTATTGATCATGTTCTATGACCAAATCTTTTGTTGAGTGTTTAGTAGAAATACTATATAATATAAAATATATATTAACCATCACCTAGATTTTTATCATCTATTCGCTCCCTTCCCGTTTTTCTTAAGTTAAACTAACTAGTTTTTGGCTCTTTCCTTCTTCCTTCCTTCCTTTTTTCTTTTTTCTTCTTTTGACTTCCCTGCGTTTAACCTGAATACTCGCCCCCTCTCAGTTAAGTCCCTCTCCACTTGCCCACGCTGCTGGCTCTGTTAAGATTAGATTTGAATTTATGAAGATTGCCTCACCTGGTGCACTGCTGTAATCTATGCTGGTGTAGTAATTCACGTTTAGGCCCTCATTTCCAATGCAGTCAAGAAGAATCGTATTTCACCATGACAATGTAATCACAGGTCCACATTAAAAAGTCATTATTGTTTAAAATCGTGGGCCTGACTGTGAAAACACCAAGCTGTATTTCCTATTCACATAGATGTTTACCCAAGAACAGAGGGTTCTGTGATTTAAACGCACACTTACAACCTTATTGATCACTCTGGGGCTTGAACACACACCATAGAGTATAAACATTGTCTGCTGGATCCACTTGTGCCTTTTGTGCTGATTAGCAAGTAATCTCAGTAACAAGCTTTGATCCCTGCAGATTAGCATGAAGATAAGGGCCCAACATGTTTATTCTGATAGCTCAAGAAAGCTATAATCCATCTTTGCTCTCTTGCCCAGTGGTCTTAAGGTGTGAAATTCTTCATGTATTCTTCTGCATTCAGAATTACAATACCGAGCTTGTCTTTACGCTACACGCCATGTTATTCGGTGTTTAAAGTACCAGATCCAATTAGTTTTATAAAACCAACCTGGAAATCAGTCTCCTTATTAAATAAAGCTTTGAAATGTTTTTTCTTGCTTATTAATGGTTCTTATTTTAATGCCTGTGACTTATTTTTCTCATTTCATGAGATTCTAAGGACTTAAGCTTTTTATCTTGAATGCATTGCAACAGGAGTGATCTCATCTGTCTCCAGTAGCAATAGAAAATGTTAAAAAAAAACAATTAAAGTTTTGAGATAATGTTTTGTGGATGGTAGCGTCTGACAGTCATAGAGATAACGCTGTTCTTGTTGTTTGTGTAGTAGTATGGCCGTCCCTCACCCCAACCTCCTCTCCTTAGTATGCACTCACTGATGAACCATTAACCGGTTCCTCTTCACTCAGACTTTAATCAGCATGATTTCAGTTAGGATCAATAACTTCTTTTCATGTCTCACGCTTCTCACCCCTTTTCTTTTAATCAATCAATACTGTGAGTGATATGTTGTTCTGCTGCCCAAATAATGATGCCGTCTTCATTCAGCTATCATCTTCTCTTGTCAAAATGTCAAGTAATGTGGTATTACCTTCTCTTTTTTCCTCTTTTTCTCTCAGCAGTAGTTGACTTTATTTCTTTATGTATTTTTGTTGTTTTTAATACATAGAACCTTTTTAAAGGAAAAAACTTACATGAAGTCATACCTGCCATAGTGCCTTGCTGTTCCTTGGCTCCTTAAACCTATTTAAACATGAAAACCTTTCTATAGATGTTTTATTTCGGGAAAAAAAGAGCAATGCACTTTCTATGAAATGCCTATCCAACCCCAAATCAATGGGGATTGCAGAGGCTTTGTTAGTGCTGAAGCTTTGTTTTCCTCTAGATTTACGATCATTGTAGGGAGTTGGCAGGAGCCTGTGTGATTACTGCTTACACACTGATTTATACCTCACTTTTAATTATCTGAGGGGGTCTGCAGCGTGCCACTGCCAATAGATCCCCTCTTTTAGGGCCATGAAGGGGAAAAGGAGACCTCTCTGGTTTCCACCCTACCTATTGTCTATGGAGCAGGACTCACACAGGGACCCAATGCACTCCTGGCAGATAACCATTCCTCCCCAGAGCAAAGCAAATAGATATCGCTGACATTTATGCACAAAGTGGGATCTGAAAGGAGGCTTTAAGAAAATATGAAGCAGCTGTGCACTGGACATGTAACTTTCATGTAACACTTCTCAATGACATATAAATTATATGGTTGTGAGAGCCTCATAAATCAGGAAGTCCTCTTCTTTTGCTATTCTATCCCTCCACTTTTCTTTTTTTTTTTTTTGGAGTTATCAACTATAAATCACAAAAGACCAGTCTAATTTAAAATAAAATAAAAACAAATTTAAAAAAACAATTGATTTCCCAAATCATACAGTATTCTGTTTTGGATCACAATCGGAGGGATTTTGGGATTAATGCCTTTGCAGTGTTTGTAATTCTTAAAGTAAGTTGGATAAAAATCTAACAACAAATACAGATTTTTTTTAAAATGCATAATTTACTTTGATTACTTTAATTTACTTTACTTTGTTACAGCTCAGACACACAGGGGCAATTAAATGTGTATTACCGAATCAAAATTAATGAGTAGACTCGTACAGATCACCAATCTCTATTATGAAATGCCTTTTGATTTAAATCCAATTGAAAAATAAGTGTTAGAAAATTGCTCAATGTTCCTTTAGTGAAAAACTAATCTTAATAACTGTAACACTGCATCCTCTTCTAAGGATGTAGGTCTTGGTAATAGAGATGCATTGTTTGTTGTAATGTTTTCTGAATGCATATATATAAAATATCTAAAATTTTCACGATGAAAAGATTCCCACTTTTGTGTAAAGACTGATTTGTTTTTAATGCTCTCAGTGTGCTGCTACTGATGACCCCTGCAGATGACAATGATATGTGGATCCAGGATAATGATGCCATTGAATTTCATTTCCTTTGGCAGTCTCTTCTTCTTCTGTCTTTTTTCTTTAGATCAGTATGCAGCTCCATGTTTTTTTTTCTGATCAGGTGAAGCATAGGGGATGCTCATACCGTGCTTCCTCCCTATAAAGGTTTTTTCTTTAAATATGATTAGAGAACATGGAGTGGTCTAATTAGAGGAAAACTGTTGTAAGTCTTTGAGGAGACAATCACACAGAAGGTTTGCCTTGTTTGATGGAAGCCTTCTGCATACTGCCCACTCCATTGCTGTTTCTTGATACCCACCATGTGAGACCAGGTGTGCAGAGGTCTGAGTTGAAGGTAGCAGACATAGAGACACTGGTGGCATGACACTGATGGATTAGATCTCTTATTGTTTGCTCCAGCGATTAGCGGCTCATGAGACAACAACACATTTGCCAGGAAATGCTTATGCTAGACTTATTTACTGATTATGAGTCAGTGCATCACTGCCAAACACTGAGCTGCAGTGCAAGATACAGTAATCCTCCTCTGAGTGGAAAGAGACTGTGGAGAGTTAGGCGGTGTATTCAGTCGAATCCGCCTTCTGTTAGAAAGGTCTGAAGAGTACATGTCCTCTGAGCACACACATGGGTCCTTTCTTTTTCGCTGCACTCTAAACGAGAAAGTGCTGAGTGGCAGCAAAGACACATACATTAAGCTCCTCAGCTTTCGCAGTGCCATCCTTCTTCACAATAATGCTACTCCCCCTCGTCCCAGCAGCCCCCTTTCATTTGTTCCATAGTGTATTCCCTGGCTGTTAAACTGAAGGATTGACTGTAGTGCTTGTAAGCTTTTATCTTTTGCCCTGACTCATTTTCATTTTCACTATGAAAGGGAGGGCAGAGCGGCATCCTATGCCATTATTTTTGTCTGGGACAAGACGATCATGCTGCAGGACCCCAAAACATATCATCTTTTGTGAGTCATGCCATTGTTTATCAAAGGCACTGCAACATTACTGGACTAAGAGAGATGATTGCTCTGGAATTTTATGGACTATTACAATGACATCGAAGGAGCTGCTGACCACAGAGTAATGACATCTATCTACCCCAGAAAACTGGATTTAACAATACATAAATGTGATTACAGAGGAGTAACAGTTTATTACTGTCCTATTACTTCAGCAGAAATTGCATTATACATTTTTTTTCTCATAACAATCAAATTTTCTACAAAAGGGACATTTTGTAGTTTAAGCAGCTTGTCTTCCTCAATTTAGGTGGTGATCTCTTTTTAACCGATGGCCATTTCCTGCTTTTGCTGTTTCTAACAACGTCTTAGGAGAGTCAGTGACCTCATTACATTAGTCCTACAATTTCATCAGCAAAATCTAAAGTTTATGAGCAGTAGATTCTTGCAGTCCGTTTCTCCCTTTGATGCATATCGAGGGTGCAACCTTATGACAAAAATGCTAATTATCTTTGTTTCCACTGCAGGAAAAAAAAAAAATTATCAAATTAAAATACAGATCAGCTTTTGTTATTCTATTAACACAGTGATAGGATGATTTAAAAGTCATATTTAAAAGTCATGGGTTGCATTTCCTTATTAGTGCACATAATCATCTGTCATGTAATTGTTGGTGTTAACATTCCTAAACAAAAACCACAAAGGGATGCGACACAGAGCATACAAAGCATCAGCCATGTAAAGCACCAATGCCGCAGCATCATAAAGATGAGGGACAGGTGTTTTTTCTGCTCTCCAGCCATGCCACTGCCATGGCTTTTGTCTTAATGCACACACACACATACTTCTTTGGATGGATGCATTTTATAGCTCGTGTCACAGAGAAATACACTTCTATTTCACCTGATTGCTGTTGCCTGCTGGGCAGTTATCATGCTATTGTCATAGTTACATTGGTGGAACTAATGGATCTGATAGGAGTGTGCTTGCCAAGCCTCATACATTTGAATATACTACTAATGCACACAGGTTTTCATGCAGTTTTGCTGTCACATGCATGTCAACAATTTTCTTAATGATTTAGGACAAATTATACATTTCATCATAATGATCTGTAAAAAATGTATCATATTATAATCTAAAAATGAACAGATGTCAGGGATAGCATTCACCGAATGGGTGTCGAGAGCCACCCCCATGTTTAATAGAAGACTTGTCTGCCCTCTTCAGGCATAATGTCTGCGTAATGAAGACAATCAGATTCAGCACTGTGTTTCCTCAATGTCAGAAAATCCAATTACCCCAACAGGTGTGGCAGGTGCAGCGCTAGGTGTATCACAGCAGGTGTACTTTTTTCTCCTCATTGCCTTCCTGTGAGGCCCTGAAGGAGAATATCTAACTGAACTCATCAGGTAACGTATTTGTAATTTGATTTGTTTTATTAACCATATTTCTCCCCAGCATCTGTATCTGCTGTAGGATCCAATTACTCTCTCAGGGGGAAAAAAAGAAGATAAATAAATGTGATTTTACATACTATACAGATTGTGGTAATTCCCATCCAGAGGCCAGGATTCTCTGGGGGACTCCCAGCCACGATACCTCACTCTCAAATCCCTCTTTTTTCCCTGAGCCTGTTGATTCAATTCAATTCAATTCAATTTATTTATATAGCGCCTATTTACGACAAGTCATCTCTAGGCGCTTGAGAAACC
>JBAMYA010000015.1:9129972-9145481 GCA_037176975.1 Arrhamphus sclerolepis | reverse complement strand
GTAACCAGTTCAAACAGGTGCCATTAATACAGGTAACGAGTGGAGGACAGAGGAGCCTCTTACAGAAGAAGTTACAGCTCTGTGAGAGCCAGAAATCTGGCTTGTTTGTAGGTGAGCAAATACTTATTTTCCACCATGATTTGCAAATAAATCATTTAAAAATCAGACAATGTGATTTTCTGGATTTTTTTTTCTCATTTTGTCTCTGACAGTTGAAGTGCACCTATGATGAAATTTACAGGCCTCTCTCATCTTTCTAAGTGGGAGAACTGGCACAATTGGTGGTTGACTAAATACTTTTTTGCCTCACTGTATACATATGTATGTAAACATATACATATATATTTTTATATATATATATATGTATATATATGTATATATGAAGAGGCAAAGACAGCGGCTTGATGCTTGATCTTTACTGTTGTAAAGCATTTTATAGACCTGCTGACACTTACTGATGTTAAATTGATCTGATGGATTTGATCAGCAGTACCTGGCTGATACTTAATCTATTGATTCCACAGTACACTACACATTTTTCACTGATGACTTCTGCATTTTAGCTTTTTTTCCATGAAAAAAATTTGTTGTATTTTCTCATATTTTTCTATTTGTTTGAGATTTCTTTAATCTGACTTGCAAAAAATATATATATTTTTTTTTAATATTCTGATTTATAAATCCTTTAAATAAAAAAAAGTTGTACTTTCTTTTTCAATATACTGTAAAAAGAGTTTGTAGTCATATTTACTTAGTCTTGAAATGTCAAAGACTAACCACGGGCATCACAAAAGAATGAACACTAATTTAAAAAGCTGAGCTTTACTGCTCCGTCATAAACTGCTGATGTTGAATTTATATCAGTAAATGATGGTTTCATTCACACTACATTGTCCTGGAGGTTCTGCTCACCATTAATTTACATTAGTCTGTTGTCTTGACCTCTCTGAGAATGTGTGCTCTGTTTACTGATTATGCTGATGTGTTTTTCTACAAACTCCACGAGGCAGGTAGTCAATATTCCAGTTACAGGTAGGTTTTCACTACTGCCTTTTAAAATAGTGAACATTAATCAATATCTTTGTTTAAAGAAAAAAAAAGGGACCAGCATACATACACTGAGGTAGGATATGAGCCCAAAAGGCAACGATCCAACGATCTTTCTTACACAACACAGTTGAAAAACAGACAGCAGTTTGTAAAAACGTAACTCTTAAACTGTTAAACTGATGTCCAGTTTCCTGCAGGAAAGTTGCTGTCACAGACATTTCTTCTTTCACAGTTGTAATTGTTCCAAAAAGGAATAGCATCGATGTTAGAAAGGCCTTTTTATTATTATTATTATTATCATTATTACTGTTTTGATGCAAAATACATATTAACCCAAATGAAATGTATCACCACTTGAATGAAAAATGTGTAAATGTCAAAACCAGTAAAATACACTCTAGACCCAAACAGCCATCCTCACACACATCCAACATGTCAACTAGCTCCCATGCTGACTTCTGTCATTGCTGAAGAACAATATTTTATTGTATTCATTTATTTTACTGCCTGTAGTATTTTAAAATTCAATATCTTGTTGTATCTGTTTGAAGGCTAACGAGGAACAGGGGTCGCAAATTAGTGTTAGAAACCTGTATGCATGTCATGTGCTTTATGTTTGATGCATTCGTCCCTGTTAAATAAACCAGTAAATAAATGCATAAAGTGGATAATTCTTAAATGAGGGCTATCCCATGCGAAATGTTACGTTGTAGTTAAATAAATAAATAACTAAAGTAAATAAATTTTACAACTTTAATTAGTCCTAAACACTAAGAGTCATCCTGTGGTCCTGCAACTTCCGTGCATCAGAGGGCTTACTTTCACTCCCACTGCATTCTGACTCAACTGTATTGACTGGACAGTAAAGCAGCACAGTCACCTGCCAGAAGGGAATGAGGTGGCTTGCATCAGCATAATTGATTTCCACAGCTTGACGCTGTTGGTTCACAATGACCATGGTTCCCTGATCCCTGCGTCTGACCTTCAAGTGCAAGTTTAATGTGTTCTGAACTCCCATCTACGAGCATTCTCAACCATTAAAATCCCTTCCTGCTCATCAACGTGCATCTGTCACTAATGGAGACAGACTCTGCCCATTTGCTTTGTGTTACCTCATTTATTTCTTTCAGCTACTGTGTCCAAATGAAGTGAGGGTGGTACAAGTGCTGCTCTAACAGTCAAGACCCATTCATGATCCTCTGGATCATCCATGGATCAAGTGCCATAGTGATATCATCTCTTCTCTTCTCCTTTTCCCTGGCTACACATTGACCTCACAGTAATGTTGATTACCAGAGTGTGAAGGGAGGTGAGCAAACATCCAGAGGAGGCAGTCCTCTTGAATAAATATTTGTTTCACTTGTGTTTTCTCTCTTAAACACATAGCAGCAAAGTGGTTGTTTTTAATGATCCTGTGTTTGCATCTGCTGGACAGTTTTTTTTTTTTTTTTTTTTACAGACTACACAAATTTGCTCCTGCTGTCACAGTGAAACATACACAGCATTGACATAGGGTGAATTCTTATGCACTCCTTATTTAATAAAGACTTTTCTCTTATATAGTTGATACACATAACTACTCCCAATGATGAGCAATAGCAGAAAATAAGGTCACAATATAAATTGTTGGTGTATAACTCATTTAGAATGACATGAAAGAACATGTGCCACTGTTTGTTTTTCATCATCAAAGCATTCATCTTTGTAATTTCCCTATTCAAGGATTGGAGAAAATCTCAGATGTTGGCGGAGCTTCTGAGAGTGATCAGAGCAGGGATTGGCCCAGAGCTCTGCCACTCAGACAGGAAATACTCTCTGACTTCCTCTGTCCTCCTTTCCTGGTGCAGCCTTAGAGGAGGGAGGGGAATGGATCTTTTCTGTGTGAGTCGCCGGCGCTCCCTCAGCCTGCTCCTTACCACCTGTCCTTGACTGACTGTGCACAGGCGAGACTAAGAAGAAGCTGCTCTCTTCACTCATCTTCTGGCCCGTGTTTATGTAGCCAGCTTGAACCTTTTTAAATATTTCACTTTGTGGCTGTTTCCCTCTAGCAGTGGTTCTCCAGAGGAGTGTTGAAGGGGAGGGGAAGGGGGGGGGGACGTTTGTCTTCGGCCAGTGCAGCTCTGATGGGAGGCAGTGCTGACTCCGGCTGGGACTGGGGATGCTGAACGGAGGGAGGGAGGGCCTGTTTGAGCTGGGACAGCAGCTCCAGCAGCAGGGGGAGTACCAGGCCGCCCTCCACTGCTTCCTCAGCTGCCTGTTGGGACTGACCCATGTGCAGAGCTTCACCTCTCTGCCCAACTGCTTACATCAGGTGAGCCAGATGGGGACTGAGCACACACATCATCACACATATAGACACACATATATGAATGTTTATTACTTGTATCCACAGAATTGGTCTTATCATATACATGTGCACACATCTGCATAACTTCTTCCGTTTAACATCATACATTATGTCACCACTGGACACAGGACACATTCAAACTTGATATCTCAAACACCAATGTCAAATCTAACAGATCAGTCCATCACATGTCTCTGATATGACTTCTGTCCCAGCAAGTCTACTGGTGTGAATGCTAATGTACAGAAGCAGTATCTGCCACATCATTTGTTTAGTTCTTCTTTTTAAGTGAAACACTGTATAACCAAAGCCCTACGACCTGCTTGGATGCTTCTCACAGTTTCATTTCCCTGGAATAGTGCACGAAGGAATGTTCATGATGTCAAAACATTGTCTTTGCTCCACAACTTTGAAACATGCAGGGTGATGCTGACCAGACCCCTGGTGCCGTAAAGAGAACACTCATAGTTGTTTTGGCACTTTGTGACATAATGAATGTACACACCCTGATGTTGTAAATTAATTATTTAACACTTAACCATGTCTGTTGTGTTTTTTTTTTTTTCTGTGCTTTGCAGATTGCTGAACTCTTCATCACTGAAAAGAATTGTATCCTTTCCTTTTTTTAAAAAAAAAAGAGGAAGAAAGAGAGACAGAGAAAGCAGAAGTCTGTCTTTGCTCCTACTCCTGACAGTTACTTTCCCTTTAATGCAGGCTCTTAGCAGGCAGCTAACGCCACTTGCTTGTTGGCCGTAAGAGTTAAACACGTTAAGGATTGTCAGTGGAAGCAGACGAAGCAAATTCCAGCACAATGGGGAATGTAGACCATTTATAGAAAGCAATGTAAACTGAGGAGGGGGATGAGTGAATGTCTTTGAGCAAGTTCACAATCACATTTTTTTTTTCTCCCAGAATGCCACATGTTCTCTGTGTCAACCAGGCCATGCGTCTGTCTTTTAAGAGGATTTGTGGGCTCTTATCTCTGTACAACAGAATGGGGGAGCACTAATTAACCTGTATCTGCACTGAGTTGCTTGTGCATCGACACTTCACTGGCACTATAAACTATAGCAGTATAGGACATAGAGATAATAGAAAGGTGTTACATTTCAGGATATATTACCCCCACAGCTCCTCTCCCTGTCACTGAGACACTAGCACTTACCTTGCCAG
This sequence comes from Arrhamphus sclerolepis, assembly GCA_037176975.1. Classification (NCBI taxonomy): domain Eukaryota; kingdom Metazoa; phylum Chordata; class Actinopteri; order Beloniformes; family Hemiramphidae; genus Arrhamphus; species Arrhamphus sclerolepis. The sequence continues at coordinate 9,140,911 of JBAMYA010000015.1, read as the reverse complement.
CTCAGGTTATCTACCTTAGGAAGACTCTACCTCTCACTGTCCATTTTCCAAAATAGGTCGATTTGCTGAGCGTCACTCCATCAGCAGCCGTCACAATCTGCTCTCTCAGCATGGAGAAAGGTATCTGCTTAGGACACCAGGACAGGGTTAAATCTTTTGACATACAGTACCGAGTTACATAAGATCATTAATAGTAATGTGCTGTGTCATGTCAAATTGGGGTGCTTTCTGTACGGTTGAGTTGCATTGTTTTACTTTAAGTGTTACATCGCACTCATAACAACATACTCACTTCATGTGTTTTTTGTTTTTTTTCCTTTTGCAACGTCGAACCATTTGACATGAAAACCAGCATCCAAACTGAAATGCAAAGACAACAGCTTCTAATTATCACATAACTTATATTGTAGATTCAAAAGAAAGGGTTAGGGTTGGGAAGGAAATGTTGATTCTCAAGCTAGCAACAGTTTCTTCAGATATTTCAGTATTTCTCGTAAACATCACAGGAGCCACAGGAATGATGTTGTGGCACTTTTGCAAGTGTCCCAAGGGAAAAAGGTGAAGGGTCACCCTGCTCAAAATGGATGCAGAATGTGGGAACTATGGACTTTCACATAAATGTTTTGCAGCAGCAGATATGAAGCAAGAGAGAAAAAAAAAGCAACTAAATTTATGAATCTAAACAACCTCTGTTTCATGCCGCTATACTAGCTGTAGTCCAGACAAATGCCCTATATTAAGTGTATCTGATGAGAGTTAAAGCCATGCAGAAGACACTTAAGGGCTGGTGTCCTGTTATCAGAGAGGCCTTTGCTCAAATCCAAAAGCTCTTTTGGCTGCTGAGTGCTCATTGATAGGTGTTTCTTGGAAAGACTACTGGCTTACATAGAAAGACTAGAATATAAAATGAAATGTGACATTTAAGATTTAAAAAAAGGTAAAAAAAAAAAATAAAAAAAAAGGAAGGATAAAAAATTAGCAAGCAGATGACTGTACTTCAAGGTAATTTTAGATCTGATCAGATGCGCCTTTGAAGATGCCACAGCTAATAGAGGTGGTTGTTGAGATTTGGGGTGCTGTCTAATCAGCTCAGCAGAGGTCGTGTGTGTGTAAATGTGTAGGGTGGAGGTCGTTCCCATGAGAAGGTTATGTGAGGTTCCTGTTGTTGCATTGTTTTGCTTCAGGTCAGCTAAATATAGCAGGCGAAAGTACTGTGACCTCTGGTGACGACTGTTCCCCTTATCCTCCCATAGAGACGGCCCCCCTCATACTTGTCTTGTTCCCAGTAGCTCAGGTGCCGTTTAGGGTCTGGGGCATTCTAATCCTCCTGAAATCGCGCTTGAGTTTGGTTTTAAACATTAAAGCAAAAGATGTGCAAAGACAATGTTTTCCAAAGCACTTCTATTATTAAACGTGCTGCATTTTCATGGCACATTGCTTTTTTTTTTTTTCTTACTGTACTGTATATTAAATAATTCACTTACACATGCACTAAAAGCTTTAAAACTTTAATCTCTCACCGTTCCTCTCCATGCTTTGGGATCTTGAGATACTAATTGGGGTCCACATTTTTAAGCAGTGACCTGCCTTTTAGGTCTCACTTCAACATTCTTTCTTTTTTTTCATGAAGAATTACATGTGCTGCAGAATTTCACGTGCACTTTCATGGCTTCTCAGGCAGATTTGTGGTTTTCAGTAGCTTCTGACATTATTCTCCTGGTGGAGTAGATCTGACTTATCTTGTTTAAACTTGTCTTCAAGAGTGATAAACCTTCAGTTTTAGGTATTTAGTTTTATATATGTCAAAATATAATTGACAAGTAGTCTGACAGAGGTGATGAAAAGTGAAATGCCTCAGATGGAATTTTTACACATGAGAAATCTGATATTAAGTAGGTCATTTCAACAAGCATGGCTGTGTTTATTTTTGGAACTTTCCATCCCGTTGGTCATTAAATTCATCTGACAAGCATCAATGGTATCTTATTACAGTGGGCAGAACACAAAGCGCTTTATCAAAGTGAGATATTATAAGCACGCTTAAAATAGATTTGTTTCATGGAAACAAAAATCTGTGATCAGATCAGATCTTCCAAAATGAATTCATACTTAAAAGATAAAAGCTGGCAATTAAAATATATACATATATATATATATACATGTATGATGCAGCAGAGATGTAATTTGACACATCTTTGTTTAAACAGAAAATAGCAGGTACCAGGATCGAAACAATGACCTATGCTCCCGTGACTGAAGTCCAGACCGCAAGATCAACAATGTGCTTTGGATCGCATTCAGTTTGCCCTGAAGGGTTGTTCCCAAGTGGGGTGGGGGAACGTGAGAGCTGTTTTTAACTTCAGCATCTGACTAATCTTGTTGACAACTGAGACCCATCCTTCACCCATATAAACAGATGGGAAGGCCCTCCAGTTCATTCAGGCTGAAAAGATGTTCTATGAAGTGGCGCTGATTGAGCTCACCGCTCTTCAGGGAAGCACAGGCAAGTACTTTTCTTTCTGCTGCCAATGAAAAGTTCTGGGATGTGTGCAAATGCAGAACCAGCACTGTGGTTAGATTTTTATTCATAAATGCTTTGTAATTGAATTTTCCTGGAAATGCACGTGTATTTTGGCAATAATAGCATGCACAAAGGCAGTGTTCATTTTATGGTCTCAGTTAATTTCTTTAATTTAGCCAGTAATTTTATTTATTTAAAACATAAAAAGTACAAAACATAAAACTAAATAAGAAAGTAACTGTAGAGGAACATTATATAGTGCAGCATATGATAAGCATTGCTCAATGCATATCTCAAAGTAAATAATTCTTTATACAGAGACACAATTTCTTTTTTTTTTTTTTTTTTTTTTTAATTTTTAAATTTTTGATTTTTGTTTTTAATATGAGCCATAAGAATCACAAGTTTTAGAGCAAAAGAGATACTGAAGCCTCAGTTGTTTATTGGCTAATAGACTGTATACAGCCCCTGAAAGTGTCCTGCCACTTCAAACAGACCTGCAAAATAATTACTTAATTAATAATTAATAACGTTGTGTGTTTTGAAAGAATCAACTCCCTTCAGTTGCAAAGTCAAGATGAAGTGACAAAACATTTTACCAGTCGTCATCTTTGTTTACAATGTACTTGCCGGAGCCTTGTGAGAGCACTGACTGCAAGGCCGCTCATCCATCACCTGCTGCTGCCGCTGCTCCAGACGTCTACCTCGTCCTGCCTGTCTGCTGCTGAGGCAGCAGCGCAATGTAGCGTGGGCACAGTGGGGGAGATGGGGGACAGACACAGTAGAAGACAAATGGCCACACTTTCTCATTAGGAGCTGTGTGTCACGACAGAATACTGAAGCACCTGATTCAGCGCTGAATCAGACTGAAGGGTGGACTTGGTCCGGGGCCAGAGCTGGCAGTACAGTTGTAATTTACAAGCTTTGTTTTCATCCACATTGTCTCTCTAAAATGGTCTCCTCTCTGTACTTCATTTCTGACCACTGATGTAATTCCAATTTTGTACGTATTGGCTTTTCTAATACCAAAGAAAACCCTTTTCTGTGGGTTTGATAGTGACTTGTGGAATTGATTAAATGTCAAACTCACCCCCTTGTGTGCTGTTGTATGTGTTTCATGTGTTTGCTATGCACACTACATGCTGTTTATGGTTTCTCACTGTGTGTGTCTCAGTGCTCTGTGGGCGTGGTGTGTGTGTGTGCGTTGTTTGACTCCCTTATCTGCTCCCTCTTGCTCTTATCTCTGCTCTGTTGTCTCCAGTGCTCAGTTGACTCCTCTTTACTGTTCAGGCTGAAAGTCTGCAGCAGTGGCCGGCAGGCTGATTGGGAACTTTATTTTTCGAACCCTGCGTGGTGGTAGAGAAATAGCAAAGAGCGACCTTATTGGTTATTTGACTGGCCAGCTGACTGTGATTCCATGCCTTGTGTCTGTGTAGCAGGCCCTCAGGAGGAGGCCACTTTGGGCTCTGCAGGATGGACAACACCAGAGGAACTTTCAGAGCAAGCCTCCCAGGCACAGCACTTCGAACGGCTGGCTCAACTGTGCATCATGAGCAAACAGTAGGTAAAACTGTGTCCCGCTGAAGCTCCCATTGCGGAGTAACTAATGAGGTGTTATATATTCGACAGGTTTGAATGAGTTTATTATCACATACGAGATTATTAAAACAATAAATATATTTCTTAAGCATCATAAAGATATACTATAATTTTTTTTAAATCACTCCAACAAATGAATTACTTTGTATTAACTTTTTGTCTACTCATAATTGTCATTAAAAGTTGCTGCTCTTTATACCTTCAATTTTTGCTTTATAAGAAGAGTGTATGCATAGGCAGGTTAACGCTTCACTTTTCACAATGGAAATTTTCCTCAAAGAGAGTTGAATTTCCTTGGCAAGAAAAAAAAAACGAAATACTGCACTCTACTTGAGTGTTATGGGAGGAACGCTTTAACTGGATCTGGTGTCTCCTGTTGCAGGGGCACTTTGTTAGGGCCGTAGCATTCCCCCATTCTCTGTAATTGTGGTCATGATTGGGATAAAGCCATTTAACTTTGTTGCCAGACAGGGTGATGGAGGTTGGGACGTTTGCTCGGAGGAGGGCTGGTCACAGTGCTTCATTAATATAAGGAGCGTACAGTTAAAATTAAATGAGATGGTACTGATTGAACAAGGCTGTACCTGGAAGCTCAGGTTTCTTGCTAAATAAAGACAAGCAGGAATTTGATTCTACTTGTTGCTTTTTTTCTCGCAGATTTTAGGAATGCAACCTGCAAAGGCTGTAATACTTGTAAAGGATGATCACTATGTGAATTCTTGAGTAGATAAGAAGCACTCCAAGAAACTCACTGTCTTGATTTGCCTTGAAAAAAATTTTAACACTTCCTCAGTGTAATAGAGTCCTTTAGGCCTGAGGACTTTTTCTGAAAATCTTATAAAATCTAAGAAGGGCCTTTTGAAGCAGTGCAAACTGATACCCAGATACACTAACTGGTATGGAAGTGAAGCTTTGGAACAGTCAAGCTAATAATCTTCACACTAAACAGTCCTTGCTGTCCATCTACCGGCACGTGTGAGGCTGTGAGGGCAATGACTGTCCTTGGCTGGCTTAGGACAGATATGAGTGGAACAGCTGGCAGTTCTTCAGTGAAACACATCACGTTCACCTAGATTAGCACGAAACTGAAGCACAGTGGAGGGGCACAGGACAGTACACCAACCTGGAAGCGCCATGCTTCTGTAATTCACCCCGGTGGATGGGCAGCGGCAACGCTGGCAGAATTAGACGGTTTCCACTTCCTCCATGAGGTGCCTGCGTGCCCTCCGTCCAATCAGAGTACACAGGTGCTCAGATTTGTCATGCTCTTGTGCTTCAAACACGGAAACTGATATGCTCAGCTTACGATGAAAACACAAGCCTCTACATGTTAATTAGAGCTAGGCATCGTTGTTGGAAGTGTTCTCAAATGAAAAGAAAAGATGCCCGGATCAATTTTATTTTAGATTGTCAACTCAGTTTTGTATTTTTTATTTTTAGAATTTTTAAATTTTTTAAATATCTCAGGAGGTTAAAAAGAAAGAAAAGAAAAGAAAAAATGTACTGCACTTCAGTAATTGTGCCATTTTTCTGTCTTTTCTTGGCAGACCGCATCTTGCTCTTGAATACAGTGGGAAGGTATGCTAATTACACCATTTCATTGTTTTTCCAACCTAAGAACTGTTGCGTGAACTTGAATTGTATCTCTGTGTCTCTGTTGTTTAGGCTACAAAGATTCACCAGAGAGCCTTTGGTAATGACCATCCAATTACAGCCAGAAGTCTGGAGCTTATGGCAACTGTCTATGCCGAGATCGGCAAGACTGAATATTCAGGTAAACACACATCTAGTCCTGCGGTGTGCCAAAGCAAACACGACTATCTTCCAAGGAAACATTACAACCTAGTAGCCTGTGAAAAACAAACATGGGTGTGTGTGATTCCGGAAACAACAGGAGAACACCTTAGTAAGCCCTTAAGGCAAGACAGACTATTAAAATGTTAAACTGATTAACACATAGCAGTTGTTTAAGGTACAGGAAGGGTTTTATGCTGAGTAAACAAGGGTAAAAGTAGCTATGTGACAGTTTGAGGCCATGGTCTCGATGTACAATAAGCATGCTTGGTTTGCACTTACAGGGACATCAGTCTGCCTACTTCTGAACTCTGCAAAAAAAAAATTTCCTTAGGATTGCTGTGCTGTTTAAAAAAAAAGACAGAATACGTAGAAGCCAGCCATGTTGTTGAGTCAGCTTTCAAAGGCAGTGGTGCTGAACACGAGCAAAACAGCCACATACGGCAGTAAATACAGCAGCGTGAGCCCCATAAAGGATAAACTTTACAACAGTCCCTTTTGCTCATCACAGAAGATCTTGGACACAATTGGTGGAACACTAAAAGTCAAGCGAGTAAAAGTGAATTTGTGGTTGCAGACGGGATCACACAGTAGTGTATGGGCACATTTATGTGACCTTTTCATTTTATATCGCACTCAGCAGAGTCCTCTGTCACCTAAAACGAGATGCTTCAACACAAGCATGTTAGAATGTTTACAGCTCCTGTCCTCCAAACACCTTACACCCTGAACTGGGTCACTTACCTTCCCTCTGCTGATGAGCTGTTTGGGTTTCTATGTATGTGAATCTATTTGTAACATTCTGAAAGCTATTTGAGAACCAATATATGAGCACCTGGACTTCATTTTGATTCATTCTGATTTATTTTACATTTCAAGAATGTTCTTGAAAAAAAAAATTACTTCAAAAAGCACAACTGTAGATAAAATATAGATAGATCAAATATAGAGAGATTTGTTGCTGTATTTCACTTATGTAAAATCTGTTAAACTCTTTGCAAATCACTCAATTAAACTTTTTTGTTTTGGGGGGATGATTTTTTTTCTTATTTGCATACCTGCTGATATTACCATATATGGTTACTGGACTTGACTGGGATAATTTAAGTATCTTAGTTAAATTCAAGGTTATCTATATAAGCAATCCAAGATCAGAATGGCTCACACGTTGATTAAGCACAAGTGTCATTTGATGGAACAACTCATCAGGCGAAGTTCACAGATAATAGCCTACATCAACTGTAGCATAGCAACAGACTTTTGGATAAGAAAAATGCCGAGGCATGCTGACAGTGGCCATTAGGTATGAGATCACAATGTGACTGCTGTCATCAAAATGTCAGTATTTCAGCTTTTTAATGCAAAAGTGAAAGTGAAATAAAGAGAACTGGTGTTTTCACCTGCTCAGCCACACAGAGCCTTATGCTGACAGAGTTGACCTTTACATTCTATTCATGTCGAATTTGAGATCTTGACACTTTAACAACACCCTTAATTACATTTTTGACATTTGATGATGATTTTTCCAAAGTGACCCATGAATAAATGTTCTTATTTCTAACAAGTTATATTTCTGCACAGATAAAACAGATGTTAGAGGGAAATATGTATATATATATTTACTTAATTTCAGATGAGCAATCCCAAATTCACTATGGTGTTCCAGTAATTCCAGTAAGTCACAGTTGTATGTCAGTGAGTAACTGATATAAAGTTCAAACTCTACCTGGCTGTTGGTCTCAATTTATTGTTCAGAACAATAATTGTGATCAAATAAAATGAGAACTTTGCTCAAGGCAGTCAAGTAGCGTTTAACGTCACGCTGCTACTTCCAATGCCTCAGCTTTGCCCAAACCTCCGTAAGCCTCACCTGGCCTCATTAACACCAGTACATAGAGTTTGCTTACATAAATTCCCACAACTAGAAGCTGCACCTACTGGGGGGAAAAAAAACTTTTTATTTTATAGACTATTTTATAGGCTGTTAGGTCATAAAACCTTGATAATACGTTCTCTGAAACATTAATTAAGGATAATCACATATTCATTTATATTGCTTAGATTATATATACACCACATAGATGTGTGTTTTAAAATTGGATTTTGGATCTTTTTTGTATGAGGAGAGAGCATACTGTGAGGGAACATGAGCAGCACTTAAGGGTTAACATACTGGTGTCTTTTCTCCGGAACATTTGCATGTTTCACTTTGTATGTCTAAATTCAGCTCACTGCCTGTACTGACTGAACACTGCACTGCGAAGCAGCTCAAGAGCTCTGCTCATGTACTTCGCTGTCATGGTTCTCTTGCTAGACTCCCTGGACCAGTGTGTGTCTGCACTATCCAAACGCTTCGCTGCTGCAGAGTCCCTCAGAGACAACGTCAACTGTCTTCCTCAATCCAACCGGGAAAAACACTCAGAGGTACGCCACAGAAAGGATACCCACCACCAACAGGAGGAGACACTAAAACCGAAGGTAGGAACAACGCAATGGAAGGGATCTTCAGCAGTGTTATTCTGGATGCGAGTTAGCTTATCTGTAAAACATCTGTGCCTTCCAGCTGTTTGATGTTGACTTTTTAAGTTCTCTGTGTACTTGACTCAACATGACTTTAAATCTAACGTAGGTAACAAGTGGCAAAGTTCCCACGTCCATTCTAAAGAGACCAAACCCCACCTATGGATCAGACACTGAGCCCAACCACAGACGGAAAGGCGAGCGAAGGGTTCGATTCAGAGAGCCAGAGACCACAGTACATGGTAAGAAAGTTTGAAAAAAGTTGAGCCAGCTCAATCGTACATGACCACACAGTGTTTTTAAAACCAAAAAAACAGGATACGCTCCGCAACACATTCAATAATGTCATCCGTCTGCAGTCTACCCAGGCCAGCTCAACATTCATATCATTTAATGCAGTTAAAATGTGCAAATTTGAATTCATTTTAACTTCACACGTACATCTTCCTCAGAATTACAGCTGCACCTTCAACCCCATTTGTAACAACTGTGTATCATTTCCCCCTCACTATTCAGAGAAGACAAAAATAATTATTAAAACATTCTGAGATTGGTCTCCGTTGGGGATTCCGTTCTTTTCAAAAAAAATGATGTAATGCCATAAGAGTCGAAACATGAGAAAGTGATTTACGATTCACAGTTAATTATGCACGCAAATGAGGCTCTATGGAGTCTGTTCCAGAGAGATAGTGGGGTCTGTGAGGGCACAGCAGCTGGTGTGTGCAGTAGCTGGTGTACATCACAGAGACTGGCTCCTGTTGATTCACTGGCCTTTTCTCTGTCGGCTCCACAGAGATTCCTTACTGCAACTCTTTAGGTGGTAAGTGTGTCTGAACAACTATTCCGTTCATGTGCATGAGGGAAACATCAACAGCACTGCACTCTTTCATAGCAGAGAGCCTCGTGGAACTAACCGAGTGTGGAATAGCATCAAGTAAAGAGATTTAATTACTGTAAGTTAAATGTTGCCTATGATTAACTTTTAAGCCAATCACTGTCACTCCCTTTTTAACAAGAGACACATACGTCATACGTTTTTGTAACGAGCCCTCACTTAATTACTGTAATATGGTTTTTAATCACCTGAAATCTTCTGAGACAGGCTTCACCTCAGGTTTTCTTTCTTTGTCAAGTCTAAAGAAAGGTGGTTCAGGTATTCAAACGCACACAATTTGCAAAGCAAAACTCCTAAAACTACTACTTACGCCTTTCTTTGTGCAGCCTATGAGACGACGCCATCTCGCCCCCACCTGGCCTTGTTCACCTGCCTCTTCCTGCTGATGTCATGCCTGGGTGTGGCCATGTACTGCACAGACCGCCGGCGCCCACAGCGAGTGTGTGAGGAGTTGGAGGCTGCTCTGGCTGTCTACCTGCTCCATATGAAGCAGCTGCTGTGGGGCTGCTGGATATGGTTGACCATGCAGTGACTGTGACCAACCACAGCTGGAGACATGGATCCTCCTTTCTGTTTTTTTTTTTCTTTTTATTCCTATCCTTGAAGGTGCCTAGGCCTACAAACACCTCAGCCATTTGGCAAAGGCTCTGAACACTGTCTGTGGTGTTGCACCACTTTCACAACAAAAAGGTGAAAATGTGTAATCCTAGAAACATGTAGCTTCCATGTTTGTATGTATATATGTACTACGGTGGTGGGCATGCCACTCCATATTTATGGTAACATATAATGCTCACATAAGCACCACAATCATGTGATTATTCAATTCATGTCACAGTCTATTTGCCTGTGAGTGGGTGTTTCCAAGGAATGCAAATATTTATTTTGTTATAATATATCATTTGTGTACATTAGATATTACACAGAAGTGAATGTGTATATATGGCTCAATATACAAAGGACTATAACTATCAGTATTTAGCCTTGTAATTGCATGTAAAAGAATGTAGAAATGTTTGGGAAAGACTTCGACTGGTACAGGGTACGTCTGCAAATAAGAGGACAGAAGCACCAACTGATTGATAGTGATCTGTAAGAAGGCAAACACAGGCCTGAGTCACTGCATAGTACCAGGCTGAACGACAGAAGACATGAAAATCACTTTGTCCCTTCCAGACTGTCTGGTCGTCAAGGTAAATGACCGGTTCCTTGTTCCACTGAGGAGAAAATCTGCAGCACAATATTATCTATCATCATAGAGAATATACTCAAACTGAATGAATGCTACTGCTTTTAACAGTTTCCCTCTTTGTAACTGCTTGAATCCCCTCCGAAAAACTCTTTATCCTCCATGTTATATATTCTTCTATATTGTATGTCTGCATCTACGCTAGAATCCAACTTTTAGTTATTTGAAGTTTTTTAACTTTTTGTTACCTGTTGCATTTCTATTAAAATAATATCCAGGTTTTAATTGTGATGTGAAATTCCCATGTAGCTTCTGATGAGTGCATGGATGAGTGGAGGCGAAGCAAATCCTTTTTTTCAAATAGTAAACAACCTTGTATCAGGTTCAGTGCTATATTTGAGGCCAAACACAGATATATATA
>JBAMYA010000015.1:9099077-9120197 GCA_037176975.1 Arrhamphus sclerolepis | reverse complement strand
CGAAAGCTTGGTGAAAAATACACTTGTTTGCATGGATCTAAGTGTGCAGAGGCTTTTTTTCTTAGTTTTCTTGAGATGTCAAATTAATTATCTCGTTATCACAAGGAAACGGAGGAAAAATAAGTCGTTATCACGAGAAAACTGCGAAGTTATGTCGTTATCACGGGAAAACGGAGGAAACATAAGTCGTTATCACGAGAGAACGGTGGAGTTATCACGGGAAAACGGGAGAAATAAAATGTATTCATGTATGACCGTTTAGGGCTTCCGTAGAAAACAGCTGTTTTCGGAAAACTTGACGGAAGGAAATACAAAATGGCTGACTTGGATGTGGGTGTGACTGGACGTCAAGCCCCGCCCTCCCGCAGGCTGCAGACAGATACACTTGGAGTGCAGCTAGACGCTTCTCCAATTCTAGTATGTTTTACCAACAGAGGGCAGTGTAACTTGAGCTTTTCCTTCCACAAACGTGCGTGAGCAATTTCTTTTTAGACACCTTTTCTGGTCCACTTAATCCTCTAAACTGAGTGTGTATTCATGTATAATGAGTATGTTTAAGCATAATTATTTTTCTTCAACAGTGCACATATTGGTGTCAGGACCTGGGCTACATTAAACATACAATATAAACTGTCATAGTGAGACCACTATGACAGTTTATGTTATCAAAAAGAAGAAGAAGAAAAATCTTTTGGCATATCCTAAATATACACAGAGACAAACTAAGACCATCCATCAACACTGGGACAGTCAGATTTGCGTAGGTGGCAGAAGGTGGGTGAAAATCCCTTATGGGGCCCAGGCCTGATTAATCATTAAAGGAGATTAGTAGGAGGGTCAGGACTTGGCTGCTCGTCTCACTCTGATGCTGCTGTGGCTGCTTTCATGTCTTCAAACGGCCATTCACTTCTTTCTAGGACTAAATATGAGGATGTCAGCAAGAACTGAAAAATTAAGTTTAACCGCCGTCACGTTTAAGGTGAAGGCTGGGGTAAGTCCAAAGAACTTCTTGGATCAAAATGATTAATCTTCCAATTACTTCATGGATTGAAATTTTGGAGATTTTATGTTTTATCACTGGATTAAAAACAAACTGTTCTGTTTTGTTTTTAAATAAAGTTGCTAGTCACTGTTCTTTTCTTCTCCTATAAAATATTTCTTCTATAAAATTTGCTAAATGTAAAAACATTTTCTATTCCTAGAAGATATCCTTACACAATCCTTTTTTTCTTCTTCTTTCACCCCTTCAGTGTCCTTCAGAGTTCCTACGGTATCATCATAATGCAGTGTCTGCTCCATATCAATCATGACTACCAGGTTAATCTTCTTATGAGAGGACCTTTGGAGAGCTGCACAGCCAAACCCCCTCCTCTTGATGCCCCACACCCCCTGGAGGATAATGTTTTCCATGTCCCTGCTTTACCTGTGTCCAACCTGTAATCCTACCCTGGACTAGGAATAACTCATTTATAGACAATGGCGGTGCTGAGTGTTAAATTCACCAAAACCAAGAGGGACAAGCTGGCCCAGGTGCTATGGATCCTCAACTGGATCTCAGTGGTTACAGGGGCCATCCTCTTCAGCCTAGGGATCTTCCTGAAGGTGGAAATCAACAAGCGAGGAGACTTGATGGCTGAGAGGGACATCCAGTATGTTCCCAACATGCTAATAGCAGTGGGTCTCATCGCTTGTGCCATTAATTTTCTTGGTGGGAAGATTTGCTACGACTGCGTGGACACAACCAAGTTCTTGCGCTGGAAGCTGATCATGCTGCCCTACATCATATGCACCTTCTTCTTCACCTTCTGTGTGCTGGTGGGGGCTCTGATGTGTTACAGCATGCATTGGCAGCTGGAGGAGTCTCTGAACTTGGGCCTGGCGCAAGCGATTAAGTTTTATAAGGACACGGACATACCAGGACGATGCTTCCTGAAGCGTACAGTGGACTTGTTGCAGATACAGTTCCAGTGCTGTGGGAACAGTGGTTACAAAGACTGGTTTCAAATCCAGTGGATAAGCAACCGCTACCTGGATATGACCAAAAAAGACGTGGTGGAGTAAGTAAACAATGTGACATTATTATCATTATTATTATTTCTATCGTGTTCTTTGGTTCATTCTGGTGCAGCAGACCTTTCATACCACATTTCTTCTGGCCTGCTGGATTGCAACATCTGTGGCCAAACTGGCATCAAATCTGTTCTAATTCAAACCATGACATGGAGCAATCATTTAGAATTTAGATGTTAACCATCAAGATGATGTCAGCTGGAACAAAATCAGTCACAATTTTATCTATGATCTGTGTTTTTATCTATATTATTAGCACTACAGCTATCTATCTAATTATGTCAGATTACTGATAGAAAATATCAATACTGGTTGTTCATTGATTACAGTCAGGCATAACTCCAATATCTTTTGCACCCACCGACCGATTGCTTTTTCTGATCCTGACAGGAAAAAGTTGAATTTGACATTTAGCATGCATAAAGACAAATTCTGAATGCGTCCCATTCTTTTATTCTACAAGCCGCTTAAGAAGTAATGTGGAGGGAAAGTACCTGATGAATGGAGTCCCCTTCAGCTGCTGCAACATCAACTCACCCCGACCCTGCATCCAGCAGCAGATCACCAACGACTCCGCTCACTTCAACTACAAGCATCAGACGGAGGAACTCAACCTGTGGATGAAAGGGTGCCGGCAGGCTCTGCTGGAGTACTACACCAACATAATGCAGTCCATTGGCCTCACAGTCCTAATCACCTGGTTGTTTGAGGTGAGGCAATGAAAGTTAACCATGGTCATTCTTGCATCATAAATTGTTAAGGGAGCTCCTGTTTCATGCATTTTGTAATTTTGCATTGACTGTTAGTGCACATCCACTTCATGCAGGGATCTGTGGTGACTTCACTTCATCATCATTTGTGTTCATGTTGGTCTGCATTCCTCTCAGTAACGCAGACCCATCTTCTTGCAGCTGTCAGTGTTGACAGGGGTCCGTTACCTTCAGACCTCGCTGGAAAACGTGCTGAGACAAGGCGATCCCGACTCTGAATCTGATGGCTGGTTGCTGGAAAACGGCTTCATGGAAACCGCCCGTATGAACTTGAATATTATCAAGAGTCTCGGCAAGAACAACCAGATAGACACAGCCAACAATGGGGACCCCAACATTGACGTCCCATCCACCTCCAAGGCACACTACGGGCCAGAAAATGTTCTGACAGCCCAAATCACTAAAGCCAGTTGAACTTTCTCAGAGAACAGCATCTATGGCTGTTGTCCTGACTTCTTAAGAAAGTTGTTTACATTAGTTGTTTTTATCATTATTGGAACAGATTTCATTTAAAAATATGGAAATGTAGACGACTATTTCACATTCTGAAGTCTGTCATTTGCCTGTCGCTGTGTTGGGTTTTTGTATGTGAAAACTGCTCAGCACCAGGAAGCCCTTACCACTCAAAATGGCACAATACCCCTTGAGAACGCTGACCTTTAACCACATAAATGGCTTTAAAGTGTGAGTTATACACACTTATTATAAAAAGCAATGTCTAGTAGGGCTGCTCCAATATTCAAAAAGCCTGGTTTGCTCTAGCTGATCAGCACCACTGCACAACAGCTCGCTGGAGAGAAAGCCTCAGTTTGAGAAAGCCTCTTATTGGACACATTAACCAGTAATGCATTCCTTATAACAGATAAAGTCATCAAACTCTTTTCCCCAAATTCCAAAACATGGAATCCCTACAATTTTTTTTTTTTTTTTTGCCATTGCTGATAAACTAATGTATTGAGTAATGGAATATGGTGGAGTGGAGCCTTAGGCTGCTTGTTTAGGTATTTCCGTATTAACTTGCTGCTTTGCTTTTATTAGTATCAGTCTGGTCAAAAACTAAGACTGATTAATAGCTATCCAAATGTCTTCTCATGTGTGAAAAATGAAAACCACAGGTATATATCACACATTACGGGGTACCGTCTACTCCAGCTGATGCCAAGTTGACTTAAACCAACCAAAGTCTTCCATAAGAGTATTTTTTTGTATGACATCACAACCTACATTTGAACCAGTGTATACACCTGTTGAAATCTGTATTATAATCTGTTTACAAATGATATCTTGTTGCCTCGATCTTATGTGGTTAGTCCAAGGCAGGTCCTTAAGTCTGCCAGCTGCAACACTTGAATCAAAATGATCTTAAACTGTTGTTTGAGGAAGACAATGGTGATCTGGGTGAGACTTGATAGGGTCCATCTCTCTGCTCGATTTCATCGAGGCATGTCAGGGGAGAAAAGCAACACAGTAAATAGCTTAGAATTAAAGCAAGGGTTTGTAGCGTCTCTGTTATGTTTCTAACAATAAGTTATTTAGCAAATAGGTTTTACATGTTAAGAACAACAAGGTCTTCTCTGCATTTTTTCCCTTCTCGACTTGTGTAAGTGCAATTGAGATTAAGGTTGTACTGGTGGTGATCAGACACCATAACCACAGTATATTTATGTTTTAACAGAAGAACATAATCAACCAGAAACCCATAACTGACATAGTTTGTAGACTATTCAAACTATTTGCTAGAATGGATTTCATGTGCCTCAGCAATGCCACGCTGGTTACACCATCTAACGAAAGCACTTGTCTGGATGAGCGACCAAAAGCTACAGTTTCGTCATTTTCTTTTATCCGACTTCGATAAAATTGTAAAGATGTAAGTATCCTGACCGGAGGAAATAAATTTGTCGGTTGAAGAGTTTCTTGGTTGCCTCTGCCTTTCTTTCAAAAGTTAAAACAGAAAAAAAAAGGAAAGACGTTTGACTTCATAACAAAAAAAGTAAAATAATTTACAAAAATTGACCATTCTTTTATTCTACAGGTGAGCAGGGTGTTTTCACTTACATTGATCTACTGTTCATATATTTTCAGGGCACTGGGACAGATGGTCAGTGGAATGGCTTGTGTCTTTTATTTCCACAGCCTGGAAGTCATGTAGAACTCAACACAACACATGAGTCATAAATTCACATATTTTCTTTCTGGAAATGGCAGAGAAAAACAGAAGTAACTGAAAAGACCTATGGAATATTTTTCTGAAAAAATAAAGTGTAAATTTCTTTAAATATATCATGTTGTGGGAATTAAGTTAACATGGTAAGATGAACAATCTTCACAATAGTTCCATAAGTTTTAATGATTACAAACATGCACCCTTTCTGGATTAAAAATGTTTCCAAAAAGGGATCTCATATGATATTGTATTTGAAATATTTAATGTAATTTATTAAATAACTCTTTAGGTCAAAGACTTTTTTAAAACTATAAATATGCCTGAATTTTAGAAAAATGGTGGCAAATGACTTACTATAAGTTTATCTACAGCTAGAACCATGAAGGGGATTCTGGATACTGAATCTGTTTGGTATATATGTTTATATATGACTGAAAGTGAACGTTGATTATGGGCCCATAACTTGAAGCATCAATACAGCTGAGAAGCAAAATCAAAATGAGTAGGTTCACTGACCATGCTTAACTCTTTCACATGAACATACCCTCCAAAACAGCAAAACTGAACAACTATAACTCATACAAATTAAAAAAAAGAAAAGAAAGAAAAAAAAATCATACTTTTTAACACAAAAACAGAAAGCAGAAATCTTCAATATTACAGAGTGAAATAAAATCCATCAGCTTAAAACAGAGACCTGTTAAGAGTGCATTTGATGTTTGCTTTAATTTGAATAAGCTTCTTGTCACATAATATCACTCATGAAGAATCTCATCCTCTTTACAATCAAAACTGAAACAAGGCGAACTTGGTTACATTATCATCCATAAACCTCCATGATCTTTTATCTTTGACTGTCTTTAAAAGGAATCTGAATTCTTGAAGGCGTTGAAGGCTTTAAATGCATGTATGTTTTCGTATGTGTGTATGTGTGTGTAGGTGTGTGTGTGTGTCTAGGGTGTAACGGACTGTGCTTGCCATTTCCCAGCCAATACATCTGGAGTAATCATCACAACATCTGCCACTCAAAGGTAAACATTACGTTGACGATCTCCAAGCTGCGTGCGATTTCTTCTAGAATGCAGTGTTGCTGCCACAGTTGGTTCAGCTTCCTGTAACGTTCTGGGCAAAGGTGCAATGGGTTCCCCCTTCTGAAAATTAAAATACAGAGAGCCTGATTATTGCAGAAAAACTGCAAAAACTACCTCAATAAGAGCCTTCAAAATATTAAAGGATAAAGGATATTTTCATGTATGTTTTACAGGGGAGAATGGGAAATTGGAAAAAATGAGAAAATGGGAAAAAGGGAGGAAGTCACCAAATTCAAACATAGTGTTGCATATGATTTTTTTTGTAGTTTTTCTACAGAAACAGTGAGTAATGTGGTAACACATTTAAAGCTGCACAAAGAAACTTGCAATGTTGCTTAGTCTCTATTAGTCCCTCTCTTGTTTTCTCTCTCACGATTACTTACTTTATTCTTTTAGCTTCATGAGCTGGTTTTTATCATTTACATAGTGTTGTAAACTGATATGCCAAGCCTCAAGAAAGAAAGTTTCTTTAGCTGGTTTTTGCTGACAAAAGGGAAGGGAGACAAGAATTCCTAAAGGTCAAAATATTCCGTCGACTAAAACTAAAACTGATATTTAAACATCATTTTATTGAATTTCCCTTCTGGGATAAATAAAGTATTTTTCATGAAAGAAAGTATTTTGTGCTGCTTTAAATTCATTAAACACAGCAATTTCTATTTAATGCATGTGGGATTGTATTAAATTTCTATTTAATAAGTACTGGTACAAAGGAAAAGCTTAATCTTATTAACTTTTACTTAAATTATTTAAACTGTGAACAGGTAATCTCAAATCTAATCAACTAATAATCTTTACTGTCGATTTCAATGGATATTGTCATTAGTATTGCATTAATTTTTTTTTTCCTTTTAAATTTGTTTCAAATCAGGAATCAATTCTGAATGGCATCATGAAGTCACAAATCTAAACTGACTTGTGCATTACATCAGGATTCCTTGTCCTGCCATCTAAAATTCACAAATGAAGTTTCATTACATGCATAAAATTTAGAAAAATATGTACAGGATGACAAAGTATTCTCACCCAAGATGAGGATCAGTCTCCCCATAATCATCCAAGTAAGGAGCTGGGTAGGTGCTTCCTCGAGTCTTACTAGCCATCAGTACGATTTCACACTCTCTTATTCTGTTAAAAACGAAACCAAACATTCTTTACTTGCAGCAAATATCCCCAAAGGAAAAACATTTGCTGCTCTCTGACATGCTGAGTGGCTGACCAACCTGAGGAACATGCCCACTCCAGCACCACAAGTAGCAGCGTGGGCAGTGCAGGCTCCCACTTTCTCCCCGTCCAGCTGGCTGACACAGCAGGGGCTCTGCGAGCAAAGCATCGCCCCACAAAACAGGCATAGAGTCGGATGCTTTCTTTCATCATCTGTGGATTTGGGACACCTGAGGATAAAAGTACGGAGAGGTCAAGAAAGCTGTACGTCCATGGTTCTATGAAAGATTGTAAATTAGATGAGTTTGTCACGTACTGAAAATGGCTGGCTTTATTGAGAAGAATACTGTAATCATCAGGAAGATCAATCAAACGATTCCTTCTCCTTGGATATCTTTGGAAATAATGGATTTAATGATTAATTACAAAGGATCAGCTTGATGAAAATAAATAAATACAGAAAAATTAAAAAGACTGAAGTCAACCTGACAATCTGGGCTTTGCCTTTTAGGGCTTTGGTTATAGCAGGGCTGCCACACCACCTGAAGAAAACAAAACGTTCTTTAGCTACAAAACTGCGCACGTCTTCAACGAATAACAAAACATCAATGAACTTACTTCTGAAGCAGTGGAGAAACAGTGTCTCTGTAGTCCTGGAAGAGCTGGAACACGTTGGAGGGGAGTGCCAAGTAACTGCATAGTGTCTCCATGAGTCCTTGAGATGCAACTATGGCATAAAATACAAGTTTGAGTACACAAAGTTTCATAGTCTCTACTCTATAATTATAAAAGTAGATTATCTATAATATTCTTGACAGTTCAACCAACCAGAAGTGCAAGAAAGTTCCTCTGGAGGATGTACTCCTGTCAGGCAATTGAAAAAGAGAGCTGCACAGCGCAAGAAAGGTTCAATTCCCATCTTCACTCGTTGTGCTACAGAGCTGCCAGACAAATCTGGAATCAGCCTGAGGAGCAAACCACAGAAAGCAGTTAAAGAGGTTATGTTCTTCTGTACACTCCTTAACTAAAGAAACAAGAAAGGTCTTAACAGAGAAACTGGGAACAATGACTAAGGTATACAGCATATTTTCATAAAAACAGGTACAAGTAGGGAAGGTCCACACATGATCTTATGTCACTGGCCCCAAGTGAGCCATCATGATGCATTTATGCAGGAACACCTGGAGTTGAAGAGAACAACAACGTGAGGAAAAGTTTGTGTACCTTCCAGTGTGTTGTGACACCAATGTGTAAAACTCTGCTGCTGCTGCCGCCTCCTCTGTTTCTTCTCCGTCCCCTACAACAGGGAAATCTGCACAGAAACAAAATCATTTTAGCAGTAGTAGTAAAAAAAAACAAAAAACATCGTGTTACAAAAATAGTCATGTATGTATATACATGAGATCCCCCTGAGCAATGCACTCAAAACTCAAAAGTAAATAAACTTCTGGTATAAAATGGAACATGTAATTGTTTTGTTTTTTTCCTCATTTTCTACATTTCCAGTGGTACCTGTAGAAGTCAAGAGGACCTGGACCATGTGAACCATAGTGACCAGATGCAGGATGTACAAGTGGTTGTAGGCAGAGCTCACAGCAGACGGCTGTAAGTCCACAGCCTCCTCCTGGTACAGTGATGGTATAGACAACACCAATCCAACCTAAAAAAAAAAAACAAAAAAGAAAAGAAAACAAACAAACATTACATAATTTAATTTTAAAAACTTTAGTTAATACATCTAAGTTTCATGTAGAAGTAAGGACTTGAAATGTTTGTCATTTTGTTTCAAAAATATCTGAAAACAAAAATACAATATTGACTGTGATTTCACATTATTTACAATCACCGCTTGTGTAACTTGAACTGAGGAGAAAAATAGATAGGAGCTGTTTGTTTTAGGAGAAACCTACCAGAAGATGGAAGCAGTCTACCTCCACAATTGACGTTGTGTTCTTTCTGCTCATCATAGGCAGCAAGACTGAGAAGAGACATAACGGCTTTTACTAAATGTAAAAAACTACACATACAGCTGAAACCAGAAATTTATAAACACTATATAAAAAGACACAGAACCATTTTTTCCTCACCGCCTGACATTAAATCAGAATAATCTTTTCCTGTATTAGGTTAGCATTACCAAAGTTGAATGAATGAATAAATCTGTGCATCTGATTGGTCAACTTTATTGCTCGAGATAAATTTATCTGCCTCATGGACAGTTTTGTACCAGGCTCTAAATAAGTTTAAGTCTGCTGCAAAGTTAGCACTTTTAACATGGGAATTAATGGGTAATTGCTCTATTTTGGAGCAAGCACCTAGTGGTCAACGGAGGAAGTCATACAGTTAAAAAGCAATGCTACCAAATACTAATGAAATGTATGTAAACTTCTCTGATTAGTGGTGGGTATTCTGAAAGATTTCTACCAAATCTGATGCTTCTCATTGATAATACTTGTCAATGCTTTTATTGTTTAATTGAAATGATATTATAAATACTGGAGTTTAAGCCAAAATCGTTCTGGAAATAAAAACAAACATCACATGTACACCACAGCCGAATAAACATGGGACCCATACCATGAAGCACAATAATGCCGATATGAAACGCAGACTTTTTTTTGATGTTCAAAACGGTTTTCATGAACAATTCAGAATCTTTTGATGTTAGGATACACAAAGTTCAAACTTAGTTTACTGCTCTGCCTGCAGTCCTGATCCATCCTCAGCAGAGACCGAACTTTTAAAACAAAAAGGTTGGATTTTTAGGCATTTTGTGAAGCTTCTCTCTAAAACATTTTATGCATCTTCCTGAATTTAGATTATTTTTTCAGGAGTTAGTTCACTCCACATGAAGTATGGGCATGACTGGAGAATATAGGACATAAAGACTGTAAGTGATATGCTGGCATCAGAGTCATCATTAGCAGATTGTTAGACTGACATAAACATAACAAACATTTGCTTATCAATAAGCTGTTAACAACCAGTGTGGTACCAATTTATACCAGTTTTGGATTACTATCCTGAACAAGAAGCTATATTAGACCACATACCCCCCATCATATCGGTGAAATGTCCTTGGATGTCTGCCTGGAAGCTCTTGAGTCTTTGTGATGCTGAAAACTGCACAATAGCCTTCAGACCTGCAAGCTAAAACAGACAAACACTTAGTAAATCACTGCCCAAATATTTCCATTATATTATGGCTTATTTGGGTTTGTTTTTGGGCCTCTAACCTGTCTGTTTTGTAATGATCCAAATAGTGGCTTGTCTTCGGCCTGCAATATGTTTTCTGTATAAACAAGCATAGATACTTTATGAAATGCATTTATGAAGACATCAGAACAAAGAAAAAAACACACAACCCAAATCTTGTACCTATGGCCTGAATAGTGAAGGCACATGTGTTCCAGGCCATAAGGGGGACTCGGGGGCACAGTTCATTAGGTGCCGTCTTCAGTCCCACCCTGTGGACTGTGGTGGCACAAACAACCAGCATATCTGTGATGCTGTCTGAGAGCTTTCTCCTAAGAACAAAAAAAAACAGAAACATCAGGGTAGTGTGCTGTAGAAACATAGTCAAGTACTGAGGGTGTTTATACTTTCACTCACGGTTCTTGAACCCCATAGCTCAGAATGGATCTAAAGTCTGGCTGACCCTCTCCACACAGGCCACTACCACCATCCCCACCATCAGCATCTGCACTGAACTCTGCAATGGAGATTGACAAAACAGAAATAAAGACAGAAAAACAGGGAGAAAGAAAATAAAGAAACAAATTAATTTAAGGACCATGTGGCTCACAACATCTATGTGGCACAACTGCCAACAGAAGAGGAGCAATTAATGTATTCTCTGCATTTCTCCTTCATACCATTATCTTGAGTGACTGATTTGAGGCCTTTAATCCTGGCAGAGAGAATCTGGATCCAGCGTGGCAGTGTCAAATGCTGCCTTATTATCTCTGCATTCTCACTATATTGAGGTAAAACAAAAATTCAATGAACTTCTTTACATTTTTACAACTAAACAATATTACAAATTGGTACTGAGGCGCATGGACCAGGCTTACTAGTTAAATGTTAGTGGTTCTAGTGGGATGAGAGGAACCACGGTATTGCACAGAGACTTGCACAAAGGACACAGGTACTCTCCATTCTCCAGGTCAACGATCAGCTCAGCATGGAGCCGGTTCCTGGTTGTATTCTGGACTGCCTCGAAATATCTGCAGAACAAGAAGAGAATGTTAAACAGCAATTAAACCATTAAAAGGTGCACTCTAGCAGAAACACAACAGGAATTGTGTCAGTATATTCAATTGAATGGATTCAATAGGGGAAACCTGAGAACCACATAAATGGTATTCACTGAGTGGCAGCATCAGGTGAAACCGATCGTTACCGTTGCATTTGGGGCATTTGCATGAATTGTAAACTTTCAGTTTTGAAAGTGACTATGCAAGCTCTGCTGATTCTGAAAGTGCTGATTTAGCGCAACGGTAAGGGCAAAACGGGGAAGAATATCGATAAGCTGAACCTCATGAGAAATTCCAGGCTACGTTCCCATCAATTCAGCAAGGAACTGATCAACACTGACTGCGAGATGAGTGGCGATCCAGTCTACTTCTACTGGAAAAACTAGAGGAAGCCACAACGCAGAGGGGCATGTGTGTGCAAAGGCCTGGAGGAATGTGGGTTCTGCACACTTGCACATCATATTCCACAGTATCCAGGTTGCCTTCATTAAAAAAGTTACTTACTTCTGCCAACATGTAGCATGCATGACGTGTCCACAGCTGCCAGTGTGGGTACCCACAGCAAGATCAGGAGGCATGAAGAGGGGATATGCCCCTGGCCCTTGAGTGACAAATACAATGATAAAAAATCAAAACATTTACACATACAGCTGGGACAGATTACATGATATTAGTGGCTGGATACTGACCGTCTGCTCTATTGGTAGGTATCTTTCCCCTGCACTGTGTCAGGACCGTGGACCTTTGGACACATGCAGTCAGTACCATGGCTGGAGCCTGGGGTAAAACCTCCTGCTCCTCTTGGCAAAGAATGCAGGTGAGAACGTCCCTTTCAGCTGGAGTGGACCCTCTGTGAGGCCCAATGGCTATGCAAAGCTCCCTCTGCCTCATGGCACAACTGGGGAAATAAACACGACACAAACTAATAATTAACAGAACTAATTTTGTGCATCTCTTTAAACTGAAGTGTTTAAAAATGCCCCGGTGCTTACCTCTCATTGGCTATAAATGGCTCTCCTTGTGTCCCACTTTCAGGCATGTTGTCATACAGCATCTTGTTTGACTCAATAAAGTTCTTCTGCATCGCTGACATCTGTGCCATAATCTTCTGACGGTGGAGCTTAGCAGCTTCTGCCTTCCTTTTTCGCTCAGCTTTCTCTTTGTCCTGCACACTCTGAATCAGTCAAACATAATTCAGAATGGTAGAGGCGCCAGTCTACCCTATCCTAACTATACTTAAGTTGTTGGGGGGTTTTTTCCTACCTCCTCTGGCTTGGTGGTTTCCATTGTCACTGATGATGTCGTACCAGATTTCTCTCTAAGGCACTTGATAACCTCAAACATCTAAAAGACACAGATTAAAATAAAATGCAGCCACAAAATAAAACTACCAGGCCTGATTAATGATGACAAATCTTCAACAAGTGTAAAACTATAAGTAAAGAAAACTGATTCACTTAATAGCCTACCTGTAGAAGCCATTTGATTGTATCTTTTTGAGCTTCAAGAGAGGGTAAGACCTTAATCTTGGACAACAAAAGAAACACTGACTTCCCATGTTCTGAGCCAACTACTGCAAGAATAGAGCAAATATTTATGTCATAAACATTTTCAGTTGAGAGCTTTGACATATATGAAAAGTTATTAGCCACTATTGACAACTGAGACTGTTTTCACTCACTATGAGCCTTTAGGCTGAAATCAAAGGTCACTTCCTCCACGGTGCTATCCTCAAGTTGTGTTTTTTCTTCTAACAACGCCTGACCAATCAGGTGTAGAGCCTGTATGATCAGCATGTGAATTATTCTCTGAAATTTGAATTCTTTAGAAAATACTAGTTGACAGCAGGATGAATTTTAAAATGAAACAGCGAAGTGTAATTCATACCCTTTGGATCATGGCTTCTGTCCAGTGAGTTGGTCGGTCCTCAACAGCTCTCAGCAGAATATGTCTAAGGATGTGGATGATGATGTCACAGGAGAGGAGGCGCACTATACTGGAGAAAGCTGGACAAAAGGGTGGAGGCACTGGAGGACGCAGAGCTAAGCACAGACACAATGTTGTTTCAGCTAAGTCATCAGAAAGAAATGTGCAGAGTAGTGACATCATCAGCCTCTGCTTTGCTCTGTCAGTCACCTTTATCATTGCCCTCCTGAGCTCTTCTCTTCTTTTGAGACTCCTCCGCCTGCAACAAATTTAAATTAAGCAAATAATTAGGGTCTCTCTAACCAAAATGTAAATTTATTTTCAGTCACTATGCTACCACCTTGCTATGCTGGGATCTTGAGTAATGGTAAAAGAAGGGGTTGAATTCTTGTTGTCGTTCTTTTTTTACTTCATACAACCCATGTCCTGATACGCCAGGCTTTCTAAAAAGAAATAAATAAAACCAATTAAGGCTTCTTAAAATTATTCTCATGGCAATTTTAGCAATCTTGACTTACTTGAATGTAGCAACTTTGGCGATTACTGCCTCCAGGCCTGTTTCATGGCTTTCCTATAAAGAAAGCATATTAGCAAACCTGTGGCAGGTCCTCCCTCCTGCTAGCCAAAACATTTATACTATAACATATAATAACATTATGTATAATTATGAAGCTTACGTTCTCTGGTAGACTCTTGACCAGACTGCTATGAGCCATGGGCTCAATGCATAGCAGATGGATGACCTCCCTCATTGTCACATCCTCTTTGGTCACCTGACTGATCCCAGGAACATAACGCTCACCTGGATGCACACACCAATGTTCAGACACTATCACAGTGTTTATATTCTTAAATAATACTGAAAACTGATCAGAAGAATGTGAGACCGTACCAACAGTGACGATTATCAGGTACAGCATCTCCTCTGTCAAACGATTCAAATGCATCAACTCATCCTGCAAAGTTGGATTACATAGATTGAACAACACTTAGTGGCCCAACAAGTGATCTTTTTTTTCTTTCTTGAATGAGTGTATTTTCAGGTGTTACTTGCCTGGTCTTTGCTTGAAAAACTTCCATTGAAATATTCAAAAAGCTCAAATCTCAGTAAGATCAGCATGAGGAAGTGGTTGGGATCCATTTTGGAAGCAGCAATCTGTAAACAACATAAAGTGAGTCACAAGTTATTGCTATATTTTGCAGATAAAATGTCAACAATAAGAGAAGTAAAAGAAATGCTGATGGTTGTCAGACACCCACCTGAAGCATTACAACATCTTTATCGTACATCTCGTCCCTGCATTTCACATCCTGATAGTAGTAGACCTGTTCAGGCAGCAAGATATGCAATTCCTTATTCTTGGAAAACCAGAGGTAATATAAAGCAGCAGAGAAATTATGATATGTGTATCCAAAGGAGACAGTCTACCTGGCTGACCAATGACAGTCCGTTTCTCCGCCACATTTCAGCTGAGACCTGTGCAGCCAGCACCACACAGCGCAGAGGATGCTCTGCAAGCTCCGTGAAGTCATAGCCACCCTGCAGCAGACAGAAAATAATCCTTGACTTTTTAATGTCAATAACTGCTGTGACCTTCTTTATTTAGCAAGTATGATACAGCATATAAGAAGCATTTGCAATACTTCACTAAACAAGGAATGGACACCACTTACAGTACTATCCAGATGCTCGATTGCCCCTGTTCCACACATAAGAACATACAGACCTGTGGATTACAATGTTCAGAGTTGTAAGTTACTACCTTACTAAAACAAAAAAAAAAAACATTATTTTAACACTGCATGTTCCATATATTAGTTGTCCTACCAGCCAGTAACCTGGAGATGGGAAGGTGTATGCTGACAGGCTCCTGAGAGACTTTATAAGGACGAACATTGAGGATATGTTTGCACATGTAGTAGTCTTTGGGCTCCTTATGGAAGGGCTGGTTGTTGCACTGCATCAGGACTGAGTGGCACTCCTTGTATGCACGCAGCAAGATCGTCTCCTGGAGGAGCAAACATGAGCAACAGCTGAGTATATCTGCATCTCCTGCCATCTAGCCATTTTAAAAGAATGAACAGTGTGGCGATGGTAACATTATACCTCAAGATGACAAGCTCAAGATGACTATGAATTCAATGATATGTCCAAAATGTACATCACAATATATTCAACAGTTTTGGTTGACACAATATAGTTCTAATACGGATATAAATAACAAGAAAACCACAGAGAATCTGCAAAGAATGTGAAGAAAGGATAGTTGTACCCACAACCCTGTGGAAAATGAAAAAGCCAAATCCATGAAACCTTGTCCTATAAAACTGTGCAATGTTTAAAATAAATAATTAATGCTCACCTTTTTATTTAAATTTATAACTAAGAAACACGATTTTACAATCAATCAAACAAACATCTTGCCGTTGTCATGGTGATAATGTTGATCAAAATATTGAAAATGTGTGAAATGTACATGCAGGATACTCGTAGACACAGATGTACAGATGAATGTCCCCAACAAGAGGCAATAAAACACGAGTTTGTCTGGCTTTTGACAAAAACATTAAAATGAAATTGCACATTGTGCAGCAGCTCACATCAGAAGAACACCAGTCCTGAAACATCGCAAGAATGTGACGGAGCTGGATCTGGAGAGTAAAGCCAGCTTCCCATTCTGGCTCCACTGCAATGTGCTGACCAAGCTGCCGCTTCACTTCCTCCATACCCTGATACAGAAAGTTAAAAGGGGTCAGAAAGAACTCCATGTGTGCTCGTTAGTTACCATAAACCAGTTTAATAGCACTAGCACATTCAACTACATACAAAGAATGAATTAAGATTTAAATAAATGGTACCTGCATGGATTTGAGAAGCCCAAGAAAGACTCTGAATCCCTCCAGAAACTGTACGCGCAGCTCCTCCGTCCAAACCGAGGGTTTACTTATCAGAATATATCTGAAAGAAATTGTTGAAACGCTTCCCAGTTAAAGACCAAAAAGGTCAGGGGAAAACAAAAAAACAAACAAAAAGAGTTAAAACCATTTTGTGTTTTAACTACCTGAGGTCGTGGAAGATGACTTGAATGCGTGAGAACTTGTCCGAGTTGTAACCCAGGAAGAAGAAGCGATTGTTATCGTCAAGATGTTCGTGCAGCATTTCCATGACCGTGCCAACTATCACTTTAATGACATTGCCCTCTTCAATCAAATGTCTGGCCTAGGAGAGGAACAGGCCGTTAAAGCAGGACTGGATGATAAGTCAAAGAATACGCACTTCTCCTCTAGTTATCTGTATTCATTTTCTTAAAATATCATCAATTAGTCAGCAAAATGTGATGTATAAACAAAATCTAATTTGATCATGTTGCAAATTTAGGTTTTTATTAATCTTATTTATATTGTTCTCATGATTTAAAAATGCAAAGTGTGGGCTGAGAAAATCTAAAGCTCAACTAAAGATATCGGTAGCCAGCTAAGAAAGAGCACATGTACTTAATGAAAAGGTTGTTATCACAGGAAAAAAGACTCACTAATGTGGGAACAGTGAAGATCTGAACAGACAGAGCTGTGATAGATATACTTCTTTCATGGTCATCATGAATGAAGTCCTTCTGCAGCTGCTTGTAGAACTGAATAAAGGAAAAATGAGTAATATATTAACTGAGAAAAAGATTTTAAAAAAGTGTTTTGTTTTTTTCCTCCACTACTTCTTTACCTTTGTAAACTCAATTGCAAAAAGCCTCTTGAAATCAGTATCCATTAACATGCTACAGAAAATCAGCTCATGTACGACCTTGCGAGCGCCTTTAAAAAAAAAAAAAAAAAAGAAGAGGAAAAATGTTCTTAATGTTAAGGTCACATAGAATCGGATTGTAGTTAAAGTACCACGTAGGAAAGCTCAAGTTTGCTTACCTTTGTACATCCGGGCATCATGCAGCATGAGTCTGCTAATGAGACAAGGCTGATCTCTGTCTGCACTTGGCTCCAGAGCCACCTGGCAGAAGACCTGCCTGAAGCCTGCTGCAGGAGACACACAGGGTACCAGTCATACAATTATACATGCATAATTAAGTACTGAAGCGCAAATATCACGGCATAAAAATCTGATAACACTATAAACTAAGTGTAATGCAAAGATAGAAACAATTTAATTATTAAATATTGAGATGTCATTCCTTTGGTAGCAGTCACTGCTTCAAAATGTGGGGGAAGAGAATCATAAAAGTGATGGACAATTGCCAGAAAAACTTTAATTATATTCTGTCGCAAAATCTGTCCCAACTCCTTCAGATATGATGGAAGGGAGAAACAGTTCCTTACTCGCCGCTTAAAAACAAACCAACAGTACTCATTTTGATTTACATCTTAAGACTGCAAGTGCCACTCAAAGTCTTAGACATTTCATTACTGTCATTGGGTTATATCTGATCACCCAAAACTGATAAATAATCCTTAGACATAACCGTAGCTTGCAGCACCGTTACAGGATCAAGAGAGTTCCAGGATAGAGTCAACCAAACAACTCACATTGGGATCAAAGGCTTCCTTATCTCAATTTGTCAAAAAATCATGCAGGATGATTCATAAGAGAGCATACTATTGTTATACTGGTCTACTGTATGTTTCTAATTTACCCTACCCTTCTGCTTGACCCCTACAGTCACCTTTGTAGGTTCTTTGCAAAGCCAGCTTTTTATGTTTGGTATACTGGCATAACAGTGAAGGCACTCCCTCACAAAATGTTAAATAACTAAGTAGTTTTCCTAACAGAACCCCCTACCCCTCAAAATCATCACAACTTTTGACACATACCAATGCTCACATGAGAAGAAATGAAAGTTTCATAATTATCTATTGCACCAGGCACAGGGTTTGTGTTTCAGTTGAAATTGTTAGATCAATATGTCACACTTTTATTTTTATTTTTTTCTGTTCAACCTCTATGTGATGAGAGCGACTGCAGCACCTGAGTAACCAATGATCTTCTGGAACCAGGAGCCGAGGCGAAGCGCAAACGTTTGATGAGCCATTATAGCTGCATGAAGGATTTCCACACGGAGTGGTTGCAGGGAAATGTGCTCAGAGTTGGACTGTAAAACAAAAGCAAAAACAATGTTGGAGTTCCAACTGATTATTTAGAATTGAAAACTTAAAAGAGATAAACAGTCAGATGATTTACCTTGATTAAATCTTTTGCTTGCTGGCAGGAACGAAAGGTTCCCCTCTTGACTGCCCGCCGACCCTGGGCAAAAGTTTATATTAATAAAGTGATAGTCTAATCCTAGAGATTGAAGTTATTCTAACAGAAAGTAATAAGACAAAATACCTCTTTGTCAATAAGTGTTGTGTGTATTTTAGCTTCATTCTGATCACAGTTAACAGAACGCTGCAGGGTGTAGATCACATGATCGTATGAGTGGTGCTCATCATTGTACAGAACACAATAGTAAGCATTTTCTTTTGTCCTGCAAAAATAGAGAAATAAAATGTCAAAGTCCAACTGAGTGTTTTTGATTATTAAGTGTATTTGAAAGTGGTATGAAAGGCCATACTGTGGCTGGAGTTCAGCTGATAACTCGAAGTTCTCTTCCCACACCAAAAATTCTGTGATGTAGCTCAGCAGCATTCGGAACAGTTTCTCAGCACGTCTGTATAAGTCAGGCTCCAGCACATATTCATCCTGTACAAAATGAAAGAAAACATCTTTCTAAGTCGAAATCCTTGCGTCAGCTCAGCAGAAACATTTCTCACACATTGCTAAGTGTCTAGTCCAGTACAGCAGAGTAACATTCCAGACTAAGAACAAAAAAAACAATTACTAATTTGCAAGTTTATACAAACTGAAGTAAATCTGACGTGGTCAAAAATTTGTTGTAATAACCTTAAATAAGATCTCATTTTCCATTTCACAAGCAACAGAGTCCATGTGACAATAAACCAGTCTAAATGTTTTTCTTTAATAAGAGCAGAAAAAGCAGCTGTCCTTGTGACATTAACATAAAATCCCCTGGGAGCAAACATTTGACATACCAGTGTCACAAGAAATAGCTGACATTTAACACACAAAGCAAGCAAAAGATACCGTTAGACTGTATATTCATCAATATCCATGTCACATCGTGGTCGGGAGAACAAATTAAGGAGTCTACCAGTCTTTAAATAAGATCTCAGACAGAGTAAGGTGGGTTTTTATGTTTGCAGCAGGCATATACTTGAGCTAATGTGACGTGTGAGTGCTTGTAAAAGGACAGGTTCAGATCTGGTGTAGCAAACAAAAAACAGACTTTCAGATAGACCAGAGCCAGGGATGTTAACAGGACCACCTGCTGTTTACAGACAAAGGTACAGAGCTGTCAAGCAAAACATGTGCTCAAAGCCACCGTGTATGATCTTATCAGAGCGAAGCCTAAACAACAACCAGCAAAGAAAAGCCTGACACATATCTGCTGAGAGACAGGCAAGCTGCCTTTAGCAACTGTACACTGAATAAAGCTCTACACAGTTCAAATGAGGAACAGTAGAATAGCTGTTTGCAATTAGTCTCAAAACAGCTCTTTTCCACCATATTATTTTTAATCATTCATCAACCTAGGACTTAGTTGATTCCCTCGGTTGGTACGGGTCAGCAAAGTGGTTTTATTTCTAATTTCCGGAACCAAAGTTACAGCCAAAAGAGCAGCATCCGGTACTAAGATGGGAAAATAAGCACTCTAGGGTTCACTGACACAGAATGGGACATGTACATCCCTCCCACATCTTTCTTTCCTCTGTGTTATGTAACTCACCGTTACCATGGCAGTGGCTGCCCCTGGGTCGTGTTTGGAGCAACAAGGGCCAATCTTCCAGGCCTCTACATCTCCACAATCACAGAACCCCCCGCCTGATGATGCATGCATCTGGGGAACAAAAAACAAAAAAAAACATGAGAACCACTGAGGAAGGGATAATTGATTCAATAAAGTCAGCGTTCTGTGTATATAGTAAGTTGAATATATTATTTCACTATTTCAAACAAATACTATGAACCACTGAGATTAAAACATAAACTGCTAACTATAACGTTAATAAGTCTAAAAAAGATCCACTTTCCAAGTGGACTTCCAAGTGCTCTGATGAAAATGACCAGGCCAAAACATTTGCAAAACATTTACATGTTTGTTAAAACAAATGGGTCCTAAAATTCTATTCTACCTAATGGGCATGGAGGGATTTTAATGACATGTAAAATATTCAATGTGTAAGCCTTTACCAGTTGTTAGGAAACATCACAAACAGAAATGTATATATTAACACCAACCTTGTACCGATGGCTTTTGTGTACGCTATCCTGGAAGCAGTCCATGCAGAGGACACAGGTGGGATCTATCGCACAATCCCTGAAATGAGAAGAGAGTTTCTTTGTACTTAAATGAACAAATGTCAACACGAGTCTGGAATCAAAAATAATTAACTTTTGATACAAACTGCAAAAGTTCTATTTACTTTAGAAACCACATATGCAACAGCAGACACAAATCTCATATTATACACACATACATACATATATATGTATATATATACATACACATACCCTTAATAATGTCTCTCCATGCTAAATTTACCATTTTTATAGTTGAATTGTCAAAAAAAAAGTTTTGTTTTTTAAATGCAAGTATTTACTTCAAAGTACATTT
>JBAMYA010000015.1:9051393-9094149 GCA_037176975.1 Arrhamphus sclerolepis | reverse complement strand
TATATATATATATATATATATATATATTATTATCAAGGATATTTATTCTTGTCCACAGAATTGACAAGAATTTATTTAAAAACGGCAACAACATCAAAGCAACTGTTCAGCATTATCATTATAAGTTTTAACATTCAACAGCAAAAGAAATGATTAAATAGCAATTTTGTTCAATGCAATGTATTGCATTAAAGTAGGATAACAACGCCATGCCCTCTGACACAGCTAAAGCGTAAGTAAACCATCTAAACTCATGCATGTACTAGAATATGGTTTTAGAATTGCTGTAATAAGCAGCATGCATTAAAGAGTTAATAACCTTCAATTGTATTTTAAGCTAATATGAAATCACACCTTTTGAACCTCGCTAAAGGCAAGCTCTTATTATGCCTCTGTACACCACTCACACAGCAACGTCATTAATATAAATGAAGTATACATACAACTTACTGAGAAAAGATTACACAGAAACTAATGCACAAACACATGTCAGCATCTCTGAGTGATATAGTGTTTCACCTCACTGCCTGGAGTCTGCAGAATACTGAAACCTAAGAACATCTTCTCATGAACTATTCATTTTTAACACTTAGCCTAAATGCTGTAGGATTGTAGCGTAATTAACTCAACGTCAAAATAAAACCTATTAAGGCCAAACTATTCTCAGTTCGAGCACTTGATGATGTCAAGCACATTTCACTGTGTTTTTCTGTATTTGATCTTTGCAACTTTACACCTCATCCAGTAACTTTACAATTCAAAGAGATTTTGGCACTTAGCACCGAAAAATCATTAACTATATAGGCAACAAATCTGACTTATGACAATTTATTAGACTTACAAGTTATTTATTACAGAGAATCTATTCAGACCTGCAGGAGTAGACAGTCTCTCCCTCTTTGAACACACGTCCGCAGAGCTGGGAGGAGGTGCTGCCCTGCTTCAGCTTTTCCAGACCCTCCTGAGGATCCTCTCCAAAAAGGAAGCACTCTAAAGGGTGAAGGAGACGGCTCTGCATGAGCTCCTCTTCCTCCTGAGGGCTGAACTCCTTCTTCAAGCAGAAAATCTGCAGCACCTGCTCCTTCAGGTACCTGAGCAGCTCTGCTCTGCTGTCTGCAGCCTCCTGCCATTTCTGCGGGGCAACAGAGAATAAAACGTGTTTGACCTCTTATGCATCGATGTACTGAAATAAAATTCAAAAAGATATGGAGATAAATGTTCACTTTTAGCTGTGCATAATCACTCAGTTAAACATCTTCTAACATTGTGTTTGAAGCACACGATGAACATTAGCTTTTCAATATTGACTTATTACTTTTGTATTTACTGTAGAGCTGCACTGCATACTTTTTATTATTATTATTGTCAAAGAAACCAATATGTAAAACACCAAGAAGTCATTTATATGAAATGCCATGCACTATAATATCTTATATCATGTAAAGTTACAGTTCCATCTTTAACAAACGAGAACTAGAGGTATTAACCTTAGTATTTTCTTATTATTACTGGGTACGCATAAAAAGCTAATTATGCTGATAAACACCCCCGATAAAGCTGCAGCTCGAACATGCAAAGTTAAACTGAAGATTTTGGACCTTGCAGCAGCAGTGTCAACCATTGCATCACTCTGCTCTCTTCAGGGCTTTTTTTTTTTTTTAATAATAGATGCATTAATTAACATCCAATGGTAAAGAAAAATTACAGTTTCACAACAAGTCAACGAGAAAATACTTTCACTTAATACAGCGAGTATACAGTTTCAGTTTCACATTGAAAACAACACACAGCGAAAGTACCAAAAACAGTTGAAACCTGGTGCACAAAATCTACAAACTCATGATGGAGCGCTTTGGACAAAAAGCGACCACTAAGATATTAGTCTGGAGCACGTTATTGAAAACATCTCTGACATGGATGTCTGTTCAAACAAGTCCTGTCTCCAAATCCACGAACACTGGGTAATTATTGTGGAGCAATAAACACATTAAAGACTTTGAAGCTAGTGAGGTAGCTAGCCCTCAGGAGCTATGACTGCTAGCTTGTATGGTATCCTTTCGCTACGCAATATACCCGCATTATACAAAGGAATTAGCACGTTGTACTTCAGAGTTCTGCCCCCGTGTCTCAGCAACCACTGTCAGCTACATTTCCAATATGAATAATCATACCTTACTGAGCTCCAGCCCTTCAAGCGATTTCTCACCCTCCGCCATATTCCATTTGCCGTAAAGGTGGAGAGAGGGAGTCGGCGGCCAAAACCAGGACCCGCCGGAGAACTGTTGCTGTGTGGGAAGACGACCGCCAGAGGGCGCTCGTACAGATCTGTGTCCCTTCTTTGTGGTGATGAGATGCGGGGTAGAGGTCAGAGTTGAATGTTTTGACAGAAAGCTGAATATGGATTCCATATTTCACGAGAAAGTAGGTACCGACATGTAACTTGAGTCATTTGACTGCACACATTTACACGCGCCTGTTTGGATATTTGTCTGCGATCTGTTTCCCAGCATTATGTAGTCATTGCTGAAGCATTTGTGCTGATGTTTGGTGCTATTGTTGTCCACTGCTAAAACGCTAATTCACTTGCTAATCGACTATTGAGTTAAGTTTCTTCTCGGCTGGTAGGAACAACCCCTAAGAGCAATAGATATGATATTTTTTTTCATGATAATAAACCAGCTGGCTTTATAGAGCAATTCGTTATTACAGAGGAATAATAGGACTAGTTGCACAAGTTTGTTTATGACGTCCAGCTAGTTGTTTATAACACTGACCACTTACATATGCCTGTCGGTTTAGCTTTTTTAATTTTCCTAAAGCCAGCTAAGTTGCTACGAAGCTTCTGAAATCGTGGTATGACGTTGGAAATTTAAATATAAGGAGGTTTTAACTCGGGAAACCTATTTTTTTGCAGCAAGAAGGTTCCCTGTGTGCCCAGCACTGCCTCAACAACCTTTTGCAGGGTGAATATTTTACTCCTGTAGACCTGTCCTCTATTGCTCATCAGCTTGATGAAGAAGAGAGAATGAGGATGGCAGAGGGGGGTATGGCCAGTGAAGAGTACAGGACTTTCTTACAGGTGAGTAAAGATAGAAGATTAATGTTGTGGCAATCAAAATGACTTCACTGATCACTCGGGGAAAATAACAACAAATTAACCTAGAATACAATTTAAATTGGAAGTAGAATTTAATATGTTTATATATGTATGTGTGTGTGTCACTGTCTAACCTATAAAAAATATATGTACAAATAAGTGCGGAAATGTGCAAATATTGTTTATTGTACAGATAATTTATTGCACAAAATTATAGATATCTTATTGAACTGTTTTATGATTATCTTATTCCGTGACTGCATTTCTAGCAACCATCTGGGAACATGGATGACAGTGGGTTCTTTTCAATACAAGTATGTTTGCAAATTTTTCTATTTTTATTGTGATCACATATCATGTGAATGCCCGATAAAACTATGTAATATTACTTTTCTGATCAACTGATCTTAGGTAATAAGCAATGCACTCCGGGTGTGGGGCCTGGAGCTAATCCTCTTCAATAGTCGGGAGTACCAGAGCCTGATGATAAATCCAATGTAAGGTTTTGAGACTTTAAACAGATTATTCTGCATTTGAATATGCACTTAAATCTGATGCTTGCTTTCATGTTTCAGTAATGAGAAAGCCTTCATATGCAACTATAAGGAGCACTGGTTTACTATACGCAAACTTGGACAGCAGGTATGAGGCACTCTTTTACTTTTTCATAAACAGTATCAATGCAGGTTCATTTGTCCAACACATTTTGCTTTTGTTGCAGTGGTTTAACCTAAATTCACTTTTGACTGGACCAGAACTGATATCAGACACATATTTAGCCTTGTTCCTTGCACAGCTACAACAAGAAGGTAATGTGAAATGCTGTTTCTTTTAACAGTATGTTTTGATTTCAGACTTCAGAAAAGATCTAAAAATGTGCACTTCTGCAGGTTATTCCATCTTTGTGATCAGAGGAAATCTACCCGAGTGTGAGGCAGAGCAGATTCTTGGAATTATGCGAGTTCAGCAGCAGCAGCGACCCAGGCTCATTGGAGAGGATGAGGCGCAAACAAGTGCTGGGTATGTTTGTGCAACATCATACTTAAGATTCTGAGCTTCTCAAAATAAAGACTTGTCTCTGGAAACTGATTAGGCCTTTAACTCTTTAGTAGCAGATCAGTCACATTGGGTCAGACAGACGTAGGTTTTGGAGTGACGGAAGAGGTCTTGGATGAAGATGAAGAACTGAAGAGAGCTCTGGCACTCAGCAGACAGGATATAGATGTGGAGGATGAAGAGGCTGATCTTCGCAGGGCCATACAGCTTAGCATGCAAGGTAAAAGAGGCGTCTTTAAAGGTTTGAAAATGTGAAAATCAACAAGTTAGTGTTTTTTATATATACAGTTTGTTTAAAGTATTTGATAACTGTAATGACTAAAATATGGATTTTTGTGTTGTGTTTTGCAGGAGCAGTGATGAGCAACAGGTCGTCAGAGTGTGAAATGGGAAATGTAAAATCAGGTAGTCAAGCTGCAGGGAGTGCTACTTGCGGACAAAAAGAAAACAAGAGTGAGACACTTACGGCAGAGGAGCTGAGGAAGAGGAGACAAGCCTACTTTGATCGGTAAGCTTAGCTAACTTGTGTAAAACAATAACAGTGTCCTACAACGAGAGCTGCATCAACCCCCTTTTAAGTGAACTGAAAATAAATGCATGTATTTTGACATAGATCGTCTGTGTTGACTATTTAGGCAGCAGCAACAAGCTCAGTCAAACATTCCTCAACAACCAGTCACACATTCAACAAGCAGTTCAGGTGAGCAAATTCAACTGCTAACATAAAACTAAACTAATTAATGTTCATTGAATAAGTAATTCAGTATTTAATTTGTCGAAGAATATTTTTGAAAAATTAATCTACGTATCTTTCTCCTTTTTTTCTCTCTCTCTTAACTAGAGCCAGTAAATACTGACTCAGAGGTGGACCAACAACAGAAGCCCAGCCAGTAAAGTTGTGAAAGGTTTGCCTGTGTTGTTTACCAGTTGGAAGCCCCTCAAAGGGGCAGCTTTTCTGCTCCCTCGGTTAACCTTTTGCTCATGCAAACACAATGACAGTCAGAAGGCTGGCACGTGGTTTACCCAGTTAGTTTGCTGACAGGCCACAACGAAGAGAACGTTAAAGAAAAGGCAGCACTTTATCTAATCTGACTCAGTGAAGCACTGAGACTGGGAAAAGGGTGACCACTGGACTCAAGAAGACTCGTAATGCAGTTAATTCAAGTTTGCAATTGCCTTTTTACCATGGCGCCTTCTATTTCTATTGTATTCTGTTTTTTACTCTTGTTTTTCTTCTTGAAGACATGGAAAGAAATAACATGCAATGGGTGTGTTTACTTGTTTGGAGGTGAAAAAAATGCTGACATGGGCATTCAGTGAAAGCCATACGAGACCAATATTTTGACCACAGGTAAAATCTGGACCGACAATTACAGGGCATCCTGCCTTTGTAATGGACTTGGGTTTGTGGAACACAGGTGTCATTAAAGCACCCAACACGCGTGATCACCATAATAGTTTTAAAATGATATGTTCTTGTTTCACTGCATTAAAACATATTTCAGCTAGTAGCACTAAAATGTGCGGATTATACTTTTCAAATGTCATTTTGCACGAACATCTGCAAGTGACCAGCAAGTGAAAACCACTTTAAGATTAATCAGTCGCACATGTAACAACACTAACAGATTTAACATTTATTAGAAGTTATTTTATGTTGCTTGGAACCAGCGATGACTTAGTCTGGATATACAAAAATGTCCCCGGAAAAGAAGTGGAAGACCTGCGGAGCTGGATGTGTTATGCTGGATGATTTCCAAGAACGTCCTGTTTTCATTGTTGCTTTGTTTGCTTTTGATCGGCTGGTCTTTTTTTTTTTTTTTTTTTAATATATATATAAATACACTTGTTTGAGAGTGTAGAACATTGGTGGTTGGGCTTTTTGTCACTGCATTGTCATTCAAGACTTTCTTACATTTCCGACAGTATGTACTAGTTCATTGTTTTTAATTTCATGTTGGCACATCACATTCTTTCATTTATTATGTTGATTACTGTTACCGGATTAAAGTGACATTCAGTCCCTGTAATGTTAGCTATGTCTCATTTATTTAATGACTGTTCTTGTGGTATAACCTGAGGAAAAATGTTAAAAACACACCCAGCTTTTGTATGTTGTATTGTAAGATGTATTCTGACTTTAATAGAAAGGAACATGGAAGACTTAGCAGGTATTTATTTTCTAAGGATTATTATGTTATGCACAACGTTCTACAGAACAGTATACAAATGTAATTCAGGCAAGTCCACACATGAATCCTTAGTCACATAAACACAACACATGATGGGAAACAATATGACATCACATCAGTACATGTTCTCACTTGCATCAGAAGTATTAAGCACCTTAACTGTGGTGTACCCCAGTTCATAATAGTAATTACACGGTAATACTGACTTTAGCAAAGAAAGATGCATTTCTACAGAGCTTAAAACACTTGATTTGGTTTGATGATGTCAGCTGTAACATCACAAATACCAAAGACAAAAGAGAGACAGGAACTGCTGAGCAGTCACGCTGAAACAATAGTCCTGCACAGCAAATCTGAACAAAGGTACCGACAATGAACAAACCGAAACTAACGCAGCTATTATTGAAACTCTTGACATAATAGTAACACGACCAAACCCCAGAATAGGAAGTGGCAATAGCAATGGTTCTTTTTATCAGAATTAAATCATGTGGAGAATGATTTGGGGCACTGTAACATGTTAGAGAACAGTCGTGAGTAAAGGGGAGTTCTCACCAATTGAGTTACCTCTAGTTAATATATAACTGTAAGAGCATACGTGCACTTTGTTTCCCCAAACAACGGATGGAGTTTTCAGAAACCCTCTGGACAGAGTGGAAAGGTACGTATGACAATTAAGCTTTGAAAAATGTTATTCAGTCCAGACTATTTTTTTTCCATGATTTTATCGTTGACATTTATGGGGAAACTGACTTATTATTGATGTAATCTGTCTTCAGCTGAGCGTTTGATTATTTATTTATTTTTGATATTTCAGGTTTTATTTCTAAACCTTTCTGGAATCAAATCATGGTGGTACACGAAATGAAAATGGCATTTTTTTTCCTTCTAACCTACTTGTGCTTCATCGCTCCTGTCCATCAAGCGCCACTTCAAAATGCCACCATCTCAGATCTGTCCTACAAAAACATGGACTTTGCCATGAACCTTTACAGAAAAATATCCACTTATCATGACAAGAACATCTTTTTCTCACCCCTGAGCATCTCTACTAGTTTTGCCGCTCTCTTAATGGCTTCTGACGGCATCACACACAAGGAGATCCTGAAGGGACTCAACCTGGAGCAGCTGGAGACGGCAGACCAGCCAGAACTTATCCCCAAACTTTTTCAGCTCCTTAACGAGAACATTTCACAAAATGGATCTCTGAAGGTGGACCAAAATATGGCTCTCTTTATCCGTCAGCACTTTGAGATAAAGAAGACATTTGAAGACAACATGAAGAGGTTTTTCAACGCCGACATAAAAAATGTCAACTTTTCAGACACAACAGAGAGCATCGGTCATATCAATGAATACATTGAGCAAAAGACTGAAAACAAAATAAGCGAAATGCTCTCTAACCTGGATGTAAACACCCAACTTCTGCTAATCAACACGATATTCTTCCAAGGTGAGTTGAATCCCTCTTTCTCATTGATTCCTGTTTGTGAGTGTGCTTTTGCCCTACGGTGTTCATATTTAAGATAACATTGTCATTCCACCCACAGGGACTTGGGAGATGCCATTTAATCCCAACTTGACTGCAGATGCATCCTTTCACATTGATAACTACAATATTGTGCAAGTCCCCATGATGTTTAAGGATGCCAAGTTCTACACAATGGATGATATTACTCTTGGAGCCCGAGTGCTCAAGCTGCCATATCAGGAAGGTGTTTCCATGCTTATCCTCCTCCCCAACAAAGGGATGGACTACACTGTGATTGATGATGAGATCACTGCGAAGAGGTTCCTCAGCTGGATTAAAGATCTGAGAAAAATGTAAGTTCAAAATGAAGAAAATGTATTTATAATTCTAGTTGCATTGTTTGTCCCCCTCTAGGGTGCTCTTTTTTTTTCTTTTTCTTTATTTATGAAAGGCAACCAGCTACACGTGTGCAAGTAATCATTAGGCCAATATTATATCAGCATATTTCACATATTGCATAATTTCTTGTTCCCAGTAAACTGGAGGTCAACATGCCAAAATTCAAGATGGAGCGATCCTATTCTCTGCACAACATTCTACCAAACATGGGCATGGCCAGTCTCTTCAGTAAGGGAGCCAATCTGACAAAGCTCAGTCAGGACAAAGGCCTCATGCTGTCAGAGGTTAGTTTACAATTTCACCATGTTATAACAAGATCCATGCATATTATAAACTGTCCAGCTAAAGACTTTTAACTGATAAAATCCCAGGTGCTGCACAAAGCAGTGATTGAGGTGGATGAGACTGGGACCACAGCTGCAGCTGCCACAACAATTGGCATCATTCCATATTCCCTTCCGAGGATCTTCAGTGTCAACAGACCGTTCTTCTTCTTCATTTACCACGAGGACACAAACTGTCTGCTATTCATGGGCAGAGTGATTGACCCCACCGAAAACTAGTCATCACAAGCGTTACGTTTTTTGAGCTCTGAAGAGGCTTGCATGTGCATGTGACATTGTGTTTGCTCTGGCTGCTTTCAGGCCGTAGATCTTTTTGTTTGTTTGTTTGTTTGTTTTGTTTTGATTTGATTTTTAAAAAAAATCACAGATTAGTTTAAAATAAATTTGAATCTTCTGTAATAATATACATGTTGGAGATCAGTATTAAAGAGCTTCAAATCGATGTTTCTTTTACATTTAACAGCTGATCACTGGACTGAGCTTGTGTCTGATGCGCAGTATGGGCATAAAACAACCTTAGTAATTTAGTAAACTTAGTCATTTTCTAAAGAATAAATAACTGTTGGAATGGAAACATCATTTGTCATAGTTTTCCTGTAAGGCATTTTTGTTAGGTGCCTAAGCTATTGTAAG
The DNA here is from genome assembly GCA_037176975.1 of Arrhamphus sclerolepis. Classification (NCBI taxonomy): domain Eukaryota; kingdom Metazoa; phylum Chordata; class Actinopteri; order Beloniformes; family Hemiramphidae; genus Arrhamphus; species Arrhamphus sclerolepis. Next base: position 9,084,957 of record JBAMYA010000015.1, on the reverse strand, counting down.
AAATAAAAGTTAAGAACTTCTCAGTTGTTGTCTTAAAACTGAACAACATACAATACAATATCTTTTGAGTTGTCAGGCTGAAAAAAGACTCTTCCCTTCAAGTGTTTATCTTCAGCAGGATCCCTGTTTTTAGCTTTTGCTAGGTACATCTGAACTTTTGAGTGGATCACTTTACTTCTACATTTCTTGATATATACCACTGACCTTTCATTTATTAACAATTACCAAAAACAGATGCGATTGTTAGCATACACTGATAAAGTACAACATTATAACCACTGACGGGTAACGTGAGTGAGCAACTCTCAACTTGTTACAGTGCAATGTTCTGCTGGGAAATCCTGCATCCTGGCATTCACATGAATCCTATTTTGGGACTTGGCACCTACAAAATAATTTTTGCAGACCTTTTATTCCCTCAAAAAGAAAATTTTTCCCCTACAAGAGCTACCTCCCCCAGCAGGTTCAGCAATGGTTCCCACAACATTTTATTTCTTTTTTTTTGTCATGAGGTGCTCAAAGCAACAGCATATAATCTGAGGAGTTCATTTGGTCTTAAAACTTCCACAGACAATCCTCCGATTAGTCTATTGCCTCACTAATATAAATGTTGAAATGTTTGGCCAAAGTATCCCTCATTCCTCATCACAAACCAAACCTGTGTGGTTTTGACTGAAGGAGAACACTGCCAGGTAGTTACAGTGGAAGAAAATGACACGTACCTCAGAAACGTACTGGGGTAAAGGTGGCTACAATATTGAAACAGTCATGTATAGAATCAAGTATTTTGCTTGAGTAAACTTACATTTCACAATGTAAGTGTAGTGGTGTAGGGATGGACAGATCAGTACCAAAATATTGGTACTTCGATCCTGGTGGTTCAGTTTGAAGGCGTAGAAAGCAAAACATCAATATAAGGTAATGCTTTAACATCTAAATTCAATCATTTAATTTCATAGTATTTTTTTTTTCCAATGTTTTATTTGGATAGACTCACTCCATTTCAGACAGCGGCTGTTACAAAACACAGAAGCAACTGTCAGCAGCTGAACATAATTGTTGTATAGTGTTATTTTGACATGTTTATTTTTTTTATTTTTTTTTAAATGATTCAAAATGTTGTATAGGTCTATGTGACAAAACAGTCAGACACAGCAACATCACAAATCTCATGAAATGTTTAAAAAAAATGTCACCCAAAACATAAGACAAGTTACAAGAAAAACGATGAGAAATGAAGAAACTCACTTCATTCAGAAAGGCAACAATAACAGGTAACTTGGTGGGAATAGAACTGTTAAAAAGTAAAATGTAAGTAGGATGCTTGCTGCATTTTTGGTGGAAATTCAACATAAAGTTTACAACTAACCTATACACTTGTGAATCAAGTAAATATATATATGGATATGTACATCTATATCTATCTATATATGTATATGTATATACATATATATAGATAGATAGATAGATATACACATACAGACATACATATACATAATGATATTGATATTCGGATCATTCGGATACTAGCCGTAGTATTGTCCCTCCAAGTACTGTTGATTGCTAATAAAGTTATTCAAGCCACGTGACCTACGCTGTCATGGCTGCGCCCTCGTGTCATGCGTAGATGTTACCAAAAGTATTCGTTGTTTTATTTTGATCTGTTGTGAAACTGCATCGAGCCAAGGTAAAAGATCGTATTGATATCCTTTCTGCTGCTGCTGATATACAGGACCAACTAACGTTTGCATTTACTGGCACTCAGTAAGTTATATAGAAGAGCTTCACGGAAGAAAACACGTGCGTGTCACGACTCAACTGGAGACATTTCTAGCGTACTATCACTGTTAAGGGATACCGTTGTCTTTCTTTCTTTCTTTCTTTCTTTTTCTTTAAGAAATGAAGACCAAAAAGACGAAACCTAAAAACAAACTTATGTCCTCTGGATTTAAGAGACCAGTCAAACGGTGCATCAACTTGAAAGGCAAATGGAAAGCTGTCGAGATTGACCCAAGTCTCTTCTCTGAGGAGGGCTTGGAGGGTCTGGTGTGCTTTGAAGAGCTGACGAATTACCGTCTCGTAGACGAGAAGACTGCAGCCAAAGCAGCAAAGGAACTGAAAAAGAAAAAGGCAAAGAAAAGAAAAGTCAGCGAGGCTGAGGACATCGATGTGAAGGGTGAGGAGGAGAGCAAAGATGGAGAAAGTACAAGTGAACCAACAAAAAAGAAGGCCAAGAAGAAGAAGAGGAAAGTGGCTGCAAAGGTGCAAGTAGAATCAGATAATAATGGTAAAGAAGATGTTGAACAGGTGGATAAATCTGCCATTGAGGAGGGACAAGAGAATGAGGCAGCAAACGAAGACACTGAAAAAGTTTCATCTGTCATCTCTGAAGATGCACAACCAGATGTTACAAAGAGGAAAGAAAAGTTGAGGAAAAAGAAAAAAGTGCAGCTGGCAGACAAAAATGTGGTCGCAGAGAAAGATCCAAATCTAGAGGCCCCATCAGACAAGGGAAGACCTCAACATAACTTGATGCAGCCCCCTAAAAAGCAGATAAAGAATTGGACAAATGTGGCGCTTTCTAATTCTGTTAACAAAAATTGTGATGTGAGTGCGTGGAAGAACCTGTTTGTTCCTCCACCTGTGTTGAACGCATTAAGCAGTCTTGGATTTGGTTCGCCGACACCAATTCAAGCCCTGGCTTTGCCTCCAGCTATCAGAGATCGTATGGATATCTTGGGAGCAGCTGAGACTGGTAAGATTTAAAAAAAAAAAAAAAAAAGCCTTGAATTTTTGCATTTGTTCTTAAATGTTTCAAGTGAAGCTAATATGCTGGTATGATTGCAGGGAGTGGTAAGACATTGGCATTCGGTATCCCCATGATCCACAGCATCCTAGAATGGAAGAACAGCACAGAAGAAAATGTTGATGACAAAACAGAACCAGCCTCAAAGGTGGAGAGTTTGTATTTGCCATCTGCAGAAGGAGACCAGGATGATGATGTGGAGGCTCCAGAAGAAGAGGATGAAGGGACTGAAGATCAAATTGAAGAGGGTTCTGATGAAGAGGAACATGACATTGACAATAAAGATGAACAACTTGGATGTGTTCAAGTCATCAAAAATGTGAAGTTTGATTTTGTAGAAAAAGTTGCTGGTGGCCAGAGTAGGCCTCTTCTTGGACTGGTTCTGACTCCCACCAGAGAGCTGGCTGTTCAGGTCAAACACCACATTGATGCTGTCGCAAAATTCACTGGTGAGTCTTTTTTTTTTTTTTTTTTTTTTTTAACAGTACCAGTTAGTAATTTTAATATACCTCTTATTGAGGTTACCAAACCAGCACACAAGGAGGAAAATGATCATTGGCTCACTGAAGACTCTGCAGTAGAGAGCGAAGCTTTTAATATCCTGTCAACCTTGAGTTATTCTTGCTGTCTCAGATGCTGGTTGTGCCACTTTTATCACAACTGTTTTTTTGTGTTTCTGTGTTCCAGATATAAAAACGGCCATTGTGGTGGGTGGAATGGCACAACAGAAGCAAAGGAGGATGCTAAAGCGCAGACCAGAGATCATTATTTCCACTCCAGGACGTTTGTGGGACTTGATCAAGGAGGGGCATCCTCATCTCGTCAATCTCAGACATCTCAAGTGAGTCACAATTAAACAAATAAACCACTTTTCTAATTCATAACATGCAACGTGAAATAATATTTTATAATAAGAATGTAATCGCAAATACGCTGATTTAAAGCCATACAGTTCTCTAATCACAGCTGAAACTAAAATTTTCAATTTTCACACTGTGAACAAAAGGAAAAAAAACCCAAAAACACTTAAACCTTTTTTTTTCCTCAGTGGCTGACATTAAATCCATCTAAACCTTTCCTGTTTTTGGTCAGATAGGTTGCCAAAATGATTTCTATTTGCTAAATGCTAAAATAATGAGAGAATCATTTTCTAATTTTCTTTAAAGTCAGACGTTTTCATACGTTTCCAGTGTTTGGTAGCATCGCCTTTAAACTGGAACACTTGGGTCAAACATTTTGGCTTTCCTTCTGCAAGCTTCTCACAATAGTTTGCTGGAATTTTGTTCCGTTCCTCCTGAGAGAACTGGTGGAGCCGAGTCGTGTGTGTAGGCCGCCTTGCTCGTGGACACCCGTAGCTCCGCCCACAGGTTCTCCATGCGGTTCAGATCAGGGCTTTGTTGTCCTTGAGCCACTTTGTAACTGATCTGGCGATACGCTTAGGGTCTCTTCATTTCGACAACCCACGTTTTAACTTTCTGGCCGATGTTGCTTCAACTTTCCTACATAATGTTCTTTCCTTATGATGCCATCTATTTTGTAAAGTCCACCAGTCCCTCCTGCAGCAAAACACTGGTTTTCAGCAGTATATGGCTTCACATCAGAGGAGTTAATCATGCATAGCAAAATAGACTATTGCCAGTTGAAGTATAATAAAAAATAATAACAATTGAAACTAATAAAATTTACACAGCAGTCCTGCTATAAGCTCCATTTTGGTCAGGTTGTATTGTTTTATTCACCCATGTGGGTTTTTCCACAGAACATGGTGCTCCAGTGAAACCTGTTAACATAATGCTGACAAGAGCTCACCTTTCTCTGTTTATATCACTGAGGTGATTTTATTAAAATAAACACTTCTGTTGAATAAAAACATTTTCCCAAAAGTCCATTATTCAGTGCAATAATATTTTATTAATCCATCATTCGGTCCTACTTTCTTATATATATAAGAGCCTTATAAGAGCCTGATTTATTTATTTATTTTTGTTTTTTAAAGCATTATTGATTCTGCTACTTGAAAGGTAAATGGATTTTTGTTAATTTGTTTTAACCTTACAATGTGATGGGTACATTTACACAGAATTGAAGCATTTAACAGAGCTGCAGCAGTTTGTATATGCTGTATATAACAGGGAATGTTTGTTTTTTTAATTACAAATGGAAAAGACCTGTGACAAAATGATTCTCTCCCTGCCACTGATGCCTTCCCCCTGCCTGCCTGCTGAGTCTCACTGTTACTGGAACACTAGAAATGGAAAATAAAGAAAAGAGAATTATTTTAATGCAGAATATAAGTGTTGGAAGAATAATCCCTGCCCTGTTGAGTCACTTCAATTTAAAAACACAGCAAACATGAAACAAAAACTGTTTCTTTAAGGATTTAAGCAGGATAAAAGCTGTGTATTGACTTCTTGAACACCTGAATGTCGGTGGGAAGGACTGATCAATGTTTAACACCAGAAATCTACAGACCATTCACGGAGGATGAGTTTGGGATTCTAATGGCATCTTTTTACTATCACTCTTGGCTGTTTTGATCCAGGTGTCTGGTTATCGATGAAGCCGACCGCATGGTAGAGAGAGGACACTTCGCCGAGCTGGAGAATCTGCTGGAGATGCTGAACACCACACACTTCAATCCAACAAGGCAGACATTTGTGTTCTCTGCCACCTTGACAATGGTCCACAGCCTGCCCACCCGCCTCCTGCAGAAGAAGAAGAAGGACCTGGAAAAACGGACCAAACTGGAAATTCTTATGGAGAAGGTGGGAATTAAGTCCAAGCCCAAAGTCATTGACCTCACCAGGAAGGAGGCGACTGTGGAGACACTGACTGAGACAAAAATCCACTGTCAGAAAGATGAGAAGGACTTCTATCTCTATTACTTCTTGCTTCAGTATCCTGGGCGCACCATGGTGTTTGCCAACAGCATAGACTGTATCAAAAGACTGAACTCTTTGCTGGTTATCTTGGACTATACTCCACTGCCTCTACATGCCAACATGCACCAGAAACAACGCCTCAAAAACCTGGAGAGGTTTGCTGAAAGGGAGAGGTGAGTCCTGCAGAAATTTTCATGAGCTATTCACTTTGTTTTGGACTCTATCTAGTATAATCTATGATTTTAGAAAAATGTAGAAAGCAAACAAAGGGCTAAAGCAATTTTATCAGACATCCATGCAAAAGTCTTGTTTCCCATGAGTGTTTTGTGATATATATACACACCCATTGTTATATTTAATATTAAACTTCAAACGTAGAACAGTGCCACTGGTTCCATGATCTATTGAACTGATGGGAAATTGACCAGATTTTCATTCACAGTTGTGTACTTCTGACTACTGACGTAGCAGCGAGAGGCCTGGACATCCCTGATGTTCAACATGTTATTCACTACCAGGTAAACACTTCATCAGATTTCCAAAAGCTTATTCCGTTCTTTGCTTTTGAGGTAAGTTTCTTTGTGCTCCGTCTGAGCAAAAAACATTAATCCATGATAAACAGGAGGGAGAAAACTCCAGAAAGATCCGTAAAGTGGACAGTGTTTACCTGGTGTCACACTGAATTTTGGTCAATAATCAGTGCTGATAGTTTTGAAGTTGTTGAATACTTATGCTGGGCTTACATCAGAAGACTTGGAAAACTATCAGCTCACCCCTGCTCACCCTTAAAGACAAGTTTTTAGTTTTTAGACACAGCCTGAGATTTTACAAAGACTGAGCATCTGGCAGCATCACTATTTAAAGGACGACAACTAAGATTTGTTTAGCATGTTTCCCCACCATGCATTTTTTTCCCATCATGCTCTCAGCAGAAACTTACGATAATGAGGTGAAGCAGCTTTTGGTACCACCTGATATAATGTAGGGTGACCATATTCTGAAAACCCAACAAGAGGACACCCCACCTGGCTTCTTGAAGATGGTCCTAGTCAGAGATGACAAAGTAGCTTTATAAACCACACATTTATTGAAAACATCCCTTTTCTGTTTGAAATGAAATTTTTCTAAAATGTAAATGTAAATAATGTCTCATGGCCAGTGACATATGATGAGGTTCATGGCTGATGAGGCTCTGACTCCATCAGAATCAGATTCATGAACGTATGAACCCAACAGAATAGATGATTCACTATTTGATCAGCAGTTAGCAGGTTATGTCTCATATGTCATATCAGTATCTTTTTTTTAAACGTTTTCCAGTGGTTTTTATTGGATGGAGAAAACAAGGACAAAAAAGGGTAAAGACTGGAGTTAAACCTGCAACCTTCCGTTCGAGGATCCACCCATTTAAGCACTAGACTATCTGACAGCTGATGTTACCATTTATTTGAAGTAAGATAAAATGTGGTTTGTCTGGGCTCTTATCAGAATAATGCCAGCGGCCCAGTGCAGCACTTTATTATAAATATTAACAGCCTGTAAAACAAACGGGGTAAAAGCCGGACATTTTATGGAATTATTTATTATTCTTGTTCTTGTTCTGACTCGGGTTTCCTGTTTGAACTATTGTCAGAGCTCATCTATTGGTTGATGATTGATATTATCCCAAGTCGGAGTGATGTACCACAAACATGTTTGTCACAAGCCCAAGACCAGGAAAAGACTGATATATGAACCGTTGCAGATTATCACCTTAAACCTAATGGTCGAGATGACGGGAGCTCCAGTAAAACTCCTAAGATTTACTAAAGACTTGGTCTGGGACTGTCAAAATCATTAAATGTAAGCCCAGCATTAGCTAAAGTTAGTCAGGATACCTACTACACTATGTCATTATTCATTTTGCAAAAACTAGACTGACTATAAAGAAACCTGAGAATATTTTTCTGCACACCAGGTTCCCAGAACATCAGAGACCTACGTCCATCGGAGTGGCAGAACAGCAAGAGCCACTAAAGAAGGGCTCAGTTTGCTGCTAGTAGGCCCAGACGACATGATGAACTTCAAAAAAATTTACAAGACTCTCGGAAAGGATGAGGAGGTTCCCCTGTTCCCCATAGAGACCAAATGCATGGAGGCAATCAAGGTAATATCCATTAAACGATCGTCCCAAAGAAAAATGCAGCTCCTCTAAAGAGGTTAATCTTCATATTACCCCACCCATGTGTTTTAGGTAAAATTAAAACGCGTATATCTGAACTTTTACTGTGAAATGTGTTGTTCTGCAGGAGCGAGTAAACCTGGCAAGAAAGATAGAAAAGATTGAGTTCTACAACAGCAGACAAAAGCAGCACGATTCCTGGTTCAAACAAGCAGCAGAGGCCCTGGAGGTGGAGCTGGAAGATGACCTCTTACTTGGTAAAAGCAACATGAATGTAACCGTTAAAAGGGCAAAAACTAATAATATGTTTGGTCAAAAATGTACACAGAGAAGGAAACACACAGACGACAATTTAACAGCAAACTGTGTCTACAGGTGCAGAAAATGAAGATACTGAGAGAGAGCAGCAGAGGATGGTGAAGGAAATGAAAAAGCATTTGAAGCACTTGATCTCTCAGCATATATTCAGGGATGTCATTAAGACCAAATACCCAACCCAACTGGGAAAGCTCCCAGTGCCAAACATGCCTCACACAGCTGTGGAAAATGCCCTGACCAGGTTTTCAGCGCAGAAGAAACAGAAGTTTAAACAAAGTGTTCCAGAAAAGCAGAAAAAGAAGCAGCAGAGGAAAGGAAAGCAGCAGTGAAACGTTGGTGGAAATGTGAAGTACATTATCCCAGGATGTTTCCTGATTTTCTATGAGCTAAATAATGCCCGTTATGCTGATGCTTTACTGGATATGGAATTTCTGTAAACAAAGTATTTTAATGTCTGTTTTTATAAGTGTCTCATCAGGGACTTTTATGTGTCAAAGTCGTTTTCTTTTTCAAAATACATATTTCCAGACTCAGTTTCTACTCTTAGTCAATCTTTGAGGCCACATTTGGAATCTGAATACAAACATTTACTGTTGCTTTTTATTTAGTGGTTTTGGAATCCAGAGGTGAACATGTATACATTATATTGTCAGATATTGGTGAGAAGATTGTATTTTATTTTTTTGTGTTGTAACATACTGGTGAGCAACAATCAAATGCATCCACATTTCTGCCCAGTGTTCTCTTACCTTCAGCCGACACAATGAATATAATAAGGTGCTATATTTTGGTTCTTTCTTTTGTAAATCACCAAAAAATCAGGCGAAGACTTGTGTATCACATGGTAGTTTTTCAATCTTGTCAATCTACAATATCAATTAATCCACATATAATTCAAGTGTAAAGCTTTCATTAAGTCCACATGCTTGTCAAGACATGTTTAGAGATAAATATAGACAACTGGTTGTTTTTTCTCTGGGCTACCTTGTGATGGATAAGTGACAAAGTATAGTAAATAATCTACACTTACATTGTACTTTATAACCTTTAGGTTCATAAAGTCCTTCACAATGCAGCTCTTATTCACACACTCTAAACTCATTTGGAAGCACACTTTTTCAATATTCTCATTTATTTTCCATACAACGTAGACATTAAAAAAATATAAAAATGCAATGCTTTTGCGTATAAACACTACCCCTGAGTTGATTGGGAACCTGGCGGATCACAGGTCAGAGATGAGGTCGCAGGTAGAGAATGTTATAATGAGAGGTTTGGTAAAGAAGATGCAGGGAAGGTTCAGCCCCCTCTGGAATTATGTGGTGAACCAGCTGCTGTTCGTCTCCCTCCATAGAGACTATATGAATGCCAGTGTCCAAGGCCTGAGACAAGGCCAAGATGTCCACATGATCGCATTCCATCGCCATGACCTCCACTTCCTGAGTGAAGAGATTACAAACTTAAATTACGTTACATCCACTAAATAAACCAATGTTGTTGCTTGATGGCAGCAACACTTTGTTACTAACCTGGCGACAGTAGATTTGTAAATCGGGGGCCTCCACAAAGTTGCAAAAGAAGTCAGCATAGATTTGCAGGTGTGCTGAAGTGAGCAGCCTGAGATACTGCACAACGCTGTCAGAGACTGTCTGCTCATTGAATAGCCTGAAAAGATTGTTTTCCCGATCATCAGCCCGGCACTGTTCCACAACATTTACAACCTTCAATAGAAGAGAAACAGCTTTTATTTGATTTTTTTTTCTGACATTTTTTTTTCAAGTTACTAAAACCCCTTTCAATTTCATTTTTTGCAAATCTTTTTAAATGGGATGTCTAGCAGCGGCATAAATATGATGAAAACTGAAAAGTGCTCTAATATTAATAATAACAGTAAGCTTCCTTGTTAAGAATTTAACTTCTGTGCCAGGTTATCGGACCTTTCCAATTATCCTGCTTCCTTAGCGATATGGTTCGCCTATAAAAAACATGTTCCTTAAATCTTTTTATATAAATATATTTTTCTAACATATATATTTTCTAAATCCACATGGAAATGGGGATCCAGATACATGGCGCAGTTGTATCAGTTTAATCTGTTTAATCAGTTTAATCTTAAGATTAAAATTTCCAGATTAGCAGCACAGGTTGTCATTTTGTGTTTCTTGTGAGAAAATAGACATACGATTCATCTTAATAGCGGTATTTCAATTTTCCATCTTAGAAAATGTAAAACTGTTCTTACTAAGAAGTGTTTTATTTACTGTTTTCAGATGGTCCTTGAAGGAACCCTCATCGAACCCAGCAGAAGCCAAAACTCTGCTGCTCTGGATTATCTTGTCTTTGAATCTGATATGAAACCCAGAAGAAACTGTCTTTAGTTCTCACTATCCAGTCAGAATTGCTTCGCTTTGAGTCATGTGTGATGTTTCTCACCGACCTCTGCAAATCCCTGGCACTGTGCAGGACGGACTCCAGCAGCGAGAAGCAGAAAGCTCTGTAGAAGCAATTCCCATCGCCGCTTACTTTCCGTACGGCGGAAAACTCTCTGTCTAAAGCCTAACAAAGGATATAGAGTTTGGTTAAAAATACAGGGGATACAGTGATATAATCAAAACATATCGTGGCTAAAGTGCCTACTTTGTGTTTGTCGCTCAGTCTCTCTGGGGGAAACAGCGAAGAAATGTCTTCTCTGTGTGAGACGAGACAACCGGCCTCCATCTGTCGACAAATGAAAAGCTCCACTTTCCGTGACACTGAATCGCAGTTTCAGGGTTTGACAAGCCGCATGACATACCCTCATATTTAGCAAAATGCAGGTTAGATAATTACATGTAAATACGGTTTAGAAAAAAACCATGTTTGTGATATCGGACTCCAGTTTCCTAAAAACCGGATGTTTGCAGAACACCATGTGGAGTGTTGCGTTAAAGGACCAGTACAAGAGTTGGAACGAAAACGTCTTGACAACGAAAATACATGATGAATTATAGCAGATCTAGGTACTTTAATTCTGAGTTGCAACTGATATTCGTGCTTACATTTCTTTCTTCTCAGGAAGTGCGTCTTTAATAGTGGATTTACGAAGTTAACATTCAAATACAAAAAACAAACAAACAACCTACTGTCAAACAATTAAAGCAAAGTAGCCTACTTTTTGGAGGCCCTCATTTACCTCAAGCAATGAAAAAAAAAAAGTATTGAAAGTATGAAGTACCTATAAATTTAAACAATTGTTTTAGATCATTTTATATGGCAGACACTTTACAGGCTATATCCAATTAAAACATTTAAAGCTATAATTCGTTTTATGAAAACAACATGGCAACCCTTTAATAATTTTGCTTCCACATTGTGGCAAAACTAAATTTCCTGAATATAAATATTTCATCACAGTCTGTTATCAACATACAGAACATAACATACATACATACACAGAAAGCTCAAAGAAATCAATTCTTCCTGGAAGAATTATTTCTTCATCTTTAACACATGGTGTGACTTTTTGTAAATGTAAACATAACAAAGTTGCATACATACCGTTGCGTATTTGGTGCTGAGTATTCTGTGTAACAGTTCAGTTTGAGTATGAGAATTTACTTTTAAAATTAAATAAATACATTCAAATAACTTCAGTGATGATGCAAAGAATCTGATTACATCACCAGCTGCTTTCATTTATTTTCAATACGTGACACAACACTAACTTAATGTAGCTGTTTAAAATAATGGAAATATGTGATACAAACAAAACAATCCAATAAATGTATTTAACAAAACAATCTTTACAAAGTACTTATGTGTCAGCATGTCTTTTGGTAGAGTTTCAAGCATAGGTATAAAAAGAGTCCCATTTTGTGGCAATGATTCAACACTGGGAAGATTACAATAACAACACCATTAGTTAAACGTCTCACTTTTTTTACTGACTTTACTTGAACTTTTTATCTGTGTTTTACTTCCAATGCTTTTAAGTGAACCCCTCCATCTTTTGTTTTTCATAGCTCCTCTACTTGTCACTGCAGAGCCAGACTCCATCAGCCTCCTTGCCCTCCTCTCTGTGTCTACCTTGTCCAGAGTGTATTCCTGAAATAATTGGGTTATCATGAACTGGTGCAAATTATATTAATTTACAATAACCAGATCATCCATGAGTATATTACCTTCACCATATCCATCATCGTCAATACGCTCATGCTTTCCAAAGGTCCATATTCAGGAATGTAACACTGCTCTGCAAGGTTGTTGATGGCCATAAGCAGTCTTCCCACCTCTCCAACCTGGGAGACAAAGGCACACACCAGGGTAGTATTTCTCATCCATGATCCTTATCTTCAAACCAATCACATTGACAACACACTTTCTCTCTGGATATGCCTTGGTGCGTCAGCAGGTCAACTTCTGCCTTTTTGTTCTCTTCTTTGAGGATTTCCAACTCGTTCTGCAGTTCCAGCAGTTCTTTGTTGGCCAGCTGTAAATTAAAAACATCACTGAGGCACAGTGATATTAAAAATAATATTTCAGCAATTATACTTTAGTGTATCACTGACCAAATTTTTAATGCTCTGTTCCTGCTTCATGCTCTGCAGTTGTTGCTGGTCCTGCGCTAGCTTCACCTCCATATGCCCCAAACGTTGCTGCAGCTCCTGATATGTGATAAACAGGGTCTCGTGGCGCCGAATGACAGACGAAACCAAAGATTCTGGCCCATTATTATGGAAAACTGGAAAAGATTCAACAATTTTGTTCCGTCTTAGCTTTGGTATATAACTCAGTAGCATAAACTGAACAGAATCAGGTAAAGGTTCAGCTTTGAACTTACTACTGGGGAGACAGTTGAGGGTTTCCAACAAAAAGTTCTCATAGATTTTGTATTTTTCCATCCTCTCTTTTAAAACTTGTTTTCTGTGAGTTGGATAAAAGAGAGGTTTAAAAAGTGCCAAAATGAGAAATATTTTCACATTAAAATCTTGGCTTCAGGTTCTCACCTGACTCTAAGTCGTTTCAGCTGTTCTGTCAAATCCTCTATTTCTCTCTGTTTCAAGACATTCTCTTCCCGTGTAGCTTCACATTTCTTAAGTGCTCTACATCGTTTTACTTCATTGTCACCAATAAACTTCTCAAATTTCATCACACACTCTTTAGTCTGGGTAAAAATACAAATGAAAAAGCCCCAACATGAGGACGACATGGATGCTTTGCACTATAAATGTTTGCTCAACTATTCTCACTCTTGTATTCAAGAACATTTCGGAGGTCTTAACTAACCTCTTGTTGTTTTATTTCCAGCTCTGACCTTCTCTTAGCCAGAATCTCCATACATCTCTTAAACTCTTGCCGTTTTAGTAAAAGTTGCAAGTCCACCTTGTCCAGCTCTGCCTGTCTCCTAATGACCAGGGTCTTTTGCCAGGTTGTCACGCCTGCCTGAAGGACACTGCTTGAAGTCTAGACATGAAAATCAGAAACATTCAAGTTCATAGAGATGGCATCTTGTTGTCAGAAAGTAAGCAAGCAAGTTCAATTTAGGATTAGCCTAATGATGGGCTCTTTCACTTGCATTTACACTTTCAGATCTCCTTAGTCTTCATATTAGTATCTCCAGTCAAACACCAGCCAAAGGCCAACTCAACACCTGATATCAAGTCCAGGCTTCATTTGTTCTCAAAGGGAATGGACTTTATCTGGACACTTAGCTTATTTGTAGGATTGGGCAATTAATCAAAACCGACTTTCAGAAACAATAATCGATGTAATCTTGCTCATGACAATTATTTCAATGATTTTTCTTCTTTATCTGCTCAAGTTTTAATTTTCATCAAAATAAATCCACCATCAGCCAACCTCAAATCCATACACACATCCATACATCCATTACATGAACATAGGAGCAAAAAAAAAAAATCCACATAAAACTTCTCTTAGTTGACTTTATGCAGTTGTCTGGGAGTCTCTCAACACGGCACAAGAATGGTTGCCATATTTGTAAAAGGTGTTGTTCAACCTTGAGATGTGAGAGTAAGTCTTCCATCCATTGTTTCTGGGAAGGGGGTGTCTCCTTTTTCCATGATAGAAGTAAGTAATAGCGTCGACGGGCCATCAATGTGGAAAAGGCCACAGCTGAAGCTTGCCCGGTGGACACATTGTAAACTTGAGGAACAACTCCAAATACTACCGTGAGTGGGTTTGGGGGAATTTTAATATTCCATAATTCAGACAGAGTTTTAAAGACTGTTCTCGAGAAGGCCTGAAATTTTTGGCATTCCCAGAACATACATGGGTCTAAGTGTGCCCTTCTCACTCTTGCATCTTGGGCAAGCCACTTCTGACCCTGGAAACAACTTTGTAAGTTTACTATTTGACAAATGGAGCCTGTGAACAACCTTGAATTGTATTAAACCATGTCTAATACATATTGATTATGTATGAATAAGACTAGCTGCCTCAGCTATTCTCAATCCTATCTCCAGTTGCCACTGTTCCTTAATTCTGTCTAAAGAGGGCGCTGCTACTGTATGGATTAATGCGTACAATGTCGATATGGCCCTCTCTCTGTGTAGGATCTACCTCTAGGCATTCCTGGATCCAACTGTATGCTGGAGTCTGACGTGTTGATGAGAAATATTTCTTAACAAAGCTCCACAGCTGCAAATATCTAAAAAGTTGGAAGAGGGTAGGCCAAATACCTGCTGCACCTGTTGGAAGGACATAAAATAACCCTCCTTGAATAGGTCCTTCACAGTAATTATACCTTCATTTGCCCAAGCATGGAAAGCAAAATGAATTAAAGAGGGTGGGAATAAAACATTTGCTGATATAGGAGCTACAAGGAGACCCCATTTTTGTTTGAAATGAATCCTAAACTGTTCCCAGATCTTAATTGCTCCCAGTGTAACTTGATTAGTTGTACTCAGTCATTCATGTAGTGGCAAAGGTGAGCAAACAACTCAGGCCAGTGAAGCAGATTTACAAGAGTTTTGTTCCATAAGAGGGAGGGACAGCCAAGGTTCCATATCCTGTTTAAACTGATTGAAGGCAATATTGTATTTGAATAGGTGCTTATATTTTCTGGTTATACTTACTCGCAGATAAGCAAATTTCTCAGCACTCACTGTGAACGGAAGAGAATTTGGGGGCAGCTGGTTGGCTTTATCATTAGCAGGAAAAATAAGACATTTTGATCTGTTAATCAAATACCCTCAATGCACTTTATAGCTTTCAGAATGGATTTGCACTTTAGCTTTAGGGATGGATCTGCATGGGTCAGACAGAAAGAGGAGGAGGTCATCAGCATATAATGACACAGTGTGGATTTGTCCTGCTCTGTTTATTCCCATCACCCCTGGATCGCTCCTAAGTGCAGGAACAAGAGGTTCTATAGCAGTGTTAAACAGCAGCAGGGATAGGAGGCATCCCTGTCTCGATCAACGAAAAAGAGGAAAGTAATCCAACACAATATTGTTTATCCAAACTGCGGCCTGGAGACCCATAGAGCATCTCAATCCAAGCACAAAAAGACAGCCTAAACCCAAAATGCCCTAATCAAATAACTATGCTCAATTCTGTGAAATGCTTTGTGAGCATCTTATGACATAATAACCTCTGGCACAATATCTCTATTTGGCAAATACATTATATTAAACAAACGGCGAAGATTACTATACAGTTCTCTGCCCCTCATAAATCATGTTCGGTGCTGGTGAATAATCTATCTGCCAGTATCCGAGTAAATATTTTATAGTCACAGCAAAGTAGACTCACAGGGCAGTAAGGAGCTTAGTAGAGAAAATCTGTAAAACTCGATAGGGAAGCCATCAGGGCCTGGTGACTTATGCTGGGCTTACATTAGAAGACTTT
Source organism: Arrhamphus sclerolepis (assembly GCA_037176975.1). Taxonomy (NCBI): domain Eukaryota; kingdom Metazoa; phylum Chordata; class Actinopteri; order Beloniformes; family Hemiramphidae; genus Arrhamphus; species Arrhamphus sclerolepis. The sequence goes on along the minus strand of JBAMYA010000015.1, from coordinate 9,068,939 downwards.
GAAAAGATTTGGAAAAGACTACTGGAAAACTATCAGCTCACACCAGCTCACACCTAAAGACAAAGTTTTACAGTTTGTAGTCTCAGACTGAGATTTTACAAAGACTGCATCTTTCAGGGTCACTATTTACAAGGCTACAACTAGATTCTTGTAGCATTTTTCCCACCATGCATTTTTTTTCCCATCATGCTCTCAGTAGAAGTTTACAATATGGAGAAGAAGCAGCTGTGGGGCTACAAATCTAGTGTAGGGTGACTAAATTCTAAAAACCCACCAGAGGACATCCTACCTGGCCTCTTGGAGATACTGCAAAAATACTCAAAGATAGTCAAAGATAGGCATACTAAAGTATTACACAGTAGCTTTATAAACTACACGTTTATTTAAAACATCCCTTTTCTGTCTGAAATTAAAAACAAAATCTAAAATGTAAACATAAATAACGCCTCATGGCCAGTGACATCTGATGAGGTTCATGGCTGGTGAAGCTCTGACTCCATCAGAATCAGATTTACAAACGTATGAAGCCAACAGAGCAGATTATTCACCATCTGATCAGCAGGTTATGTTTCAGATGTGATATCAGCATCTTTTTTAAAGACTTTCCAGCGGCCTTTATTGGATAGAGAAAGGAAGAAAAACAGGGGCAAACACAGGATTTGAACCTATAATCCTCTACTTGAAGGCCCACTGGTTTAACCACTGGACCATTATAATACTGCCACAGTTTGATCTTTGCATTTATTTGAAGTAAAACAAACAGATCAAATAACTAAATAAATGTGTTAACGTAGTTTTAGATTGTCTGGACTAACAGAGCAGCGCTTTATCAATGGTCTGTAAAACAAACAGTAAAAGCTGGATGTTTTATGGAATTATATTTATTCTTGTTTTTGTTCTGACTGTCAGGTTTCCTGTTTCCGTGTTTGTCAGAGATCATTTATTGGTTGTTGGTTGTGTTATGCAACTACGACTTGCGATTATATCAAACATGTTTGATATTGTCGCAAGCCCAAGACCAGGAAAATACCGCATGAAACGTCGCAGATCATCACCTTAAACCTAACGATGGAGATGACGGGAGCGCGCTGTGAATCCAGTAAAAAGACTTTCAGTTTTAGTCTGGGACTGTCAAAATCGTTTGGTGTAAGCCCAGCATCATAGCCGATATGTAACATCTGGCTGCCAACACTGAAGAACCTTAGCTTCCTGCCCAGACCTTCTTGTAGACAGCTTCAGGGTAACATTTCCAGTCCAGTCAGTTATCGAGGTCGACACAGAAGAAGTGGAGGTGGTGGGGGAGTATAAATACCTCTACAACGTTGCAAAGACCGTTTGACTTTATCTTGGGTTCCTTTCTGTCTGCAGATGCTGCAGATGAGAGGACTTCAACTTTTAATGAAAGTCTGATGTTGTACAGAGTGGAGACCAGTGGTGGGTGGGTCCAGTCTCCTGTGGTTCTCCTAGGTGCTGCTGACCACCTGCTCAGACATACAACCATTCAGGCTCACAACCAGTGGTCTGACTGTCAGGTAGTCAGTAATCCAGGTCATGGAGGCATCCTGCTGTGTCTTCTGGAGTCTCTTGTGTATTAAAGCAGCTGGATGGTGATACATGTACTGGAGAAATGGAAGAACATGATCCTCACAGAGCTGCTGCTTTGATGACTGTGGGTTCACTGAAGCAGGTGTATGATGACATCTTCAACTCCAACCCTTTGACAATAAACACACTACAATGGAACCTGAAAGGCCTTTGGTTGGTTATTCAGTTTCTCCAGGACTTTCATAATGTAAAATGTTAGGGCTGCAGGTCTACAGCTGTTAGGAGAGGACGGATGAGCTCTTTTTGGTTCTAGAACAAGAGAGAAGGTCTGGTCTTCCACAACACTGGGACGTCCTCCTTCCTCTGGATAAGGAGGTTGCAGAGGTGCTACAGATTCTGATATGGTGAAGAGGCAGCTGGAGAGAATGAACTGGAGCAAGATGGTCACAGCAAGACTGACCAGGAACAGTATCAAGACTGATACTGTTGTATGGAAAGTGCTACATAATATTTTTATCCAAAGCTGAAAAATAATGTAAATTTCAGTATCATAGAAAAAAATGCTTTTTTTTTTTCAGGGAACAAAACAAAGCAGGTTGGAAACTGGGAGGAACTTTCTGAAGAACGTGTGATTTCCATTCTAGAAAAAAAATGTTCAGCTGTTAGAGATCATCAAAGGTGGCTGCTTTGATTCCCTGATTTGTCTTTAGGGCCAGTTGTTTGAAAGCATAGAATAAACAGAGTATAATCAGACATTAAACTGTTCAATTTACAACAAAAAAGTGGAAAAAATGTCTTCAACTAGTTCAGAACACAGCACCAGTACGAACTAGAGCTGGGGCCATTTTCATCTTCATTACTCAGTCTCCCTGTTAAGTTCACCACCAACATACCCTGAAGACCTCACATTTCCATACTGCCCTACTAAAACACTCATCTCCTTAAAACTGTGCTGCCTTTTACAGACCTACAGACTCTTGGAACAGTAAGTAGTCTTCAGCTATCAGGCTCCTCTACTATGGATTCAACACCCAGCTTTGGTCTGGGAGGCAGACTCCTTAGATCCCAGAGTCATGCTGCTGTAGGCCCAGGCTGCTGGGGGGACTCCCATGATGCACTCTGTCTCTGATCACAGTTTAAGATTGTCCTGGATCATTTTCATCACATTAACATTGTCTGTTTTTCTAGTGCCTCTCCCCTCTCCTTCTGCAGGTCCTACCATGGTTTTGCTGGTTCCTGCTGTTCTAGTTGACAGGCAGAATTATTCAGCGTAATAAATAAAATAAATCTAATAATTTGTAAAATGAAATGGGTGTCTTACTGGGTGGTCAGCAGCACATCAGCACCGCAGCAGACCGCACTCACCAATACTCCTCACTGCACACATGGGACTTCCAATAAAGGTCAAAAGTTTTGTCTTTTTCCTATCGTTTTGCCCCCCCCGTGCCCATATGCTCATGTTCACCTGGACAATGGTCTGGGCTTCAGAAGTGACACTGATGCTGTTTATAAGAAGGAACAGAGCAGACTTTATTTCATGAAGCCAGATGTTGCATATCCTCTATAAGTCAATCTGATCTGAGTTCAATCTGAGCTGCAGTCATCTGTTAGGGTATAAGCATGGGAGCCAGTAACTTAAACAACGATCAAGAAGGTTGGCTCTATTATGGGGACTATGCAAAGAAGGACACTAAATGAGAAAATCCAATGGACAAGCCTGAGCATCTTCACAACTATGTGATGGAACAACAGAGCATCTTGAATCAGAGGCTTCTTCGGATCTGCTGCAAGACAGTCTCCAGCAGCGGTCCTACCCTTTTAGTGTTGATGGCTGACTTTTGAACTAACTTGGAAAAGTCGAAGTTTGTATTGGGTACATGTGCTATCAGTTTAAGGAGGATCCAATCAATGCAGTTCATAGGTGAAGAACAAAGATAAACAGAAAACTAAGGGTAAACATGTTTGGGATATTCTCTTGCTAAGCAGCTAGCCATGTATCATCATGAAAATATTCTCTGCTCTTTGGTGTCTGAGAGTGAAGCAAAGGTTTCAGGTGTTAATGAACTTGCAGGTGGGAGGTAGGTGCATAGATAGCTGGGTGGTGGGTCCATTAGTCAGTGGCCGAGTGGTTTCCAAAGGTAGGTATGTCGGTGGGTGGTTGTATGCCTGATATATTTATAGTGCCAATTATATAGCAATACAAAGCCTAAAACCGTTGAACTGACTTTATGACAGAATCAACCAGTGTTTAAAATTACGAGAAGAAAAAAAACGTCAGAGTATTTGAGGAGCTGTTCTAACATGGTAAGGTAACAATACCTCAGCAACATGTAGTGGTGTAGAATGGCAGTTGTCCAGTCTGACTCCATGGAAATACTGGGCTGTAATTTCAGTGTATTTCTGCATGTGGTCCCATAGGTATGGACAGTCCTCAGGTCCATTTCCATATCGGAGTTTGACACTGTCACCCCAGCAGATCAGCTCCCGGCGGATATACACATTAGAGCCTGCGGAGTTAAGAAGACACACTTGAATCCTATAGGTTTACATTATACTGCAGTCACATATACATAACTGATCCCTGTGATTAAACTGCATGTGGGACTGGCAACAGTTTGCTACGTCTACCTGGTTCAGCAAAGTTGCGTAGAGGATCATCACCCATAACCCAACCATTGTGAGCCAAAAAGTGCAACATCTTGTCTGGCTGCTGAAGCAGCTGCATCTCCTGCTCCAGAGTCATCTCCTCATACGGGAAGGTGAAGTACCTGAGACGAAAGGAAATGACAACCGCCGAAATCAGCTACTGCAACAACTTTTAACATGACTCAAATATAGATTCAGTATAGCTTCTACCTTGTATATGCTGTTTATGTTTTCACATAAAGAAAAGAGCTATTACTGCTAGACGGTTGCTTTTAATCCACCGGTATTAATACCTGAAATTTTTATTTATACTCTTGTCTTTCCTTCAGACATGTCATTTTCTGAAATCATGTAATTTACAAAAGAAAATGACACAGCCTTGTTGGGTTGTGGGGTTTTTTTTGTCCACAGACTGGGATGCTCTTTGAGTCGTTGTCCAAGTAATTACTGAATGTGAGACAGACTACATTAACTTATTAAAGAACGTGATCCTGACCAGGCCGTGATTTGTTTTACCAATGACAAACGTTGGATCACCAGTAAGCCACAAAAATATGGAGCGAGACAGCGAGCTATTCAGGAGTGCAGAAGACGATTAAAGGGATTCACTGGCTTGAGGGATAAGTTGGCTTTGGTGTCAGTTAAAATGAACACTACTGAAGTTATTCAATCTGAAGAACTGATTACATGGTATCTGTTAGATTCAAGGGTTCCCCTTAGTTTTCATGTACATTATATTTCACTTCAGCATCAGACAGTTATTTATGTGCTAACGCCACCACGCAGGTCCGGGTTTGACTCTTGGTTGTGTCGAGAAGTGCATCCAGTGGAAAACTTCTGCCTAATCTCTGTTGTAAGCTGTTTTAGATGAAAGCGTCTGCTAAGTGTCATGGAATGGAAGTTCTCGTTACTGCAGACCCTTGTCACAGTCCACAGATTATGCAACACAGTCATGCTGCAACACTGCAAGACCTACATTTGTGTCACTTTCTGATGAAGAAAGGATGATGTGTAAAAACTCCTAACATACTATTTGTTAGAACTGCTAAGAAATTTGAGATTTGAGATGACTTAGGTGATGGAAAGTTCCCCTTCTACGACCTCTGTTAGCCTAGCTCCCCATCGTAGCTCCTCTGATTCTCCAAACAGACAGTGCTCTCACTGACTGACTACTTAGAAATATTTCACACAACCCTGGTTTACGAAAGAAAAGCACCTTTCAGGATCCACTGCATGTTGCTTATTGTCGTGAGATTGGAGCTTAAGTTGCATTCATTTACTTGCTTCTACAGTTTAGCTAGCTAAGCAATGTGTGAAACTCCCCGTGTTCCACAACCTTCAGGTTGATACAGATGCAGGATGGGACTTCATGCACTGTTATCACACGTTCAAGTCACAAATGCATACCTTCTAGTTCCCATTATGTCTTCTCAGACGTTCTCAAGTAACATCTCAATTAAAGTTAGAAAGAGAAGATGCTTGTTGGTGCATCGGTGAATGTGAGTCTTCAGTGATAATCAGCAGTTTAAAATGCCAGAATCAGGCTTAAGCTCAACATACTTAAAACTAAATAATACAAGCAGCATCTCCAACATTCAGCAGGGAAACCTTTTAATGGCAGTCTGGTGTGTTGATATGCATTCAGAGCTCCTATTTAAACAATTCACTGAACAAAACACTTCAATGATTCCTTGTGAGGCTGCAGAAAACTGAGACCTGAGACAGCAGTCATCTCAGTTCAGCTCAGGTGAGGTGAGACATCTCCTGAAGTGGAAAACCTGTGAGCTAATAATCCCAGGGACTAAAAGCAATCGCACTAAATGCATTTTTTCTTCCTAAATCAATTTAATGCAGTTGTTTGAATAACTCACTTCTGTTGTTCATCAGTTGAACAGATCAGTCTTCTAGTTTCAATAAACTTCTAAATTGCCTCCAGTTCTGTTGGCCAAAAGCTGATTTTCTGTTTTTCACTTATTTGATTTCCTGGTCTTGAAAAAACATTTTGTATGTTGGAATGAATTTGTTTGAATATTCAAATACTATACATATCATATCATCATACGTATGAGCCCGATTGATTATTAGATCTTAATTTGATCAAATAAATATTTCCTTCCTGTAATTGGCATTGCACTGTTGGGTTAGAGGACTGCCTGGTGGATCCATAAATGTCACTGATATTTAAACTGGCTTCATGTTCCACCTTTTTAACTGGCTCCACCCACTTACCTGCTGAAACACCCTGGTAACCAACCTCTTTAAGAGCCATTACCTGGTGACGACAGGATTTTTCCTGGTTATAGGACCCAGTTTGGGACCGTGGTCTGCCAGTCTTTCATACACTACATTTCCCACAATGCAGTTGACTGCCTGATGGGGGAAAGAAATATAAATGAAAGATCATTTCTTGCAAGTACCAAACAATATAGAACTGACATGGACGCATGTATACTATAATGAGCCTGAGTGATTTTGAAGTATTTATAATATTCAAATTTCTTCTGTGCAGCAATACTGGATATGCACTTATTAGGAGAACATTAAGAATGAAAGTGTGTCTTCAGCAGCATCAATACGATGACTATGAATTCAAAGAAAAGCATTTTTCAGCCCCCTTCCCCTGCTACCAGTCTGTGTCAGGCATATTATACATCATGTACGTTAATCACTTTTCTTTCTTTTGATCAGCTTTTTTTCCCTCACAACACCTCCAGTATATGCTACCATGGAAACAAGGTTGTCACTGTGGGATTCACTCCACATGCTACTGGCCTTAACGCTGTGATTCATGATGACCAAAGCAAAGCAAGTCCTCACCTGCTCCTGATGCTGCTGTGCGATGTGATGCTGTTCCTCATTCAGCTCGTTCAGTCTCTGCTTCAGCCAACCACAACACTCCTCAATGTGATTTGGGGAGGAGCTAGAAATAAATACATATACTACTGGTTAAATACTTGTACTTAACTGCTTACAGATCTGTCAGGTTAGGATTACTGTCCAACATAACATATAAACATACATCAGACCGTAATATTCCCGACGTCAGCGTCTTTCTGACGACACGGAGAGACAGATATTTGAAGAAGAGTGGAAGAAGCAAAGGCGGTGAAAAGGCTCGTCAACAAGAAGACACGCTACTGTGAGACACTGGTTCTGCAACCGGGACACTGAACTTTCAGCTGAGTTTTCATGCTTATCATTTACTGGGAGTTCCCCAGTGTTATGGTGGCCGTTCACATTCCGCCAGCAGCATATGACGTTGCCTAGCTACAATCACAAGGACCTGTTTCTGGCCATCACTGTAGGCTTCAACCACCTCTCTCTATCCGTCCCTGTTCCAGTGTTTCAACAGTTCGTCAACTGCTTTACCAGAGGAAATAAAATGTTGGGATCTGTTTTATGCAAAATTTCAGAGATGCATACTGCTGCTGTGGGCAAGGCAGACCATAATTTTGGTCTTCACCTCCCCCACCTATAAACCCATCATCCAGAGGCAACCTGGTGGTCACAGGGAGCTGAAGACAGCCCGTGAGTGATGTCTGTCACCTGGACAACAGACTGGACTGGAGACGCAACGCTGATGCTGTTTATAAGAAGAAACAGCAGACTTTACTTCTTCAGGAAGCTGAGGTCCTTCAGTGTTTGTAGACACATGTTCTCTATCAGTCTGTTGTAGAGTTCAGTCTGATCTGCAGGAGCAGCATCAGAACCAGAGACCTGAAGAGACTGAACAAAGTGATAAAGAAGTCTGGGTCTGTTCTGAGGACGTTTCTGGAGCTTTGACTGTGCAAAGGAGGGTTCTTTAGAAAATGAAAACCATCATGGAGAACCCTGAACATCCTCTACACAACGCAGTGATTAGGCAACAGAGACTTCAGTCAGATCTGCTACGACTCAGACCTCTGCAGGAGATCCTTCCTGACCACAGCTGGAACCTTCTACAGTGATTCTGTGGAGAGACTCTGGTAACGAAACAGTTCAGTTCAATAAGTGAACACTCTGAAATGCCCTTTCATCAGTAAATAAAAGATTCTGTTGAAATCAGAAGTTTACATCAGACTAACGTTTCCCGTTTCAGGTCAGGATTGCCAAAATGTTTAGACTTTTAAAAAAGGCTGGAGATGATGGCAAGGCGTTGGAAACTTCTGATAAGTTAGCTGAAAACATTTGAGTAATTTGGAGGCACATTGAAAACCACACTGATTGTGTAGCATCATGGTAAATAAAAACAAATCAGCCAAGATATCAAGGAGAGAACTGTGGACCTCACAAAGTTAATTCTTGGCTACAGTTTCCAGACAGCTGAAAGTGCCACATTAATCTGTTCAATTATAATCAAGTCAGGATAACTAACTAACTGTAGGATACCAACAAACATGGCTGACCTGCAGCTTCTGTGCAGGATCTTAGCTGTTCCTTGGACTGCGTTCTTCTGGACAGAGATCTCTTTGGTTGTTCTCAGCATCTGCTGGAGCCACTCTCCCATTTTGGAGGTTACAGCCCTGAGAGCTCCGATCACCACAGGCACCTCTCTAGCCTTTAACTTCCAGATCTTCTATCTCCTTTTTCAACCCTTGGTACTGCTGAAGCTTCTCGTGATCCTTTGTCTTGATGTTCCTGACTCTTGGAACTGCTACGTCTATCACCAGCCTGTTTCTGGAACTTGTCCACCACCATAATGTCCAGCTGATTGGTCATCACCAGTTCATCAGTCTGGATTTGAAGTTCTACAGGATCTCAGCTCTTTGGGGATGTCTCCCATTTGGACTTCAGGACCTCCATACTTTGTAAATGATGGACAGTGTTCACTACTACTACTGTATTTATTGCTTGCGTCTTCATTGTTAAACTATTTTGGATGTTTTAATGTCACCTGCGGGTTTTTCTGGATCCCACTCAAAGAATCCTGTTTAATGCAGCATTCATAAGGACCAGTCACTGCTACTGGAAGACAACAGAGAACCCTGCTGACTGTGGGGACTCAGACCCAATGCAAGAATGATAAATCACTTTCTGCGTCAAAGTGTGAAAGTGTACTCCCTACTGGGGGTTTGAGCTCAGGCGAAAAAGCAAGTGGGCCCACAGGTCCTTGGTCAGCAGAATTATGGAAACATCTGATTATTGCTGGAGCCACGTGCACATCAGCTGTCCATCTGTCTTCATCAAACAATGAATCAACCTTCAAGGTGGGAACAGATGCTTTCTGTTTTCAAATCAAGATTTCATAAGCTGTGGTGACAATTGTTTGGATAAACTTTAAAAATAATTACAGTTTTAGGTCTCACCTGCGGGGTACGAATGTCTCCAAAGCAGAGTCCATGTCCACTGTGTTGCCATAACGACGATATTCTGGGTCCTGGATTATCCTTAGGCCTTTCTTGCCTCCACTCTTATTATGGTCTGGCTTAGTGCCTAAATTAAAACCAATAAAAAATAAGAAATGTCTTGAGTCTGCTAAGCAGCACCTTTATAACTAATTAGTGCAGCCACTGGTTTGTTAGTGGAAAGGCTGAAACTGGCTGGCAGCTTCAGACTGGAAGTAGTGGGTGCTTGGCTCAGCTCTGGAACTCATTCATTTCTATGTTCTGCATGAACATCTGGAGTTAAAACAACCCAGTCTATAAAATGAGTGAGTGATACAAGACACGTTCACACCAAGAGAAGCATTTTCAGCAGACAGAGAGGAAGACAGAGACTCTATATAGTTGTTGCTATGGACACGGTTTAGGACCAGTTTAGTACCTGCCACTGAATTTGTTTTTAAAATTTATTGGGTGTACAGGAATGGCTGATTACCACAAAGATGTTTGGACACATTTATATACTGCTGACTGGTGGGATAGCTATCACTGACGACAATACCATGGTCATGTTTTAAATGTCAAAGATGATCCCACACCAGTTTCATTAGTGGTGGACATAACTCTGGCACAGTCTTATCTGTTGTTTCCAGCTTGATTTATGTCATGTCTGCTTTGTAATGGAAAGCTACGCTCCTTAGCATCTACTACCAGAGCTGGGCTGTTTAGCAGATGCTCAACTTGTGTGCAGCGCTCAGTGATGACACCTTCACATGTCCAGTTACATGGAGCATTTGTCCCACTTTCATAGGTGGCCCCCTGCTGCTAGAGTGTAAACATCTGGCCTGATGCGCTACACCTAACCTTTCATCTGGATATGGAAATACATTTTATTCAAAAATATGAGCCCCAACCCAATAAAGCAAATTTTGATAGTACACGTGCAAACTGTTTACAGTGCACACAATTCAATCAATCAGTGTTTGAAGGCAGATCGGTACGTTTTTGGCACTTTGGAGGCTGAGACGAGGCTTCATGTGATCAGGAAGGAAGAATCTCACAGTGGCTGCTGATGGAAGGCCTCCAGTAATGCCAGTAAGTCAGGATTTTCATTGTACGAGAGAATTCTGAACGTATGGACTAGACAGTGCATCACTACTGGAACAAATGTTTCTTGTTAACCATTTTACATCGATTCAGGCCTGTTTTCTGCAAAGGCAACATTTATAAATAAGAACCCTGTGCTTCAACGAGCACTTTGGCTCCACTCAGTGGCAGTTTTGTGCTCTCTAAACAACTTTAATTTTGCTCTGGACTGTTGAGTCTGTACTTTCCACTTGTTAAATTAAGCATTAAATTAATTAATGTGTGTGTTAGAATCTGTGTATCGGAGATCATCCTTTTTGAATAAGATGCACTTCCATACCTTGAAGACTTTGAGAACTATATTGATGCATTTTTCAACTTATAGTCTGTCATAAGTGACACAAAAACAGCCAGAGATAAGGACAACTTCATCGCTGGCCAAACGACACCTATAAACAAGAGATGGCGGCAATCTGACAGAATTCAAAGCTCTCCTGAAAAAGCTCCACTTACACAGCTTGAACACTCGCAGAACAGTTACACTCTAATTACTCAGTTTCAGTTGAAACCTGTGTTTTCAGGGGTGTATTTTCATACTTCTCTTTTTTAAGATTAAAAAAGAAAAACTCGAGCATAATAATCTTTGTGGCTAAATAAAAGCTGCAGTTGTTCAGGTTGTTTGTCAGCATTTACTTTGTCGAGCTCCTAGATGATTACACACCGTTTTGTAGCAGGATTCTGAACTGCTCCACTGCATTTTCCACTTTGACCAGGAAGAACTCCCAGAGTTTGATCTGAGGAAAAACATCCTCCCACATCACACTGCGGATGGCCTGACAGACACACACACACACACACACACAATTTATTACCGTTTTATGGGAAACAAGACAACAAGTAGCACCATATGAATGCTGAGTGACTGAATGAATGAAAACAGAATATAAAGACAAAAGTAAAGGCCATCATGAATGTTGACATCTTGGTGTAACTGGGGATATTCCACTTTCAAATGAAACGTGGATGTAATGTTTATGTAATTCATTCTAATGAAAAATGGAAACATTTCAGGAAAGAAGGTAGAAGCAGGCAGACTTAATTTCTTCATTTTCTCCGTCTTTCTGTGACTCTTAGCGGTTGATTCATGGATGACACACTTGAGATCTTTGCAGTTAATCACCTTGTAAGAGATCAGCATGTTACTCAATAAGTACTGAAACTCTGAACAGCTGGACACGTGCATTCAGACGTTTAAAGGTGGTCAGATTAAGTTCACCTGAAAAGGTTAGATTTTAGGTGCATTCTTAAATTTCATGTGAAAAAAAACCAGTCAATTATTAAAGTGACCTGGGGCCTCATGCACAAAGACACGGATTTCATTCTAAATCTATGCATGGAAATCTGCATAAACAAATAAATAAATAAGATGTGTGCCCTGTCTTCTCCCAAGAGTAGACCAATTTAAATATGATAATGAGTATAAACAGACATCCGTAACCGCTCATCCAAACACAGAAAATGGCAAAAAAAACAAACAAACAAAGAAAATTCAACACATGAAGTTGAGCTCAGTAAAAAATGTTGTATTTGACAGGTGAAGAAAAAGAAAAAAGAAAAAAAGAAAGTCACTGTGGTCCCTGACCACCCAGATCAAACCAACTAAATCCCTGAATCTGCAACTAATAAATCTAATTTTGAGTCAATCATCTTTGTCATCTCTTTTTTCTGTATCAATTCAAAACCATTTAAAAACCACCGTTTTTCCTCGTCGTGCCGTTTCTGTTCTTGCCATCAGTTCTAAAGACGATGACCCAACTCTCATTTACAGAATTTGATTTCTTGATTAAAAATCCTCAGCTTTCCTTCTCTGATTCGGGGCTTTGGTTGTCACATTTTAAGATTTTAATTCACTATATATCTGGCACTGGACTGAATTTCACTGTGGAGGGATACAGATAAGGACAGGTCCTCATGTGTGGAAGCTGACTGCATCTCCTGCAAGTGCTGCTAACAGACGAAACCTGGGAAAAGTGCGTGCTCCAACCCTGAATGTGTCACCATCATTTCACTCTCACTACATCTGAACGTGAGCCTGGAAAATTGCTGACGGGACTCTTTACAACTTTTGTACAGGAGGCCCCAGCTGTCCTGCTGCGATGAAGTGATGAATTATGACCCAAGTATGCAGTAGCATTAATAAGAAAAAAGTACTGGAGCTGCAGTTATCTTCTCATTCCCATTTTCTATTCGTGCCACTAAGTCAAGCTTTTCTATAACGTTATAAATGAATCATGATTTTTTGACAGTCAAAAGAGTACGTTGAAAAGACTTCTGAAGGATCAGAATCATTTACACTTCAGCCATAACTATTAAGATGGATGGAAGACACATTATCAGGCCATCTAGAAAAAAGCCTACTGGCCATCAGACGCTGTGATCGGATGTGCTGTGCACTTACGTTCAAGTGGCTCTCATTTGTAACGTCAGGAGGAAGTCCCTTGTCCTTGTAACGTCCGTCTGCAACTCTGGTTGTTAGATGCCAGATAGCTCGGTCTAAGACCCAGGCGGGACGGAGATGCGGCGAGTTGACCAGGTTATAGCCGCACTCTGGATGTTCTCTTATCCACACGCTGTTTGCAGCTGTACAGGAAAACACAGACAAGAAAACAAATTATTAAACTGGATTCAGCATATTTAATGTTCGAGTACTTTACAGACTTTAATATTTTCTAAAACAAATTATATGAATGTCTTTTAATTTGATTTTGGAATGGGTATAATTGGGTGTAAAACGCATCTTTATTTCAGTTTCAGGAGCGTGCACTCTCAGTGGTGCTGAACTCATTTCTAACATATCTTTTATTTTCCAAGACCACAAATCTACCAAAAGATAAATTCCTGGCCAGTGAGAAAGCAGAAGGTTAAACCAAAGACTAACCGCTCACCTGAACTAATGAATGAATGACCTGTCAACCCATCAAAACCATCAAAACCACTCTGACCTAACAACTGCTGCTCTGACAGCTCTTGCCACTGCCTGTAATTTATGCCTGAGCACCCTTTTTCCGCTAGCTCATCCAGCATTCCCCCAACGCCACCATTTAGGACAGTACCGTCCCCACTGAGAAACTCTACTTTAAACAATAATAAAACTAGGGGAAAAAAAACAAACTTTTTTTTTTTTTTTTAAATGAGACAGTTTCAGTGTTTTGTTAGTCACCTGCAAACTGTCAGTGAGAGTAAATCAACCACTCGCTCCACATTTAACCTTTCAGCTCGTCTCATTTTACATCTTGACCTTTTCCAGGAGAGAGAGGGAAGAAGACGTGAGAAGGTTAGAAGGCTTCAGTGGAGAACACCAAACTAATATAGGACAGACAGCATGCTGTACCACGCTGTAACAGCTTTGTTGGAGAGGGTCAGCATCAGCTGAAAGGTTGAGGTAAACTGCATGTGCAAATTGCTTCATGTGTTTGTTGTTGGTTTTTTTTAACGAAAAATGGCTTTAATGATCTGTATCAGAACAAAATTAGTGAGTAGGGTGAACTACAGTACAAACCAGAAAAACAACTGGGATCAAACCAACCGTCAGCGGCAGATTAAACTACAGGTGCTGATGACGCTGCATGAGGTTTGAGGCCAGAGTTTCTTTGGGGTTTAATACCGACTTGAACCTGACCCATAAAGTTGGGTCTGTTGTAGGGAAAACCATGATGGACAGCAACCTACATGCCTGGTTGAAGGAGGATAAGTTACAAGACAACACACAACACCTTTCTTGGAAATACACAACACAATGTTGGAGAAGAAGGGAAAAAACACAGCTTCTGTCAATGAGACCAATGATTACAAGGAATAAGGAGATGAGCGCCAACCAGCTGAATCTGTTTTCCAACAACACCAGTTCAACCCCCACCAGTCCCTGTGGGTGTTGGTCCCCAACAAACTCTCTGTGACCTCCTGACACCTCCCCCTCCCTCCTATGAGGGCCTCACACTGCCGCTTCACCCATCCACCCACCCCAAACTTCGCACCTTGGCCTGCAAACCCCCCACCCCCCAGGACCACTGGTGTTCCTGACTGTTGACCAGGTCAGGAATCAGCGGAGAGTCCTCCATCAGGCAGGACAGCGGACCCCGGTGGCGTCAGCCCTGGAGTGCTCAAAGCCTGCGCCCCCCCCCAGGTGTGTGGAATTCCACACCGGGTCTTCACCGTCAGTCTCAGCCTTCAGAGGGTCCCTGTGGTGTGAAAAACGCCCTGCCTGGTTCCCGTCCCGGAGACTCCCCATCCCAGGAGCCAGAAGGACTACAGATCAGTGGCACTGACATCACACATCATGAAGACCCTGGAGCGCCTGATTCTGGACCAGCTCCGGCACATGCTCAGCACATCCCTGGACCCCCTCCGGTTCACATACCAGACCCACCTGGGAGTAGAGGACACCGTCATCTCCCTGCTGAACCGACTGCACACTCACCTGGACCTGCCAGCCAGCTCTGCGAGGATCATGTTTTTTTCACTTCTCCAGTGCCTTCGATACCATCAGACTGGCTCTGCTGGGTGAGAAGCTGAAGGAGATGAAGGTTGGAGCCCCATTTTTGTCCTGGATTACAGACTACCTGACTGGTCAGGAACACTGGGGCACCTCAGGGAACTGTCCTGTCCCCTTCCTCTTCACCCTCTACACCATGGACTTCAGCTGTTGGTCAGAGTCCTGTCATCTTCAGAAGTTCTCTGATGTCTCGGCCACAGTTGGATGGGGGGAGGGGCTTTGTTACGTGGTGTGAGCTGAACCACCTGCAGCTCAATGTGCCAAAAAACAAGGAACTGGTGGAGAACCTGAAGAGGACCAAGTCTCCTGTGACCTCTGTTTCCATCCAGTGGGTCAATGTGGACACATGGAGGACTATAAATATCTGGGAGTCCATATAGACAATAAACTGGACTAGCCTCGGAACACTGAAGCCCTTTATAAAAAGACCAGAGTCGCCTCTACTTCCTGAGGAGGCTCAGGTCATCCAACATCTGCCGGACTATGCTGAGGATGTTTCACGGGTCCGTGGTCTCCAGTACGATCTTGTTTGCTGTGGTGAGCTGGGGCAGCAGACTGAGGGTCCAGACTCAAACAGGCTCAACAAACTGATCCGTAAAGCTGGTGATGTTGTGGCGATGAAGCTGGACTCTTTAGAGACAGTGATGGAGAGACGGATGCTTCAGAAACTACGACGCATCCTGGACGACAACACCTACCCTGTCCATCAGCTCCTGGTCCAGCACACGAGTACATGGACCAACCTCAAAAACTGAGCGCCCCAGAAGGTCTTTCCTTCCCGGGGTGATTTAACTGTCCAGCTCCTCATCACCATGTACGTTCACCTCAGTGTTAACAGGTATATAATCCACCTACTGATACATCTGCACTGTGTTTATAGTCTGTTCTTTTCTTCATTGCTTTTATTTTCAGTTATCTTAAGTGTTGGATGAATGCGGCACTGTTAACAGAATTTCCCTTGGAGATAAATAAAAGTATTCTGATAAAAAGACATCATCACTAAAACAGGCCTAGATGTAGATGTGCTCCATGTGAGCACAGGAGATGCAGTTTAAAAAAACAAACTAACAAACCTTTGACAAACACTGATAGAGATCATTTTCAGCTGAGCTTCGAACCAATTTTACCAACTTATTGTATACACTTACCAGTATGATTATACACCACATCAGTAATACACAGCATATTCCATTCTGTCCTTAGACATTCCACCAGTGCTCCCACATCATCCCAGTTGTAGCTTTGACCCTCTGGGCTGAACTCGGGGTTGAAGGTCAGCTGGTCTGCTAAAGAGTAACATGACCTTGACTCTCCTAAAGTCTGCAGAGGAGTGAAGTGGATCATGTTGTATCCTGAAAGAGAAGCAGACATGTACATTGTTAATCCGTTGGATCAAACCAATTTCCTTAGTCTCCCCTGTAAGAATGAAGCTGTCTCCGTACATTTCAAGGACTAAAATTGCGGGACATCTGGTTAGTGCGTTCCCCATGTGAAAGATGACAGTAAAATGATGTTATTGGTAGCTCGACCTATAACAAGACAAACTGCTCTGAAGCCACAAGTCCATGCCATTAAACTATATCAGGACTCCATGAAATTCGCTCTGCCAGAGTTGCCAGATGCCTCAGAGAAACCTATCATCAGACAAACCGCTTCTCCACGTCTTCTTTCCTGTTTTTATCACTGATGTCTCAAACTACAATTTTGAAAACGTGAAGCACGTCATCGACTAAAAAAGACAAGCAGACCACCAATATTTGTACGCAACTGTACAGAAAGACAAGCAACTCAAACGTGCTTGTAATAATCTGACATGGTAACCATGGTAACAGCGTTTACTGTGTGAGGTTAGCCAGGTGCTAACTAAGATGAGCGTATATGATAACAACCAATGTCATGGCAGAGGCAGTGAAGAGGATGAAGAGGGTTTTGTCGGCACAGTCGAGGAAAATAGCGTCATCAGCAAGATCCTGCACACGAGTCAACACTGGACGGGAAAACACTCTCTGGCATGAGCTGAGACCGCAGACCTAACCCTCACCCTGATCAGATGGCATCCCAGCCTTGATGCCCTTTGGTTAATGAGTCATATACGTTTGCTTTCCACATCCTGTGGGTTTGTTTGGTTGATATGAGGCTGTTACTAAAGTTATCTGTTTGCTCCATGCTCACTGGTTCATAGCTTTTCTTTTATTAAAGACAAAATAAGACGCCGTCTCCATTTTAACATCATTGCTTTGAAAATCTCGGTCTCAAAACAGTAAACAAAGTGCATATAAAATGCTTGTTATTCTAATTATTTTTTTAAATAAAGTGCAGTTTCTTACAAGTTAGAAGATATAACTTAAAATGAAGAACAAACTGAATTTTCTTGGAACTTTGATTTTATTAAACCAACTCAGTCTTAATAGAATATA
>JBAMYA010000015.1:9029597-9051293 GCA_037176975.1 Arrhamphus sclerolepis | reverse complement strand
GGCACACAAGGTATGTTTACATTATTTGGAAACCTTTTAGAATCCATCTTTCTGGGCTTTGACCGAGCCACATTTCTCCTTCTGTCACCTAAAAGAACAGAAATTTTAAAACTTTCTAATAAACAGGGTCCCAGCTTGTTCTGGGAAAAGTCACGACTGCTGTGGTCCTGGCAGCCTGGGCCCTCCACACATCAGACATCAGACCGCGGAGACAGAATCCGATGCTGATCATCAGTGCTGATCCCAGAGAAGGAATTGTTGCCACCAACATGAAAAGGGGTTTGATTTCATTTTCAAATAATTTGGAGTCTATCATTCTACATCAAGTAAGATTATTCATAATTACAAAACATTCACAACTTATTTTTTTCCCCAGGATTGAAAATGCCAGCAAATTTACACAGAGGTCTGATCATGCAGGACTTAAAGAAAAAGCAAATCAAAGCAAAAAGTGCAGCCAATTTTGAAAAATTAGGTACATTTTAACAAACTGACAAATATTTTGGATCCACTGACCAGGTGAGAACAGATAAACAATGTCCATTGATCAGATGAGTCAACAATAGAGATGGCTGGCTTTAATGAAACATACCACTGCAAAAAAAAAAACTATCGAGAATGGTTAGAGAGGCACAGGAATTGGGTATCTTGCCTTCACTCAGCTCTTCTGAAGAGAGACCACTTCTCAGAGACCTAATGCTTGGCTGAAGCTGAGCTGAACAATAGGACAGCAAATTTAAGTACGCTGGAAAACCTCAAAAAGCAAACAAGAAATACAAAAATTGATGCACAAGAACGGCGGTGGTGGGAACTTTCAAGAGATGTGCTAAAACGAATGTCAACAAGCTGAAGCAACATTAAACATGCATCACATTTCCTCCATTGCAATGTCATGATAATCATAATGTCACGCAGAAAACAACGCTGCTGTTGCTTAATGTGATTCTGTAAGCTCTTGAGCCATGTGGTGTACTTCGTCTTCTGCACACTGCTTCTGCATTTTGGCTTAGATTTTAAATGTCACATGTTGTCATGAAATTGTGCTCATACAATGTATGCAAGCTGATACCTTGTAGTATCAAATTCTGCAAATATTTCATCCTACACAGAATAAAAGTTAGCGATAATGCTAACATGATGTTTAATAGAAAAGGGTATATAATGATAATTATAATCCACAATGACGTCACTTCATTTAGCCTTGGTAGGTTATGCTACTGTATTTTCTGCAAATGTTTTGTGTTCTTGAAGTTCTTAAAGTTTTCCAAGTATAAATTAAGGCTTCTAAAAAAATCATAGCACTGAAACAGTACTGTTCAATATTTATTTGAACACTGAAGCAGGTAAAACATCTGTTCTGGTGCTGCTGGATCTTAGTTCAGCCTTTGATACTGTGGACCATGAAATCATTCTGGATAGACTGGAAAACTGGGTGGGATTATCAGGTCCAGTTCTCAGTTGGTTCATATCTTATCCTGAAGGCAGGAGCTTTGTTGTTTCCATTGGTGAGAATAAATCTGAGCTTCTTCCACTGACCTGTGGAGTCCCTCAAGGCTCAATTCTTGGACCACTATTATTCAACCTCTATTTGCTTCCCCCAGGTCAGATCATACGTAACAGCAATGTTGCTGATCACAGCTATGCAGATGACACTCTGATCTACTTTGGTCTTTCACCAAATGACTGGTCCATTAGACTCCCTCTGTCAGTGTTTGGAGCAAGTGAATAGCTGGATGGAATCAAGCTTCCTTCAATTAAATCAGGATAAGACAGAAGAAATTCTATTTGGTAACAAAATAGACAGAATGAGAGTCGTCCCCCAGCTTGAATCCAGAGGGCTCAAAACAAACTCCCAAGTTAAGAATCTTTGAGTTTTAATTAACTCAGACCTGAACTTCAGCAGACACATCAAGGCTGGAACTAAGACAGCTTTTTACCACCTCAAACAGATCTCCAGAGTCAGAGATCTCATGTTTGGAGAGGCTCATTCATGTCTTCATCTCTGGCAGCCTTGACTACGATAATGCTCTTTTATCTGGTCTTCCCATAAAGACCATTAGACAGCTTCGGCTTATCTAGAACGCGGCAACCAGAGTCCTTACAAGAACCGGAAAAACTGAGTTATTCCTGGTCTGAGGTCCTTACACTGGCAACCAGTTACCTACAGAATAGGCGTTAAAGTGTTGCTGTTAGTTTACAAATCACTTAATAATCTGAGGCCAGAATGCATTAATGATCTTCTAATAGAATATAAACCAAGTAGAGCTTTGAGATCTTTAGGTAGCAGTCAGCTAGTAGATCCTCGAGTCAGGACCAAACATGGTGAAAACGCATTTAGCTGTACATAGATGGAATAAACTTCCACTCGATATCAAATGTTCTCCAATTCTAGACACATTTAAAGTTAAACTGAAAACTCTACTGTTCTCCCACAACTTTGTTTAGTCAAATTTTACTGCACTATTGTTTGTTTTTAATCATTTTCTGTCCAGTTACACATTTACATTGTTTATTTTTTTCTTCTTAAATGATTTTATTTCATCTTAATGCCTGTAAAGCACTTTGAGTTGCCTTTGTGTATGGAATGTGCTGAACAAATAAACTTGCCTTGTCTTGTTCAAACCTTGCTCAGAAAAGTGATTTTAGGATTCTTCGCAAGTTCACTGGAAGTGTCTCATCAAGTTCCGCCAATAAATTTCCTCTTCAAGCAAAGCAAATAATTACTGTCGGTCACTGAGGTAAAATGTTAGGTATGTACCTTGGAAAACTATGACATGAATTTAAGTTTGTTTTTGTTTTGTTTTTTACATTTGACTTCCCTGTTAAAATGAATGGAGTAATAAAACAGCCGCGACTACCTTTTTTGTTTTCATTGCAATTAAATTAAAAATAAATAAATATATCCATCTGTTTAATGAAATAAATACACTACAAAAAGCCACCTGATAGCATCTATTAATGACAATGAGATGATATCTGACTGATATCATCATTTTGAATCAATTCTATTGGATCATTAATCATCACATCACCATCATTTACTGTTATCAGCATTTTAAATTTGAATGAATGTGAAATCAGTGGATTTGATGTAGAGGTAGAATCAAAACACTGCCATTTCTTCTGTGTATTCGTGTATCAATAATGTATTTGTACAATCATTCACTAAACAATTATGTGCTATTGTTGTAAGAGATTTGCCTTGGCGTGAGTCTTCGTTTTCTAGTTCCTCATTCCATAAATATATTTGCTTCAGGACTTGTTTAGAGAGAAAACTTCCATGGAAGCAATGTTTCACAAACACTTCTGAAGTGACTTCTGTGAGTCGGTTAGTTACAGCTTGTGTGCAGGAGGAGGAGGACTGATAAGCTGTGGTAAGTAACTGTTAAAGAAAAGGATTATACTTTCTGTGTGTCTATGTACTGCTCTTTGGGTGTCTGCATGAAATTTTATTTTCAGTTTAAATTATGAATGAAATGTGGCATTATATATATTACAATCTGAGCAGAGAAAATAAACGTCAGTCTGAGTTATTGCAGTTCCCTCCCACTGCTTCTCTCTGTAACACTACACACACCAGCGCTGCCTCTGGAGCAGCAGAACCGAGAACAGTTGACTTTGTCCTTAAAAGGTATCCCACCCTCATTCCCTGATGCTCCTCTCTGATACCTACCAGCACACATTTCAGCTCCTTCAAATGTAATGCAAATGTTTTCATTTTCATGACTTTATTTGGCAGTTACTATTCTAGTTCTGACTTGTGCTTCTAGATTTCCACCTCTTATTGCTACTTGTCAATGAAGAAGATAGCAGAACTTTTTTTTTTTTTTTTTTTTTGAATGTCCCAGCACTGACATTGGACTGCAAAATCTCTTCAAGTAATGATTCCAGTAAGAAGATTCAGGTCACTTTACCAAAGATAAAGCTGTGATATCAATGACAGACTGTCTGTTCGATGAGTCAGCACAACACAGCAACTTTGCTCAGGTGAGAAATTAAATCACTACGTTATGCATTTTATAAACCTGTTCTACGTTCCATTGCTGTGCAAGTGTAGACTTTTCACTTGATAAAAATCACTAAAACATGTAAATATACTGTGCTCTTTTATATGGGATGGCTCTGAAAAGCACCGGTGGTGGATCAACATAATCAGTGTTGTTGATAGCAGTGGAGCTCAGTGATGAATCTGATGAAGTGCCAAAAATATTTAATCAAATCTTACCTCCATTATTAGTATGATGCTTCAGTTATCATGATTTGTACATCAAACATGTGAGTGTGCAGGATATAGTCAGAAACAGTGCTTGAAATGAGCCCATAACCCAGAAACATGTAAGTATGTCAGCAAGTCTGAACTGCTGGTGTTACTTCCTGTGGAACCTGCAAATTTTCATATCGTCTGTCACTCTCAAAGCAGCGCCCTCTTGTGGGGAAACTGCGACCCAGCAAAACCCAACCGGTTTATCGAGAAGGTTAAATGCCAGTATGAGGCGCTTTCCATAAATTAAACAAATGACCTCTGCTCAAAAAAGTTATGAATTTGAATAACTGTATGACTGGACCCACGAGAAATCCCTTTGTAAGTCATGTTTTCCAGAAAGACTGGCGAAAGCTATGCACTTTAAGTTTTTTTAATTTGCTACTGCTCTCAGTTTAAATTTTTTTGTTTGAATAATTTTAGGAGGCACTCGTCTTACTCTTTAATCTTTAATGTGTGCTTTCTTTCAGGTACCACCTCAAATGTAAATGACATTACAAAGACTTGGAGCTACAGCTGATGTGGCTTTCAAAAAAAGGAAGAGGCGGCTCATTGATGCTGTTGCTGGTGTCTATCATTTATTTCATTCAGCGGTCTGGCTGCTTATTTTTGGAAAGCGGGCAGTAAAAGAAAGGACAGAAAATAACCTAGAGTGCGTTATCTGCGGCGCTGCTCGCCTTATCTCTGGATGTCCGAGTCTTTATATGGACGGAGCCGTCACCCTGCCTCCTGACAGTCGAGTCCCAAAATAATCAGAGAGAGCGCAGCTGTGCCCTGCTCCCTGCTCCGCCGCCGTCCCTGCGCCGTGACCGGTGAAGAAAAAAGAAAAGAAAAAAAAAACCCACAACAATAATGACGAAATTCAACTATTCCGACTATTTGTCTCAGTTCCGTAATGCGGGCCGTAAATGTAATGGCGTAGTGTCGCGGCTGACGGGAGACAACAGGAGAGGAGACGATCAGAGCGACGGAGCGGTAGAGCCGGAGTGAGTCTTTGTTTCTGAGGCTGCATGTGTCCATGTTTGTGTTCGCGTGCGTGTGCGCGCGCGCAACTATGTAAAACCCAGAAGACAAAAAGCAAGACATCTTTATTATTTAAAAAAAAATCAGTTATGAATAACCCAGCAGGTTAAAGTAAAATCAATTCAGATTATAACCAAAGATAAAAAAGAATTAGCCAACATCCTTCACATTGACAGCACTGAAATGTAATGCCATTATGTAGCCTATATATGTGTGTGTGTATACATATATATATTCTATTTTAATTTTCTTTTTTCTTTCACCCCTCTCTTTTAAGGGATGTTGACCCAGTGGTGTTTGCCATCAGGAGAGGAGACGTAGAGGCAGTTAATGATCTGGCAACATCATCTTCTCACAGACTGCTGAAGGAGAACAAAGATGGTTGGACACCTCTACATGATGCTGCCTACTGTGGACAGACTGAGTGCTTGAAGATCTTATTGAGGGGTATGGCACCTCTTCAAAGCTGGTGTTTACTGTCAGAGAAAAAAAGCTTCCACTGCTGAATCAGTTTGGGGTTTTTTTTTGTCACTTATATAGGCTAGTTTGTGTGTCTTTTGCGTTTCCTACAGCGGCTTATCCAGGTTCAGTAGACAAACGTACGTTGCAGGAGCAGACGCCGTTGTTGCTGGCTGTGTCATGTGAACACTTGCCTTGTGTGCAATGTCTTCTGGAGTCAGGTGCTGACCCTGACATCTGCAGCAACAACAAAGAAACTCCTTTGTACAAAGGTACAGCTGTGAAATCAGAAATGTTTAGAAATAACATGTATGTGGGGGTTGATGGAACTCACTCTTTCTTCTCTGTCTCTGCAGCATGTGAACTGGAGAATGTGGACATGGTGAGGCTCATTCTTTCGTATGGTGCCACTGTGAACCAACGCTGCGGTCAGGGCTTGACAGCCCTCCATGAAGCCGTATCCAGAAACAACACTGAGATCTGTGAAATACTAATAAGAGCTGGTGCCACGATCAACCCACCTCATACCTACAGCATCACACCACTCACTGTAGCAGCTCAACAAGGACAGATGAAGGCGCTTTGTTATCTTATTGACAAAGGTACTTTTCTGAGAAAATAATAACAATAATAATACTTTTCATGCCCCTGATTTTCATTTAACAATAATGCTTTTTCAGGGGCAAACGTGAACATGCAGACATGTGATGGTGTTACGGCTCTCCATGAAGCAAGTAAAAATGGCCATGAAGAAGTTGCAGCCTTACTGCTGGCTAAAAATGCAGATGCCAACATACCTACTAATTCAGGACTGCTGCCTCTTCACTTCGCTGCCCAGTATGGACACCACGAGTAAGTTAGGATACCATGATTTGTTAAATGGTTGCAATTGTAAAGGAAAAGCTGTATCGTTTATAAGTTAATAAACCACAATATGGATGTTGTGACTGGTGCTTTGATAACAGTTAAGGAAACATCTTTTGTTTAATCAATA
This sequence comes from Arrhamphus sclerolepis, assembly GCA_037176975.1. Lineage (NCBI taxonomy): Eukaryota > Metazoa > Chordata > Actinopteri > Beloniformes > Hemiramphidae > Arrhamphus > Arrhamphus sclerolepis. Next base: position 9,044,556 of record JBAMYA010000015.1, on the reverse strand, counting down.
TCTTCACTCTGTGGTCAGGATCGTGTCCCTCCTTGTCTCAGTGACTAGTCGAGCCAGGCTGCGGCAAAGCTGGATCAGCCCCCTCCACCTGGCAGCAGAGCACAACAGACACACTGTGGCAGCTGTACTGCTGAAGACAGGTGCAGATGTAGACGCCACTCTGGCCGACAGTCACTCCATGCAGTACGCTGATCGACGTGCCACAGCACTCTACTTTGCCATTGCCAGTGGGAGTACCAAAACAACAGAAGTATTACTAAACGCTGGTGCTAGTCTCAGCCTGGATCCAGTCAACCCTCTTCTGATGGCTGTACGGCAGGGCTGTCTCAGCACTGTGTCCTTACTGCTGGAGCGAGGGGCTGATGTTAATGCCAGAATCCCATCCTATGCCACTACATTTTCAGCTCTCATTGCACTTTGTATGAATAACCTGCCTCTTCTCAAGTGCCTTTTGAAAAATGGCTGTGATGCCCTGTCCTGTTTTACCTGTTCTTACGGCAGTACCCTGCACCCAGACCCAGAAAGACCCAGTTTACTAACTGCTGGCAGCAGTGGACTTGGTTTGCAGACTGACAGTATACTTCCTTTAAACTGCAGTGGGCTGGCAGAAAGGCCAGCACAGGTATGCAAGAGGAGCAAAAGAGTTTTTCTCTTTAAAAAAAAAATCACATATTTCACAAAGATGTTAATTTTCTGTAATTCTTTTTTTCTTCAGTTCTGTGAATGCATATCAACACCAGTCATGTGTAAATGGGCAGGACCAATTATAGACCTTCTTCTGGAGCATGTAGGCAATGTTCAGCTGTGCAACAAGCTCTCTGAACTACTGGACCGCAGAGAAGAATGGCACTCTGTTAAAAGGAAGTCATGTTAGTGTCTCTTACATGGAAACACGTCTCTTTCAATCTCCTCTTTCACTTCCTCACCCAAATGTGTCACATTTTTACAAGTATAACATCCGTCTTATCTTTCACCTTGTCTTACAGTGTCACCACGTCCACTGCTGCACCTCTGTAGATTAAGGATTCGGACCCAGATGGGGAGAGACAGACTGAGATCTATTACAAGCTTACCTCTGCCAAACAGACTCATCAGATACTTGAACCTGGACTGAAGGACATTAAGATAATCTGACGCACTGTAGTCCTCAGAGACATGACTAAATTTATCTTATTTTTTCCCCTTTTAAGTTACATCCATTATCTCGATTCTGTAAATGTTCCTTTTGTGTATAAAAATCTATTTATACTATACGTGATGTGACAGTAAGTCTCTTTAATATATTAGTTGTTTTTTTGTTTTTTTTATAGAATCCTTTGAAACAGAGCAAAAGAGGGAAAAAAAACAACAACAAAAAAACCAATCTAGTGCCAAAAAGAGCTCTTGAGGGAAGTTGAATAGTTTATTTAAAAATAAAAGCCATTGTGTCAAATGTATTGTGACAAAGAAAGGTGATTTTCATAGCTGAAAGAGGAAACTAAGACAGGATGTTTGGATTATGCATGACGTTTTACCCTAAAAAAAAAAAGAAGAAAGAAAGAAAAAAGAAATGCCATTCTCTGAAGACACCAGAAAATAGAAACTTTTTTCTTTTCTTTTTTTTTTTAACTTACTGTCAGTTCTCAGATGGGTGGCATGAAACTGGCACAAAAGTGAAGCTGATGAACGTATTGCGCAAGTGCAGTTTAGTCCTTTAAGTTTAAACAACAAAAATAGATCCAGCGTTCTAATAAGTGCTTGAGAAAGTTTGTCATTTTAAAATATGAAAGTAGAAAAATGAAAACAATTAGTCTTATTTACACATTCTTGTGTCATGCTCCAGGCTGATCAAATGAGTCCAAACACGCTGAAGATCGGTGAGTGAGTTGTGGGTTTGGTGGGAATGGGTTTCACCACAACATGTGTGTGGATTTTCTGTCCAAAGGGATGATCATATCTCTCTGATTCAGTTCCCGCTGCCTTGCTCCACAGTCCCAGGGTCGGATGGGGCACAACAATGTGACTGTGGAGGATCTGATGTCCATGGTACTGGAAGGGGCAGCAGCCGCAGACACTCAGAGAGTGGTGAGACGTCACATCCAGTCTCAGCGTCTCTTTATCCGCATAGATGCGCCGACTGGATGCAGACATCGTGGCCTTTGCGTCGTCATTATAAATCCCTTTCCTCTTCTCGTTTTCCCTGTTCTCAGGTGTGTCTGCGATGTTTTTTTTCAGTCCAACATATGAGTTTTCCCTCTTAGTTTTGGACAGCTTGGGTTCCTCCCAAAATGAGGCTGGCAGTTGTCGTTTCCTCATTGGCACCTGCTCCACCGCGTTCCCCGCCTTCTCAACACCTTGCCCCTGAGAGCTGGCCTTGTCTATCACCGTGGCATTCTGATGAATAGTTCCCACCGATTTGGCACACCTGTAGTCCGGGGATCTGTGCGTGTGGCACCTTGGGACTCTTGGGTACTTTTGAGAGAATCGTTTTAACTGTTTCTGAAGATATTTCCTGTGATCCACAGAGCGCCTGCAGGGAGCGGACTTATCTAGGGCCGCCTTTATGTCACTGGATGCCAGGTTTACGAAATTAAGCAGCGTTTTGACTTCACTGTCAGCATTTGCCATTTTTATAAAGTCTACCTGATCAGTCCATGTTACAATGTACAGCCTGATCCACAGCCTAAATCTGAGGGGGAAAACAGAATTAAATTAGACACCTTTTACGAGTAGATTACGCACAATTCATAAAAACGCCTATCCTAAAAAAAATGCGCCTTCGTCCATATTTTTGTCAGAGATCAGTAATCCTTCAGGCTACTCACCACTTCTGCTTCTCTAGAAACCACGCTCCAAGTACAAACTTCCCTCCAGACTGCAAGAGCACTTCAACAAGTTGAATGAATATAAACTCCTTGTAGTTATGGTGCTTTTCATGAACCAATCAGCGACCCCAGGCCCTTCACAATGCACCCCAATCAGCCTTCAAGCGCCCTGCTATCGAATTCTTCACCAGTGGAAATTGTTGTCGTGGAGATCTGGAAAGAGCCGGCGTGGGGATGTGATATTTTTCCTTCATTGAGAGTTGGGAAAACATCTCCTAGAGTGCAGAGTGTGCAAAAATAAAAATGAGCGTGCATTCTGCTGAAACATGCGCCTATTCTAAACTCTATAACCAGAACGCTTAAAGATTAGGTTTTAACACAGAAACCGGCCATGCCCTCCCCAAGAGTGATGTCAGATGTAAAATTTGGTGAGGGTGGGGGACCTAAAGAGTGCATAACCATGGAAAGGGGCTTGAACGCTCAAGAATCTTGTCTTTCTGTTTGCCCCCTCAATCGAGCGACACAAAGGCTGAATTACTCATTCAAACCTCGCGGGACAAAGGGAAAGGAGCTGGATAGCACTCCTGCATTTGTAGTCAAACATTTAGAGACTTAAATCGAGTCGTCATGAAGGAGAAAGAGTCGGACAAAGCCCATAGAATTGCCATCAGCAAACATTTTCCTGTGTCATATTATGGGGTCTCCATGGCTCCCTCTGGCCCGCGGACAATAGCACAAGTTTGCACACTCGAATACTGTCACCCTGCCAACGGCAACAAGGGCCCAAAACAGGACAATCCCCAGAGAAAGCATGAGCTCCACGGGGAAGGTTGCAATAGAGGAGCAAAATGGGACTGAAATGAAATGCTAATTGAGCTTCATCCCCTTATTGAAGTGGGAAAAGAGCACCTATCGTCCTACTAAAGCAGAGCAGCAATGAAATGAGATGTGAGTGAGCTGCTCCTGGTAAGTAACACCTCTTGCATGCCTTCCACCAAGAGAAATTCATTTCTTTATTCGTCTGTTTGTTTGTTTACATCTGCTTCTGCAATCCACATCACACTAAAGGCTTATTCATTCAGAGCAAACTCCAGACGACATGATTGATTGACCCATTTCCTCAGAGATGGGTTGTGTGAAGGGAGCCCTGCAAGTTTATGTGTGCCCTGGCTGGTCTATCTTTTTAGGCAGTGCATCCCCTCTCGCAATGGAGAGGCAATGGGACCCTATTGTTCTCATCTCCTCTTTTTCCCCTCACCTCACTGTTTAGCTCAATAGGCTGGTTAACAATAGGGCTTCCCCTCCCCAGGCCTGTCACCCTACTCCTGTGCTTTTGAAGTAGAGAAGAATGAGAAAAAGAAAGAGGAAGCACATGTGGCATCCATAGACGGCAAGTGTTGGATGAGATGCTTGGAGAGCATTTTATATTTGGTGGGTTGAGATGATTTATATGACCAATTTTTAAAGTTATCTATACACCTTTAACCATAAAGACAGACCTAATGAAGTCACTTCAGCAGGGAGTTGGTTTGTGTCTGTTCAAACTTTACCAGAGGTGAAGCCTGCAAAGAGTCTTCCATGTCCACTCAAGGTCATATACATATATATGTATGTATATATGTGTGTGTGTGTGTGTGTGTGTGTGTGTGTGTGTGTGTAACTGTGTGTGCATTGAGACAAACATTGTGTTTGTGCACATTGTTTCTTGATATGTGTCATGTGTACTTTCCATTGATGTTGGTTTTGTGTGCATGTGTGTGTTTGCCTGTGTCCCTGAAATGTGTGTGTGTGTGTGTGTCCCAGGTTCTATGGTCCTCAGAGATGAGATGAGATGAAAGGAAAGGGGCCTGTGACTGATCCACTCCTTCTGAACGAGGGAATTCGACTCCCCCTCACCCTCTTTCCTCACACCCTGCACTCTGTCTCTCACCCATTTTTCCATGTTGCTGTCACTCTCCCTCATTGTCTCTTTCCCTGATTTCTCTCTCTGTTTCCCCCCTCTTTCGTTCCTTTACTCTCTGAGCATGTGACCCACTTTCACCACCCACATCTCTCTCTGTCTCCCCTCTTTTACTCTCCCCAAGTCCCATCTGAAGACAGTCTGCTGAGAGTCAACCAGGAGGGACAGGAAGACAGACAGACACTCGGAGAATTAAAGGAGAAGCAGAGCTGTCTGTGATTTGATGCCTAAGTTCATTGCTATTCACCAGAAAGAACAAGTGTTTGCGAATGAACTTGTCTTAGAGATGGACTGTAGGTGATGGAGGAATGAAAGAACAAGTAAAAAGGTGTACCTGAGGTCTGCCTGCAGCTCAGAGACAGTCTTTGAGCTGCTGTTAGGCAGCTTGTCAGCTTGTTGAGTTTCTCTGCCAGAGGATCCATAGGTGGTTCAGCACGAGTTTCTGTCTCATGTTTGTGTTCATATATTTGTTCTTCTCCCTTGTGTTACACTTTTGTGTCATTCTTTTTTCTCCTACTGGACATGGGAATCATCTGGACTATTTGTATGTATGTTGAAAAGCCCTGCAACTACGCAAATGACAAGCTGTCATCATTTTAATTTGAATGTTTTTTATCATCTGGACTGGACTATTGAAGATTTGTTCATCCTTCCAAGCCATTTTTGACTTAGACTGGGTTCACACTGTACGGCCCTCACAGATGAAAGATGCTCAGAAATGGTGGTGATACATCGCACAGTGGTACAGGAACAAAGTTAAAAGATAGAACCATCTCATGACTAAAGACAGACTATGACGGATATTAAACAGCGTAAGAGTTTCAGAGGAATCATCTCAGTGTGGCTGCCTGTTGCTGCTCCAAAATCTCTGTCAGCTAGCCAACCAAGGCAATGCACCGTGAAATGACATCAGTGTGTCCATGTGGTTTTTATTTCTTTTCTTTTCAAAGAACATGAACACCACTACGGCAACGCTAACCTTTGACTCATCGGTGCATTAGCACATTAGCAGAAACCCAAGGTGGTTGAATGCCAGTGATGCGATGATGCTGTTTTTAAAGCCTGAAATACACTCAAGTGTATTTCTGTCTTCGTCAGAATGTATTCAGTGCAAAAACACTTTGTTAATCCCTGAAGGGTAACATGCAGAAAATTAATTAACTGCCAAATAAATATTGGGAGATGGCGGGGGAGGATGCCAGTCAGACCTCATAGACCCAAAAGTGTAGTGTCTGCAAAAGGAAGCTTCTACTTGCACTTCCGGCAGCTTCAAGTGCGTCCCGAGGGAGGTGGGGGACATCGAGTCTGAATGGGCCATGTTTGTTGCCTTCAGGCGGCTGACCAGAGCTGTCGCTGTAAGGTCACTGGTGCCTGTCGTGGTGGCAATCCTTGAACCCAGTGGCGGACACCTCAGGTAAGAGATGCCGTCAGGCTGAAGAGTGAGTCCTATCCAGCTCGCTTGTGGGACTCTGGCTTCACACATCTCAGCAACATCGCATGGACATGAGGGGCAGTACCTCTGGATTGGCAGACTGGGGTGGTGGTTCCCCTCTTTAGGAAGGGGGACCAGAGGGTGTGTTCCAGTTACAGTGGAGTCACACTCCTCAGCCTCCTCAGGTAAGGTCTATGCAGGGGTGCGACTGATTTTGCAAATCTCATTTCCAGGAGGAACAATATGGGTTCCGTCCTGACCATTGAACAGTGGACCATCTCTACACCCTCATTAGGGTCCTGGAGGGACCATGGGAGTTTGCCCAACTAGTCCACATATCCAGGAGGGACTCCAGAGTAGAGTCGCTGCTCTTCCACATCAGGAAGAGCCAGCTGAGGTGGCGTCTGGTGAGGATGCCTCTTGGACGTCTCCCAGGGGAAGTGTTTCGGGCATGTCCTACTGGGAGAAGACCATGAGGCAGACCCAGGACATGCTGGAGAGATAACTCTCGGCAGGCCTGAGAACAATTTGTTGTCCTCCCAGAAGAGCTGGAGGAGGTGGCTCTGGAGAGGGAAGTCTGGACCCCGTCTTCTTAGGATGCTGCCCCCACGACCCAGATCTGGATAAGCAGAAGTTATTGGATGGATGGATGGTTACATTTTGGGGCAGTTCTATGTCTTTTCATCAACCCCAAACCAGAAAAAGTTTTGATTTTGACATTAGTGTCCTGCCCAAAGTTTCCTTGAGCAGGACACCCACTCTAAAGTGCTTTGTAGGACCTGGACACACTACGAAAGTGCAAGACAGTTTTACCAAATATGATGAATTTAATTTGTTATTTTGTCTCATTATCCCCACGTATGGCTGAAAGTCTGCAGCAGTCTGTGGTCGTCATTGTGACGGCCTTTTTGAATTTTCCACACATTCTCTATTTGAGACAGGACAGGACTGCAGGCCAGTCCAGCACCTGTACCTTCTTCTTCCTTAGACCAGCTTCTGTAATGTGAGCAGAATGTGGCTTGTTGAAAAATGCATGTTTGTCCCTGGGACAAGGTGTCATGTTGAAGGCAGTGTGGGTTGATCTAAGACGCTGTTCTACAGTTTCGGTCCTGGAGGGCCTGTATGGTTTAGATTTTCCCTGCTCCAACACGCCTGATTCAAAGGAACGGATCATTAACAGACTTGCGCCGACCTTTTTGACAAGTTGATGAGTTCTCCATGGTCTTCTCTGGACAAAGAGTCTCCACTTATGTCAAACATACCTTAAGCTTTTGATTTAGAGATGTAAAGCAAGATTATTAAATAATGTTTCTCGATACAATGTATACATAAGAATCACTCCATTTTTTAATATATCCCAGCCAGTCCAAACATTTTCTGTTTGGTGGTTGTACATGTCTACAACCAAGGGCACACTGAGAATAGTCTGATAATAATTTTCTCTTTTCTACATGATTTTCCAAGTCAAAAGAAAGCAGAAACTGGTATTTTGTGGCCTAGTTATTGTATGTGAAGTCCAGGTACTTTAATTCAAAGTCCTTCCACAGTCATCAGATGTTGGTGTTTGTGCTGCTAACCATTATAGAAACCAGTCTAATAAAAGCAAATCACAGGCTCATTGTCAAACAAGCGATCAATTAGCCATCTGTTACAAAACATTAGAGCTACTCCCAGTCTTCTGACTGGACCGTTAGCACATTTAATGAGATTCAGTCTACAGTAAAACACACTGATCTCATGAGAAAATGCAAAGCGCTTTCACAAAAACAGCTGCATCCATACTGACATGCAAATTACAGAATGACAAGAATGCCTCAAGAAAAAAGGAATGCAACAGAAAACAGGAAGTGAAAATATTCTTATGCAAAATTAAGAATATATTTAGAATCATGTTAATTTATGTGTCAATCTGTGTATATGTATTGTCCATATAGTATACTGTACCATTATATACAAATGTTAACATACCCCCCCCACCCACCCCATTTCTGTTTTGTATGACTATTTTTCCTGTTAAATTTTTACTTTTTAAAGTGAAAGCACTTGTTTTAGCTGTGAGCCAGTCACATTTAAGAGTTTACCGCTTTCTTTCATTGACTGCGTTACTTGTTTGAAGAAACCACTTGGTTCATCACTAACTATTTAACCAGTCACCTGTTTTTGAACACTTTGGAACAGGAAGTTCAGTGTTATCTACAGAAGTCAGATGAAACACTTTTCTTAAACAGGGTTCTCAAGTGAATGTGTAAGAAAACTGTTAAATCTTCTCTCGCTCTAGTTTTCTGTGGGTGAAAGGGCAGAACAGAGAGGAACAGATGTGCTTCAGAATTTAGTTTGCTCAGTAAAGATGCAGCTTAACCTGCTCTTGCTTTTTGGACTCTTCTCTGTATTTTTTTTCACTAGCATTGCAGATTTTGTACAATTATTTTTCTAACTGGAAACACTAAAGAGTATTAGGGGGCAAAGATTGTTGAAAAACGAAGTAATAAGACTTCGGCCTCGTATAAGGACGATTAGCAAGATCCCGCACACGAGTCAGGATTGAAATATACTCACTGGTGTGAGTTGAGACTAGAGGGGAGCTGCTAGCAGGATAGCATGCTAGCCTTGCTGCTTTTGGATTAGTCAGTTCTGGGTTTTTTTTGCTTTCCACGTCCTGTGCATTTGAGTTTGGTTGCTATTAGTCTGTAAATAATTCAACAAGTTGATGCAATGCATTCTGGGCATTCTATCAATGATGTTGTAACTTTTCACGGCAATCGGTAAAGATATTGATGAAATGCTGCTAGAAGGTGCTGCTCCTTGTTGGTTTGTTTAGTTTCCAGTTTAAAGACTGTGTCTTTGCTTTTGTGTCTTAACTGATCTGTTTGATTGCTGTGTCAACTTGTGGGAAAGAGCTCACAAAAATGTTAATTAATATGATAGACGTAAAATGTCTTGATCACATCAGTGCAACTAAATGACCAACAAGCTCCACTTTTACACAAACAACACACTCAGCACCTCGTAGCTACCGTACGTGTAAAACTGGGGTCACGACCATCATAACTTGGATCACTGTGGGATGCACTGGTGCACACCCCAGTCACAAACACTGACCTCAGTTCAGAGCTTGTGAAACTTAATGCGTTTCCAGCCATTCACATGCTGAAAAGTTAACCATAAAAGTTAAAGATCAAACAGCTAAAGTGCACTACGCCTGCATCTCAAACAGGAAGTTTGGTGCAAGTCGGTCTGAAACATTTTTACCTTGATCATGTGATGGAAGGTGGGGCTCCTGCGCCTGCTGCACAGACAGCATACGTACACCTTCCTCTGGTCTTTAACACCAGAGCCATGCAGGCTTGTGGAATCACCACAGCATGCTCTGCTTTGCAACACAAATAAACATACTGTAGTAGGAGGATTTTCACTAATGTGATAAAGGTGAAGAGGTGAGTTGTTTAAATCTGGCTTCCATATAACCAGTGTTGACCTAATAAGCCTTATATGTCATAGTAGTCAGCGTTCCTTTAACAAGAGGTGCCACATCCTCTTAAATGACTCACACTTTGACCCCATGATACTTCTCACTTCACGTCGTCAAACTACTGTTAACACTGGTAAATTCTCCATCTCCATATATCTTAGCCCATTTCAGTTTCTCAACCTGTGAAGAGGATGGAGGGATCTTCTTTCTGTTTCTTTCCCCCCATTAGGCTGTTAATATTCAGGCCATGTTGTCTTCACGCCTGCTGCCCGCCACTCACTCCCCAGACGACGAATCAGCCGGCGTTGATTAATTTCAGCCTATTAGCACCCCTCGTTTCCCTCCCCTAGCTCCGCCCAGGTTAAATCCCGGTGCACACCCACGTGCATGCTCACAGGCAGGGGGTGCTGCTGGATGAGCGATGGAAGAGAGGTTGCCAGGGAGCCAGTTGTTGTCAGAACGATATTAATGAGTGCACTGCTCTGGCCCTAAGAGTGTGTGTGGGTTGTGCATGCCAACATGTTTTAAGTATAATTTTGGGCTTTTGTTTGCCAAGTAAAGGCAGGTCATGTGTGTGTGTGTGTGTGTGTGTGTGTGTGTGTGTGCTGTCAGTTCCATCCGTACATCCAAGGATACATGCTTGTAGAGATTTTAGTATGTCTGCCTGTAGTTGTGTGAGATATCCAGCAATGCCATGGCATGAGGGACATGGGCTTATGTGTGTGTTTGTGTGAATGAGTGTGTGTGCACTCTGTGGAGGCCTGTCCTAGTTTCCTTCCCCTCACCAGGGAGCCTGAGGATCCAAGGACTGACGCACATCACCTGACAACCGCCCCACTGCTCCATGGCCTGCGCTGTGTGTGTGTGTGTGTGTGATGGATATGGAGTGTCTGAATTTGTGTATGTGTCACAAAGTGTACGTGTGTGATGGAAAGGGATGTGAAAATGCGTTTGTAAATCCATCAGTTGGCGCGTCATGGCATGTGTGTTGACATGCATTTGTGTTAGCAGAACGTCCACGGTGCAGGAAGACAAGCGTTTTGCTGAGCTGACCTCTGGAGACGTGCACGCGTACCCCGAGGCAGCGTAGAGGAACGTTAAACGCTGCGTACTTAACCTCAGTGCAGACTCGGGACGTGTGTGCTGAAGTACATGACCTGGGATGAACACAAACATGAGGTTATTAACGACACATGCACCATCAAACGTCATGTCATCCGACAGTTTATTTCAGATTTTGGTAAGAACATTGTTGTCTTCCAGGACACTTCAGATACAAACGTCTTTGAAGAACTGGTCTTTTGAGAGCTGGTTTATCTCTGTAGCCTTCTGATTTGATGATATATATGTTCTAAGTTTGTAGTTAGTTCTCCAAAGCAGCCGACAGCAGCTTTGGAAACACTTTTGCAGGACAAGAACCAGTTTTAAAGCTGTTAAATTTAGGAATAACAGCAGTCCACTTCACATACATCCCAATAATCAAACCCGCTGCATTATTAGAGATCTTTTGTTGCTGGTAATATGTGAAAGGTTACATGAGGCTGCTTTAGTAAATATTTAAATGGCACAAAGTGCATTGAATTTAAACGTAGTGCAAATATTAACTGAATTATTTACATCATCCAGCCCTATTTTATCTTAACAGGATTAATCAAGTAAGATTATTGTGACAGTAAAAACTTCTACAGGAAAAACAAAACAAAACAGTCCCCATCTGTAACCAACATTACTGTTAAATAAGAAAAGTTAAATTATATTAGTTTTATTAAAATAAAGTAAACATCTCATTGCCTTCATCAAAGATCTTGTAGGTGACCTTTAAATTCACCTGTAAATGATTAATGGGATTACTTTGAATCCAACTGTATCGTTATTTGGCTGTAAAACTCTAAAATGTTCTGTTCCTGAACCGTCTGACGTGTCCCTGCAGAGACGGTCTCAACAATCTGGCTGCAGTTTTTATTTATTTATCTGATCCAGCAGATAAATGTGTGTATAGCAGAGCTTAAATAAATGCATAAATACAATGCTGGCAGCGCCAAAGGGGTATTTTACTATTTTTTAATAAAGACTGTTTGTTTTTTGTTTTTTTTCTTGACTTGAGAGGTGTATTCTTCGTTTTCAAAGAGTCTTTGTTCTCTGATAAACAGAGTCATGTTTTTGTTCTCAGTTTCACTTCTGTTTGTAAAAAGAGCAACAACAAAACATTTAATCTTCACTTCATTTTCTTCTCCACGCCTGTTAAACCTGTCACCAATCGTGATGACAACATGACATGATGCCAACATTTCAACTTTGAACTTGCCTAATTTTGCACAACTAGCTTTGGTGCTGGATATCAGAACAAAAAATAGATTCGTCAGAATACTGTAGTTGTTGTTGCATTAAATTGTGCATCAGATGTTCAAAAAAAACCCCATATATGATGCCTATCTGGTCACAAGTACACAGCTCTCTCACTCACTGAATGTCACTTGCAGTAATACACCTGTATGTGGATTTTCTGTGTTGCTTTTCACTACAATCAACAACTCAACAAGAAACTGATTGCACTCAACTGCAGCTAGCTGCAAGCACACTTAATGTTGCTAAAGTTGCCATGGTGAAGCTGTTTAGTTTTTAGATTTTTGGGAGGCAAAAGGATTTGAAGCTCTTCTAAGGACACGATGAGCAGTTGTAGCTCAGAAGGATGGAGGTTGTGGATGGTAATGTAGAGAATCAAGCAGGAGGTTGATGACCCAGCAAACACATTGTGCTCTTGCAGCTGCGTAGCTGCGGCGTCTGGTGTCAGCGCTTTGTTTGATCCTGACAACTCTGAGCTTGTAGGACCTATTTTTAAAAAATGTGTGTCCAGACTAGGGCACAAACGTAACTGGAGAAAATGGGCAGAAAATGACTTGCTTAGACATTTGTTACCAGTACTGTCCCAGTATGGCGCTGGTCATAATGATGCACCAACACATAACATGAGAAGGCCATTAGGCTGCTGCACTTTTACAAAGAGCTGGACGGTACGGCAAAGATTTAGGCTAAAATAGATTTCTTCATTTTAGCTGTTATGAGTTAATTCCGGTGTCACTACGAATGACATGAAAAAGGCAGAGAAACGTCCACGGATGTCCAGAGAGGATAACTGTCCCCACAAACCTCTGAGGAATAAAACTGCCAAATCCATAAAACACTATCCTATAAAAATTTATAATGTGTTAGATGTGAAAATGTTAGCAAAATGAGCCTTTTATTTCAAGTTATAACCAAGAAAACCATGACATTACCATCAACAAACTTTATCAAGCATCTTCTTAATGATAATAATGTATATCATCATGATCAAAACATTCTTATTTGCTGAATAACTGTCCAGTTCTATGTTTGCATAGATATTAGCTTTTATATTAAGTCTGAAAATATGACTAATTTCACCTTTAAAGACGCATGTTCTTTGTTAAGCAGTATTATAGTATTAGCATTATATTAGTAGTATTACACCTTGAATAATTGCCCAACTCCAAGAAAAAACAAAAAACTGTGTTTTCATGAAAAGGAAACCAAAGTCAAACTCATTTATGGTCTAAACTTCCATCTGAACTTGAATTAGCCATCTGTCTCTTCAGAACTTTGATGCGCTCAATTTGACGAGGGTGAAGGGTCACATTTGATGATGCGTAAAATATCCATAATCGCTTATTCTAACTCTCCTGTGGACACTTGAGTCCATACCTTATAAGAGGCTGATGGCATATTCATAGACACACAGGCCTATAGGCGCACACTCGCCGGCCTGTGTGCTTTATTAGAAAAAACTGTCATGAATTTCTTATAGGCTGCTAATGCTGTGTGATACATTAGAATCTGAACACATTAAAGTTTTAAACGCATCCTAGATTGGCTGAGACAAAAGGATTAGGAGGAGTTTGGGAGGAAAGGAGACTTTAAAGCAGGTCATGGTTGTTTAGGTCTGAACGCTTTGCTGTTAGATTTTATAAGTCAGTGAGATGACATTTCCTACTTCTTCTGACAGCTCAGGAACGGAAATGAGGAAACGAAGTGACAAAGAATTAAAAGAATTCCAAGTTCATGGAAGACGGGCCTTCAGGGATGGATGCGGTGCTCGGCTAAATGAGATGAGCTGTAGATCAGCCCTTCGGGTGCATTTTCAATAATTCAGTAGTTCCGATCTTCAGTGCTTTGCATCTGGAGGGTTTCTGACTCTGACCCTCCCAACTCTCCCTCATAATATTGCTGAACTGCAAATTTAGAGTCTGAGTGGATTTCGTTCGTCCCTCTCCTTCGTCTTCTGCTGACCTTCGAGTTTGGCCTCCTCCCTATAGAGCCCTGCCTCCCACATGAAGCAGACTTTAACGCGCTATGTGTGTGTGTGTGTGTGTGTATGGGGGGGATGCATCAGCGTTGGTGTTTCACATATGGGAGGTCGTGACCCCACATCCGTGAGAACACTTGTCTTCATCTGAATGATTACATATTAACACTGTGGACACACACAGCCATTGTGTGAATGGTCCTTTGACCCCCAGTAAGCAGCGACTTGTTCTCCCAGTGGTTGCAGGGTCCTCGCTCACTTCATTAACACAGCGTATCAGAGCCTCCTTCTCACCTCTCAGCTCATCTCCTGCCTTCTCGCTGCCCAGAGGTGCAATTAGTGCCATCTTGATGCTTTAATAATACCTGATTTTCTTGTTTTTGTTTTTGTTTATACAGGTAAACGGCTACAGGAGTGGGTGTGTGTGATTCTGTGCCTCTTCCTTTTCATCATCAATTTCACCTTCCTCCTCCTGCACTTCTCCACCGTTCACATCTACAAGATCATCCTCGGCATCGGTGAGGTGGCTTTCAGAAAGTGAAAGAACAGAAAAATGAGCAAACTAAGATAAAACTGGTTTCTGTATAGACATGGATCTGAAGTTACAAACACATCATGAGTAGAGATGCGGCTCTGAATTCTTAAAGGTCTTACCTGCCATATTTGATTGGGGCTGATGATGTTTTTTTTTCCTTTTTAAGCACCCTACACATGGATTAGCTTTGTGACCTTTGGTATTGCCGTAGCCCTAAAGCGATTTTTCTGTCCCTTACAGGCACTACGAATGTCTGTCTTTAGCTTTTTTCTGTTTACAGTGATCAAAGACGTGTTTTTCAGTGAATGCATCTTCGAAACAGCTTTGTGCTGAGAAAGAAAAAGTTCTAAGTAGTGTCCGCGGACCCCTAGTGGTCCGTGGTGTAATTGCAAGGGGTCCGTGGGTCAGTGACAATAAAATATATATATTTTAAAAAGA
>JBAMYA010000015.1:9015479-9029497 GCA_037176975.1 Arrhamphus sclerolepis | reverse complement strand
CTGATGTCTCTCCCTCTTTACATTGTGTTAACAGACACCTGAATGCTCCAGACCAACAAACTGCCCAAACATCTGCTTTTATAGAGGTCTGCTCAGCTGCTGATGATCTCTTCATCAAGGGGTGATGATTAGAAACATCTGGTTGCAACTTACTCTCTTAAATCCAGTGGAAGCAGTATAAGGATATACTTTGCATTGCCCGTGTGACTTTTTTTCTCCTCTTCATTTTTGTTCAAAGAACAATGGTATAATGAGATGAAATATTTTAGTTTGTATTTGTATAAATTAGGTCCCACTGTGATCATCTTTTTTTTTTCCAATTACTGTCATAGCACTCATTATTACTTATATTATATTACTTGGGTCCAATATTAAACTAATTTGTTTGCAGAATCCTCCACTAGATGGCAATGTACTTCCACCGTGCTCCAGCCCATCACATGCAAATATCCAATATTCCTACACACTGAGAATGAAAGAGAAACCCAGATTGTAATGATAAAGGCAGTGTGAGCTAATTTTAGCTGAACCACAATATACCGTAAATGGAAGAGTGATTCAAAATCTCTCTTTCCTTTGTTTCAAATGGCTCTGTTTTCTGAGAGATGCAGTATAAATATCTTTGCAAGGATGATAACGCTGAACGACTACGGTAATTATATTAAGAGGTTTTCTTATCAGAGTTTATAAGGGCTATGATGTATGTTGTGCCAAATTGCTGGTTGTTGGAATGAGTTGAGGTAGCAGGAAGGAAACAGGAGGATGTAGTGCTTTCTTCTTGTCAGATAATCAATACTGGGACAGACTGTGGGAGAGAATGTTAAGCTGAACCTGCTGGGCAGGCTACATGGCAAATGCAGCCTTGTTGTATCCCTCAGAAACTCTAAAAAAATATCTGCATTGGGCTGTGAGAATGCAGTTTGACAGCAGCTCCGGATTTTCCACTCTAAAAGTCATCCGCAGCCTTTTGTATGAGCTCATCCCATTACTGTCTGTGGAGTGCTTTTTGATAGGCAAGACATGTGATAAATGCTCAGAAGCAACAAAAGGCTTTGGAGCTGGTTGCTGAATCCACTGATCTTAATCCAAATTTGTCTGAATAATCGGTTTAGAAGCTATTTGTGTTATTTGGAATAAGAAGGCTGTGACACAATTGGCACTCACTTCTGCTATTTAAACCAAAAACTGTTTTTTTTTCTTTTTTTTCAAGCAGAGGACAAGTCACATGGGTGCAATAAATTGTTGTAAATTTCAGAAATACGAATAAGCATCAAAAATGACACACTGCCTTGCTGGGCAGTCTGCATGCTAAGCAACAAAGGTTTATGTTTTTTCCCTCCAAATTAACTCAGTTCCAGTTTGTGTTGATTCGTTGTTACATTAAGCCGCGGAAATTCTCTAGCAGTTTCTTAAAACTCAATACCTTCAGGCCTTGTGTTTTGTTTACTGAAAGATGTGACGTGTAAGACAATGTGAAACACTGAAATGCAGCAGATGCTCACATATGAAGTCCAGGAACTGGCCAAAGCCAGTGTTTACAGGGTTTGTCATGTAATCACTATATCAATTAATTGTTCCACCAAAGCAGACCAATTATCCATATAATAAACACAAAATGCAGTTCCCAAAATAATAAAAAAAAACACTACCTTATCTGTTGTAATAAGGGACACCAGGATGACCACTTCTAATTTTTGTTTCCACTGTCAATCAACCGTTTGAATGTCACGTTGGCTCTTCTGGTACCAAGTATGACTGTGGGGTAATTTCATAACTGTGCCCAGTGAAGACCACCAACGTTATTATGCAACTCTCCTCTTAAAAACTACCCATTTCTATCCCATTCTTTGCTTTCTGCCCCCACGGCATCATTTCTCATAAACTATATGAGGCAATGAGGATAATTTATAAATCTCATCTTAAAAAAAATTTAAAAAAAGAGAGGAAAAAAATAATGTTGGAATTGTCTTTTGTTGTGGCGCATTAAGCAGTAAATGCCAGGTTACATCAGGATTGTTTGTCTCTGCCTACTTTGGGTCATTGGAGCAGAGAGAGTTCTAGCAGGCACTCAGCTCATCAAACATGGGCATGGCAGTGCTTTCAGTCGGTAGGCGTCTTGCACTCTCTCCCCACTTTACTTTAATCCAGTCCAGTACGCGCCATCCTTACGCACTCGCCTCCACGCTTTAGTGGGACTCTACTTTTTTAGAAGGACCTGTGCAAACATGCATAACACAAAACATACCACCCTCCCTCCCCCCCACCCCCAAATAAATAAATAAATAAAACACCAAAAACAAACAAAGCCTGTGCTGACATTACCAGCTCCTTCGTAACCACATGACCTGCCTACAGTGTTTTGGATGGGGAGGAGGTGGGGAGGGGGAGGGGGAGGAAGGGGGGCGGGGGGGGGCACACTTTTCTGAGAAGCACAGGGTGAATTTGTTTTGAGCACACGCTGTCAGGATGAGCTGATGTGAGCGCTGCATCAAGTGTGCGGCGGTGATGCGCCCGTATAAAACAGCCCGCTGTATTTTGGCACAGAGGGGGATGCATCACTTTAACCCACGGCTCTGCCCTCCGGACTCGCCCATGCACTGTTCAGCCTAGATAAGTTGAGGGGATGTGCGATGCCATTGCGAGGAATCCTGCCACGCGATATTCTTGAAGGTCCCTCTCTCTCTCTCTCTCTCTCTCTCTCTCTCTGTGCCTCTCGCTCTCGCTCACTCTCTTGTTCTCTCTCCCTTCGTTTTATTTATTTATTTATTTATTTTATTATTTCCTTCAACTTCGATGGCTTGAGTGGCCCATTTGGACTCATGCTTGCAGCCGAGGAGGGATGTAAGGTACGGGGCCATCTACCGCCCTCACATTGCGCGGAGTAGCGGCGTGATTCGGGTCGCTATCTGAGTGCCACTGAGAAAGAGAAGGGGGGGGGAAGAAAGAAAACTACTTTCGAAATGTGAATTATCGAGATTTGCTCTTCACTCCACTGCCTCGCTTGTCCTATGCTATCGACAACGGGATTTCAAGAGGAAAATTATTGTGGCATAAACTATTTCTGGAGACGCCTGTCACAGATATCCCCGCTGAACTGGACGGGGTGGATGGTTATTTCCCGAACAGTTCAAGCCTATGTATACTGCATTCATTTGTTGGAAACGCTGCCTATTATCCCCGAGAACAGCGCAAGAGGAATGCTGGTCCAAGATCTAATGCCATTTACTTTAAGTTTTTGGCCTTTTTTCTTCGGTCATTGCCTTCTCTCACTGTTTTTACTTTCATGCCAGGTAAGCAGCATCAGGCGCATAAGAGCAGGTCGTACAAATGTAACTTGTAGTCTATTTATTGATAGGTATATGCTGTGGGACTAACAGCTTCATATGTGCTCATCACGCTGCAGTGAACATACTATGCTTTGCTTGTGTGTTTATGGCATGTTAGGGTCACCACTCCAGGGCACACCTGTGTTTAGGAAATGCTGCCAGCCATGCATGTGTTTTCTGCTTCCAAAAAGCTTGTGAAATACATCTATGCACAAACGCGCACACAGACACTCAGCTCTCTTGTAGTGGGAACATGGAGTAGCCAGTTGAGCTTTTATGATAACAACATTCCCACCAGGATCCCTGCAGCAGGCATATGTTAGTGATGAGTATTCTAACCTTTGCCCCACGCTGCTGCCTACAGATAGTGATGAGCTGATGTTCACACGCACACAGTGTTGCCAGGGTTCATGTGTAATGTGATCTGCTTGAGTTTCCAAGTCCACCCACGCACACGCCTCGGGGCAGCCTGCTGCCCACTCTGCTGGTGGGTGGTTTCTTACAGGGAGCTGGCTGCAGCCGCCGACGTGATACTATTCTGCATGTACTACACTTACAGCGGCCCCAGTGACAACAACACTGTGATGAGAAAAGAATGCTGAGAGGATATCCACAGTAACTGAGAGGCCGCTGAGTGTTTGAGCGTCACTGTTTATGCTGCACAGTGTTGTGTTGATGCTACGTCTGTGTAATGCAACCTCTCTTCTCTTTCTCACCATAAGGGAGAGCTCCAGAAGACATGTTCGCAGGCTGTGGCGGAGAAAGTTAGTGAACAGTGCCAGTTGGCATGTCACTGTAGGAGATACCCTCCCCTCCCTCCGCCACCGCCTCCACCACCTCCCCCTCGGCTACTGGGAACCACAGGTAAGATTTCGAGCTCACCCTCCCATGTTTCACATGTCTCCTTTCAAGTCTGTCTGTTTCTGTCTGTGCTCTCGGCCCACAGTTGGATCTTTCTCCTAAGCGTGTGTGCAACTAGTCTGAAGAAACTGTTTTGTGCCATCAACCTCCTGAGATTAGAGCTTGGGTGCCCGTGCATGGGCACAGCTTTGCAGTCATGCATCTGTGCCTGTAATAGAGCCAGCAGGATGTTGACAGCTGAACACAAGACTAATTTATGCCAGGTCTGACCTTGGGGAGTACCCAGCTGCCTGTGAAATCCATGCCTGCTGGGCTGCAATTCTTAGTGGTTCAGTGGTAGGGTTTCCCCGGGAGGACCCCCTGATTAGAGCACAGATGAGTTAATTAAATTAGCCAATTAAGATAAAGATAATGGTCTAATGAAACAACCCTGTAGTTCCAGCTTTGTTTTGAAGTTGAGCTGGCGGCATAAAGTTTGTGGGTGTACGTGCGTGTGTTTATGCCCGTACACAGCAAGCAGGTACTGTACAGTATATCTGCATTGATCTGTTGCCTGTTGTGGCAGTCCTTCCTTTCCACGCCCTTTTCGTGTTACTGTGAGATGGTAAATCCATTGACAGATAGGCAATCATATTTTGCCGGCCTGCTTGCCTCATGCTGAAAGTTTATATGATTTGTATATCATCTCAAGCACCTTAATGAACAGTGTACTGAAATATGGGACAGGCCTTGCTGATGATGCAGCCTTTCTGAGCTATTACTGTGATAGTTTAGAATTACTCACCCTCAGCCCTTAATATTATGAGGAAAGAGGAGTACTTAATCACTGAGGAGTGAGAAGGTTTTAATCAATCATTTCCAAAGATTTTTTTCAGTCTGGTCAATGTGGATGGATTACTTATTTCCCCTGACTCACCATGTGTGTTACTCAAGAATCAAGAGTTATAGACCCTTCTGTTATTGTAGTCAAGATCTCAGCATGAGTGCTGCCATGGCCACCTGACTCCAAGCAAAAGTGGGGGTGTGAGTGCCTGTTTTGTGACCAATGAACGCCTCGCCTCATCTATGGTATTTGAAGCCTTCATAAATAGCAGCATGTTAGGATAAATCTGATAAGGTGACCAATTCCTTGTCGTATCTAACATTACACAGAATAATTTCCAGAGGTAGAGACACCATGAATAATTGATTTAAAGAGAGTTATTTTTTTCCGTGTAATCTGTGGAGACACATTTTATCTTGATATTCTCTGTGTAGCCTAATTTGCAGAGCTCTTAGTGCTGAAATATTGCTTTAAACTGTTGTCTTTGATAATGCATTGAATATGCATGGCTAACACGAAAACTGGGACAATGACTGAGACTTCATCTATCGTCTAAAAGTAAAGAAAATTGCCTGTTAAATTAGAGTCTGTGCTAAAAATGGCATGTGAGGTTCCTTCAAAGGAGTGTGCTTTTATCACAATGAAGTAGATCCTTACCACTGACTGAATTAAATCCTACAGCCGTTGACAAAACGCAGGATTAAAATGGAAGTTTGGCTGAGAAGAGGTTTTAAATTCACAGTGACTTATGACGTGGCTGCAGAAATGTGCTGTGCTGGAAAATTAGAAGTTACTAAGTTTTTGAAACTCCTGGACTTATTCAGTTAAGATAACACGACATGCTACGTGATGAGTTTGCTTCTATACATATTGTTGAAAGTATTTTCTAGGGTGGATTCAGTTGCAACATACCTGCATTCACATAGATACGCCCATGACTAAACTGAATTAGAGATGTTGGGAGACCAACAGATGCTGCAGAAATAAAGGAGAGAAGTTGCTGATGCACATAATGTTATACAACGTTCCTGGTGAGTAGTCCTATTCCACAGAACCAATGTGGAAATAGCAGGAGGTTCTTGCAACAGTAATTGGTGTAGACAAGAGTGCTGGTGTAAGGAAGGCTGACAGGACCTTAAATGATTCATGGTGTCGGGTTGGATATCTTTGAACGGTGAACCTAAGACCTACAGAACAGGCGAGGACACAGCTACTTCCCATCTCAGAGAGCAGGGAAGAAAATCACCTCTATGTTCTTCTGATATTGTGTTGTGTAAGAGTTGAGCCAAGAATCAAGCAACTGTTAACATGACTCAGGTCATTTTGTATGATTCAAGCACAGTATGAGTTTTTTTTTTGTTTGTTTTTTGCTTTGGTTTAGTGATGGTGGAGTGGGGTATTTGGCATACTTAATTGTGTTCATTGTGATCTCTTCTGTATCTGTACCTTTCTCCTCCTTGCCTCTTTTTTTGTCCATCTTCCTTCCTTTTTTTTTAAGTGGCAGAGCCCATGGTGCCATTGTTGAGGCCCTGGTGGATGGAGATGGACATTATAGTGCTTGGGACAGTGGGCTGTGCTTCACTTGTCTTCCTCCTCTCAGCCATCATCATCTGCTATAAGGCTATCAAAAGGTTAGTTGTTACTCTTTGTTCTTTTCTGTTTTAATAATTTGTCTCCAAAATAATTCAAAATGATGACAAATTGGAAGATAAACCAAAAGCAGACGGGTCCCTCCGTGTTTTATTTTCCTTCTTTGCTGGAGTAATGAAGGAGAATACAGGACATACACATTAAATGAACAAATTGCATTCTTAATGACTAATTTTGTTGTTGATCAACTTCTGTGCCCTCAGTAAACTTCAAACCTGAATTTTTAGATGAAGATATGTGTCATCTTTCTTAGGAATAGGTCAGTTTTAGAAAATATTTAGCATCCACATTAGAGAAAGAAGCTTCCTCATGCTGTTCCTTTATTGACACTATTTACAGTGTTAAGAATATGTCACAAAATGACAGTTGCATAGTGTACTATGGCTTTTAATAGGATTAAATGGCCAAAGCAGCCACCTGTCTTTTAACTGCCAGGACCCCTCCATGCGTGGAGTTATGGTCTGTTTACGAAACATAGACAACAGTCACCAAAAGCCCGTTTAAAAGGCGTGTGTTTTCTTCTTTTGATGTACACCCAACATTTGAGAAGGATCCAGTGGTTTTCAATAAGATTTAAGTCAAATGAGGAGGGATGTCAGGTCATTGTTTGACTCTTTGAAGCATTTGCTGACGTGCTGTTCAGTGGGGTCTCAGAAGTCAAGTCACGTTTTAAAGCTAGTGACATACGCCAGGTTTTGCATATCAGGACAATAAAACATAGTTTGGTCCTCACCAGACCTCAAAATGAGGTAGCTTCAACATTAAATGAACCACACATAACATATTACATATGACCAACTGAACAAAAACAAAGGAAAACATGCTGAAAAATAGTATTAAACCTAAGCACACCCCACAACTCAACAACTTACAAGCATTCATGTTGTGATACATAAAACCCTTAAATTAAAAAAGACGTTATTAACTTTTGAAAATGACTGTACGTGACAAAGCATTGTTCTGTATGAGGACCGCATCCTTATTGAAGGCTGCAGACTTCTTCTCGCACTGCTTCTTGGAGAAAGCACCCTTCAGAAACTGGGAGCAGGCTTGGAATTTAACTTTTAGTCCATTCTTAACCCAGAAGGGCTCAACTATGTCACCGTTAAAGAGAGCACGCCCTAGCAGGACTCTACCTACCTCGAGCCTGACTTGAAGAGGTGCCTCATACCCATCAGTGAGTTATCCACCACAGGCTCATCCATCCGCTCAATCAAAAGTTATACTGGCGGAGTTTCAGCTTTCTTTGCTTAAGACATCAAGAGAAGCTCTTTACACAGTGGTCTCTTGGTTGCTGTTTTGGAATTTTGCTTGCGTTTTAGAAATGAATTCACTCATTTTTCTTCTATGCTTCAAGTAAGTTTCACCACTGTTGACTTTAAACTTTTGCCAGGAAATCACATCTCAGAGCTTTCACTATTTGCATCTGACGCGTTGCATTCTTGTGGAAATCATTTGGCAAAGTTGACTTTTCATTGTCAGTCAAATCTCCCTTTTTGGCTTTTTTTTTTTGCCTGAGGTAAGGAAGCCACCCAATGTTATCGGTCTTTTGGGGTCGCACTAAGGACAGAGGTTACATAATTAAAGGTGTTGGGAAGTCTGAGGGGATTACCTGCAGCACTGAGTCATGCAGCAGCATCCTATTCTTGAAATTGATTAACTAAAGTGCATGATGACCAAACAGTCCTGTGTTGTTGTAATTTACATAAGTGTCCAAAGCGTTTGAGCCAGTTTATGGATGTGAACGCAAGAGGTAAACAGAAGTATCCCAAGACACAGGCGTTAATGTATTTCTTCTCATTTGGTTCGTCATCTTTCAGATTTTAGCCTGGAGTACAGGTTTTGGTATGTTTAAGCAGCATGGTGTCACACGTGCACTCTGACATCCATACGAAATGTGCGCTGACGTCTCACAAATGTTTGCTTTTATTGTTCAAAGCAGGAGATACATCTGTGGACTCATGCATTTAAACATATATACATACACACACACATCATTTTGGTGTGTTTACACACAATGAAACATGGGATATGCATAGACATTTATATGGCCATATATAAAATAGGCTTGTTTACTAAAATAGAAACTATTCTATATATTATTCATGAATCTCTAAAAAGATTTAGTAACATATCTTGTGATTTTTATGGAACTATGCTAAGCTTGCAAGCCAGATATGGCTTCCCTCATCAGAACTCTATTTCTCTTTGCTATAAACAACAAATAGGCAAAGTCAGGCAGTGGAAGTAATGGGTGGTTGGCTGAGGAATTCATTATGGCAATTCTCCAGCCCCCTGTGTAGCCAAGGGGCAATTTCTTTTTTTTTTTTTTTTTCTTTTGGGTGGAGGGGGGGGCACCTTTTTTAATGCAGCAGTGGTAAGAAAGTGTTGATGTAATACGGGCTCTAGCCCCAGACCCAAGTTATTATTTATGAATTAATTTGCGCAGTCATTCAGTCGCAAGCCGCATCTTTTATACATGCAAGCAGGTCGTGTCCTGAAGCGCAGCGGGCTCTAGACTGCAGACTTTATGCCATGCCAAGCTATCCTCAACTCTGAATGAGGAGGGAAATGTACACAGATTCAGACTGGACTCATTTGACATTGATTAGTCACTATCCAGTAGTAGAGAAAGCTGGAGAAAAATGAGACTCCTTTAACTTCTTGTCATGGACGGTCTAGTCATCCATCATTCCCGAGAGGAAGGGAGTGGAAACAACACAGCGAAAAGGACAGATAAAATGTTGTCCAAAAGCAAGCAAAGGCAGAAATTGAGCATTAAGTCAATAACAATGTGAGAAAGGGTTTCTCAGTGAGAAGAACTCAGCCAGTTATATATAGGTCTTCCAGCCCCTCAGTGCTTCGGGCTTTCCCAGTGAAAATCAGCTGGCTGGGAGCCAAACCCTGTGCGCCACAGACAGTAGAAGACCCAGCTCTGCAGGTCCCAGCCCTCCTGGCCTTTAGTTATTTTCTACAATCTTTGTCTGCCAGTCATCTGTCAGAAGCAAAGGGACTGAGAAGAAAAAAACACTTCCATACAATTCTATTCAGAATCCACAGCACCAGGGAGCAGGGTTTTTGCGAGCACAGAGACGAGGATTCAGACACATGCTGCGTTTCAGTGTTGCTGTGCTCTCCAAAGCAAAAGACATGATGCTGCAGTCCAGGCAGTCAGCCATCCGAGGAGCCAAAACAAATAAAACTCAAACCAAGTGACTAATGAATGCTTTTCGCAATCACTTACCGCTCTGGGAGGCTTGTCCGAAGGCACATAATACATCACTGCCAGTCCTGTCCAAGATTAATAAAGAAAATCCAAATACTGTTTGTTAAGAGAAAATGCCCTAAAAAGACCAAATATGCAATATTTACTGATACATTATTAAACCCTGTTGTTTCATTTCCAGAATTGTTAAACCAGCACCATCAAAACTGGTGACCGATTTTCCCAGTGTGTTTTAAAGCACTGTTTTAACCATTGGGTGTTACTCTAATTTCCAGATGGCCAGCGTAATCGTAAACAGCTCAACACATGTCCCAATTTCACCATGATCCATTCCCCAAACTTCAAACAGGAAAGTGTGCGCCTTGATTGCACAGCTTTGATATGAAATATTCATCTAATCTGTGAAGTGTTGTGTTGCCACCTGCCATGTGTCAACAGCATGCCATCTATTATTGAAAGCCCGGGTAGAGGTCGGTTTGAGGCCCCAGTGTTCTGCCCTGTGTGGTGGCCCAATGTGACATGGTCAGTCTGAGAGGAGATTACATCCTGGAAGGAATCAGCAAGAACTCCATAATATGAAAGATCACCTAGAAATATAAGCCTGCTGTTTTTTGTTTTTTTTAACTTTCTTTTATTTTCTTTATTTCCTCTAAAATGCTTTGATAGAATAATTAGGACAGAAGTGCTGCTGCAAGCAAAAGCCCATTTAGTCCCCTTACAATTTGCAAATGTCTTTAGAGAGGTGGGGGATGCTTCTGTTACTTTGATTAATCTTATGTCACAAAAATCTTTGGAGCCCACATGTTCATAACACACTTCTGTTTTCTTGCAAGTGGTCTTTAATCTTAAGCATAGCTAGAGCCCTTTTTGTCTCAAAGCGTGAATGAAAGTGCTATTTAATACAAAAAGGCATATTCTACATACATACATTTCAGTCCTCTGTTGCCAGGAGTTACTCCATCATAACACAGCAATATGTGTGACTGTGCAGAGATTAGACATCATCCATGTTTCTGAGGAGAGCTTCTGAAACCTTATTTTGGTAGCTGTGGTGGTTTTTGCATTGGCAGTAGCTTACTTCAGTTATTACTATTAGCCTATAGCTTAGCTCAGCTCATGCTAAAATTAATGTCTCTTTACATTCATCCTGACAGAATCTGTCCTTGTTTCACATGTTTATTTCACACCTGTTCACACCATTTGTTGAAAAAAGTGTATTACAGTCCTCAAAAGAGTGTCACTTATCATGTTGGTGACCCATGGGGTTTCACAATCATCTGTAGCTTGATTCACATCATCAGAACATGTAAACAACAGACTGGTGACAACAATCCTGTAGGTAGGTGTGTCAGTGACTCAGATGTGACTTCAGTGACCCAATGATAGTTTAGCAGCCTGAAACTGTTAGAAATAAAGCAGCCTTTTGGAAATCCTCATGTCTTCTTGGAAATAATCCTGCATTCCTACAATATTTGAGCATCTTTCCCTGAACAAGTTTCTTCCTTAATCTTGGAAAAAATGTTTAAATGTTAGATGAGGAGGGTCAGTCCAAAGCCATTTGAAGATCCTTCAGAGTTCCTGCTCTTGGTTTGGTTCTGTACAACAACTCTCCCAAATTGTTCAGGATTGTTTTTTTGCAGCCAGCTCTGTGTTTTATTGGTGGTATGCCTAAAGTAGTTGTTATCTAGAGTATTCTAGAAAATGTTTTAATTCAACAGAACTGTATAATTGTGTGCATCCCTTTTTGTTCCCTAGCCCCATAGAATAATGCTACCACCACCATGTTTAACTGGAGGTGATTTCAAACACTAAAATGATTCACGTTATTATTCCTTTATAGACTCTTTTATAAGTATAAAATGCCTAAAACTTGCCAGCATCTGAAAATCTCTTCAACACTGGAGAATTGTGGTCAGCTGGTCTGGAGATTGCTCCCAGTAGGAGCCATCAGTGTGTTGCTTATCCAGTCTATCTTTGCATGACCTGGCTGCAAACTAAATTTTCCCGTTGGCAGCAATCGACTTTGATTCACTGAAAGACAGATGGATGAAAATTTCAAACTGTTTTGTGAGCTACAACGAGACTGCATGGTCTTGAGTGACTATCAAACTGCACCGATTCTTTCTTTTTTTTTGAGTATTAGAATTTCCAGGATGGATGTAAACAACACTGTCCCTCAGAGGAAATTTTGGTCTATCCCAAATCCCTCAGCTGGAGCTGCATCAGTCCAGCATCACCGCCCACGCAGCAGAATGTGCTTTCACCCAAAGGAGTTTCTTTTCTAAAGGCTTCCCCCAAGCCCCACTGGGACACGGCAGGCAGCATCTGTCCTTGGTGGCCATCTTGTGTCCCTAGTGGGGTCAGCTATGCTCTTCCTCCCAGATGACACATGTCTTAGTCATAGCCTCAGATTTTGTTTTTAGCATTTATTTTCCTGGAGCTAAAGGCCAACTTCCATAATAAGTTTGAATTAATTTCTGAGTTTCAGGCATTCACCATAGAGACTGTCATTTCAACAGTTATTTATACTTATGTTCACTTCAAAATATTAAGAAATGTATTTCTATACTTAAAAGGTCTATTATTCCATTGAAAGTATGTTTTATGACTTTTATTGTTTGTTTCCAGCATCTTTAGTTAGTATGTCAGCTACGTACTTGACGATAGCACGAGATAAGAGATAAGGGATCACCAGCGGAGATTCACAAAAAAAAAAACTCCAGGAAAAAAACAAAAAAACAAAACAACAACAGCTCCGCAATATTAAAGTAATGTTCTGCCTCTTTGATCCATGACAAACCTCATGGATCAAGTACTGGACTGACAGGATGAGTGAAATTTGCCTTCCCTGGTGTCATGTTCCAAGAAGAGAGTTATTCAGATACTTTTCTCCCATCTAATGTCTACTGTGTTTTTTTGGACACCTTTTTAAGATGTATAGTGACCTCTGATGGCTCAAATTCCAAACTGAAACCAAAAGCTGGAAAAAACAGTTTTTCTTGTTGCTTTTTTTTCATTATGTTGCAATAGGTAAAATGGCATTGGTCCATTTGCATTGACTCTAACTTCCCTCAAGTTTAGAGTGTAACCAGGAGTTAAACCCCTATTTGACGTTAGAAAGTTCCACTTAAAGTCTGTCAGGTTTACCAACAAAATTACCTTGATCTCAAGTGTTGAGTCCTCTCAAAAATATCAGATCAACCACTAGATATCTCTTTCTCGGTTTGCTTTAACCTGATACAGGTAAGTTTTGACAAGAGTTCAAGCAGTTTCTTTAACACAAGGAGATATGTATCTCATCCTGCACGTAAGTGTTAGCTTAACCTCAAGCAGGGGCCAGCACAGAAATATTGCGCATCATATATTGACAGAGAAACATATAATGTGCAACCTTTTAAGCTTTGATGTCAATTTTAGTCCAACGATAGGACAGAATTCTAAATATTTACTTTGTCATGCAGAAGAATTTCATTCTGAACGTTGTAGGGTTTTATTTTGTGCGTGTATTTTCTTGAGATGGACAGATGCATACATATGATATAAAAGCCAACCTATTCATTGCTCTACCTCTAATATTAGATTAGATTAGATTCAGCTTTATTGTCATTACTCAGTATAAATACAGGTAACGAAATGCAGTTAGCATCTAATCAGAAGTGCAAATAGCAGAAGTGCAGTATAATACAGTAAAATACAGTATGTACAGATAGGCAATATGTATGGATGAGTGCAGTTATGTAATGTACAGCTAGTGCAAATTAGATGGTTACAGAAAGTAGAGAATGTATAGATGAGTACAGTTATATACAGCTAGTGCAAATGAGATGGTTATAGTAATAGAGAATGTACAGATTAATAAATAGGATATTCAATAGATCTGTGCAGTATATGTACAGTAGGTATGGGAGAGTAAGTATAAGGGGTGGTTATAGTTATCCTTAAGGCTATATACAGAAGTAACTAACTTGCTATACAAATGTCTTGTGAATATATAAGATGTGAATATACATGCAAGATTGGCTGTGTAATATAGATCCAACAGTAGAGAATTTTAATGATTAAGTACAGCTATGGAGCCAGATGTGCAGTTATCAAGTTCAACAAGAGTCAACACAGGAGAAGGAGGGTGTGG
>JBAMYA010000015.1:8975202-9013696 GCA_037176975.1 Arrhamphus sclerolepis | reverse complement strand
TTGTCATTACTCAGTATAAATACAGGTAACGAAATGTAGTTAGCATCTAATCAGAAGTGCAAATAGCAGAAGTGCAGTATAATACAATTAAATACAGTATGTACAGATAGGCAATATGTACAGATATTCTTACCGTATTTGGTTTTTGTTTATTATATAAATTGAAAGGTAAATATAGTAATTTAAAATTGATTCCAGCATAATCCATATAAGTGCTGAATTAGATGGTTGACATAAAATCGCCACATTAATTCCCTTTCAAGTACCTTAAAGACAACAGGATTTGATATATGACCTTTATTTATTACACTGAATAAATAATATTTTTGGTGGGATGTCGAATCAGTTTTTTAGCAGTTCATACTGTGTTGTGTTTCTGGATCTGTTCATGTTTAGTTCACTGTTGCTCTGTTAATGATATTTCTGTGGCATTTTTTTTCTCTCCTTATTTTATGTTTTTACAGTAAATTTGTCACGTCTTAATTAAGCTTAATTGTGGACTTTCCAGTCTGTTGACACAAAACAAGGAAAGTGATCATATGTTTATATCTGAAGAAAAGTTGTAATGAACTGAGAAATATTCCGTCCAAACAAACCAGCAACTGCATTACGTCATGAATGAATCTTTTTCACCCCAAGTACTCTGTTCCTAGACATCAATCCACAAGGCTTATGAAGGTCAAATGATTTGTGTTGGTCTAGAAAAAGAGTGTCTCTGAGTTCCACTAGTCAGCATGGGCTTTTCAGAGGAGAGGAGGAGAGAGACACCGAGTGGAAGATGTTGCTCAGGGCTCCTTTGTGCCAGTGAAGCCAATGTACAGTGTTGAGTGGGACAATGACTGTACTAACTGTATTCAGATCTGTCTCTGAGTTACATAAGCCTGTGCAAGGGAGGGCAGCTGAGAGGGGTCAGTGCAGAAGCTACAGTACACTGGACAAATATAATAACCACAAAAGCATTAAGGAGTGCATGAAAAGGGTTGCATTGAATGATACGGCTCTCCACAGTCCAGTAGCAGTGAAGGGATCGTGGCTTACAGCTTATTTTTTAGGAGAACTCACTCAAGGGAAGAATAGAGTCTTGCATTGCAACCAGTGTTGGAAAGGAATTTCACGGGGTGGGGGTGGGGGGGTTATGTATTGATGTTAATCTCAAGTTGTTTTGACAGCCAAACATGCTCATTACTTAGGGGGAAGATTGCATCTTCCAGTCCAAGTAGGTAATTGCCTTAGCCCCTGTGTTGTGATGTATCCTTCCCTCCTGTCTCCTTGCAAAATTAACCTTTAAACATTGAGCTTATTAGAAAGGATAGCTTAGACAAGCATATATCCAACCAGGGGCTGGAGAAATCAAATCAGCCTGAAGGTCAACAGACTAGAAATTCTGTTTAATGACATGGCCTGCAGGTGAGGGTAAAAGTAAAATCAAATCTCTCTTGTTAAAGAATTCCTCCTCACCTTATGGAAATATTTATTCACAGGAAACCACTGCGAAAAGAGGAGAACGGAACAAGTCGCGGGGAGTATGCCATGAGCATCCGTAACAAGAAGGCCATGGGTACAAACAACACTGTGGTATAGAGGGCCTCCTGTTGCCAACGGACTCATCATTATGTCTCACCTTGTCCTGACCACAACAAACTTCTCTCACCCAGAATGCAACAGGGTTTCACCTAATGTTTTCAAAAAAGGTAAACCACCCCTCTTCACTTGGCATGTTGCCCAGACTGAAGACACCATTCAGCTCAAGGAGAGCTAAAAAGATGGAAGGGAAAAAAATGAAAGGACTGAGAAAAAGATCCAGAAATCCCCACGGTGTCAAAAGTGGCACAGCAGGCTGAGCATTATGCTCTTAGTAACAGCAAGTGTTGCTGACAGGCTGGTTGGCTGCTGGCTGGTGAGGGACTGTCTGCCAGTCTGCTGCAGATCCAGACCTCATGCACTGTTGACATCTGCAATGGAAGAAGAGACAGCATAGCAGCCCTTCAGTGGGCAGCCAGACACGACAGCCCATCAAATGCAACAAATAACATGCATGCAGTTTTTACAGAGAATGCAACATTTTTTTATAATCCAATCCTCACATCCCTTTTTTTTTTTTTTTTGTTCTTCATCTTGAGAAAGATACTTTGTGAGACTTTTGATCCTGGTTCTGAGATGTGGATTCATCTGACTATGCAATTTAAAGAAATCCATATTAAGAAAAACAGGAGCAGAAACATCAACATTGGACATTTTGGGTTTTTTTAACATGCCAAAAAAAGAAGAAGAAAAAACACAGAAGACTTAAGACTCTGTGTGATATATTTCAGTAATTTGTGTATTTATTTGCTCTATTTATTTACTTATTTATCTTTGGATTTATTTTTCTACTTAAGAACCTGTCCTGTAATTTACTCACATCTTGAATTTACTCAAATCTTGAACATATTGATGAATTCACCTTATTTCTTGATAGCTCTGTTTTCTAAGTGAATTATTTATAAACTATGTAATTAATTTGTGATGCTCTGATGCTCTAAGCCTGCTGTCAGATCTGTTGAGACACTGAAGCAGAAAACAGCTTGCTCTTAAGAGAATTTTACTATCATTTGTTCTGTCTTCTGGATGTTTGATATTCTTCTCTCTGTTTCCTTGAGACTTCAGCTAAAAAGTCAGGGGTCTCTCTGATGTGCTATGTGAATGTGTGTTTTCCAGATAATATTTTTGTTCTCCATCTTTAGTTAATTGAATGCTATCACCCCTGCTACCAAAACGCATCTCGTTAAATCTTGTGTTCGCAGTCTTGGGGTCAGCTAAATGCCTTCAGCCATGTTTTGTCCAGATTTGACAATCTTCATTTTTCTATCTGTCAAGAAGGGCTTAGCCCATCACTATACATGGGGGATATAAGCCCGGGACTGACCTTGTGACTTGTGAGAAACAGAAGACTTAGCCAGTAGCCAGGGATCAGGTTGCACAGACGACGGCCCCAGCAGTGTGACTCCACATCCCCACTGGTTTAAAAAAAAAAAAAAAAAAAGTCTGGGCTGCAGTGGAGCATTACTCAACGCTGCTCTGATTTCTCTTACTTTCTTTCTTTCTTTTTTCTGTTACATTAAATCTTTGTGTGTCTGTGCGCGCATGCATGCGTTATCCGTATGAGTGTGCATCTGTCTGCCTGTCTGTCTGTGAGTGTGCATGCAGATGAGTGTACTCGTGAGAGTGGGCTGTGCTCTGTGGCTGTCAGTTAAGTATAGATATTCACTAAACTTCAGAAATTTGGAGGGAAAAAAAAAAACATATTTGCATTTAAACATGCACAGACATTAACTAACAGTATACCCCACCATGTACCTATATGAGAGAAATGATGGATGCATGAATGTAAATACTGATATTTAAATATCTGCCTTCTGGACTGTTAATTCATGTACAGTGTAACAGATCACACATTTATACATAGTAAAATTTAAACAATGTGCAACCATTTAGATCTATGTCAATGTTGTCATGTTGATGGAGCAAGCCATTAATGTATATATGGCAATCAATAGTACATACACAATTTATGCATTATACCAAATGGATAAAAAGATGTGCATAAGTTAATTTCACTGCTGCATTTTTCAATTGTAAATAAAACTGTACATAAGAACAGACCTACAGTGTATTGTGTTTCAAGTGAAACATGGAGGATCTTCAGAATCTAGTCAAAGTGATAAAATTTAACTTCTTGTATTTAGCTTGTGCCTTTCTTTCTTTTCATTTTGCCATTCACGTTTAGGGCTGTGTCTGCTGGGCCCCCCCACCGTTGAGGACATGCTCTCAGTCTGTCTCACACAGTGCATCTTTAATGAACTGCAATTTTCTTTTTTCCTACATAAGAAAAAAAATGAACTGCAATTATCAAGCACGTTCCACTTCTTGGGGCTTAATGACGCAAACCAGCAAACTTATAGGCTGCATATTGTGTTATCTCTGGGATCTATCAATAAGGATGTCACCAAAAATCATATGTGCATTTGTGTATGCATGTGTGTGTGAAGCAAGAACACTAACCGCTGTGAAGAAATTACACTATGTCCGGAGATACAGAGAGTTAATTGTTCAAAACACCTCTAAATAAGGGCTAAGAATCTAACATTAACTCATACGGACGTGCTTCTATTTCTATTTCATTTGCACATTGTACATGAACTGTAGCCAGTGATGTGAAGCAAACAAAGGGCCTAAACCTATACTATACAAGCTGATGAAGAAGAGCACTGAAGAGGAATGTCAATGAATTATAATGTGAAAGAGGAGCCATAGAGTACTCTGCCTTTGCTGCTTTAGATGTGCAACTTGATGATAATGCCAATGGACACAGTGAGCAATTTAAACATTCATGCATTGTCCAGCCAGGGCGCTGTGGATTTCACTGTAAGAAAAGCAATGTGACAGCATTAGGCATGGGTACCAGGGTTTGTCATGTCTCAACAAGTTTTTGTGGCTCTCAGGAGGTACTTCAGAGCAACAAGAGCACCAGTGCATTCTTTGAAATGTATGTTGTTGTCTTTTTTTTAAATCAAGACATGCCACCAAAGCACACACCTGGTAATACATCAAGCAAGAGTATGTGTGAAAGAGATTGCAGAGTCCTTCCTTAGTTGACCTTCAAAATCTCTTGAGGACCCACTCACACCTTCTCTTCCTCTGAAGCTGTCGGTCAGCGTTAATTACCCTCAGTGCCTCCAGCTGCCTGCTCATCAGGTCTGTGCTCCCATATGGTAGGCAGGCAAGGGCGGGGAAAGTGCTGGATACCTGTGGGACACTGATTACATAAGCTGCTGCTAATGAGAGAGGCTCTTTCGGAAAGGGCTGCGAGTTCAAATGATCACAACGGTGGTAGTGGCTGACAGATGCAACCCCAGACCAGAGGGGACTTGATTAAAGACACACACCTACACATACACCTATGCACATGCAGAGACGCATGCACAAACACACCTGCATCCATCATCACTTTAATACACACACACAGGGGCACAGCAGGAGAGGGGCTCTTTGATGAGCTAAGACTAGAGGCTGATGAGAAGGGCAGTCCAACCTGATTCAGCGAGCTTGAGGTCATTGGAGTGTGTGTGAGTGTGTACATGTAAGTATCCATGTTCATTAGTCACACTGTGTGATAACATTATATGACTGACTCATTTGGCAGACACCTCTCAGTATGGGTCCTTCTATCCATGAAGTGGATAAAAAGGGATATTTCAAGAACTATATGCAAATCAAATTTGGCTTATTTTTGCCCAATAAACTGTTGTTGTTTTTTTCCCAGCAGCATACATTTATATCATCAGATATAATTCATCTTAAAGCCTGATAATGAAATCCTTGCAGCAGTAAAGATCAAAACAAAGATTAATGTCCTGCTCAGCTTTCGAGCCCTGCTGTCATGTCATCTGTTATTCTCAGACAAGGGCTTCGTGGTAATACAGTTAGACCTCACAACAATGCTTAATCACAACAAACCACATTAGGCCAAAAGCTAATTGTGTTTGCTTGGTATATGCGTGGGCCAATCTGTTTCACTGTTGCCAATGAAGAGAAGGATGGAGCAAGAGGGGGATGGAGTAAGTGGGGTGGGAGGTGGATTTCCACTTTAGGGTGAGCACAACTGAAATAGTCTTGTTTACCTCCAATGTCTGGCTCCACCTTATCAAGTTACAAAGCTACTGCCGCAACTCAGATTGGCCTCTGATCGATCTGAGCCTTGATAACAGAAGGCAGCATGACTGACAGTCTGACAAGGATCTCAGACGGGAGCTGGGTAATGCATGTCATGTCATTTTCCCTCAGACACCTGAAGTTCAGCTTCTCGTCCACAAGAGCAGGCGACTGAGCTGATGTTTATCACATCTGCATTATGGTAAACCGGACATTTTTCAAAACCGTCAGGACATTGAAGGGCAGTAAATGTCACATTTGAATTTCAATTCATGAGAAAAGACAGTGTCTCGCTGTTTAGAAAAAAAAAATTACTTTTATTATTCAGCTTTCAACCAAGCAACTTAAAAAGTGACAAGATCTGAACAGAGAGAGTATATATCAGGTTTAACAAGCTTTTTTTTGGCACTCTTGTTATTACTAACACTGGCCTATAGAAATTCTCCACAATAGTCTAACTTTTCAGATCTGCTGAATATCTCAATTGGTCACCTTACACATTTTCCCAGCGCAGTTCTGCCAAACTTTTAATCACCAGTTCCAATGCCAGTGCTTCAAAATACAGTAATATAGATTTGCTGTACATGTACAAGTGTCACACTGAAAGTGCTGAAAATAATTCAATTCAAACAAATCCTGTTTACGAAAGAGTCCTTTGTTATTTTTGTTTTTGCTCACAAGATCCAGTCATAGCAGATGAATGCAGGCCCAGAGGATCTATAGGTGGGTACAGAACCGATCACATGGGGTAGAACTGCGAGGCAGCCTCAGATGACTGGATTTCCACCTGAGCCATCTTAAACTGGGTGCACTGGAGCCATTTGCGTAGAGCGAGTGGTGGGGCCCCTGATGTCTGGCCCTGAAGACACTGGTGGTTCACCCTGTTCTGGATGGCCTGAAGACGCAACTGCAACCCAGCAGATAGATGCTGACGGAGGGAGGAAGAGATGATGACAATATGTCAGTTTGTAATCATCTAATGAATCAGTGGTTACTTGCTAATTATGAAATCCTTACCTTAAGGTTTGACTGAATCATTGGAAGCCACATAGGAATTAACTAAAATAAGGAATAAGAATTAATAATGATTATGCTACCTGTTGATGCAACCATATAGAGTATTATTCAAGTGCAGAACCACTGAAGTGACAGCAAACCTTGACAAATATGGTTGAGTTGCATTCCTGAAGGGCTTCCATGAGACTGATGACATGAAGACACACCATCTCCACCATCTGAGGGATAAATGTCAATTACTTCAATCTAAAAGAACGACTGTTTTGATCACGACAAAGAAAATTCCAAACATTTCCTACTTTAAAAGAAGAAAATTACCACTTTATTGTGGTCCATAAGCTGCAGGATTTTGGGTGTAACCCCGCTCCAGAACTCCAGACCAGTGAGGATGGCGCTAGAGGAAAATTCTGTCTGGTTCTGGTTTTGTAAGGATGGGGCAGCAGCCGCCTGCTCACAATAGATAGTCCACAACTGGGCAAACATGAAGGCGTGGAACAGTGAGCACATGTGCAGCACGGACGTCTGTGGTTAAAGAGTGCAAACAGAACAGAATAAGATGAGAAAACATTTCACAGGAACCAAGGTGTAACCAGTTGAAATTAATTGTGTCAGCCAGACCTTCGACTGTTCTGGGAAGCCGGTGAGGATGACTATAAGATGATCAGCAATGAGGGAGCCTGCATCCAGCGGGATGGGCATGCAGGAGGTGGAGCCCTGGTGGAGGGCGCAGTGTGTCAGGGAGCCCAAAAGAAGCCAGGACAGCTGACGAATGTGGGACACACACTCAATAAATTCTTTTGGCCTGCAGAAAAAAAGAAATTGAAATCAGCTCACTCTGTAGCCTATCATCCAGAAGAGTTTTTGATTGGTGGTTTATGATGTCTCAGTGAAAAATGCATGGGCATCCCTGGAGAAGATGTCTTGAAGGCAGCATATGTTGCTTCAAAATCTTATTTTTTTCTGCATTAATGTCGTCATCATTGAAGTGTAATACAATCGCCGAGGCAGGTTTTTGGGCTTTTCGCTGACAACAGTCTGGATTGTCCAATTCTGTCATTGGTATGGAGCACATTTCCTTTAAAATATGTTGAGTACCGATTCGTCTAACCTCCGTTCACATTTCCACCGTGGTCTCCTTCCCCTCACACGCCACGGGT
Organism: Arrhamphus sclerolepis; assembly: GCA_037176975.1. NCBI lineage: Eukaryota > Metazoa > Chordata > Actinopteri > Beloniformes > Hemiramphidae > Arrhamphus > Arrhamphus sclerolepis. Next base: position 9,005,831 of record JBAMYA010000015.1, on the reverse strand, counting down.
TGTCAAGCTCAGGTTTGCCCTATTCGCATTGAAATTTATTATTCATTTAATGATATTGTGCAAAGGAAATATATGCAAATCCTTTCCGATCTTTCTATGTAGTTTGATTAGTTTTAAACATTTCAATGACTTTCTCACAAATTTTCTGACCAGGTGGATATCCCTTGTCAACCTTTGCTCTTCAAAGGCTCACCCCATTGTTGCAATGTATTGTAGGTCTGAAATGCAAAAAATTATGTAAACTAAGCAAAAAAAAAAAAAAGTAATGAAATTTGTTTGTTAGATTATTTATTTGTTGTAGCAATGTGCCATGGCAATAAACTAGCATTATTGGGTTTATACAACCTGGAAAAAAGAAATATAGTTTACTCCACTTTTCATTTTCCATATTGTCCCAACTTATTCTGATTTTTAGCTGTAGCTTTTTTTCATCATCTATGAAGATATAACAGCTTCATCTGCAGCAGGTCTGCCACTGTGGCCCGGAGGAGTAAACCCAATAATAACGCTCAGGCAACAGGTTAATGTCATTTTCTGTCTCTTTACTTTCAGCAGTGCCCTTACAGTTGCTCGGTTCTGACTCATGTACTTTTGGGGTTTAGAGGGAATGTGATGTTCAAAATTGCATAAGAAATGAACCAATGTGAATGCCTTTTGTTAAAAAAACAAAAAACAAAACAGACCTTTATGATCTAATTCTTCCCCATTTATTTAAATTAGCTTTAGAATAAAACTGGAATAATAAAACAGTAGAAACATGACCTCCAGAATATGAATCTGTTGCCAGTATCTAGTAAAACTCTATTCAGTTCTAAGAAATGTAATACTGTATTCGTGCTAACTTGGATTTCTTATCTCCAAATAGGAAATATCACACAGTCAAACAGTCCACTTCTTGTCCTAATAAAATGTCTAAATGAATATATATTAGTCTGACAATAACTGAATGTCACTTCAAATGTTGCTGCCTGGGATAGCGCTATCTCCTTTCTTTTCACAAAGAATGGTCCAGTGTATTTCATGTCAAAGAAGATGATAAAAGAAACCCTGAAGCTCCTCTCCTTAACATTTAAAGAATTCAAAGAGCTCTTATCATGCCTGCCACGTAAATACTTCTCGGCCATTCTTTTCAGTCATGACCCTTCTGAAGGAAAAAGACTTTTCAAGTGCACCCTTAGACTTTATACGTCTTAAGTCAAATGACACTGATTAATTCCAACAAAGAAATCAATTTATCTCAATTCTTTTTTACTTCATTATCGTTGTCAAGTTGTCTCCCACAGTTGATGGATTTTCTGCTTTATTTTGTTTCATAGAAGGTTACAGTATGAGAGAGTTTAATAATGATTTCCTTTTTTATTGGCGTGCTTTTGCTTTTGCTGGTGTACTGGTTCATACATATAAACTTCTGTGGGTTATTGTGGTGTTGTGTTTTGTGACAGAGGAACATAACAGTTGCATTGGTGGTCACCAAAGAGACTGAACTCTGTAGAACTCTGTAATTGTTGCTATTTAAGAATAACATACTTCCAGGAATGCATTTAGTTGGAAATTCAACTACCACAATCCTCTGATCTTATATTAGTATGATCTCCACGTTTATCATTTTGCATACTGAAAGTCAAAGAGGGCAGACTGAGATGGTTTGGACATGTGCAGAGGTGTAGTGAATATATTGGTACAAGGATGATGAGGTTGGAACTGCCAGGCAGGAGGTCTAGAGGAAGACCAAAGAGGTTTGTGGACCTGGTGAAAGAGGACATGAAGTTAGTTGTGACAGAAGAGGATGCCGAGGTGTGGCGACCCCTGAAAAGAAAAGCCAAAAGGAAAAGAAGAGGAAGATATTCTTCGCTTTGACAAGGAGAGACATCTCTGGCAAATTATCGACTACATTTTTTTTAACCCTTTTTCCCCGTCATTGGTATGTATGTGAACAGGTCATTTAATAAACACTTTGTAGACTTATCAGGACGAGTTAAAAACAAAAGAAAACTACAGTAGCTCTTTAAAAGGGGGCATAATAAACCCATTTTTCAAACGTTGACAACATTTCTTGAAATAATAAAATGTTCTTGACATGCTTTAAATCAAAATATCACAGGGACACCTCTGTTTATAATTGACAGTTTGGGGGATAGAGCCCCCCACTTTCACTGTTTGCTCTTCGTCTGACTTTGACAGCGTTGCACCTTTGTGATAACCAACGAATAGAAAGTTGAGTGTACTCTCCTCTGGGTCTGTGATGGCTCGCTAGGCTACACACTACCCAACACTATTAGGTTTTACAGCTTTGAATGAGCTGGCACCGTTTAATTCAACCAAACTGCTTCATGTTCATGCTCCAGCCAGGAGCCAAGGTTGTCCTGTCAACTGCTTTTAAAGGTACCCAGAACAGTGAGAGCTGAACGAGCATTCGGGACTGGAACAGCCTTCCACCCCAAATAAGATCTAGGACTTTTTAAAATCCTTATTTGACTCTTTGGTTTGTCTTGTAAGTGGGCTGAAAAGCCAAGCTATCCCAACAGTTTTTTGTTTTTTTTATTAGTTTTATTGGCTTTATCTTCTTTCTTTTTTTTAATTACATTAGATTTTATTTTAATTCATTTATCATGTATAACATGTTTCCCAATGCTTTTTTTTTTTTTTTATTTCATTTTGTTCTGTCTAGCACTTTGGTTTAAATGTGCAATACAAATAAAGATGACTTGACTTGGGACCAAGTCATTGTACTGCAAGTCTCAAGCTTCTGTCCTCAAGTCCCCGAGTCAAGTCTCAAGTCAACACAAACAAGTCTCGAGTCAAGTCCCAATTCCTCTGTTTTCAAGTCCTTTTGACAACGGTGCAATTAGATGCTAAATGTAAATGGAAGCCAGCAAAGCACGAGAGCACCACCTACAGTTCCATATGCAACTTCAAATGTTGAACAAAGTTGAAAGTTGTAACTACTACTTCTTAGTTTTTGTACTCAGATTAAATTAATCTGATCTGGGGAACATATTTACAAAGTGCTGTTTTTGTTTGAAAGAACGAAATTTCATCCTGGTACATTTTGATTGGCTCAACCGACAGCTCACTCATACATAGAGAGCGACGGTGTGTGTCTGTAAAGTCATGATGTGATGTATCACATGAAATGGTTTGTCAACACGTTTTAAATAACAAATGTTTTAATCTTTGGGTTTTGGATAAAGTATCACATGTTTTCAAGTCAGCAGGATCAAGCCCAACGTAAGTCACAAGTCAATGGGGAGAAAATCCAAGTTGTCTTTACATTTTGTCAAGTCAAGTCTAAATTCATCAAATTAGTGACTCAAATCTGGATCGAGTCCAAATCATGTGACTCTGGTTCACAGCTCTTCTGTAAATCTCAAGAACGTGTCTGCCTTTGCCTTCCCACCCAGGATCATTGTGTTCCGCATATTGAGTTTGCTCAGGTTTTACATTGGCTCTAATACTTTTCTGGGCTTGCAACTGGCACTATGAGTGGCTGGGCCAATGTGTCCTGCCCAGGGACACTTTTCTAGCTGGTAAGGCTGGGAATAAATCCAACAACCTTCAAGCTAGCTGTCACAGCCACCCCAAATCTCAAAATCTCAATGAGATATTTTCAGACCAAGGTAGCTCCAGAAAAAGTGAGGGTTATGTTATGTTACTATGTTTTTGAGTTGGTTTTCACTTAAAACACTCAAATGTACGCTCTCAAAGACAGATAATCTTTATAATCTGTCCTCCTTAAAGAAATGTAATTATGGTTAGTACCTGGAAATGCAAAGTGAAAAAGAAACAAAGAGTGAACAAAGTGAATGACATTAAGGAGTTTATTTAACTGAAGACGCAGCTCGGAATTAGCATTTTACCACTTCTTTCAAGAAATCCTATCACAAATAATTAATTTAACTTGTATGGTAGTTTTTTCTGCTTCTTTATGTCTGTGAAGCATCACTAAAGTGCTTGTCATTCTTACCCTTGTTGCATGGTGGATGGTGGATGATAAAGCCAAGGAAGATAACGGACCACAGCTTTGTTATCACGATGATTGCCTTTGCTGATCTCCATGGCTGCGACCTGCGCCAAGCCCACTTTCAGGTTGCCCCCAAAAGTGTCCTCATGAAGGGGTTGACAGCAGGCTTTCATATGGCTCTGAATAACCCATATAGAATGAATAGATGTTAAGGTTGGATCAAATGGGAAAAAAAATGAAACAGTAAAAGGTATATATAAAGACATTAAGCCATGTTTAGAGAGAAAGACTCACTTTAAGTTTGGTGAGTGTGTGCATATCTGCAATAAAGTCCAGGAGCTCACTTATGTACTGCCTCATGCATTCCATTGCTGCTGTTGTACACTGTTGAGCACAAAGAATGAGGAAGAATAACAGTGGGGTCTATCTCTACTTCCCACTGTTTTATGGGACTGATCTTAATAAGATTGTACCGCAAAGAGATTCAAGTCTCACCACTGGCAGTGTTGAGATCATGTGCTTTTGGATGATTGTAGATTCTGCTAGCCGTGTGCCAATATCTGCACAAACAAACTGGCAACATACAAAGTATGTTTTAGATTTGTATTTTCTTAAGTATGAATATACAGGTATAAAAGACATCATTTTTACCTGGACCAGAAGTAACAAGTTTGTGTCAGGCACAGGAGTCTTGAACTTGAGAGCCTGCAGAAGCTCTAATACCACAATGCGGGACATGTAGAACTTATCTCTCTCCTGTACGTGAGGAAATAGAGAGTGGCGTAAATGTACTGATGCAGCAAGACTGCCTTTTTCTATTATAACTCTCCCTTACTCATGCTGCGCAGAGAGCATAAACTCTGTAGCTTGAATAGAGGGGGAAGGACAGGCAGCGGGAGGGGAGGGGAGGGCAGCTGGGGAGCCAGAGAATAGTGAAACCAAAGAGTAGATTTAGGCCAGTCCAGATCTCTCCTCCCAGAAACCCAGGCAGCTCAGATGAGGCTGTCAGACTGCCTTCTCCCTCCCTGAGGACAGGCTGCTCTCTTTGTTCATCCCTTTCACACAAAGCACAGCTGCCTGTTTACAAACCACACTGTCATCTTCTGACTTCTAGTTTGCCTCTCTCTTTCTCTTCACAGTCATGTTTACTTATGGCAGAAATGGGCACATGCGCTCTTGATCATGCAGAATACTGATTTGCAACTGACATCGCTTCCCGTGGTGTTTGCTCATGCACATAACGTGTCCACGTTACTCTCATAGCTGAAAGGTAATGGAGCATGTCTGTTTGGTAAACAGAAAATAAAACGGCTGTTCATAAGCTCTAAGAGTGTTGAGTCGCAAACCTCATGCAGTGCAATTGTGACAGATGGTGCATAATGTGACAAACTCTGCAACATTTAGAGAACTTGATTCAACACCTGACCTCTGAGACTAACCGAACTGGCTGGAAAATCCTAACTGTGCTTCACAGAACCCTCACACAGCTACAAAACAACACCACAGGGCAGCATCCAAAAGCAATTGCTTATAGCAACTCTGGGTGTTGAAATGTGGATATTACAAGGTGAGGAATTATGGAGGGTGTAGAAAATCAATACTGCAGGAGACATAAAGCATGCAGTGCTGACAGTAGTGGGGGACCAAGGATCCATCTGGCCAAACAGTGCAGACAGCTCCAGCTCCATCTCTGTGTCATACAGCCACTGAGAAACGTATCATACATCCTCGGCCTAGCACACCAGCTAATCATGTTAATCAGTACTGGCTGATTGCTTACTTAATCATCTGTGGCGCATGGCTACATGTCTGTCTGACTAGAGCATCAGGGAAGTTGGCGTAGGACTTAAAAAGTTATGTGTGAGATGTTGGCAAATACAAGGTCAGTATTTTTAATACTCTAGGTGAGCTTAACTCTTTTAGGGATGCCGCATCCTGTGTAGTTAATACAAAACATGTAAGCACAAACAACACTACCTTGTTGAAGGCTTTGTAACAGAGTCCGCATAGTTCTACCAGGTATGAGAGACTGAATGTGCCATACTGGATGATAAAGCTCAGCAGCTTGGAAAAAGGCTCTAGTAGACTCTGTGGACAGTGACAAAAACATTGCATATTACAAGCCCAATTCAAAGAAAAAAAAAAAGGATTTATGAAATTCCTGCTTTGAACTCACCCTAGTTGCATTTGTGGTCGGGATTTTTAGAAGGCAAATGATAATCCTTAAACTGGAATCCATTGGACACTAAGCAGACACACAGTGCAAACATAAATTAATAGATAAATAATAAAATTGACCAATCTGAACTGCCATCATGCATTAAAGAGCAGAAATTGAAAATTATTGTGAGGTGCATTGTCGTACTCCTAGATCTGGTGTACACACTAATTTGACCTCTAAGGTTAAAAGCGTCGGAGTCAAATCAATTACAATTTAAGACTCCTATTGAACCCGACAAGGACACTGCTAGATGCTTTTTGCTCAAGCCGTAATCACATTAAACCATATCAGACCATGACTAAGTGAGCGGAAGAGTTGATATCTACCTTCAGAGGAAGCACAGAGGGCAGTTTTGTGAGGAAGGTCTGGAACTGGTTGCAGATGGTTGTCCACAGGTTGCTAGGAGAGTCCATGGGGAGAGCCTCCATGAAGGTGGCAATGTTGTCCAGGCAGTGCAGCATTGTGCCCCCTGCTGGTAGACTCTTTTTGTTGTTTAAGCCCTGGAGGGCACAGAGGCATAAACCATAACAGGGTTATATAATGGAGTTTGAAAAGCGAAGATATTTCCATTTAACTGATCATTCACCCCTGATCAATCACAATGTTCTCAGTGGGAACAGGGGGATTAAAAACACTGAAGTGCAAATGACCGCTTGGTGAGCTCATGCATCAGTGGCTTCTTGTCATTTCTATTTATTGGACTTAACAACAATGTTGACATGGCACAGTGGTGCAGAATACAGCAGGTTTCGAGAAATGCTGAAATGATTTGTTGTTTTAAACGGTCTTGTGTCTAACATGTAGCTCAAGACACAATAAAACTTTTGCCTTGACAAGAGCTCTCCCTGCTGGTTAAATGACTTCACATACATGCATGAAGACAAACTGCACCTCGAGCAGCATGTTGAGAGCTGCTATCGAGCTCAATTCATTGAAATCGATCAAAGAAGATGCGAGTGTTCGCAGAAAACTCCCATCTGTAAAATGAAAAGAAAGAAGATGATTGTATGCCCAGTATGAAGATATAAACTTTGTACACTCAGGAATAAGCAGACCTTTGATGTTACTCTGGAAGAGCTGGGGCAAAATGCCATTGGGAGCCAGCTGGTGAAAAACACAGCGAAGGAATTGTTTGGCCACACCTGCTACATTGCCTGGGATCAACATGCTGCAAAAACATCACATGGAGGGTGTGACAAGTAGTCGCATTTCACATCTATAACTAAACTCATCTATATGAGCACAAAGAACACATTTGTGTGATGATTTTAAATCCTCATACCTCTCAACTTGTCCAGAAAAATTGCCACTAGATGCCAACCTGAAAGAAGTCAAAGCCGCAGAATGGGGCTCAGGGATGAATTATGCATGAGTTTTAAGAGCGAATTATGAAACTTCATTTAAAGATAAGTGCTGTATGGACGGGGGTTTGCAGAGGCAGTTACAGAAGCAGCTGCTCTTTACCTGCCCACAGACTGCATGATGTCGAGAAGCATAGGAGCCGCCAAATCAGGGCTGAGGTGAATGAACATGGAGAGAACTACCACTGCAAGGCCAAGAGTCTCCTCATCGTATTCCTCCAGCACAGCTGCACAGTCCCGACACCTGGCATACGACATTTAAAAAAAAAAAAAAATACAACCAGATTAGGCATTGAGGTGACCTTTTCACTTGCCAACAATGCAACTATTGGGGAGGTTCCATGAGGTACTGGCTAGAGACCTGGACTGGCAACTGGAGGGTCACCAGCTCAATCCCCGCCCAGTACCAATAATGTGGGTGGGGGGAGTGCCCAAACAAGCACCTCCCACTGTCCACATCCATGGATGAGGTGCCCCTGAGCAAGGCACCTGAAACCCCCACCTGCTCCCTGGAGCCCACTGCTCTGGGTCTGTTAGCCCAGATGGGTTAATACTAGCTTATTGCAATTTTCATGGTCAAGTAGTAGCTTTTATTGTAATTTCGCACTATTTATTAGCTTCACTGCATTGGCCATGTCGAGCAGGGTGAAGGTGATGCTCTTGTAGGTGGTAGATCAATTTTTTTGTCCTAAAGGTTTTGGGTTTTATTCCTCTATGGGTTATTCCTCTGATTTCTCCATATCTTACATAAAAAAACAACAACTCAGTGCTCTGTATGTAATACATTTACTTTACTTTTTTTTTCTTAATACCCGAATCTGATGAAAATCCACCAGTATTGGCTGAAAGCGAATCAATCAGTGCATCTCTACTGCTGAAGGATTAATTCACCTGTCAGACATGGTGGTAGGCTGCTCATCGATGAACTCCTCTGGTGCTGGAACAAACATGCTGACTGTGCTTGGTGCTGAGAGAAGACTGGTCTTTGTGGGACCTACCAAAAAAAAAAAGAAAAGAAAAGAAAAAGAAAAAGGGAATGTGTTTGCCCACAGTTTGATTTCCTTTGTTACATGCATTCTTTAATCCAAGTATATTCTCAAGGTGTTATTGTTATATGAGCGAAGCTTCACCTGTCTCCCAGGTGCAGATGTTGTGTGGTGCACTGGACTGGTGCTCCAGCTGTCTCTTCATCAGCTGACTCATCGTCAGAGCGCCTAGAGAGCCTCGTTTCACCTGACGATACTGAGCTGGAAGTCAGACACAGAAAAAAAAAAGAAAAAAAAAAAAACACCACGGTTTAAGTACCTGCTACACTCATTTCAGCTTTACTGACAACACACATGTGCGTGTATATGGCTACATGAAACATGGAGGAGACCCACAAACAAAGACGATCAGTATTATAAAACCAATCACGACGACAAGATTCAATATTTTAGCCCAGTTTTCAGAGGAACTATAGCGTCATAACAACAGTTTATTGATCATTTAATTGTTCATTCTTTAAATATTTATTGGCTTCACGAATTAGATGTCAAATTATGTTCTATTTATTTCCAGTTTTGACAGAAAGTTACCAAAAAAAGTACAGAAACTATAACATATTAGGCAAAAAAATAAAAAAAATAAAAACTTCAAGTGTTAAACAGATTCTGTAGTGAAGTTTTTGCATCCTACTTGATACTGAAGAGCGATGGCTTGTTTCAGGGATAACAGCTTCAAGTGTTGGGGCTGAGGCAGATTCTCGTGGTTTTTCCAAGGTAGACATAACTTTGTGATCTGCAAGGCAATACGAATAAATGATGGGCAGGACATGGCCATCAAAATAAATGCCATCCTGTGCCAGAGAGTATTTGATAACAACCAGCAAAAATGCTGAATAAATGCCTCCTACCAGGAATCAGCTAGTGCTCTTTTAAATGTAAAGTTTAGTAGTGCAGAATTTCTAGTTTAGCCTGATCTCACAAATGTTATTTATCAAAAACCAAAAAGAAACCTAAATTGGTACATTTTCACTCTTGATGTACTTAATACTGAAGAGCATGTGTCATGGGAAAACGGAATACATGTGTGTGTCTGTGTGTGTGTGTGTGTGTGTGTGTGTGTGTGTATTTATATATACAGAAAACACAGCACAGTGAAACAGATGGCAGGATTGGCTGATGGAGTAAAGATTTGAAGCAGTTCCTTTTGTTTGGAAATATAATGATATGACAACCTTATCTAATTAAGCACATTTTAACATTTTAAACAGACATGCAGTATGGTGCTGAACACAAAAATGAAAAAGAAAGTTGAAGAAAAACAAATATCTAATGTCTAATGTACAGGGTTGAAAAAGGGTTTTCAAAGAGATACAAAGATGTTTTTTTTTTTAAATAGTTAAGTGAAATTAAAATGTGTAAAATATTTGTTGACAAAAACAATTCTGAACAGACAACGTTTAAGTTTTCTCTTAAAGGTTGTGAATGAGGTGTAAAATAGCAAAAAAATGGGAAAGAGATTGTTCAGAGGTCATGGAACAAGTGCTGAAAGTCTCTTTTGTCATCTTTCTTTTTTCTTTTCTTTTTTTTTTTTTAATAAAACAATGTTAGTGGTTGTAACTGTGGACTTGCAGGAAGACCATAGTTACTAATGAGCCAGGCTGATCTAATATGTGCATAATGTACATTATTTTGCCATTATATTGCTGAAATGAGCAAGGTCCTCCTTGAAAAAGACATTTTTCAAGTGGGTGATAGTGATGTTTTAACCTGCATCCAAAGATGCAATGACATACTGTGCTTCCTTTTTTTTTTTTTTTTTTTTGTTTTGTTTTTTTTTTTTTTGTTTTTCTTAAGCCAATGCAATGATTTATCCGGAATACCTGTTCAACAGACGATATTGGTTTTTCTCCAGATCCTTTGAATTTGGGGATTTCATCATCTCTGCAGTACCCCTCAGAAATTCAGAGTAACTATTATTACTCCAGAAAGACTCAGGCTCTCTGGGATTATTTTCATGCCAAACACTGTTTCTGACCTAGATAGAGATTTCCACTGAAAGCGTCTGATGCGTTGTATCCTTTTAAAATACATATAAGGTTTGCACGTTTATGCATTCTGTGCAAAAGAAGTTGTGTAAAATGGCTGCAGTTAATTTGAAATAACTGAGGTTTACTTTTGATCCAAATTGGCACATAAGTGAGCATTAACGTTTTGGATGTCGATGATTCACTAAACATAAGACACTATCTTAAAGGACAAATTAAAAAACAAATTAGACAGAATAAAATCTGAATTGTTAAAGAGGACACGTTATGAGAAAAATCCCTTTACATGTGTATGAGAGAGTTTATTTGGGGTCATAAAAGCCTGAAAATGTGTCGCTATGGTTTTGTAACATCACAGACTGAGATTATAGCAGAATTTCTGATTGTCATTCCAAAAAAGGCACAGTTACCTCTTTGATATTGACTAAAGAAAACCAAAGATATTTTGTTAAAACTCCAGGATATTATGTCAAAAAATAAATGCATAGACAGTGTTTATCTATCCTCCTTCTTACCGGTGTCAGTGGCTTGTTCACCACTGAGCTTGTCGAACGTGTTGAATGAGATGTCCAGATATTCCCTTTGGATGGCACTGACAGCTATCTTCCTCTGTTTTCGCTGCCGGGGAACAATCTGGATTTTAAACTCAGCTTCATTGTTCTCATCTGCATTGTCATCTTTGGGGTCACTGTCTGCGTCATCCCCCATGTCATCATCCTCTTCATCATCTCCATCCTCTTCTTCATCATTGCAGGTGCTTCTGCTTTTCTCTGGCGAAGAAAGCTCTGCTTTGTCTTCTGGGATGTCCAGGAAAACAGGCCTGCCAGAAGGGCTGGTATCAGGTCCCATCCCAGTCCTAACTTCCTCAGGGGTCACAGGTGTCTCATCTATTGACGTGTCAGGGACATGTGGGGTCTTCCTCAGCAGGTCTCTCTTCTGTTTTAGGGTCAGGAGGTTTTCGTGGCAGACATTCTCCGGCCGCTCAGGAATATCCAGAGAGGTGCTGGGAGTCACAGCTTTAGGCCTCTTCTCCACAAATTCTTGGTGTGAGCTTCCCTCTCCTTTGACAAGATCTGAGGTGTTTTTTCCACTGGAACAGTCCTCCACACTCACCTGAACCACAGGGGACAGCCGCAATGTGTTGCTGCTTGCGGGGGAAACAGACACCTTTGGACTCCCGTTAAACTTGGAGCCTATGATGGTGTTAATGTTGAACTCCTCGTCACTTTCCACAATCCTCAGAGGAGGCAGTGGCTCAAACACCAAGGAGTCGCTATCAGACATGGAGAGCAGCGAGTGTTTTTCTGGAATTGATGTGCAATCAGAGGAGAGGTCGATGAGGTCTTGATCCTCCTTCTCCTGTCCTGACCCATCTAACGAGCCCTGATCCAGTTTGTCTTCGAAGGTTTCCATGCAGCTGAGACGGACCTCTGGGATGACCGGCTTAGCTGTGTCTGACTGACCACCCCGTGAGCCTCGTCGATCCACAGGATCAGCCGGAACTGAAGAGCCATCAGAGGATCCCTTCCCGCGGTGCTTGCGAGACGTGGCAGAGGATGCAGGCAGAACAACGGGGGCCGACTGCATGTCACAGCGATCAATGCAGGACTTTCTCCTGTGTTCATCCAGACTATAGAGGATGGAGTCAGTATTGGCAATGTCCAGAGATTTTTGCTTGTGCATGGCCTGCAGCCGCTTCTTCCTGGTGCTCTCCTCCCTCACACAGTGCAGGATGCTGTCCTGAAGGGCGGTCCCTTCACGGTACTCTGAGAGCTCAATTTCACCTGATACACAGAAGAAACATGATATTTTATTGCTGTGAAAGGAAGAAGAGTTTGGGCTGAAAAAGAATCAGTCAATGTCTTGAATTTGAACATTTCTTACTTCTCTTGGCGTTCAGCTCCACCGGCTGATACTTCACAGACTTGCTGCCACCAATCCTCTTTAGTCGGGCAAAAAACGTCTGAGACTCCTTGTTTGCAGCCCCGGTGGGTGTGTCATGGACATCTGACTCATCAAACACACTGTCTTCTTCTAATATGGAGGAAAACAATAGGGAACATTAGCATTGCTTTCATGTGCCTTTCAGATTCACTAAACATAGCTAGAAAGGCTGTCATTTCCACCTTTTTTGTGATTTTATATTCTGCGACTCCTATTTTAACCTGTTTGATCTCATTTTAAATGGCAACATCTCAGGAAATATACCGGACCTTTCGCAAAACTGTTACTGTAGATCAAAGGTAATATATTAATATTAGCTGCATGTGATTCATCAAATTGTCACTGTAGTTGAGCTAATCAATATTAAATATTTTCCTTTCACCTTTTTCTTTCTCACTGTAGCGGCTTAGGTTGGAGTTGTCGCTGTAGAGTGGTCCTGCTGCAGCGTGTGGACGACAGCTGTGATACTGTGCATTTAGTGTGTTGATGGTGATGTGGATCAGATGGAGAACAACTTTACTGCCGTCCATGTCTCTATAGGGGTACTACAGTACATGAAAAACATAATTATTTCATCAAACATTCATGCTTACAAATAATATGTTTATATTATATATATAGCACAGATTTCAGATAAATGATCATTGATAAAATGCAGAGTTGTTGAAAATGAGATGGACAATGATGCAGAGATGGAGAAAGACCTTATCAAAGTGTATTAAATGATATTGATTCCTAAATGATATTGGTGAATGAAATGTGACCGCAATATGGTCAGATTAGAGTACCTTATAAAGTATAACTAGCAGAGCTTTGAGCCACATCTGTCGAATGTGTGGCCTCAAAGCCCACAGGGAGCATCGGGGCGGCTGCTGAAAATAGTGTCTCAGCTGAGGACATGTGCAGTACTTCAACACCTGGACCACCAGGGGGAGCAGCTGCTTCCCCAATCCAATATTGTAGTCCATTACCTATGGTAAAGAACGGTTAAAATACACAATATTCCCTGTATTAACTTAAAATAATAGCAGACAAGAATTAGAAAATAAATTGCATATCAGTTACTTGTGCAATGCCAGCGATGAAGGCGTTGAAGCAGGTGGAGGTGCGCATTTTCTGAGGTGCAATCATGAAACAGCCTTCCTGTTGGTCGTAGCCCAACAGTACATAGAGGTGCCGTTTGACTGTGTTGAAAGCCTTGGCACTGCCGATGTCAGCCTCAGCGCTGCTCTGGTCTTTGGCCATGAATTTCATGAGCACCATGATCAGTTGGTGAACCGTCTGGTGATCGATGCCGGCGTCCTCGGGGAGTAGGTCTCTGATGATGGTGTCGTCTTCAGGAGAAGGGGTCTGTCCTGCAAGAGGGGCTGAAGCGTCAGGGTTAAAGTGCGGCAGGAAACGTGCTGGAGAGAGGATGGGGAGAGGGCAGGTTGCAGTAGCAAGGGAGGGGTGACAGCACAGAAGTGGGGGGGTCAACTTATCCTGTCAAGGGAGATGGAAACATTATCATGCAGCAAACACAGATCAGTGAAATATGTAAATGGACTACACACCCTATAAATGACCTGCTTACCATTCTTTTTTTGTGTCAAATATTTCCAACTAAAATTACTGATACTTACACTGCTTTTCCTTGAATATGATGAAATTGTGAGAAGTAATATTGTATATTTCAGATTTGGATTGTCATTTACCTGGCAGGACTTTCTCTATCATATCTCCAAGTGTGGGGGCAGAGTGCTCTTGCCTCGTAAGCCTTAGAGCTAAAAATCACATATGAAGAACAAAATTTAGGACATTTTAGAAATGAGGTATCAGAAGACACATGACTGAGTTTCATGATCACCCATTTCATGTGCTCACGATGTTCACGGGCGGGGGGGGGCAGTATTTTCCCTGAAACTCAGACAGTGTTCTGTTACAGGGTTAGAGATGTAATGAATTAATTAACAGGAAGTGAAATGAATGAATGGAGCTACATAAGAAAATGCAGCGAGACTGGTCAAGCAGCATCTGCAAACAGAAATAAATGTTTGTTCCAGATGAAGCTCAAGATGTACAGTGATCTACATCATCTCACATACACGCAAATAGCAATTTTCCATTGAGAAATGGTTGACTTTAAGGTATAGAAAGTACTTCAATGTTTGCAAATCCAGATTTTCCCTCAGAATTTATCTATCATTGCTTCAAAGCAGGAGCTCAAATATTCCCATCAAAATCGAAAACTTTTCATTATATAAATGAAGATTTTAATGCAAGAATGGGGAAGTTAGAATTTTAAAAATCATGTTTGTGGAGTCTTGTCTGGAGCTGTCTAATTGCAGTCGAGATTACAGAGATACAAGGTAAATTTGAAAAGAAATAAAGACCTCTTGTCTAATGTCAGTGTTCATTAGTCCAGCATCAGCAGCACAAAGAACGAGGTATGCAAGTTGGAAGCTGCTGCCCTTCAAAAATAAAACTGCTGCCTGTCTGTAGTTGTCTTAAAAAGAATCACACGGACAAATCAAATGTCTAATTCAAATGTGATTTGGTGATAGATGAGACCAAAATAGAACTTTTTATTCATGTAGATAGGAGGGCTTTTGATTAGACAAAGGACACTGCTGCCCTCTAAGATAAGCATCATTTTCTGTTTGTCCATCCATCTGTACCTGTAAAAGAACATTATGCCAGATACTGAGACGTTTTTTCCACTCACACATGTAACGCTGAATGACTTTCTTCGATACATGACTTCCTTTGGGATGGCCGTTAGGAATGACCTAATGTTGTTTTAAGGCATATTAATGCAGAATCATAGAAAATTCTGAAGACTTTTTAACCTTTCAAGTAATGTCACGATGGGTTGACCAAAGGACATAAACAAGTCTCAAAAGAGCTTTGCAAACAGTGTTTGACCAGAAACTGAGGTAAAGGGGACAAAACTTCACAGACACATTGATTGACAGTCCATATCTGCTACTCACGAAGTCGGTTGCTCAGTGACTCTGGAAGTGAAAATGCCCGTTTGGACTCTGCCTGATCTCCCTTCACACTGTCACGCAGGGAACGCACGCTTTTCTGCCGATTCCTGGCAAAACGGGCCCTTCGTATCTTCCACAGCGCTGCATCACTGAGATTAGCCACATTGGTTCGAACAGCTGTAATGGCTGTCAAAATGAAGAAAGAAAATTTTAAATTATAAACTAAACTAAATGCTTCACTGATGTGTTGTGGAAGGTGCAAAAGAAATCTTATGGGAATATCGCAGCAACACACTAGTGGGAAACGGAAACTCTTTGTTGCAGTCCAGGTGTAGCTGGGCCTCCAGAGATAAAGTTTCAAAGCGGTTGACAAAAAACTCCCAACTGAGAGCAGGGATGTCTTTTTTCAGGAAGTGCAGGAGCAGAAGTTTGCTGAGAATGATAGGACGATCCCTCACCACGGTGTCAAACTGGAAATCCAGACACAAGCACAACCCCTGCAAAATACAAATTGCACACACAAATGTACAACAAAACATGAATGCATTCAGAAAGATAAATACATGGCTATTCTTCAGTAAATGTAGAGACCAGCTATACTATCAAGTGTTCTTGATTAAAAAATATCCATTATAGAGTTGAATTATTGGAGTACATTGAAGTTTTACAGCATAAAGTGAGACTTACTGAGATTCTTTTAGAATAAACATAGACATGCTTTATACCCTTAAGATATCAGGATATTGATTTACCAAATCAAAAATAAAAGTGCTCTGGGAGCCTGGGAATTTAGAAATGACTAAACAGGATGTGAGGTCACCTGCAGGGCTGGCCTCTTGATGGTGTCCAGCAACAGTCTGGCCCTGGTGGCCACAGCTGGGTTGACATCCTCTACAGAGGCCAGAAAGCAGCAGAAGGCATGGGCCAAGGAGTACTTCAGCAAGTGGTTTTTTGTCACCGCACCAATGTCCAAGAACCGACACAGCACTGCTACCTTCTCAACTGGAAAGGTTTGATAAGGACAGAATGAAAATTATTCATCACATGAAACATAGAACTACCAGATGCCCTGATATAATAAATCAATACATAACACACAGAACATTGTGTTGCATTATTGTCTTGCTATAGCAATGAATTGCATCTCTGCAGTCTTTTAAATTTCAATCTTTAGAGCCCCTCCCTCTTTCTCTCTCCAGTGCTTTCAGAGAAAACATGCACCATTATGACCATTATAACCTCTCCCAAGCCTCCTCACCCCATCCACACAACTGTAAGCATAACCCTTCCCTGGAGCTCTGTTTGTGAAGGTTTGAGTGGCAAGCTGTTGTCATACAGTTTACAGAGTCAGGTTTGTATATGAAGATCAGTTTTGCAGCAAAAGACATTCTGGGTTAGAACTCAAACAAAATTGCTTACCCCAGCTTTAAAAACAAAGTCATTTGCTTGATGGCTTCAAATGTGAAATATCTATCATGCAATGGTCAATATAAGTTGTGTTCACATGGATGCATGAGGATACACATAACTAAGGACATTAAATTAACTAATGTACTTAGGGATAATGTTAGGCACTTGAGGTTTGTAGACATATTTTATGTAAATTTCATACATTTTTCTACATAATGAAAGGATTTTATTTTTATTTTTTTTACATTTTTTATTCTGAAATCCATAATATCTAACTCTGGGCAAATGTGATGAAGATGCCATATTGGTCACTAGGTGTCAGTGTTTGAGAAAGACTGAGCAACCACCAGATCGCCTGTTGGTTTCATTAATTGCTAAAACAACACTGAAAAATATACACTACCAGTCCAAATTTTTAGAACACCCCAGTTTTCCACCATTTTTTTGTTGAAAATTATGCAGTTTAATGTCTCATTATACTCTTAAATTAGCCACCTTTGGTTGCCATAACAGCTGAATACACTCAGGATTCTTTCTACAATGGAAATCAAATATTCTTCAGAAAGTTCCTCCCAGCTCCCATAAATGTCAGGTACTTGGAAGTCGCTTTGCTTTGTTCCCTGAAAAAGGCATTTTTTGTGTGTTATACTGAAATACAAATAATTTTTCAGTTTCAGGTAACCCCACCTTTTTTTTGTGAACTTCTGGAAGTTTCACTAGTTACCTTTCTTCCATTTTCATGTATTCATTGGATTTAAAATTAATGAAAAACTGGCACAATTGGAGTGTCCTAAACTTTTTGACAGGAAGACATTGTGAATGGAAAGATCAGTCACCTGAATTTATGGCATCATTTCTGATATACTTAAATGCAAAAGAAGCTAATAGCTTTACTCCTAATGTGAAACATTCGCTCTGTGTTTGGGGGTTCCCTCATGTTATTGCTCTACTGTTTCCCATAAATTCATGCATTGTCAAGTCGCAGGATCTCTCTGCTTTTGTGTCAAGGTCATAATGCTGCTGCCTGCCAATCACATGTGAGAAAAACCTTATTAATCCCACAATTCCTCTTTGCTGCCTATTTGAGCCATACAGTAACCATAGCAACACACGGGGAGTGGAGTGGGCAGGCAGTGGTTTAAGAAGAGATTATACCAACGCAAAAAGGTCGATGACTGCATGACTGTCTTCCTATGACAGTTTATTCATTCAGAAGTGCAACCAAGAAGCGAGACTTGAATTTAATTCAATCCAATTCAATAGCAAAAATGATAGAATAATATAATAACAGAATCTTAATATTTCAGTTGACATGGATCATATGCATGTGAAGCTGTACATTGCATTACCTTGAGAAGCAGACAGGCAAAATCTCTTACCAGCTTCAAATCGTATTTTCCAGTCTTTGCTGTTGAAGTTTGTGTTGATGAGGTTCCAGAAGATGTCTGCCCCATGGGACAGAGACAGAGCATGGAGAAGCTGTGGCACAGCCAGCGAGGCCAGTTGGCAAAACTCTGACTTCAACATCGACCACAGGCTGAAAAGCAAACACCAAAGAAGACACGTGCACCGGTGGCACTCAATGAATCAACAGTTGCTTAAACATGCAGGCCACCTGCTTTTCATACACGGACTGCACCCACCTGGGAATGAGCATCTTCTCTTGAATGTAGGCTAGAAACTGGGAATGATCCTTACGGGCGAGATACAAACACTCTCCTTGGAGGCAGAGGATCTTCAGACAGTTCAGCATGTTGAACAAGATGTCAGGCTCCTCAAACTTGGACATTTCCTGATGATACACCAGATTTGCTTGACAACAGTGTATATTCATATGAAAAGTCTCAATTTTCATTTGTCTCTCAGAAAAATCACCTGCAGGATGGTGTATATAAGCTTCAAAGACACAGGGAGCTCCTGGTAGGAGAACTTCTTGTCGGAATTATTCTTCATGGCTAGAAGGAAGAACAATCTTTTAAAAAAATGATTAAACAAAATCTGTGGAGGGAAAAGAAGAATAAATGGCTCTGGATCCTGAACATCCTTTAAATGGCCTGTTTCTGTTGCTCACATTTATTTTCTAGGTTTTCTCCATTTACTATCAGTCGTTGTGAAAACATTGACCATCTTATTATTCCTACTTAATCTGTACCTCTTTTCATAGTGACAGCATGGATAGTACAGTAAGATAGATTTTGCTCTTTGCTTGTAATGGTTTGTTATGCATTTTGGGGTTAAACTGTGTCTGTGAAGCAAATTGCCCAACAGGGAATTCACAACTTTTACTCACTCTATTCCATGCTATAACTTTTATCTACCTACATTTAGCATCTCATAGGGTTTTATTAACAAAGTATATCTGAAGAAACATAATGCATAGTACCCCTTATCATAGCAAGAGTGTTAAGTGGCATCAAGCTGTTTAGTTATTAGTCATTTTGTTATAAAGTCACAATCCTAGCTACATCTAAATGAGCATATGTTAAATTGTGGCATGCAATTTAGGATTTTTGGAACTCTACTAGTTGAAATTATTGTTTAGAATAAAGAGGAAAAAGTACAATTTTCTATTTGAACACTGACTGCAGAGCTGATACTCACTTGCATTCTCAGGAGAGTGATTACTGGGGTTGTCAGAGTTTGTCCCACAGGGGTTTTCTCCATCCTCACTTCCATTTTCCGTGCCAACAGTGAAATCTGGTTGAGTCGGGAGCAAAGTTTCCTCCAAACTATCTGTGGGCTCCTGCAGAGACAACATATTGTAAGACTTCTGAGTGATTTTAAATAAACACTGTCTAAATATTTTATATTGTCTTATTTTTTCTTTTTAAGAAAAAATTGAAAAGAGATAAAGTGAAGGTTTTTCATAATCTGTTACATAATAGCCTCTACTTTACAGAATTGGTGTGTTTGACACTGACACGTGGGACACAGGACATACAGGGCATTCACTACAAAGCCATACCTACTGGATCCACACTCTTAATTTATGCATGCCGTGTGACTCACCACCAGGCGTATCTCCTCCCGGGGGGTTAGTCTCTCCAGAAGTTCACAGCCCAGCTGGTAGCACAGGATGCTGGATTGGCACAGGCTGCACTCAAGGGCCTTCTCATCCTTCTGGCAGGTGTGTGAGCCCCCCCATGGGGCCTGAAAGACGTTGTTGATGATGCCCACGATATCCTTCCCCAGGCTGCTGTCTAGACCCAGCATCACACCATCATCCTGCAGCTCCATCTGCAACAGCAGGGGTGAAGCAACCGAGAAAAAAAAAAAAAACATTTTAAGATCCCACCTGCAAGCTTTATCATCACTTTATTATTTGTGTCCTTTACATGACTGCCTATAAACTTTTGTATATAGTGAAAATGATGGTATGATTTTCACTGTTTTTTATCTGTAGTAGAATGGTCACCTGCTTTAAGATGAGGTCAAACATGAGGATGAAGCAGCCAAGGTTCATGTCGTCATCATCGCAATCCAAGTCCAGAGCACAGTGGCCAGTGGCGTGACCAAGGTTTTTAAAAGGGCTGCAGCGCAAGGGGCTGCGGAAAGGACTCCTGAAGGGGCTGGGGAATGGGCTGAGGCTGTTATGCTGCCCACGACGTCCTGGATCTGACACCACACTCACCTGTGATGCAAGAGACCATCTCTTTAT
Organism: Arrhamphus sclerolepis; assembly: GCA_037176975.1. Classification (NCBI taxonomy): domain Eukaryota; kingdom Metazoa; phylum Chordata; class Actinopteri; order Beloniformes; family Hemiramphidae; genus Arrhamphus; species Arrhamphus sclerolepis. The sequence continues at coordinate 8,985,276 of JBAMYA010000015.1, read as the reverse complement.
GATTTTATATATATTTAAACTTAAATCTTCAGCTCATGCTGTCAGTTAAAATGGCACATTCCCAGAGTTCTGAGGCTGCAAATTTCAGTGATGAATCTGCTTCATAGTTAAGTTCAATTAAGCCCTTTAAGAGAGCTATATTTAGCTAGTGAGGTTACCATGGCAACATACAGCACATCCCAATGAATGGTAGAAAATAGAAACCAAGAATAGCACAAATGTGTACACCTTTTTGCTAAATAAGTATCTGCCAGAACACAAAATAAAACACTTCACTGTGTGACGTGTAGACATTTATTTAAGTGATAATGAAATGAAAATTTAATTTAGTTGTTTTGTTAAAGGGGGAAACTATATTTTCTGACCTTAATGTAATGTACGAAAAACTGAAAAGAGAGAAGGGGAAAAAAAACAGTGCTGAACTCTGATACAACTTATTTTTGAGTATAACAGGCATTGCAATCCTGCTCACCCTGCGAGCACCAGTGTTGCCAGACAAATCTGAAGCACGTGCTTTTCTCTGATTGGCCAGTTCCTTCAGAGAGTTGACTCCATCGGAGAACATCCCGATTAGCAGCTGAAGGGGAACGACAATGTCCAGCTCTGACAGCACCTTTATCGCAACAGAACACACAAATTTCAAGGGTCTGTTCATAATAACTGTTGAGTTTACAATGCAAATATACATTAGTTTTATTTCTTATTAGAACATCTCATGTAAAATAACTCAAACACTACTGTTTTTGAGTGCCAATGAAAAATAATGAATTCCCCTTTATCTGGATTTTGGTCTTAAATAACAATAAAAGAAACTTAGTATTCATCCTCTACACAGTGCAGCCTGCAAACAATACATGCAGGCAAGAACCTTTATAATGATGAAAAAATGAAAAGTCTGCATGTGTGAGTACTGATATCAGCAGGAAATATGTACTTTGTGATTTTGGTCAAATGGCACAATAGTGTCACAACATAACACTGTTGCCTTTTTGATTTTAACATTCCACAAGTTGACAATGACCTAGACAGACCTTCCTTTTCCTAATATGAATGTGACCTGTTTAATCAGGGTAAGAATAGAGCAATCTTTTGATCACAGTTGTGACAGAAACCTTGAAACCAATCCATCTAGACAGAGCAGCAAGCTGTGAGTGCATATGCAACCAAAGGCAAAATCCCTCCTATCTCTTTCAGTCTCACTCTGTGACCCAGATCCATATTCAGCGAGGCCCCTGCCCAGACTCTAATACTATTACAACCTGTTCAGTTCACACGCACCGTGGACAGAACTGCAGGATATGAAGTGGACATAAAATGGTGTGTTTGTGTGTGTGAGTTTGTGCGAGCTCACATGCAGCCACAGTAGAGCCTGCTCCTGCACAGATGCTGGGTAGCCAGAGAATCTGCAGCTTATGAAGCCAAACATTTCCTCCATGGAGAAAGGCAAGGGACACAGCTCAATATCAAACATCTTGCTGTGGAGAGAGGGCATGATCAAATTACATTTTAATGTAAACAAATAAGCACATACACAAGAGCAAAATCTTACAATTCTTTTACACAAATGGTGATGCTCTTTCTCCTTGGTTGGGAATCTCGTTTATTCATTTGCTCACAAAACGAAATGCACAGATGGAACACAACAATAAGATAAAGATTACATAAGTCTGTTCACATATTGTCTAGAATATTTCCCTTAATACCACAGCTGCTTTCTTAGATTTGTTTATTGAGTTTACATTACTCATCACTTGAAATAATATTTGATAAACAATAAAATGAAAGTACCTGAGCACCTCTCTGAACTCTTTGAGTTGGTTGTCAGGCACCTCGGTACGGATAGCCTCAAGCCATTCAGGCATAAAACACTCCCATAGTGGTTGGCTGATCACATTGTAAGGTATCAGACACAGGATTCGATTCAGACCCTCCTTCAGTTGTGTCACCATGCTGCATGACTTGTCCCAGTAGCCTCCTACCTGTTAAAAAGAAGGTATGGATAAAGGTGAGTTGATAAAATGTATTCCATAAGACCTCAGTCCTCTTAGCATCCTGATCAAAATGCAACATGCTCAGACACTGAAATGTAATGATTATTCCCTTAGCCATATTGGCTCAAGTAACCTGGGTTTTAACCTTACCCTGGCAAATTCTACGGGTTTAGGCAGCAAGCACATGACCATGACATCAAAGCGCACATCGCACACTGTCTTCAACCACTTTGTGACAAACTGTGGCTTCAGCTTCTCTACCAGGCTTCCAACTTCATCATCCATCATGTAGGCTGTAGAATGAAACCACTGGAAGACCATGCTGACGAGCCGAGCTAGACTCTCTGTTGGTGTGTTCTCATTGGGGGTGCACAGACTCACCTGTGGATGGAAGCAAAGTAACTTTCAGTTCAGCAGACATCTGTATCCTCCTTCCCTAATATGGACTGTCACAGCAACAGCTTGTGATTACGGACCAGGAACCAGATGCCAAACTGACTGAGGAGGCGCTGGTCATGCTGGTCATCTTCTTTGTTATCAAACTCAATATTGTCCAGAGAGTGATGAGAAGCAGACAGGCCCATCTGACGTCGCCTATTTAGCTCAAATTCCCGCTGCTCTGCATGGATTTCTGCTTCCTTCAGAAGGCTGATTGGATATAGAGAAAGCAAGAGGGACAAAGAAGTAATGCACAGAAGTAATGCACCTACTTTCACTTCAAGAGAAAATTCCTGCTCTCTTTGGACACTTGTCACCCATTCATGCTGTTATGAATAGCTCTGAAAGTCTTGATCCTTCATGCATTGATAGTCTTGCAGATGGCTCTACAGAGTTTCTGCATTTAACTCTGGATTCTGTTGCTCCTCTGAAAGGCAAGCATTTAATCCTAGAAAGTTTACACCTTGGTATAATGCAGAAATGCAGAGCCTTAAACAGAAATGTAGAAAGCTGCAAAGAAAGTGGCGCTCTACAAATTTAAAAGAATCCCATCTTGCTTGAAAAGATAGTTTGTTAATGTACGTATAAAAGAGCTCTTTGGAAAGCTAGGAAAACTTGTGATTCATCATTAATTAGAGAAAATCTGCATAACCACAAATTTCTTTTTAACACTGTTGCCAGGCTGACTCAGAGTCACCGCTCCATAGAGTCATGTATTCCATGTCATTTAACTGCTGATGATTTTATGAATTTCTTTATTAACAAAATAGTAAATATTATAGACCAAATTCATCTTCTCCTAGCAATTATGGGAATTACATTAGACAGCACAGGGACCTTGGAATCAACTGTCCCTATGTTTTTAGGCTGCTTCTCTCCTATTAATATTTGTGAATTAAGCTCATTTGATTTTCACTCAAAGCCATCTACATGTTTACTGGGCCCTATTTTTCCCATGATAGGTTCTACATCCCTTTTAACCAGATATGTACCAGGAGGTTTTAGGATTCCAGTGATTAAACCTCTTCTCAAAAAGACATCTTTGGATTCTGGCAATATTACCAGTTACAGGCCTATTTTCAACCTTCCATTTATTCCCAAAATTCTTGAGAAAATTGTTTCAAATCATCTAAATGTCTATCTTTGTAGAAACAATATAAATGATGAGCTTCAATCAGGTTTAAGACCTCATTCACAGAAATTGGTCAAAGTTACCAATGACTTTCTCATGGCTTCTGACAGTGGCTCTGTCTCTATCCTTGTCCTCTTGGATCTCAGCGCAGCATTTGACACCATCGACCACAAGATTCTTATTAATAGATTAGAGTAGGAACAACATGAAAATGGTTCAAGTCATATTTATCAGACCGATTTCAGTTTGTTCATGTAAATATTGATTGTTTCAGTCATACTAGGGACAGCTGTGGAGTACCACTGAACTCTTTATACATGCTTCCTTTAGGAAACGTCATTCAGAAACATAACAGAAATTTTCAGTGCTATGTAGATGATACTCAATTGTATTTATCCTTATGATCGCATGAAGCTCATCAAATAGCCTTATTAGATGCATACATGACTGGAAATTTTGTGAAGTTGTTGTAATTAGGAGGCACTCTTATGCTTTACAGTTAATTTAGATCACATTACCTTAGCCTCTAGTTCCACTCTTAGGAACCTCGGCGTCATTTTTGATTAGGATTTGTCTTTTAACTCCCATGTGAAACAAGTAACAAAGTCAGCTTTCTTTCATTTGCATAATATCAGAAAAATTAGAAACATCCCAATGCCTTTGTTACCTCCTGGCTGGATTACTGTAGTGCATTATTTTCTTGCTGACCAGAATGCTGCAGCACAAGTACTAACCAGAACTGGGTATAGAAATCACATCTGACCAGTTCTAGTTTCATTACATTGGCTCTCTGTTAAATGTAGAATCAAATTCAAAATATTACTTCTCACATACAAAGTTTTGCATGATAAAGCTCCAATATATCTGAAACATCTCTAAGTTCCATAATGTCCTTGTAGAACACTCCGCTCCCTGAATGCAGGTTTACTTGCTGTTCCAAGAGTCTAGAGTCTGTACGTCTAGAAAGGGTGGCAGAGCCTTTAGCTATCAGTCTCTAATGGCATTTCATAACAACATGAGTTTAACTTAAAGGCTGCTGAATTTCACAGCAACATTTTATGGTCTATCCATCCATTTCCTGCATTCACAGACCAACAGAAGGCATTAGAGGAGCATGCAAACTATCCAAATATTGACTACTGTTTTCTTGCAAGAAATTGAAACCAAACGCATTCTTGCTAGCCAGTGCCAACCCTCAAATCACCATTCAGCCTGTCATTCCACTGTGCGAAAGATTTGTTACAAGTCAAAAGCATTCAAGAGAGTTGTCAATCTTCCCAACAGACATCCCAGCAATTTTATCACAAGGTCACACTTTGCTATGCTCAGAGAAATCTTGCATTAGCGCTACATTTGCTATTGTGCTTCAGTTAGCATGTCAAACATTTAAATTAATGGCTCTACAATTAGAAAAAGGCTTGAACAAATATCCCTTGTTTGGAAGGGTTTCCAGGGCAATACTTCTTTTCTCAATAAAGAACATAGATGCACACAATATGTTTGCGAAGTTACGGTCATAACAACTGGCCTTGTTTTAAAATGAAAGCACATGGACACTCCACGGTCATTGAGTTGACTGAAAACTCCTCTGTATCATAGAGTCAAATGTCATGCCGTCTGTCTGGGACCTAAAATTTGGATGAAACTGACTCATACAGGACAATGATTCAAGGTAGAAGATCTAAAACAAAACAGAACTTGATCCCATGGAAATTCTATGGAGGACTCAAGAGAGTAAACATCCATCCATCCATTATCTATACCCATTATCTCCAGTGCAGGGTCACGGGGGTCTGCTGGAGCCTATCCCAGCTCTCTTCATGCAAAAAGCAGGGGTACACCCTTCACAGGTCGCCAGTCCATCACAGAGAGAGTAAACATGAGCAGGCCAAACTTCCTGACATGTGAGAGACTGGTAATGTCTTACAGAAAATGATTATTTCAAGTTATTTCTGCCAAAGACTTTTCAACATGATATGTGTGCTACCTCTTTGGCATTTATACAGTTTAGCATGCCATGTGTCATTCATCTGAGGTTATGTTTACATCACTTTAAGACACCATAAGGACCAGGTCATTTTTTTTCGGTACTACTATGCTAGCATGTCTGCACTGAAGAAGAAATATCAAGGTAAAATGCAGTCAAATATAACCTAATGTAGTATTCATATTACATGTTACAACTACAGAGCAATACAAACTGGTCCTGTAACTGTGGTTGCAAGACATTGCTGTTGTAAATCCTGTGTTTGTACCTTATAACAGCTTCCACAGTGCATACTAGCTCTTCCGCTCCACACTCTCGGGTGTTGATTGGAGGAGGCGAGGTCTGATACAGATGGGTCTCCGCCGCAGCCCCCACCTCACTGCTGTGGTGGTTGACATGGCAACGCTTGCAGTAGCGGACAGGCCGGTTGCCATGGCGCCCACAGCAGCCAGCTGAGAAGCAGGTGACCACGGCCCTCCTGACATGAGAGCTGCAGTTCTACAGTACATGAGGCCAAACAGAAACGGGTAGGAGGAGGAGAAAGCAGTTTATTTCTGATCAAGACTTCAAAATACAAACACACAGTCACTGAATATGAGCTAGAACTGTCTGATCACAAGCCTCTAAAAATAAACCCATTTCTCGGCTTCAAAAGAACTTTTCTACTGAGACAATGAATGTCACTCTCTCCGTTATGCATTTGAGATGAGATGTTGATTTGTGCACCTTTGCAACAATAAGAAAGGTCTTGATGTGTCCCCAGGGTGTCTCAGGTTACTAAAAATAAAAAGTAAGGCACTGGAGAGCCATCCTAATCTGATCAGCCTCTAATCTTGCCATTATGGGGATGCACTGGTCCCAATCAAATTTACATATCTGTCGTCTGATGGTGAGTTCCTTTTATCTACCGATTTGGATTGAAAAGGCAAGACTGATGTTGATATTTTTACAATCTGCTCTATTTTGGGTATCGTGCTGTATTTAAATGTAGCTATTCTGAGATGAAAAGCAATGCCTCTGTTCATAATGACAAAGCAGGTGTGAATCCAGGTGGCAGTTTGCTTTTCTACAATAAGCCAAAGCCCGCTCAGAGAGAGCGCACGGGAGAGAGAGTGTGGATTAGAAACTGCTGGGCAAAGCAGGGTGGAGGCCAGCTGTTCCCATGAACAGCACAAGGTGGCTGCTCAAACTGACAGGCATACCTGAGATTAAACTGCATTCAATTTACCTAGTGTCTCCCTATAAACCAGAAAGAATTGATTGCACCTGTGGCAACACATTCAGCGATAGCGAATAAACATCGTGCACCAGCAGCTTTATTTTAAATGAGTTGTTATCATTGAACTGCTTCGGAGAACGTTGTCATCAAACGAGACACGTCAGGTTCATTTATAAATAACCCTGCTATGGATCACAAATTAACTGTACTTCAGGATCATGTTTTATCAAGGTTTTAAATTTGTATTGCAGAGATAGATGAACATTAAGGTTTGTAATTTATTTTAGATTTTTGGTGAAATGTTTTATAAACATGCATTGGATGAGGTATTATATGACATTATGCTGTAATTATATAGACTACTGAAGATGAAAAATTAGGAAATCTTACCTTCTTTTGACAAATGGCAGATATCTCTGCTGCAGATAAAATTTGACATTAATGAAGAACAATTTGCTGGCAACATTATCATTTACAAGTTAGCATACATACAAGTTTTAAAAAATGATATAAGCAAATTAACCAATCATAACAATGGCACCAGCATATAGATATATACCAGTGCTACATTTTAGGGAGAACCCCAAACTAACTGTGAAGAATCGATGATAGGAAAAAATATAATTTGGGTTTGCTTTACTATTTCAGTTGCCTATATGACTACTTTCATTACTTCAATGATTAATTTTTCCATAATATCAAAAAATGCTTCAAGACAGGCCATCTCTTAAGCTGATTTTAAAGTGGACTGATAAGCTGTATAATTACCCTCAGAGCTCTAGCAAATCCATCAAGGATTGGCTCACAAAGAGCAAAGAGTCAAACCACAGATTTAATTCCTTCTGAAACTTTATGAAGGTTTAAACATATTTTAAACGAGGAAAGCATGAACTGAAGTCCAGACATTTCAATTGCCAACTTCAGCAGAATAAATTTCTGCTAAAGGTGATAGCACTAGCTTCTTTAGCCAAGAATAAACTTATTTTTTCCAAGCTAAAAAAGAACATGTATTGACATTTTTGTTGAATACATTATTATAAAGAAAGAAAAATATTTGTGGACATATTCGTTTGTATCGTTCTTTCATCTGCTGGCACTATTTCCATATATTGTTTTATTTTTGGATTAAAATATATCTCAGTAGAATAATAAAAGGTTTTGTGTAATTTTACAGCATCTACAAACATGTGACAAAAGGTGTAATGGCAAACAGTTCAGATTATGAACCAGCAAGTTTTTACATAATACCACCATATTATAAATATTAACAATAGCTTCAAATTATTCTGAAGTAAGATAAAATTCTGGTGAAAATGGACCATATATAGACAGCAAATCTTTCAGGTTATATGGTTCACCACATGACTGTACATATTATTGAATTTCTCTCTTTGGTGTGTCTGTATCTATAAAGAAAACAACAAAATCTAATACATAAATATTTCAACCCAAATTCTGCTTTTTTGATTGTTTGTTTGTTTGTTTTTGCTGTTGTGCATTCTCACCTTGAGGCAGGAGGACATCTACAAGCCATTCAGCATGATCTCTGGAAAAGTCAAACAAGTATTTAAACAACGCATGATTTAGAAGTACAATGCTCCTCAGAGCCTATAAGCAGTTCCTCCTGGCGTATACTCAGCAGTCCCAACATCCTAACAGATCTAGAACACCAAACAACTTTGCTCGATTTCAAAGTCGTGCAGTTATAATGGTGTACATTCTGGTGAAAATGAGAAACAAATGGACGCACGTTTTTTTTTTTTTTTGTAATGATGGTCTCATTACTGGCGCGAGGGAATTATATAACCATAGTACTGTATTTCCCTTGGGTTAATGACAGGAATAATGAGGCGCCCGGAGGTGATGTATGTTTGAAGTGATAGTGCATATGAAGAGCTGAGGAGTCTTGAAAAAGAAGTGAAACAGATGCATACCCAGCTATCCTCTGGCTGCACTCTTCGCATATGTAAAGAGGCGGGGGCTTGTCTCCAAGGGCAACAGAGAGAGTAGGATCTATGCACATCTGTAAAATAACACAGGCTGGGTGAGAAAAGAGTTTTGGTATTTCAGAGATGAACATATCAGTATTTTGAGTGAAGTTGGATACTAAAAATGGAATTAGCAGTTATCAAAATTGTGTCCACAAAATACTGAATGAACATTTTACTTGTACCAATCAAAAGATGTTCTCCAATGATGCTACACATATATCCCTACAACACATATATTACTACTCCACCTAGTTCCTCATTCCTCTGTAAAGATGGCTGCATGCATATGCTGCATTCTTGCCTGGCCCTGTGCTGAATGCTCATGGCGCCATTGTTCAGATGGTGCACTGTGATTTACTGTGCTCACTTAATGCCACCCTATCCTCGAGGGCTGCATGGGGTCATCGCTTCCAATTAAGGCCTCCCCTCCCCCATAACGCCTTCTTGCTCCTGGTAATTGAAATCCAGCCCCCGTACGTGCTCTCTGGTCTAACTCTATTTGTCAGTTTTGAGCACAGTTGAGTAAAAGCAGGTGGAGATGATAAAGCAAGAAAGCAGAAGCAGACATGCATGCAACAGTAGCTGATATCACTGACCTAATACTGATTTATTTATTGATGGGCTTATAAAAGCAAATATACTTTGAACATCATGATTAAATTCTCAGGAGAAAAAAATATAGCCATGTGATACACAGCAACAAAGTATTATGTGGGCTTCTTTAACGTATTTTTTCAAGACTGTAGTCACCTTGACGGCAGGTTTATTGATGGCATTGTGGCACTCAATATGTTGACAGTGGATGGGATTCCAGGCTGAATAAGAAAATGGTGGAGAGAAAAAGAGGGGAAAAAATTGGCAAGTTAAACCTTTGATCAGTTCAAGGACAAGTAAAGCAGTAGATTAAGAGAATCTGACCTGTGTACTGCAGCCCTCTATATTCACTGATGGCTCCTGGCGGCTTCAGGTTGGGCCAATAATGAAACAGCATCTGCACAGCTGGAGGTTTTACTTGGGATGGGCCATAGGATATGACATAAAGCAGGTCCTGTATGCAGCATGAATATCAAACTCACACAAAGTGTTGTAGTATTTGAGATGATGTGCACATAGATTGCTACTAAAAAACTAAAGTATATTTCTAAGAGTAATACATACACAGCAAGTTACTTTTAAACTATGTCATGTGTGGTGTATGTACGTAATATTTATGAGGAGTAGTTGTAGGAAAGCTGAGGAAACTTTTTTTGATGTAGGTCCCTTAGGATTCCTTAAAATTCTGTTTATCTGTAGAATGTCAGAATAATGACAAAGGT
>JBAMYA010000015.1:8943949-8975126 GCA_037176975.1 Arrhamphus sclerolepis | reverse complement strand
ACAAAATTAATTAAGTAAATAAGCAACTGCTTTGAAAGAAGAAGAAGGAGAAAAAAATAAAAAATGATATTACACATTATGTTCATGTTCAAGTTTTGTGTAGAATTGAGGTGGGGCTTTGTGATGCCCACTCTAATACCTTCACACACCTTAAAAACCATCTATGCCCAAGCTTTAATTCTTTTGGCTGATGTCTTTAGATGTTTTACCCACAGTATACCCACAATATCTTCTTTCCTTGTGATTCTTCAATGTGTTTTAGCACAACTGCGCTCCCTAAAACAAAGTAGTCCTGGAAAAAAAGAAGAAAAAAACACTACCAACCCCATACTACGCAGTTGCCATGGTGTTCTGAAGCCTGCAAGCTTCACTCTTTTCCCTCCAAACAAATCAGTTAGCATCAAAACCAAACGGTTTAATCTCTCATCCGATCGTCCTCAAAAATTAAGATCTGTTAGTCCCCATGCGCAGCTGCCATCAGTAATCTGACTTTTTATGGTTGAGTTGGAGTAGTGATCTTCTCCCACTGTGTAGGATTTCAGCCCAGTTTTGAACACATTTTACTGTGAATAATGATGCTCTCCTAACAGTTTTAGGCAGCATCCTTACGAGGTACTTCATTCACGTTTTGCATAAAAGTATGTTCATCTTTTGGACACAGGAGTTGTGTCACAACGAGGTATATGATGGCTTTTTGCTTCCTTAGTGTTAAGACTATTATTGTCTGAAACAGATGAATATGAGACATTTGGGCAAGAAATAGTAACAAAGGATGGGAAAAGAGTAATTTGAAACACATCCACAGGCAGACTCTTGTGATCCTAAATAAGATGAAGAAGATATGCATAATAGATGGATGGATGTGAATATAGTCCAGGTAAAATTTAGACTTTGCCAAAAGTAATGAAACTTTTCATCAGAAATATATCTGTCACAATTCTGACATTTTACAAATAAAAAGAAAACATGAATCCTAACTGAACAGATTCAACTCTCTTGCCAGGCATGACGGGAAAAAGTATTTTTCTAATTTTATGTACATACAGACGTCTGATTGTCTTGGTCATTTCAAATCATTAGTCAAAACCCATTTAAACAGGCCTTTAATGTCTCTGATTAGGTGTCAACCTATACACTCAGTGTTTTTGTTTCATTTTGTTTTTATGTCTCTCTCCCTTCTATGTTTGTATTATAATTATTGTAAAACAGTATGTCTTGAAGTTAGGATTAGTGAGTTAGGATAAGTTTTTTTTACTGGTATTTATTTTACATATAAAAGCAACATCAGAGGATCAACAAGTTGGTAACAGCCCTAATGTGCTAAAACCAAAAGATATGTTCTGGGGTAAGTTTGTCCTCATGTTGACATTTTAAATTGATTTTTGTAGATATTAAAAAAAATAAACAAGGCACATCACTTGAATTAGTCCTAAATGCTTAACTTCTATTACCAAGCTATTGGTCTACTTACTGATTAGCTTACAAAGTGTTTAAATAGAAATAATGTCATGAAATTTTATTTCATAGGAAGGTAGTGAAATATTTTCAAAATAAACACAACTTGGAATGAAACTCTACAGCTCTTCTTTCCACAAGGGACCTTTGATGTGCTTTAGGTGAGTGGCTTATACCTTCCACACTTCCTGCTTGTGCTTCATTAGACACTCCAACAATTGACAGTGATAGACTAGAAAGAGGAAGAGACCAGATTAAGCCGAGAGCAATTATTATACCCCAGTCTGAACACATGCTCTGAGAGCAGACAACACGATGGCTCACCAGGATTTGTGGTGTACTGCATTGCAATCATGAGCATAGATGAGGCAGACAGATTGACATAGGCTGGGACTCCTCCCTCCTTCCGAGTAGAGCCCACTGAAAAGAGGAAAAGGAGATAAAAGATAAAAGAATAGACAAAAAGAATAGCAACCTCTTAAGAGATCACTTTCATGTCCTGTTCGTCATGGTGGTAGTTATCATAACAGAAAATAGGCATACTTTATAGGCTACTTTTTTTAACTCTCAGTTCTAGTCTGTCCATCATCCCCCAATAATGTTAATTATGATAGAAGTCAGATAAATTGTCTAAGTGTCTTATGACAGGTTATACTCACATATAGCCATGGGAAGGAAAGAGGTGCTCAGGTATTCAATGATGTCTTTATGAAGGAAAGGGGGAAATGTGGCTAAAGTGGAGATCATAGTATAGGGCAAAGTGCTGAGAATATCATCACTGAGAAAGGGCAGGAGGCAAGCTGTTGTGTAAAATATGGACTGTCCCAGATCTGATGAGAAAAGGAAAGGGCAAAGAATAGGAAAGGGGAAAAAACAAAGAGAGAGATACACAGACAAACATTCAATCAGCTTTACATACAGTATTCACATACTGTATGCAGCCACAAATTTCATTGCTACTTTGATTTAATTCATTTAACAGTAACAACAGAACATTTTGTGTATGACATTCCTGATGAGGGCAACAAGCTGTCTTTAAAAGCTACTGAAGTAAAGTTTACTTTTGGAAAAATGTAGATAAATTTAATGGGTTTTCATGCCTTTGACTTTTTTTTTTAATATTCAAGACAAGTAAAAGCATTGACTGATGCAGCTTTAGGCAATTGCAAAACGGAGTGAATATGCTCTAAGTCATTCTCAGATGTGTTATTAGTGCATTTTTTTTATTTACATTTGCATGTATTTGCACATGACAACATAAGTAAAACATTTCTCCCACTTTGCATAACAAACATGCATTCAGGTATGAAAAACAGAAGAAAAAGCCTATCTAATGTCAGGTGTATCCAATGGCTTATGACAGTTGACAGGATCCAGCGTGCTCCCAATCACCCCATGCATCCCTCAAGATCCTCAGCAGGACTTCTCTCCTCCAGTTACAAAAGAGGCCATAAAAGCAGCAGTGGCTTCATGCAGGCCAGGCGGCTCGAGGATGACGATGACAAACAGTGGTGCACTGGGCCTTGACTCACCATGCTGACCGTGCTGCAGCAGGGGCACCAGGTCAAGCAGGGTCACGAGGGTCACATAGAGGCCCTGATAGTCCAGAGAGGGGTACTCTGAGAGCTGAGCGTCCCGACTCTGCTGCCCCTGCCCCCCGCGGTCTGACGGGGCATCGCGCAGAACGCTGTAAAGGAGGGAGCGAGTAACTGTAGGGTTGATGGAACTGACTTGTGGTCTTAGAGATGGGGTGAGTGGGAATGGCACAGGAAAAAGACACATGGTCATGGGCACGGCCAAATTGGAAGCTTCCTGGTTCTCCTTCCTGCCTGTGCGGGACAGAATGCTGCTCCGGGGGTGGGAGGGGAGGGGAAGGAGGGTAGGAGAGGGGAACAAGGGAAAAAAAGAGACAACAAAGACACAAAAAAACAGCACATTACATTGAAATGGCACTACAGAGACAGCGTAAATAGAAAAAAACAAACCCAGATAAACCCCACATAGGATGCAGTGTCTCACTATTTGACTGTATCACTGAAGGCATGGGTAAATTTTTTTCCTGCTTTGTCTGTTCAGAGTGACATAAGTTCAATTCATCTTGTTTGGTCTTGCTTTGCACTTGGAAAACAAACGAAAAATAATGAGCACAAACTGCAATGATCACTGCATCTCATGCGTATCTGGTGACAAGGAGCAAAAATATAAAAAATGGCATGTTTTCAGTGGCAACCCCATACTTCACCAAAAAGGGACAGATCAGCAAATGACTGTCCCTCGATGGCTGCCATCTTCCAATCAATAGTCTCTGGCTACAGAAAGGCCAATGAGCCATTGAGTATTGTTTAAAATGAAATTTCCTTGTCTTTAGTGGGGCTGTCAAAGATGGGACTGACACCAAATTGGTTCGGGAAAATACAGAGGTGACACTTTTGAAACATGCTTGAGCCAGTAATAAACATGTGTGTGAGGTTAGATCAAGTGCTCCTAGGTCACAGCACATGTTTATTGCACCAGAGAAATAATGTCCGTATGCATACGTTATGATACTGCACCAGTATCATCAGGAGAAATAATGAGATCCAACAGGCATATGGATTCAGGTTTCTAAAATAAATGTAAGAACTAATCTACAGTAGAGAAGAAACTATAATGACAAAGGAATAGGTTGTATCGGGGGGAGATGACTGGTAGCATTATGTTTGTGAGCTAATGCAGGATGGACAATTGTGTTTGCTGTCCCCTGGGGAAGGTGGTGGACATATTGAACTTTAAGAGAGGAAAAGGAAAAGCAAAAAGCTAGTTGGGTTGAGTGTGGAGCATCTAGGGTGGAGGAGGAAGGAGAGAAGGGGCCAGAGAGCATTGCTCTTTTAGTGCATATCATCAAAGAGCTAAGCTTTTCTATCAGAAAAGTGTTTGGGATTCATCACAAGAGCCCAGAATATTTAAATATGGATTTATAACTGTATTTTTTTTTTAATTACTCAAAAGGTGTAGTTACAGTATTTGGAGCTCTGCAGGAAGTGAGAAAGGGGATATCATTAAGATTGTTTAAAACAGTACTGGATGGATAATGTTCAGCAGCAGAACATATCATTATCACATGTTACTGATCCCCTCAAAGTTATACTCTGTAAAAAATATTTATCAATGTAGATTCATAAGGCTCAAACAGTTAATACACAACATCAGACTGTATCTCAGAGTATGACTTTTTCGCCCATTTATCATAGAGAAAACATCCTTAATTTGAACAATGAACATAGACATTAACAGACACCCTCACACGCATACACTGAACATTAACATTCAGAGAACACACATATGTGCATACATACATAAAACACAAAATAGACATATGCACTCTTAACACATGTAGAAATGCACTGATACAAACACATGACATACATTTACTATTCAACCCTGCACGACTGGCTATGTGTGCATTAGTTAAATGTTTGCATATGTGTGGAGTAAAACCAAACTGCAACAATAATACACACAGTACCGTCTGCACTCATTCTTCTAACTGGCACAGTTTGGCATGTCACCATCACTAAGATGTAATTGTGGGTAAGTAGAGACCTTTGTTTTCTGGTCTCCATCTAACTTACACTGTACCTAAAATAAAAGTATGAATCAACAACTACCTTCACTGGCCATTGTAGTGTTTCTGCTCAAATTTTCAGGGCTTACTTCTAGCAAAGGACATTATTGTTTAATTTTCCTCTTCAGGCCTCAGGATGTACATGATGCACAGGTTCCACTATTTGGTGGGCAGAGTGATTTGGTCACATATCTTCGGCTGAGAGGCTGGGCTTTGTGAAACTATCAAGGCTCTGGTAACAGTGGCATCATGCTGAGTGATTCTTGTCTCACTTTGAAAACACTGCCCCTCAGAGACAAAATCGTCACTCAAGTTAACGCTGATCCCCACAGTTGCAGCCCCTGTCACGCTCAATCTGTGCCACAAGAGGCCATGTTTGAACAGCACTGTGATTGCTGATGCTGGCCTGCCCCTTTAGCAAAGCATAAAGTAATCAGAATACCCTCCAGCAGAGGAATAATCCTTGTGGGGCTGAGAAATAAAATGTTGAATTGAGGCCAGCTGCCAATCTCTAATAGACTGCTCCCTAAGATGATTATAATGATTAAAATAATAAGTTCAGCTTCCAGTACCATCTTTGCAAAAATTAGTGGATTAAAAAATACAGTTCTGTGCTTCTATTAAACTAGCATATAGTAAGACTACAAAAAAAAAAGAAAAAAACAACAACTTTCAACTGTAGGGAGGGGGAAAAGTGGGGAATTTCAAATTATGAAATAAAATGTGTCCAAAATGGCTGCCTACTTGACCTGTGCTGGAGGAGGAAATAACATGCTGTTCTTTCCTCAGGCTTTTAAAGAATCCAAGAGAGCAGGCTGACCCTGCAGCTGCACAGCCAAACGATCTGCACTCCGCCAGCCCCACAGGGAAGGACGCAGCAGACCGCCCAAGGGAAGCGTTTATCTAGCAACCGTCTACAGAATCAATAAACATCACCAACCAACTATCTCTGATCCTGCTTTAAAACAAAAAAATAACTCCAATCTTCAACCTTTCAAAGCAGAACGGGCAACACAGCAGACAAGTTGGCTGCTTCCCTAACTTCCTTACAACATTGCTAGTTTACATTTAATGGTGTCACTGTTCTCTCTTTCATAAAGTGTGCTAGTGTAACCTGCTGTAATTAATCTTATCTGATCATGAAAAAAGCTAAATATGACACAGTCTATTACTTCACCTGATGGCTCCAGAACGGGGTACTTACCTGAGCAAGGTTTGGGAAAAGTATTTCAGTGTGTTTGCAATGTCTGTTCCGGAGGGCACAGGGTAAATATTGTGTTGCACACGGTTGTGATACTCTTGCAAGTATCGTATCTTAGAGGCAACTAGACAAAATAAAGAGCAGAGTAACAAGCGAATCAACACTAAAAGCCATGTTTGTTCGTTTTTTTTATCTGTGCAAATATAAATACTGCACATTAAGAAAATACACTGTTGCCCATGAAATTGGAATAACTGGGTTTTCAGACAAGCTGTCTATCAAGAATAAATCACTGGCGCAGTGATTTAATAGGAAGAGGGGAAAAATATTTTATTCCACCTTTACGGTCAACAGTGTACAAATGAATTGTGTAATTCCCCTTGAGCCTGGCTGAGCTTCATATTGCAGCTTTGCAGTATAGAATATGAGTGTTTTAATTATGGGGTTAAACTAAGAGTCTACATTCCCATGGCTCTCTGGCCTTCACCAGGTGACCTTTCTGGTGAAACAGCGAGGTCACAAGAAGCCCCAGAGGAGACAGTAACCTATTGCCTACAGAGACAAACTTATGAACAAAAGGTTGCCAGTTCAAGTCCCAAGACAAACTGGGAATTGTGGTCACCCTGAACATGAGAGTGAACTTCCTTGTCCACTAAGGGAGAGTAAAAGAGGCTTCAGCAATGAGTCCAGCTGGCCACTTCATGCTGACCTGCTCCCTGTGGTGTCAGATGTGACCAAGTTGTTTTTGAATGGTTAATTAAGAGTTCAAATAAGTTGGACAGGGAGATTACAGCCCCATTTTCTGTGACTTTGGGCAGTGATGTTTAGCTTCTTGCCTGACCTGTAAATGACAAACCTCAAAATAAAAATAACAGCTGTAGGCTGTGAGCATATTTTGTTAAAATCATGCTGTGGCATACGTGCTTCCCTTCTCATACACTTAAACAATTCAAGTAATAGATTACTATAGTTTTAAACGATGCAATTCCAAAAGAGGTAATCATTACAATTATTAAGATTATTTAATATCAATCACAGAAAAGGGTTAAACCTTGGTGAATGCTGGATTGATAGTTCTGCTATATACCGACAAAAAGAAAAGAAAAAAGAAAAAAAAACAGAAGCAAATATCAACTTTTAATCAACTGAGACACAATGTTTTATGTCTGTAAGCAACCAAAAGTGAGTGGATGTACTGATGAGAGATAGGGACAGGTTTCCACCTGTTCAAAAGCAATAAGAGGAATGAGGGGGGAGGGGAGGGGCTTGATAACATATTTCAATACTCTATTATTCAAGTCACACGAGTAATCAATATATTGCCACCATAATGTTCGGTATAGACTCTATCAGGTCGACCTTGAGCAAGCATTACATCCCCCTTTTTGCACGCACCTCATCTAGCAACGTCAATCAAAAACAACAACAAAAATAACTGAGATCACGATATTATTACACGAGCTTTGGGTAGTCGATTCAGGCAATTGTATTAATCTATAATGCAGATAAATAGCCCAAAGGGAGATACAGTGGCTATCTGCGCTCGCTGAAACCTCCAGCCATCCTCTGCAGTGAAAGGACGTGTTGCAACCTGCCTTGGCAACCACGGTTTCATCACCAAGGACAGCTCCTCTTATTCGCTTTCTTGATTAAAACAAAAAGAATCACGTTTTCATACAACGCTTTGACAAAATAAGGGGTAACAACACACAAACGCGCACACACACAGCAGTACTTACACTGTTCTGCCTTCGTAGACATATCGCAGACACTTGGGGAGACATAAAACCTAGACTGTCAATTGTTTTAGTGTTTTTTTTTCCCCTCTCCGGCGTTGTGTTTCCTCAGTCGCGAAAAAGTGAAAATACCCCCTTGCAGCCAGCCCAGGCTCGGCTTGATTGTACCACTCTGCACGATGGATTTGAAGCTTGCAGATGCGGTCGTTTCCGTGGTCTATTAGCGGAAATTAAATGAGGACTCATTTTATTAATGTGTTTTTTATTTCAGGAAATCGATTTTTCCGACACCGAGAAAAATAATGACGTCTATCTGAAGCAACGTACCTTCCCAAATGGACTGATCCAGCTTTGACAAATTGTCATTCAAGAAATCCAACAACCCTCTCATCGTTCTCAGAGGTTATTGTAGGACAGAAATACTACGAATCTCCCTGTTTTGTCTCAATAATCCCCCAAATGTCAGTATCTGTGGTGCACATAAAAGGAACATGCAACAGATGGTTGTTACACAGTCATAACCATTATCATTGCGTGTCGTGTACATGTTTACTTTTTTCTTTTTTTTTCTTTTCAATTCATAGGGGGAAAAAAATAGAAAAGCAATCAGTGTTACTCACTTTGGTGATTTATAACGAATCAAAAGCGCCTATAACCAAACATCACCCCTTTTATGACTTGAAGCACTTACAATAAATTAACATTAAACTACCCCTTTTCTTAAATAAATCTTTCTAAAGGAATATAAATGCATCACTATTAAACCAGAGACTGGATGGAGATTCTCCATCACACCTGATTCAGATAAAAGAATCTCCATCAGTTTGACTTCAACGTCTATATATGTCTGTTTAAGTTGTTTGTCGTCAAAAGAGACAAGAAAATGAAGGAAAAATTTAATATTGAATTATAAGACATTACATAACAAACATTTTTCATTAAATGTTTAAATATATATATATATAAAACAAAGCAGCCCAGTGTAGTTCAGTGCTTCCATCTCAACATAAGCTTTACTGTCAACATAACCTTTAAAAGCTCACACAAATATAGAGCATCTGTATCAGTGTGAATCCAGAGTTCTTTAAGAATTCAGGGATGTGGTGGTGATCTCTGTCGGTATTCTGGGATGTGGCGCATGATCCAACCAGCCGGGGCCAGGAGAGTCACAGCAAACACACACAAGGCAAAAGCAGACTGCTGTAAGAAAGTCCCAAAGAACATTAAGTAAACCTTATGTTATCTGGAGTAAAAGGAAAACAGCTGATGAATCAAGATCATGCACATTTCTAGATACGGTGTTATGCCACCAAAACGTCTCCTGTTGTAAGAATACATTTAAAAACTGAACACCTATGTCCACAACACAGGGCTTGATCTCACAGATTGAGTGCATGACTACACCCCAACCCCCAACCCCAACACACACACCTACACATGCACACACACAAACACCCAACTTCCCATCCCACCACCCCCAGCTTTAAATCTTCATGCCATGATCTTCCCTGTGTCCCTCTTCACTGTAGTATTCCTGACTTGAGATAGGCTTTGTAAAAGCATCCGTGCATGTCCCCGAGGACAGATCAGCAGATTTATAGTGGCATAAAAACAGCCCGATATGTTGCAGTTCCATCATATGAGCCCTTTTCAGAAGCCAGTGCTTCACACTGCCTTATGGACACAGAATGAATAAAACATTTCACCCACTCTTTTGGCTGGAAAGCGTTTTTTCGCTTGAATTCCTCACATTATCTGCAATAAAATGAAGTATCAAAGATACTGGCTTAAGACTGACTTTGTTACATAGCATGTGCATTTAATAAAAGTAAAACGATCTCTACAGTTTCTTACTCTGTTGTAGAACACTTTTAACATGACCACTTAAACAGTGAGGATATTTGGCCAGTCAACGTCACTGTCAAGTACTTACAAAGATAATCAAACCTACCACTGGCCCAATCTTTTCCTTTGGGGGCTTGCTGTAGATGGTGGACCTGTGGTTGTGTTGAATGGCTTTCATCATTAGCAGCCTGGTCAGTGATGGTCCCTTAAAGATTGAAGACATCTTTCTTAGGTCAGCTCACACAATCACTCTGTTTAACTGAATGGAAAGTTTCTCTGGAAATTCCTCTTCACATCCTGAGAGATTCTAGCAGATAGTGTTTACTTAAATTCCCATCACTCTTCCTGGGAGGAGTGACTTCCAAAGCAAAATCACTTATGCTGAAGCACTTATGTAAACATAGTGAGCTGTCATTATGCTAGCAAAATGGGTCTGTGTGGCTGGAAGTTAATGGGATGGGAGGAAATGGTTGAAAACAGAATATGCAACTTTTTTTTTGTCTTTTAAAACTACAACACATAAGATACAATGATTATATATACATATACATATATACATACATACATATATAGTTATAAGTTGGTCATGATATTAATATTATGTATATAATATATGTAATATTTATTTTTCTCCACTTTCTGTACAGTAATGACAAATTTGATAACCTTTTTCATACTTTCATTTGCAATGGGATATGCCGTGTTCCCAGAGCAGTTGTGTGTTTTGGAAATAAAAACTATCAGGATTTTGAGCTTTACTCGCTTTTTAAAGCACACTGCAATTATTCTGAACACAACTGAATATATAAGTTTTAGCTCTACAACACCTTAATTTCTTTGTGAAATAAAACATGCATTTTAGTTTATGAGTTCCAAACCTAATCATCAATGGAAAAAGCCCCAGTTGAAAAAGCTCTGATTATTTTTTTCACATACCCTTCCTATTATAAAGCCAGTGATTCACTCAATAAAATCAGTTGCAGTTATGTTCCTCTCAGACATATCACAGGACAAGCTGTCTATGTCTGTGTCTTTGTCAGACTATACTTAAAAGAAAGACCTTTTATTTCCATTATTCAATGTATATCTAGTGAGACTGGCGAGCCAAAGCAACACATGGCTTTGCTCTCATTCAAGTGTTCTCACTAAACATTTTTTTGTCAGCAACGTTCTTAGTAAAGCTACACTTTATGTTACTAAGTGAAGTTGAGCTGTTAATGTATGAAATCCTGGCATCCTGTGTATATAAGACATGGCAAAACAAACCACCAATATTATTCTCTAACTAAGGCGTAAGAGATTTTGACTCAGATTAGATGTAATCTGACGCCCCCATCAGGATGCCAAATGAAGTTGATCCAGTAAAAAAGAACAACAAACTTTTATCTCAAAAAACATTTACTGATGAAGTGCTGTTTAAAATTATGATAGCTCATGATAATGAAAAACCTTCTCTTTTATGTTTCAGCTGTTCCCCTCAGGGTCCCCACAGATAATCATTGTCC
The DNA here is from genome assembly GCA_037176975.1 of Arrhamphus sclerolepis. Lineage (NCBI taxonomy): Eukaryota > Metazoa > Chordata > Actinopteri > Beloniformes > Hemiramphidae > Arrhamphus > Arrhamphus sclerolepis. Next base: position 8,963,780 of record JBAMYA010000015.1, on the reverse strand, counting down.
CCATCTAAAACCTAAACATTTTAACCTCTGCTATCTTCAACTCTGCCTCTTTCCATCAGTGCCACAGTTTCTAAAACATACAACAATGCAGAACTCATCACTGTCTTGTACAGCTTTCCTTTCACTCTTGCTGATGCTCTTGTATCACACCTGACACCTGACACCTTTCTCCAGCCATTCCAACCTGCTTGCACACAAGTACTTAAAATCCTCCATCTTCTTTATCTCTGCTCCCTAAAGCCTCATAGTTACACTTGGGTCCCCCAAACTGACACACAAGTAATCTGTCTTGCTGCAGCTAACCTTCATTTATCTCCTTTCCAAGGCATACCTCCACTTCTCTAGATGTTCCTCCACTTGCTCCTTGCTGTCACTACAGATCACAATGTCATCTTCAAACATCATCGTCCACATAGATTCCTGTCTAACCCCGTCTGTCAGTCTGTCCATCACCATAGCAAAAGAAGGGCTCAGAACTGATCCTTGACGCAGTCCCACCTCCACCTTTAACTTCTCTGTCACACCTACAGGAAAACCTCATCACTGTTTTACAACTCCTGTACATGTCTTTCACAACTCTGACATACTCCTCTACTGTTCTAGACTTCAATAATAGGCATTCAGGGATCTATAATGCGCTTTTTTTAGGATGTTTGTTATATAGGTAAGTACATATAGATAGGCGTGTGCACATTAGGACGGACGGACGGACGGACGGACGGACGGACGGACAGACAGACAGATAGACAGATAGATAGATATAATGCAATACAATACACATTCAATTCAATACAATACAAATTCTGCCCTTTGTCTCGTTTACACTACTCTCTCCCATAACTTCATTATATGGCTCATCAACTTTATTCCTATGTAATTACCAAATCTCTGCACATCTCCCTTTTTCCTAAAAATGGCACCAACACGTTTCCCCTCCATCCTTTGGAATTCTCGAAGATTGATCTTGTTAAAAGTCCTAGCTAAAAACTCCACTGCCACCTCTCCTAGACACCTCCATACCTCCACAGGTATATCATAGGGACCACCTGTCTTTCCACTCTTCATCCTCTGCTATGCCTCCTCTGCTCAGCCTTATTAATCTTTACTACCTCTTGGTCCACAATAGCTGTCTTTTCTACTCTTTGTTCTCTTTCATCAACTCTTCAAAGTACTCTTTCCCTCTTCCTATCACACTTCTGGCACCTGTCAGAAAATGTCCATGTCTTTCTTTAATCACCCCAGCCACCAAGCATGTCCTTCCCAACTCTTTCTTTTTGCTTCACCAACATAAATCATTCTCTCTCTCCTTGCTGTCTAACCAAGAACACACATCATTGTATGCCCTTTGTTTGGCCGTTACCACCTCTAGCTGCACTGTACACTGCATCTCCCTGTACTCCTGTCTACTCTCTTCATTCCTCTCAGTGTCCTACTTCTGCTTAGCTAACCTTTTTCTCTTCAAGCAAACCTCAGCGACAACAACTTTGCAGTCAGTGATTTCCTTCAGGTTACATCTACACAAGATAAAGTCCACCTGTGTGCTCTTTTCTCAGCTCTTTAATGTTTCTGCCTCTTCTGGAAGAAAGTATTCAGTGCATCCATTTACATGCATGTATCCAGGCTAGGCACCAGCTCCAAGAAGACATTGGCTTGTGCTCCCCTTTGAAGCTGTATCTTTGGCTGCATTCATGATGATGAGTGTGATAACTAGCTCTTATAATACCTGCTGCCACCAATTAGTCGCTAGAGGGCGCTCGAAATTGAATTATTGTACAACCTCAAGGGTTACTAACGGGCCTCCTGACATCAGCAAAGACTTGTCAAGTTAACCGAAGTACAGGAACAACTTTTTTTATTTCCAAAGTCCGGCAGGAAATTGACACAAATATTCAGTATAAATTTTTAATTAAGGTGGGATACATCTGATTACCAGTATATGCTTGTTAAGATCCATGTATTTAAGCTTAATATCCAGCGCGTGAAATTAAATTACTTTTCTGTTCACCGTAAATGTAAGTGTATAATATATTATAACTTTATTTTGAAATCTATAACCGGAAACGTGAGTCTTACGGCTAACTTGAAATTGTAGATTTGGGATAGGCCATAATAACCACCCAAAAAGGCGTTGTGCTTCTATGGGGGAAATACCTAACTGAAGCGAAAATAAACGTTTTTTGGTGTAGTTGTTGGTCGAGGTGGTAGCTGAAAATGTACTGGAAAGTCAATGCAAGTGGAAATGACTGCATATTTGGGATTTAATGTGGACGTTGACGTCGAGCCGTGCGTAATGAGCAGAGTTGGAAAAAGAAGGTGTTGAGCTGCATTTTTTTTCTCCCTTTGCCACAGACAAGTTGGAACGGAGAACTGCCGAAACTACTAGGCGATAACCAACATAAATAATGCCCACGGAGCTCTTCACTTTTCGGTAAATATATTTTAACGTTCGCTTTTCAACAGTTGTTTTCGCGTGCTGCTCGAAGTAAATTCCCGTTACCGAGATGTGAAGTAAAAGCGACACAGAGGTAGCTTACCCTAGCCTCTGAGGATATGCTACTAATTACTGGGCTGTGGTGATTATGGCTCTCTTAAAAATACTTGGGTAAAACTTCGCATTTACTAATCCTCTGAGTGAAATAATCAACTTACATTTTTCGCTGTTACAAGCACTTTTAATCGAAGCTTCCGTTGAGCAGCGGTACCCACCAGTAGCCCAGAGAGCAACAATAGCTACGTGATAACGTTAGGCTAACAAAGCCCTTTGCAAATTATGGATTTTTTTCATACTTGAGTCACTGAAAGGTACGCATCTTTCTTATTTGGACCTAATATGGGTCGAAAAAGGTGAGGATGAATTTGGATTTTCACTTTGCAGGTCGACCTACACGTTGCTAGATATCACCTCTATGTCAAAGAGTTGTTGACGGGCTTTTCTCTGACAACAGTATCGGTTGTCATTGCAGTTTGTATCCGCAGATAAATGGGTTTTCTTTGCGGCATCGTAGCCCGATCATATTCAATGTATATTTGTTGTTGCGATGATTGCTGAAGCTTTTCAGGCGTCATTCCCGTATTTTTCAGTCAGCATCATTAATCCAACTGCATAATCTTTTTGCAAAGCTATCCCCAGGGATTTCTCTAACACTGCAAGATTTAAGTTGGTGTTACCAAATCTTTAAGTGGTGAGGAGCCATATGCAGACTCCATTAATCCAATAGTAATCTCGCTGAAATTGTGGGAGTTCTCAGCAGTCAGCCATCCCAGTCATCCATAGTAAGGTGACCTGTGTGTGTCTTTTGGAAAAATCTGCTCCTCACTGCATTGGTTTTGCATTCCAACAGGTTAAGCATTTGTTTGAGTGCTCCAGGGATGTATAATGACATATAATTATCAGAGTTAAGTGCTCAGAAATCCGTGCCTGACATGAAAGGCTGTGAACTTGTCAATACTTGCTATATAGTCATAGTTAGCAGGACTTTGGCCTGAATGCTGTTTACGCTGGCCAGTTAGATGGAGAGCATAACAACAACATTTATATCTCACTTAAAATAAGCACTGTGAGCACTGTTTCCTGAGCGTCCATTCATTCTGTGAAGATTAACTGCCTGGCTGCAGTTATCTAGTTGTTTGATCGTGCACACTTTAATGTTTCTGTTTTGCAAAGGTGATTTTAGTAGACTGGTCTGCACGCAGCTCTACAGCATGATAATCATTAGTTCCTTTTTATATCTAAAAGAAGGTGGTATGTTCGTGTTGTTGATGAAACATTATGTACTGTGGCCTCCAGGGCAAGATAGAATCAGCTGGCATCATAGTAAATGAAATGTCAGATATGCAGCACCACAGTTTATATTGTTGGTTGACACAGGCTAATCCTGTGGCAGCTCACCATGAATCATCTTTGTGGAGACTTTTGTTTCCTCTATCATTTTACGTATTTTCCCCTATATTGTCTGTTTTCTAGCCTGTTCCAGTGTCTTTAGTTTCATGTGTCTCCCCAGGCACAGTCTGTAATCAGCAGAGTGGCCTGATGAATTTCTGATATCTGATTGGCAAAAAATACTGCTGATAGAAGCATGTGTATCCTGAATTTTATTCCAACATTTTTGATGTTAGATTAAGGCAGGGTGAAATGGGCTCAAATAAGTATCAAGATTAATTGAAAAAGTTATCGGGATTACAGTTAATGGGCATTTATTTCAGGATTATTTTATGTTTTTGAACTCATAGACCACTGACAAGTTTTTGTTGCAAACAATAATCAGCTATTAAAACTGGGGTATTTTTCTAAGTTATGAATCCATAGCTATGATTTCAAAATGGGTGAAAGGAAGCACACACAGTTTAACTATATATAGTCATTTAACTATTTCAAAGAAGAGAAATAATTGTCATGTGTGAGATTACATCAATTAATTGCTTCTGAATGTCAGTTTTGGCTTATTTTTGATAAACTGCCCAGCCCTTTGTTAAATGCAATCATTTGTTCAGTTTTTCATCCACCTACAATACATCTTACTGCACAATCTTTGCTGTGAACACATCAATACGATGAAGGTCGCTCTTTGTTAGAAAGTTGTTGTTCCTGCACATTGCTGTTTTGCTCTTTATGACTCTTTTATAGCGATTGTATCAAATATCCCAGAGTCAAACGGTATATAATTACTGTCTATTTTTGTACAGCTTACTTTGCAAGATGTTGGATAGTGACCAACTCTCCACAGGTCATGTAGCAGGTTTTGTGACAGCTGAACCGTGAAATCTTTCTTCCAAGGCCTTGTTTTTCTTTTTATTCTTTATAATTTGTGAGGGTAAACTATCTGTCCCTTCAGAGGATTGCGTGGCTGGGCTTGCCAGCAATAGACTAATAAAAATCCCTTTTGAAAACATGAACTTGAAATTATTTGTATGCAAGGTTTGAAAAAGAAAAGTACTTTGAAGGGCATTGTGTACTTGTAGACATTAGTGTTTGGGTGATGTATTTCAGTGTTTGTGCAGCTCAGTGGTGTCACGCAATAATTACTCTTCTTCAGGAAATTAGTGTCTATGCCATTGAGTGTTAAAAAAGATAACTGAAGTAATGCTGGCTTGACTTTTCTCAAATGGGTCACAGTGAAGTAATACACTGCAAAGCACAGTTTTGTTTAATTCTTTTGTTTGGCATTTGAGCATAACAGGTTGTGTCTCTTGGTCATCTTCTCAAGCCATACTTAAAGTATTCTTTTAAAGTATTATTCAGTGACTAACCTATGGTTTATGAAGACCACAAGTGAAAAGCTGTCCTGAAATGACAGGAACCCGCTGTTGAAAATTTGAGTTACAGGAAAGGAGGCTTGCATGCCTACATCTTTCATTTTATCTGGCAATGATGAGAAATCCACATAAATGATTGATAAAGTGCCCTGTAAGTCATTTGAATAATGTATTGGCCTTGTTAACTTACTAAGTAATTTTGTACTGTAATGTTCAGTGGTTGGTTGTGCATCTGTTTTGTAAACTCTGAAAATTATCTGATTATCAAATTAAGTGAAATTATAGAGACAACTGATGCAAGGTGAGCAGCTGAAAGGTTGAATATAGTCTGTGTGTGGATTTGTGAGTGCAGAGAGATTGGTGGGGGCAGGGAGTGTCTCCTGTCACCTTTCATTAGGGACGCATAGTCCAGCTCGGCCGACGTCTGCCTTCCCCTGTCTGTGCCACCGCCCCCCTCTCTGCTCCCACTCTGAGCACAACAGAGCAATTCACTGTGTCTAAACTGCAGAAAAGTTTTAGTGTTTGGCTTTAGAGAGATTATGACAAGGATGCTTCCTATTGAACAGTATGAGTCAGGTCTCAGGGAAATTGCTGTCCTGAATTATGCTTTTAGAATTCTGCACTGCAGATAAAGTTAAATTTGGTTCACTCATTTGAATGTGTTAAAGCTGCCTAATTTGAAAGTCAGTGTATAATTCAATTGATGTGTCGATTGCTTTTTGTTCTGTCACTGCTGTTCTCCTTTGAGGACCTCCAGCACCAGTGCTGACTTTTGTAAACAAGAGAGGACATATCTCAAGGGTTTCCTCCCTTCTACTACATATTCAATTTCAATTTCTAATTTTGTCTAAATTAATTCTCTGTGAAGGCGGCACGTATTTAAAGCAGTCTAATGAAATAAAGATTAACCAACATTTTTATTTGCGTTTTCCTTTGTGACTGCTTGTGACTATTTGTGTATGTGGTTCCAAATGAACCCTTGGGAGACTCTGGAGTGCTGCTCTTCAGGGGCAGACATGGTGATTTATGAGCAGTGTCGGAAGAAAACGTAGCAGGCTGAGATAAAACAGAAATCCCATCAAAATTCAATTCTCAATCTGCTCACACAAAGAAAGGAAGAGTGTTTGAGTATATATGTGTGTGTATATTTCTATATGTACTTCTCAGAAAATAAAGGGAACACTAAAATAACACATCCTGGATCTCAATGAAATATTGCAGGTGAAAATCTTTATTCAATGTAGTGGAGTGCGTTGAGAACAAAATAACAAAAATGATCAAAGCAAATCAAAATTGCTATCCTATGGAGGTCTGGATTTGGAATCGTAGTCAAAATAAAAGTGGAAAATCCAGTGTTTCATCTAGGATTTTTCTCAGCAGCGGTGGCAGGCTCTCCAGGGAGCCGTGGCAGCGTAAATGACACTTGACTTCAGATTTTACTTTTACAACCTATTTATTGAATGGCCAGTTGAAAATGGCTTTTTAAAGGCTGAATGTAAAAATGAAAAATAAGACAATAAAATTGAATAAATATTGGCACTGGGCCCAATTAACTTAAATTACCGATGTGTTACGTAACGTTAGCTGGCCATTAATATTTTGCGAATGTCTATTTAATCCTTTTACACCCATAATAATAACAGTCCACCTGGTCCTTATTCTCTTTTTTTTTCTTTTTTTTTTTAATCAATAAATTTTTCAAAAATATCTTTTAAGTTAGTTCTTTTGCCCATATTTTCAAGATAAATTCATATTTCGAAATCTCTCAAGAAATTGTCATTTTTATATGTTATAGAATCTTGTGAAATACAAAAAAAAAAACATTTCTTTATGAACACTGTAGATGACCAGATCTAAAGCTTTTGAGACGAAAAGTTCAATTTCAACTATAATACAACAACACAAGCAGTTTTGTTTGCCTAGACCTTTTTGATTTCACTTGTACTCCTTGATACAAGTCCAGAAATTACCAGGCGTTTTTCTCACTAGATATTTCACTTCACTCTAAAAATACTGAATAGCAAGAAGATATCTAAAGACTGTGAAAACACCCCTAAAAACCTCTAAACGTTCACTGTTTGCACTCTCCTCTCATTCTCTGTCTCCTTTCTTGCTGCTACGTAACATAACACAGCGCAGGCACCGCTGCCACGACCGTAATGTACCATATATCAGTGCAAAGCTGCATTTCTTAGCTTTCAGAATCAGTTTGAATTATGTTGTTAGCGTAAACGGTTGAAGAGTTACAGTAATTTGAAAACTGCATACCCCTGTATTCACGTGTTCCTGATAACTCATAATGGATTTAACAGGAATTTATCTTAAAGTCCCCCCACTCCCAGTGTTTCCTCGGGGGGGAAACACTGGGAAAATCACATTGCAGGCTGATCCAACATCAACGCAAATTCGTCAAAATGAGGCTCAGTCCCCACAACGCCTGGGCACTGATGAGGCAGCGGGTGTTCTCATGAGGGATCGCCTCGCCTCAGACTTGGATCAAAGCATCACTCAACTCCTGGACAGTCTGTGGTGCAACGTGTGATTGGTGGATGGAACGAGACATGATGTCGCAGATGTGCTCAATTGGATCCAGGTCTGGGGAGCAGGCAGGCCAGTCCATAGCATCATTACCTTCATCATGGAGGAACCGTTGACACACTTCAACCACATGAGACCTGGCATTGTCATTCATCAGAAGGAACCCAGGGTCCACTGCAGCAGCATATGGTCTCACAATGGGTCTGAGGATCTCATCCCGGTACCTAATGATGGTCAGAGTACCTCTGGCTAGCACATGGAGGGCTGTGCGGCCATCTAAAGAAATGCCTCCCCATACCAATACTCACCCACTACCAAACTGGCCATGGTTCATAACGTTCTCCACGGTGTCTCCAAACTATGTCACTTGTGCTCAGTGTGAACCTGCTCTTATCTGTGAAGATAACAGGGCACCAGTGGTGAATCTGCCAATCTTGGTATTCTCGGGGAATTGCCAATCGCCCTGCACAACTTTGGGCTGTAAGAACAGGCCCCACTTGTGGACGTCAGGCCCTCATACCACACTTGTAGAGTGTGTTTCTGACAGTTTGAGCAGAAACATGTACATTAGTGGCCCGCTGGGAGTGCTCCTCCTACACAAACTGAGCAACTTCTGTTGGTTGTAGACACCGCCTCATGCTACCTCTAGGACTGAGAACACTAGCAAAATTCAAAAGTGACCAAAACATTAGCCAGAAACGAGGAGAACAGAGTAATGGTTTGTGGTAATCACCGGCAGAACCACTCCTTTATAGGGGTTGTCTTGCTAATTGCCTCTCATTTCCACATGTATGTTTCATTTGCACAACAACAGGCAAAATTGATTCACAATTAGTGTTGCTTCCTAACTGGACATGTTGATTTCACACAAATGTCTGGTTTCCTGGCATTCATGCCTAAAGAGTTCAATATTTGTCTCATCAGACCAGAGAATTTTATTTCTCGTGGTCTGAGTCCATCAGGTGTCTTGGCAAACTCCAGGCAGGCTGCCATGTGCCTTTTACTAAGGAATGGTTTCCATCTGGCCACTCTACCATACAGGTCTGGTTGGTGGATCGCTGCAGAGATGGTTGTTCTTCTGGAAGTTTCTTTTCTCTCCACAGAGGAATGCTGGAGCTCTGACAGAGTGACCATTGGGTTCTTGGTCGCCTCCGATCACTCAATTTAGATAGCCGGCCAGCTCTAGGAAGAGTTCTGATGGTTCCAAACTTCTTACACTGGGCTCATTTGGACCTTCAAAGCAGCAGAAATCTTGTACCCTTCAACTGTTTTGTGTCTTCAGACAATCCTGTCTCGGACGTCTATAGACAATTCCTTTGACCTCATGTTTAGTTTATGCTCTGATATGCATTGTCAACTGTGGGACCTTATACAGAGAGGTGTGTGCCTTTCCAAATTATGTTTAGTCAACTGAATTTATCACATTGACTCCAGTTAAGCTGTAGAAACATCTTAAGGATGATCAGTGGAAACAGGATGCACCTGACCTAAATTTTCAACTTTATGGCAAAGGCTGTGAATACTTATGTACATGTGATTTCTTAATATTTTTTTTAAATACATTTGAAAAAATCTAAAAATAAAAAATCTTATTGTCATTACGGGGGATACTTTGAGTAGAGTTTTGAGGGGGGAAAAAAATCCATTCCATGGAATAAGGCTGTAACATAATAAAATGTGGACAAAGTGAAGCGTGAATACTTTCCGGATGCACTGTATATGCATGCATGCTCACTGATAGCCAAAATGTAACTCGCCTGTCTTTATTTATAAAAACAAACTAGGGAACTACAAAGCAGACACCCTCAGTGTTCGAAGAGAGAAATCCTGCATTACTATGAATACAAATGAAGTTGAAATGTGTGCACTTCACCTTTTATATCCTGCATAAACATACTAGAAAAGGAACTGCATTACCAACATCTGTCCTTCCTTGTTATACCCAGTATTGTATGATCTTGAGTCTGCTTGCTTGTATAAGTGAAGCCTGTTAAATGTGGTTTTCTATTATTAGATTGATTGCTTGACAGTTTGGCACTTTGCTAAGTTAAAGGGGTGCCCTGTTTTTCTCGAAATCATAGTCATGGTGACAGTACAACAAGCGAGCGTTCACTACTGAGTGCCTTTGCCATTGCTGTGACTGATGAGAGTGGGTAATGACTGCAAGATTGGGCTCTCTCTTTCACCCTCTTCAACAACCTTTGACTTTTCATAATCATTTGTACATCTGACTGTTTAAATAAACATCGTCCAATCTGATATCTTCCCCTTTAGATTGAGCATTACATTATGGTTGTGCAATTATGGCAGAAAAAAATGGGGATTATTTTTAAACATGATGGCAGTACCCTATATACATATATAGATATAGATAGATAGATAGATAGATGTTGGTATGTATTTTCTCTAAATATGTATTATATTATATTGTATCAATATTGATGATAAAATACTTGTTGAAGACAAGCCCAGAATGAGTTGGTGCGAGCCAGAGGAATTATTTTTGTGTCATATTGTAACAGCATAAAGGCATTTTCTAAATTTTGTATCATTTAAAAAAAAAAAAAAATCTCAAATCTGGCTCAAAAAAGGGAGAGCGCGAGGAAACGAATGAGAAGTCATCATGGTAACTTTGAGGTTTATAGTAATAAATGCTGCAGAGTCGTCAGAAAACTGTCAAGCTGTGCATAAAAAAAAAAAAAATTGTCATACAGTATAATGCATGACAATGGCGAGCCCAAAAAAGTTCCACTTATGTGAGACTGAGTGGAGCTTACATGAGTATGTGACTGGAAAAAATAAATAAAGGACTTCCCATCACATGGGCCATTACTCTGGTGATTTCAAAGGCTTTCAACTGAGAGTTAAACATGCCCGACAGTGAATTTTAAAGCCAGCTTCGGCTGGTGCACATGAATATTGCGGTGTAAGGGACTGCATTGGTGGTGCAAGACGAGTCTTGCTAATAGTGGGTGTAGATATTTTTTTGTTAATGCTGTTGTTTCCAGTTGTCGCCATGAGATGCTCCTGTCTTTTAACCATTAGTCATTGACTTATGGAAAAGCACTATTTGGATCACAGAAGAAAAAGAAACTTGCTAAGATTAGACAAGATTTTGTTCAAAAACTTCTTTTTTTCACAAAAATTGTCTATATTTGGGTCAGGGGGTTTTCCTGCTTCAATATTAATGCACATTGAATTGGAAGGATGTCCTAATCTTTCACTGGCCTTCCAATGCTTTGATCTAAGATGAACAAAATGAGCAAAAGAAGATCTGGGTTTGCTCCTTCTGAAAACTCTACTACAATAACGCGAGCTAGTCAGTTTCCTTAGGGAGCCAAGAGAAGTTTTTGTTGACCAGTGTTTAAGATTACAGCTAAAATCCTGAACAGTGTTCAGATGAAGACTACCAAAAAATCTCAGTGCATTCATTTCAGGCCTGCAGAGTAGCTTAGATTAGACTTGGACTCATCATTGCTCTGAAATCAGACTTACTGAAAGGGTGTGATAAGTAGTAATAGATGCTCCTTTGTTTAACCTCCTTAACTTTGACACCTCTGGTGATCCATTGTTTCTTAGTGTATGTAAGGTCCAATCTAATCATGTTGTAACCCCTGTAAAATGTTTGTCAGCAAAATTTAAAATGCAATCACTATTTCATTGAAAAGCCTTTCTCTTCTCTGTGTGCTCTTTCATCTTCCCTTCTCCAGGCATTGCAGGCTGGGCCTGGGGCTCTAAGGATGCTTCAGAGGATCCAGGCCTGACCCTCAGCCGAGGACTGAAAGGAATACTTAGTCTGAGCAGAATGACTCAGCAAGAGGGGGGACCCCCAAATAGCAAGTGAAGAGACGTTAGGATGGGTGCCAATGGATCCAGCTACTCGCACTCATGCTCCCCTCGAATAGGGGGAAATTCCCAGGCACAGCAGACTTTTATAGGTAAGTAAATTTAAAGCAAGGATTATGCTTTGAATGAATGCTTTATTTCCAACAAGTGTTATCAGTAATAATAATAATACTAGTAATAGTAAAAGTTATACTATTATTTTGCTTTGTATTAGACAATAGAAGATTTGGATGAACATAAAGTTGACTCTTATTTTTTTGTATTTTCAGTTTAGAATGTGGTGGTGCCTCTGTTAGTTAATCAGCTTATTAATCAGCAACATTATCCTCCAAGACTTTGTTAAAATAGTTTGTCATGAGCCTAATTTGACATCCACCATTGCTTCAAATGCACACTAATAGGGGTCTACCATGGACAAGCTCGCAATTTGAATTAACTTGCTTCCATAGCAACAGATGGTGTATGTGTTGAATTTTCTTTGCTCGAGAGCTCTTGAACTGGGCCATTGACTCCCACAACTGACACAAATGCATTAAAAATCAGCTCCATGTACTTTTATCTGCCAAATGAAATTGATTTAGTCTTGTGACAGACATATGACCAAAGAAACTTGTTTTCAAATGTGCCCATATCAAATTTACGTTATCTATCAGTTTAGATATACCTTGTAGAGGTTCTTTTTTCTTTTTTTTCTTTTTGTGCCTACGACCATTCAGATGCCTCATGCTCATTTGTCACATTCTTTCTGGGTTGCATGACAGCTACAGTTTGAGACTTTGTCATTTACAGGTCAGAACTGTACGTGTCAGTAAACATAATTAATTCAATCGTTAATATTGAAAGTTACATCCAAGTTAGATCAGTCACTAGTGGGGCATCTTTGGTTTACTTTGAGCTGTGGAGATGCTTGGTTGAGCAGGCCTGGACCACAGAGGAATCAGTGTTAGAATGATTACTATTTGGGTCACACTGATGGATGCTGAGAGAAGGTCAGGCAGAGAAGCTCTCTCCCTTATCTGAAGCCAAATATAACTGCCATTTGTTGCAATTGATTGGACTTCAAATATGTGAAAGGACTAAAGTTCTAAAGGCATAAAAAGTTGGACAAACTTATAATTGGTTTGTTGCCTATGAAAAATCATGGTTTGGGTTAAATCAAATGACAATAGGGATGTTTTTGTTTTGTTTTTTTAAATGCAGTTTGACCTATGTTAGACTAAAGCAGCTTGATTTAGAATTAGAATAATTTGTTAGGGCAGCTGAAGAGAGAGAGAGAGATATGAACAGATCACAGGGGTACCAGACAGAGGCTGCGTTTCTTTAAGTCAAACCAACATATTTTAACTAGTGTTTGTTTAGGGATGTTCTTGACTCATTTTGAAACATTTTTAAAAACAGTATACAGTGGGAGCAGCCCCTCTCGAGTGGCAGCCTGAGGTTGTGGTTCCATTTTTAAGAAGGGAAAAAGGAGGGCGTGTTCCACTTATTGGGGAATTTCAGTCCTCAGTCTCACTGTTAAGATCTATGCAGGGTTGCTGGACAGTCCAGTCAACAGACAAATCTCAGATTCAGTAGGAACAATGCAAGTTCAAGCACTGGCTATGGAACACTGGACCAGCTTACTGGGGTCTAGAAGGGGACATCGGAGTTTGCCTAAACAGTTGGCATGTGATTTGTGGACATGGAGAAGGCATTTGATTGTATTCCTCAGGGTGTCCTTTAGTTTGCACTGGGAGACGGTAGCTGCTCCTCCATAATGGGAGGAACCTGCTGAGGAGGTTTGGTCTGGTCCAGATGCCTAACTAGGGCATTGTTCTGTACATGTCATTGACTTAATCAGTACATTTAAATGCACAGCTGAGTTGATCTACAGCTGAAGCTCAACTAAGCCATTTAAGTGGATTTCTTTCTGTGTCCCAATATACATGTACAGAGATAATCAATTTACTGAAACATACTGGTCTCTGCCACAATAAGTGGCAATGGTGCCCACTTTGAGCTCATAAGCATTGGGTTCTTTATTTTACATATTAGGGCACACACTAAAATAACAGAAATCTTTGGTTTTCCTGGTGTATGTCCTGTACACTTTTGTTTTTGTTCGTTTTTTTTTTTTCTTTTGTCAAAGCCCAGGGCAGGAACTGTTTAGCGTACACAGAGGTTGTAGGCTAGTTTCAGGCCTCTTGGAATGTTCCCATCCAGGGATTAGCCCGATTTTATTTGGAATATCTTGGTGTGATTGTCTGATTATGATGAGTTTGATTTTAGTCAGACTATGCAGTGATTCATTTTTTCCCCTAATGTCTTGTAAGAGCACTGAATTACTCCAAACTGCCCACATCCTGTTGTTGCAAAGTGAGTCCAAACCATCACTTGTCCCTGCAAGTCTGGACTGTTGATATCTCTACACTGTTATGCTAAATATGGTCTTGCCCATTGTTTCTCTGTGCATTATGGCCAAACATCTCCACTTTTGTCTTATTCCAGGAGTCTTGCTTTTTTTTTTTTGTTTGTTTTGTTTTTCTTCTTCCTCTGTTTCTTTTGGTGCAACTTTACAAACCTAAGCTGTGCTGTTATGTTCTTTTTTGAGAGAAGAGACTTTCTCAGACCAAAAACCTCTTACTTTTGTGAAGGTACTCAAACCTGCTGACAGTGAATTAATCAAATGCATTTGATTGGCTGCATCAGGATCCTACTTGCCTGCTTAATTCCTTGAAAGAGTACGCTTATTTTATTACACAATACTTCCAGAATTTGGGTCAGTTTTTGTAGATGACATTGTAAGAGGGCTGCAGCAGTGAGGGAATGACTGTTGATGTAAAATAAATTGCATAGAGAGTTAATGTGTAATCCTGCTTGCAATTTACAAAAAATCCGACAAACTTTGAAGATATTGAAGATGAAGTATTGAAATATAATTCAGTATTAGAATTAACTTAATTGTACTTTTTGATGAGACTTTCTAGGGGTAAATCTTCTTTTATGATACAATTGGTAGATATTAAATCTTGTTATGCTGACTTGCATGTTTTCTCCTATTTTTCTTCTCCTTTCCCCCCTCCAGGGACCTCATCCTACTCTCAGCAGGGATATGGCTGGGAGTCAAAGCTGTATAGCCTTGAGCACAGCCATGAACGGCCTGCAGACAGGAAGAAGAAAAGTCTTGGTCTGGCAACTCTCAAACGGCGGTTAATGAAAAGGAGGAAGTCCAGCCGCTCAGCAGATCATGCACGGCAGATGCGGGAGCTTTTGTCCGGTTGGGATGTCCGTGACACAAATGCCTTGGTGGAAGAGTATGAGGGAACAGCAGCCCTCAAGGAGCTGAGTTTTCAGGCCAGCCTCGCTCGTGCTGAGGCTCCCAACTTGCAGCGGGATCTGGCTGCCCTCTACCAGCACAAGTACTGCACTGACGTGGACCTCATCTTCCAAGGTACTTGTTTCCCAGCGCACAGGGCCATCCTGGCTACTCGTTGCCCCTTTTTCAAGACCTTGCTGTCATCATCTCCTGGCTATGGAGCGGAGGTTCTCATGGACATTGACACAGCTGGCATTGATGTACCCATGTTTTCTGCCCTGCTTCATTACTTGTACACTGGGGAGTTTGGTGTGAGTGGAGCAGAGGATACCAGGCTGAAAAATGTGGATGTACTAGTTCAGTTAAGTGAAGAATTTGGTACACCTAACTCCCTGGAGGCAGATATGAAGGGCTTGTTTGACTACATGTGTTACTTTGATGCTCTGCTTAGCTTCTCTTCAGACTCTGAGATGATAGAAAGCTGTAATGAGAGGGGAGCTGTTGCTGCAGCACCAACAGGGGGCTCAGGAGGTGGTGGGGTCGCAGGGACCCCAGATGAGGATCTCAGGGCTCATAAGGCCATCCTCTCAGCACGTTCCCCTTTCTTTCGGAACCTTTTGCAGAGGCGTATTCGCACAGGAGAGGAAATGACTGAACGTACTTTGCAGACGCCTACCCGGATAGTGTTGGATGAGTCCATCATTCCACGGAAATATGTCCAGGTCATTCTCCACTGCATGTACACAGATGTAGTTGAGCTCGGGTTAGTGCTTCGTGGAAGCCCTTCTGCAGGCAGCCTTGGGGAGGTGCAAGCCCTTGTTTCAGGAGGACGTGGTGCCAGCACACGAACCGAGGAGGCCATGGAGCTCTACCATATTGCTCTGTTTTTGGAGTTCAACATGTTGGCTCAAGGTAAGTCATTCATACATAACATTTCAAGTTACATGCGGTACAAAGTTAATTTTACTGGACTATTGTTTTGCCATATTCTAATATAATCTAATTGTGATATAATTGCAAATAGTATAAGAGATTCATAACATGATGAATTTGTTTTCTTTTTCTTTCTCTTTCTTTTTTTTTGACCAGTTCTACTTTTTTGGCCTCTCAATTTTCACTGTGGTTTCCTTCCAAAATAATTCTTTCCTTCCCATTGACCAATGACTCAACTCTGTGCTTCCAAGGTCTCAACCGCAAACTTTTTAAAGCCTTCAGCACTAACTGTTACAATGTAGAAAAACTGCTTTGACGTGAACTTCAAATCCAGGTTGCCTCTCCAGTCTGCCATGGTTGTAGAGTCTGTTCTCATGGACTCAGTGGTCTGAGTTGGTTTTATTTTCTTTCTTTTGGTGTGTGAATTGATGCCAGTGGTTCTTCATCTGTTCTTGTCTTGTCAGCTGGTCAACAAATGCATGTGTGTTGCATTGCTCCTAGGGTGCCTCACATGCCGCTCAACCAAGGAGGGGTGCTAAAGAGCACAATCTTACATAGTATTGCTTTAAGTAATGGCACTTAAGTCTTAAGTGGTACAATCTTTCCCTCCATGCATTCATATCATGTTCAGATAAACAGTTTATCAGTTATGGAACCTTTTGAAACAATAAAATAATTGACACAGGCAAGCTATAACCAAGCTTGGATATATGTTCTGACAGTGATTAATTTTCGATGAATTGTCCAGCCCTCATCATCATCATTATTATTATTATTATTATTATTATTATTATTATTATTATTATTATTATTATTATTATTATTATTATTATGTAATGTTTCTACGTCATACGTGACAGTATTAATCACTACTTCTCCATGTATCCTTGCTTAGGCCATGATGGATTAATTGTGGAGCCTTCAAAAGGATCCCATAACCTAATTCCTTCAGGCTACTAGTCGGGGGAGTAATTAATCTATACCGTGAATGTAAATAAAAGGAAATTGGATTCCTGACAGACGAAATGAGAGAGTTTCTGACACCACCTTGGCAAATAATGATTTCACCACACGTTATGGTAACGCAGGCGCTTAGATTTACGATCGTACGACTTTTTACTATAGCTCTGAGCAGAAGAGAGTGAGCCTACCCTAATCGCAGCTGTTAGACCTTCACGTTAATATGGATAAGATCATTATAATTACAAGATGGCGTGCTGAAGTTAAAAAGGGTGCTCGATATTCCACATCGGTTGTTACTTTTTTCCATCTTTCTTTTTTCCTTTTCTTTTTTAGATTTGACTTAGAATATGTTCTTTTCATGTTTTCATGCTATTCTGTTCATGGACTTAAAAAGTCATCAAAAAAGAAAATAAGAAGTCCTGTGGAAAGGTACGTTGATCCAACAAGCGCAAGAGGATTGGCCTTTGGACGGAAATGTCAGATCTGAGATGTAGATTGGTAGACCCCCTCTTCTCTGAACGGCACTCATTTCCCACTTATATTTGCTCAGAAATCCGTTGTGGAAACCCTCCATCGCCGGGGACCTGGTTTGAGAGGCGGAGCTGTTGACACAGGGGTATATTTCAATCACAGAGGGTTCAGAGTCACACGCACAACTTATTTGTCTAATAAATCCGTCATTTAGCAAGAAAAATATTTGATCTTGAGGGACTGACCTCTTGTCATGTACCTACAGACAGAGAAAAACGGGTATGACTGCTTCAAGGACATTTTATGTGTGTGTGTGTGTATATATAGCCTATATACATATATATATATATATATATATGTATATGTATATGTATATGTATATGTATATATATATAAAATTTAGATGTTATATTTATTGCATTTTTTGCTGATAGTGAGTATTTAAGTGCAGACCTGCAATTGAGTCAAGTGCAAGGACAAAGACTGTTACCGGACTGACAGCCCACAGTTAAGAGTCAGACAAGAACCAATCGCAACAAGATGGACTAAACACTGCTGTGCATACTGAATAGTATGCACAGTACTGAATATGGAAAACAGAGTCTTCAGGAGTTTAAATCTCAACTTTAACAAGCGAGTTTCACCGATGCCAAATATTTATTTATTTATTTAGTCATTTAGCAGACGCTTTTATCCAAAGCGACTCACAAGTATATGTCACATTTACACATTATTCATAAAAAGGCACTGAAATATAAAAAATATCAATAATTGATATATGGTGTTCTAGTTGACCTTTTGTTGTGATGTTGCTCATTATCTGACAACAGCATCTAGCCAAGCTTACACTTCTTAAGTTCCCTAATTCTCCAATTTTTCTGTCCAATTTTTCTCTAATTTTTGTCTGCGTAATGGTGAAAAATCAGAACAAAGCTACTAAAGTATTTGGAGCCACTGTTACCGACAAAATGCAACATTAAAACATGAAAACACTTGGCAGTGTCTTTGCGGGACGTTTCACCTCGTTTTGAAATCACACATTGCCACCTAAATGTCACTTCATGAAAAAGAAACCCCGATCTAAATGTCATTTATTTCACAATCCCTGTCTCCTAAGAGCCGCCGTGGCCACGGGCACAGTGCTCTTTGAACCCCACTGTTGAACCCATTTCCTCGCGCTCATTACCCGCACGTGCAGCAGGCAAAAGGTGAGAGCGGCGCGAGACCGGAAGCTGAAGACGATGCAGCTGCGTCACCACTCTAAATCCTAGAAAACTCTCAAGAATAAGAAAAAAGTTGTGACATTCGTCTGGCCAAAACATACTGCTACATATATCTGTCTGTGACTGAAGAAACAACAGTCAACCTTTGTGTTTAAAGGCAAATTTTTAAGCACTATTTTTGAAAAGCCATGAAGTGGGTTTGACTTGAGCCACTGAAAAAGGATACTAGACCACTCATCATTCCCAAAAATCGCTGTATAGATGGTTACATGGTTCTTTTGCTATTTATTATTTCCCTATTTAGGACTATAGGATAAACACATGTTGACCTTTGCAATGTCTTCCCAAACAATTTGCAACTTTTGAGGCCAAACTGGTTTGGCCTAAATGCCAGCTTAGGCCTCAGGTCCTTGAAAAATAATATTCAATAATACAAACGAATTACAATGGAATATAGATATTATTCTTATTCTTATTCCTATTAGAATATAAGATTCTTATTCCAATGTAATAGGCTACTAATAACTTCATCATATGCTAGAGCCTGCTGTTCTGCATGGCCATTTTGGGGACAACCTCAAAATTATTAACTCCCAGCTTGTTGTTATGATTGAGACATGTTTTGTAACTAGTGAACTAATTCCTCTTGACTTTCCTATACTTCAACTGGTCAGTTCAAGCTCCAAAGAGTAGGCCACTTCAAGCACAAAATCCCGTTATTTCAGCTTTGACCCACTTCTTATAAGTCATGATAGGTCTATACATTCTGGGATTTCTTGAAATAAATACATTTTTCCTTCCCATCTCTCAAGCACTAAAAAGTTTTTTGTGCAGGAATGTGAAGGCATTCGATGAGGCTGAGAGAGGCCAGTTTCCCATTGGTAGATATTGAATATCTTCCTCTGTACACATGGACTTCGATAATGAGGAGAGTGTCGGCCACCATTTGCCCGCCGCTACGCCATCAAATATTCATCACTGTTGATTAAACAGCCGGCAGCTGCAGATCGGCCGGGTGTCAAATTTGTATCCAGTTACCTCTGTACACATTCAGTCTGATTACAATGGACTGAAGCCCTGAAATGGTCTGTAAAATTATATTGAAGTCTACCAAGTGTGACTGTCGTGAGTGGATGGTAGGATGAAGATCAGTTAGAGATTAAAGTCTCAAAATATAGTTGGAATTACAGAGATTTACTTGAGATAAACTGACCACATTATCTATCTATCTATCTGTCTGTCTGTCTGTCTGTCTGTCTGTCTGTCTATCTCAACTTGATAAACATAACTTCACTGGTGGCAGCTAGCT
>JBAMYA010000015.1:8915200-8943849 GCA_037176975.1 Arrhamphus sclerolepis | reverse complement strand
TTATTATTATTATTATTATTATTATTATGACTGACTGGAACACATGCTAAAAGGTTTGTCTGATTCCTGTCTGATATATGTTGTGCCTTCGGGCATCTGTCAAACCGTTATGTATCTCTTAGTAATCAGTTTAACTGATTAGTCTTTTTCTTTTTCTTTTTACTCTTATCCGTGTTTTAGATTGGCCCTGTAACTTCTGCTCTGTGTCCTTCAAAGTGACATGTCAAAGCACTGTGCAGCATCTATCTCTCCATTAGTTCATCCATCTATTTTTCACAACTGCATTTTTCTGTTCAGGAAGCTGGAGCCCACCCCAGCTCTCATTAGGGGCGATGCAATATATACCCAGTAAAGGTCACTAGTCCATTACAGGGCCACATAAACACAAACAATAATGTATGTTCATGCTTGTGGTCAATTTAGAATTACAAATCAAACTGTTTGTGGACTGTGGGAGGAAGCAGAAAAAAAAACGGTACTTAAGGAACCTCCTTTTAATGATAATAAAGAGACAGGAGAGTGCAGCAGAGAGAGGGAAGACACACAGCAGAGTGTCACGAGCCAGGAGTCGAGCATGCAATTGCTGCAGGACGACTATGGCCTCTGTACACCAGGCGCCTGCTCAACCAAGTGAGATATCTGCCAGCCCGCCTTATAAAGCTTTTCATCAGAATTACATTGCCGTGATGGTAAATCAAGAGATGCCTTTGAACTGCATATAACCAGACAAGATACCTAAGTATCTTGTCTGTCATCGTATCCCAGATCAGTCTTCAGAGCCGTGTGTGTGTATTGGTTTGTCAAATGGAGTTTCAAAGCTTCATGCTTTGTAATGAAGTCCAACCAATTGTTTTGATTTTAACGATGCCAAATCACGGATATAGTCACCACATTTAAAATGTGCTCAACACATTTCTCTGACTCTGAACACCTCACTGCAGTTGGTTCTTGTTTTTGTTTTTTGTTTTTTTGTTTTGTTTTTTTATTATTCAAATTTTCTGCTTCATAGGGATCCATTATGACATAATTTGAGACATGCAACATGCTCAGATTATAACTGCTGTGTCTGTTATGTTAACATACTGATTTATAAAGTTTAATTCATCACAAATGTGCCAGTTAATCAGTATGAAGCTATTGCACTCTCGCTTGTCCATAAGGTGTCACGCGGGTGGAACGCTTCATCCAGCAAGCTGGCAAATGGTGTGTGTCACACACATTAAGCTTTATTACAGGATTCTGCGGGTTAATCAAAAAGTTTTTTTCTTTGTCTGAACCCATCCTGCTCCTTCAGATCTCCATTATGCCAGGTCTCTTCAGGAGGGAGCAGTGAGGATTATGTCAGAGGTCTCATAGGGAGAAAGCCCTCTAATCTGTCACAGTCTTCTCTCTTGTGTCCACCTTCACTGCTTCTTTCTGACAACAGGAAGTTCTAGCTCATAGATGTTTTGATAAAGCGTAATAGTTCTCAAGACATGCATTAAATTCATTATGCAACTCTATCAATTGATAATTGTAATTAAAAAGCCTACTTTATTATTGTTTGTGAGAGCTCAGCACAGCAGAGCTACTGTCTAGTGTCTCCTCTGCCTGCACACTGGTTTTCTGATTATTGGGCTTTTTTTTTTTTTTTTTTTTTGCCTGTGTTGATTCAAGTGCCAGTCCTTGAGTAATCATTAGACATTATTTACATACACATACAGGCTTGTTTACATGCCGTTGAGGGTATTTGATGTTTTGAGGGACTTTTGAGGCCATACTCCATAAACACAGATCTTGAAATAAAAGCAGCATGACAAAATGCATTTTTTCGCCCCCAAAGTTAATGTAGAGCTGACTGTTTGTTGTTTCTGCTGCTGTTTTATTATTCTTGTTAGTCCACTAAGCTCCAGACAATGTGGTGTGCCATTCAGGAGAGAAACAACAGTTGGCATTAGATACAATGCTGATTCTAATTTATAATTGCCGCATCATTAGAAAGATGCTGTATTTTAAACATGGCTGTTTGCTGTTGCTGCTTCTTTGCAAAAACTGTGCCACTTGTCTCAAGGAGGCTACTGCCTACTTCTGTGGGACCAACTCTGTGTATCTGCTTTCAGAAAAGCACAAAGATGTAAAGGTAAAAGATTAAAACAAGTTTAAGAACTTTCCAAAGGACAGACAATACAGGGAATGATAATTAGGAAAGACAGATGTTAGTAATGCATTTCCTTTTCTAGTATGTTTGTGCAGGATATAAAAGGTGAAGTGCGCACATTTCAACTTTATTTGTATTCTTAGTAATGCAGGGTTTCTCTCTTAAACACTGAGTGTGTCTGCTTTGTAGTTCCCTAGTTTTATATATATATGTGTGTGTGTGTATGTATTCACAGCACTTCACTTTGTCCACATTTTTGTTACACTATAGGCTTATTCCAAAATAGATTCAGTTTTTTTAATAATGCATCCTGTTTCCACTGATCATCTTTGAGGTGTTACTACAGCTTAATTGAAGTTCACCTGTGGTAAATTCAGTTGATTAAATGTGATTCGGAAAGGTGCTCACCTGTCTTTTTAAGGTGCCACAGTTAACAGTGCATTTTAGAGCACAAACTAAACATGAGGTCAAAGGAGTTGTCTGTAGACGTCCGAGACAGGGATTGTCTGAAGGCACAAATCAGGGGAAGGGTACAGAAAAATTTCTGCCACTTTGAAGGTCCCAAAGAGCACAAAGGCTTCCATCATCTGTAAATGTAAGAAGTTTGGAACCATCAAAACTCTTACTAGAGATGGCCAGCTATCTAAACTGAGTGATCGGGGAGAAGGGCCTTAGTCAGGGAAGTGACCAAGAACCTGATGGTCGCTCTGTCAGAGCTCCAACATTCCTCTGTGGAGGGAAAAGAACCTTCCAGAAGGATAACCATCCCTGCAGCAACCCACCAATCAGGCCTGTATGGTAGAGTGGCCAGACGGAAGACACTCCTTAGTAAAAGGCACATGGCAGCACACCTGGAGTTTGCCAAAAGACACCCCAAGGTCTCTTAGACCATGAGATATAACATTCTCTGGTCTGATGAGACAAATATTGAACTCTTTGGCATGACTGCCATGTGTCATGTTTGCAGGAAACCAGGCAACGCTCATCACTTGGCCAATTCCATCCCTACAGTGATGCATAGTGGTGGCAGCATCATGATGTGGAGATGTTTTTCAGCAGCAGAAACTGGGATACTAGTCAGGATAAAGGGAAAGATGAATTCAGCAATGTACAGAGACATCCTGGATGAAAACCTGCTCCAGAGCACTCTTGACCTCAGACTGGGGCAACAGTTCATCTTTCAGTAGGGCAACGATCCCAAGCATACAGCCAACATATCAAGTAACTTAATGAAGGACAACTCTGGGAATGTCCTTGAGTGGCCCAGTCAGAGCCCAGACTTGAATCTGATTGAACATATCTGAAGAGATCAGAAAATGGCTGTGTACTGACATTTCCCATCCAACCTGATGGAGCCTGAGAGGTTCTGCAAAGTGGAATGGGTGAAACTGCCCAAAGATGTGCCAAGCTTGTGGCATCATATTCAAGAAGACTTGAGGCTGTAATTTAATAAATTTGCAAAAATCTCAAAAAAACAAAAACAAACAGCATTTTTCATATTGTCACTATGGGGGTATTGTGAGTAGAGTTTTGAGGAAACAAATAATTTAATTTTGGAATAAGGCTTTAATAACAAAGTGAAGTGCTGTGATTTTCTAGCTGCACTGTGTTTGTATTTGTACATCACTGCTTAATTGTACATGTTCAGAACTTGAGAAATGCCTGCATCTTGGATGGACATGAATATTTAGATTCAAACAGGGACATCACTCTCAAGTGACCTGTCCAGTTTTTTTTTTCTTGTTTTTTTTTGTTGTTTGTTTGTTTTTACAGTGAATGCTAAAAGTGGTGGTTTGGGACTGGGTGGGCAACCTGGATTTTTTTTTGTTTTGTTTTGTTTTGTTTCAAGATAAGACTTTCCCAGAGGAGCAGTGTTACAGGCCAAGCCATGAGCTGATGGATAAGACATTCTAGAATGAGGAACTTGGCCAGCTTATATTTCACTTCAGCACAGCCCTGTTTGGACATGAGTCTGGCTGTATTTTGTATTAAACATTAACTGTCAGAGAGCATCTTTTACTGGGAGCCGCTAAAGCTCTGAGTTGTTGGGGATTAGCACAGATGTGCCTGACCAAACCAATCTTGTGTTAATCTGAATGGACTTTGGGGAGTTTAATTCGGCCTAAATGGATCTCTCTTAGATTTAGAATGACTAAGTGCCAGTGTTGGCTGAATATGTTAAGAGTGGTTCTTTTCAGAATGACTAGAGTAGCAGGTACATAATTCCCTAAGCCTTCTGTGGCTTTTTAATGCATTTTTTATTTATGCACACAAGTGTGTACACATTTGCAAAGTGTGTGTGCTGGCACACTGGCAGCACATTTCCTCAGGCTGCTGTGTTTGCTTAACACAGTAAAAGGAAGGCGGCTTTAGACTGAGACACGTCAAGGTATCAAAGGTATTTCTGTGGGTTGGTGTGTTGCAGGGTAAAGCCACTGCCTGCTGTTCTGGTATGTGCTCTGATTTAGAAAGTACAACGTGAAGGATGTGAGGACTACTCGAGGGAGGCTCCCTGGGTCAATGAAAAAGAAATCAAAACTAGTGGTGGCTTGGCAGTTGTACGATAATTACAGTGTACATATTGATATCTGTTTAGTTAAATCATCTTTTTATTTCATCTTTTCTTTTATTGTGTATTAAATTTGACATTTTTGCTTTTAAGTCAGTCTTCAAAGTGCATTAGCTGTGTCCTCATATGTTGCTGGAAATTATATATTTCTTTTTACATATAGCATATGTACTACAAGAGCACTTACATGTGTTTCAGTATGTGAAGAGAATTTAGGAACAGTTTAATTGTGAGATATTTGGATCCACCTCGTTCTGATACTGGAGAAAAAATGTAAATGCATGTAAACACAAAATGACACAGCTTTATATTTTGAGTCTGATTATGAGTCTTGCACTCTTCTGCTTTCAAAGTCTACATTCACATTCCAACTGGAACGACATCAAATTTCAAAGCGCCTGCTCACCTGCACCAAATAGACCAGGACAGGAAAGCTAGCTCTTTCATGCTAAGAAAAATGCAGAACATATCCCAAGAGACGGGTCTGCATGAAACCCACAGTGGCATATCATTGTGATGAAAATTAGAAGAAGAAGGGGGGGGGAAGGCAGTTTGCCGCAGCTACTAAACATTAAAATGAGAGCGATGAAGCAATGTTGTGTAATGTGATGCATTGGTGGCAAATAATACACTTTTAGATGCAAAGCTTACAGTACCACCTACTCCCTATCCCCCAACCCAACGCTGTCATTTCAACATTTGTTTCATGAAATAATTTAAATTCTTTAAGTTATTTAGTGTCACATATATCCACAAAACACCATTTATATACTTTGTGAATAACGTTATCTTCAAATTGCACTTCAATGTCTTTGTTTTCTTTTTTTTGAATATGATATATTCACTCATATAAAGTGTTTGCACTGAATTTCACAGTCTAAGTTGCTTGACTGTCTCATGTCTCTCCCAGGCTGCGAAGATATAGTTGTGGAAAGCTTGTCTCTGGACTCCCTCGTCCCCATTCTGAAGTGGAGCTCCCAGCCGTATGGCTCCAAGTGGGTCCACAGGCAGGCCATGCACTTCCTCTGCGAGGAGTTCAGTCAGGTTGTCAGCTCCGATGTCCTTTATGAGCTCAGCAAAGAACACCTTCTCAGTGCAATTCAGTCTGACTACCTGCAGGTATGGAAGCATGACCTCAACTGTCAGTTTATCGCCATCCTCTGACTCCTCACAATGGGCGTCATTCACGAATATGTGCGTGGAAATGTTCCTATTTCCCGCGTGCGCAAAATCACTGTGGGATTCATGAAACCTGCGTACTGACCAATTTTGTTCTTACTACTGTGCGTATGTTTGTGAATCAGACTTGTTCTAAATACGCAGGCGCCTGCTCGCAGTTTGTGATTAGCATACTGCCATGCCCCCATTTCTCCAAATAAGGAAACCGCCTGCCTGGAGTTAATTCATGAATGAATGAAGCGGTACCCGAGGAGAGACGTACATTTCACAGTTTGTTAGAAGAGATGGCACCAAAAGGCGAAATAAGAACTTTTCAACCACAGAAATTGAAACAGTTGTGTCTGAGGTGGGAGCCAGAAAATTTCTATTTTTCCAGTGTCTCCTTGGTATGACGATGGAAAAAAAAAAAAGACTAAATAAACGAATAAAAATACTTGGATGCATTACCGCAATAAACGGGGCTGTTAACGTAGAATCTCCAGAGCAGCGCGCTGTGGCCCAGATGAAACAAAGTGTTTGTTTTTTTGTATTGGCATCAACTTTTTCCAAACAAAAAACGCATTTCTTCTGTACTATTTTGCAAATTAAATGAGCTGTTGGTGCTTCATGGACAGCGGGGACAGCGTTAAGGACATGACCCAGATCATCTGCACCTTGATGGAGTTTTGTTTTTTTTTCTGTTCACGTATAGACTCAGTCGATGGCACTTTGATTTAGAGCTGTAATCAGGTTTTAAAAGTTGGGCCCAATACTTTATATTTTGATTTTCAAAGTGTAATTGCCAGAGGCTACCACTCATTTACAACACAAGCCGGAGAGCAGCCAGAGCCCATGTTAATGATTGAAATTAAGCCCAAACCTGTCGGATCCTGTCGGGTTTGGAAAAAGATCTTCAGCTTTAACTTTGATGCGCAAGAGATGACCCGGCTCAGAGAGTTGTGTAATCCCAGCCTGGTCTGCTATTTCTCTCTGTAATGTAGCTACCTGTAGCCATGGAAACCGAGCATGGACAGGATTTACATGAGATGAGAACGACATGTCGGATGATTTAAATGATCCAGAGAGTCACAGAGCTGCAGTAGGCTACATACGCTATGGGCAATCGGAAATGGTTGATAAGCATTTCATCATTTTCCTTTAAAATTATTTTAAGAAGAATTTTAATTAAATCTCTTAAATGGATGTGGATTTATATACACTGCATGTACTTAAAAGCTCTGTGTTTGCTTTTTCGGAGTCAGTTCAGCTTTCCTCATTTGTGCGTACGTATGGTTTGAAGAAGTTCTAAATTTGTGCGCAGAGTAAGAACAAATTCAGGTAAGAAAATATTGATGAATCCCGACTTTTTGCGTCAAACGTTCGCACGCACAGTTTAAGCACAGGTTTGTGAGTACGCACTTTTCGTGAATGAGGCCCAATGCGTGAAGTTTCAATTATAGGTGCTCATCTTGTTCATATTTAACAACGTGGTAACATTTCTGTGTACGCAAAAACATAAAAGTACACACTGTACTCATTGTCCAGCTTGTACAGATGCAAAAATTGAGTGTCCAGAGTTGAGGAAGGTATTTCCCTCCAGGGAATTCCCTTCTAAACCCTGAACTTAATCAAAACTTGGTTATGTCCACTGCCACTTGAACTGGGCATTAGATCAAATGGCTGTGGTGATATGTTGTATTCCATGTCTACAAACTAACTAACCAGAGCTGAGTTTTGCGGGAGTACAGTTTTTTTTTTTTAGTTTTTTTTTTTTTACCTAATCCTCATTTATCAGCTTCCCATTTTGTTCTCCACAGTCTCAACTCATCTCATTAATACTTTTGTGCTTGTCTTTTTCCTTGTCCTATATCTTTTTCTGTGCTTTGGTTTCGTTTGTAGGCAAGTGAACAGGACATTCTCAAGTATGTTGTTAAGTGGGGCGAGCAGCAGCTTATTAAGAGGATGGCAGACAGGGGTAAGATAAAACACTCTATAATTATCCTCTCAGCAGCCCTTCTAATTGCTCTGAGGAAATTGCCCACTTACCAGAGCATCCAAAGTACACTGAAAATAAAAATAAGATAAAAAAACTTAACCCAAGAAATAGAAATGGAATTATACTCATTACACGTGCCATTTTGTGCTCTTACCTAAAGGTAAAAGCAATACCCACCCAACTCACGGTTTCACCACTGTTTTTTCGTAGAAATAAGGTGGAAAATTCCCCAAATTCCCTGCAGGTTGCAGCCTCATTTGTATTTAAAGTAATACTGTAGTTATATACTCTAAACAATCATGGTCATATGCGTTAAATAGCTGCCATTGGCTTTTTTTCTTGTCTTAAAATCCAGAGCCAAACCTGCTGAGTGGCACGGCCCACAGCGTAAACAAGAGAGGAGTAAAAAGGCGAGACCTGGATGTGGAGGAGCTAAAGGAGATCCTGTCTCCCCTCCTGCCCTACATCCGAACTGAGCACATCTTACCTCCGAACAGTGATGTCCTTGCTGATGCGGTCAGTATGCTTTTTGTCTGCCTTTTATCAGTTACTCTGGATGTATAGGTGCGTATGTGAGCTGTGACCTTCATAGCCTGAACATTGATCCATGTTGTTCACAATGTTCGCAGCTTAAGAGAGGTTTGATAAGCACCCCTCCTTCAGACATGCTACCCACAGCTGAGGGAGGGAAAGCCAATGCCTGGTTACGGCAGAAGAATGCAGGCATCTACGTGCGTCCTCGTCTCTTCTCTCCTTATGTGGAAGAAGCTAAGGTGAGGCACATTCACTTCAGAAAGGACTGAGACTTGTATACATGCGCAGTTGTTGCTGTGCATAGTCATCATCTTAGACATTAGCCTCCATATTCTTGACAGAAACTACTTGTTGATACATTTTGCAATGTATCAAATGTAGTGTGAAAAATATCCTAACTGCCAGCCAGGTAATGTAACTGTGTCTGTAATATGTTAGTGGCTTTGCTAGAGCTATGAATATTAATCAACATATCCAGAGACGATTGTGACACCATTAATGAAGTGTCAGTTAAGTGGAACAAATTTTCTAAATGTATTCCTCTTTCTTGAATTGCACATGGATTTGTTTGTTTTTTTTATATCCTCAGTCTGTGCTTGATGAAATGATGGTGGAGCAAACAGACCTGGTGCGTTTGCGACTTGTGCGGATGTCTAATGTCCCAGACACACTCTACATGGTCAACAATGCTGTGCCTCAGTGTTGTCACATGATCAACCACCAGCAAATAGCAGGAAATTCAAGCACAGCTCCATCCGTTGTGGCTAATGAAATTCCAGGTAGGAGAATCTTTAACAAAGGCACAAAGTGAATGGTGTCTAAACAATAAGAATTTGCACCCAGATGGACAACCTTCTTTAGAAACATTAATAATCTATAGCATTTCCAAGTACCAGCATTACAGGGAATTAATAAGCTGTTATAAAAGGTGTACTGCTAATGTATTTTTTTTTTTGTCTTTTTTTTTAGTGCCTCCACTGTCTGTAGTAAAGGATATGATCCGGAGGCTGCATGAAATGAGACACACAGAGCAGGTTCAGAGAGCTTATGCTCTCAACTGTGGTGAGGGAGCCACAGTAAGCTATGAGCTGCAGCTGCGGGTGCTGAGGGAATTCGGTCTGGGAGATGGAGCCACTGAGCTACTGCAGGTAAAGGAAGATATGGCTAAGGTTGCAACACTAGCATAATAGCATTAGGACAAAAACAGGGCAGAAGACTGAGCAGACTCAGACCTTCCAGATCCTTACAGAAATAAGGCGGAAAAAATACAAGTAATTTGTTTTTTGTTTTTTTTACATTTATTTATTTCTTAACCTCCTTTTGGTTTTGTATTTCTTTCAGAACCCATATAAGTTCTTCCCAGATGAGCGCTTTGGTGATGAAAGTCCAATTCTGGCCCTGCGGCAGGTGGGTCGTTGTCGTGTAAACAGCAGCCCGGCCATGGATAACATGTTCACAGAGCTGGAAGGGGTAGCAGGTTTCCATCCGCCCTTACCTCCTCCGCCTCCTCCTTACCACCCCCCTGCCACACCAAGTCATGCCCAGCTTAAGGGTGCCTGGCGACCTCGTGTGCCCATGCCCACCCCTACCCGTTCCTTCTCCTATCCCTGCAACCGTACCCTGATCCAGCGCCATGCAGCCAACAAGCATGGCAGCTCAGAGTACGCCTCTGTGCCCAGGCCCCAGCCCCCTGACTGCACTAACCCACAGGCTATGGGCCGAGCCTTGCTTTCAGAACAGCAAGCGGTGAGTGTGTGTGATACTTCCTATAGTCCTTGTACTACATTTAATTGATTCGGATGTTGCTTTTCTTATTACTGTAGTGTCAAATATCCTAACTACCAGCCAGGTGATGTAACTGTGTCTGTATTCTTGTGCAGATGAGCATGGAACCTGTTATGAGGGAGTTCATGCCTGACATCGCACTTGGTGTCTCAGTCATGTCCTTGAGGGAGCAGCACATGTCAGAGATGGACAGGGAAGGCCCTCACAGCCCAATGGGCCCTTCAGGCCACTATCTGACCCACGGGCCCTGCCCATCTTCCCATCTCAGTCATGGACATGGTCCTGGACATGGCCACTCCTGCAAGAGACATGCTCCAGAACCCAAACTTGAAGCTCAAGCCGAGTTCCCTGACCTGTATGACTTCTCCTGTCGACCTGCAACTCCAACCTCCTCTCACCCTCTTCCCTCCTTTGTAGGACCAGACCTCTACAGTCACAGCTGTAAGCCATCCAGCTCTTATCACCCACCTTACGTTTCTGACTCTCAGCCCCAGGCCCACACGCAGGGACGAACTGCCCCAGACCCACTACGACTAGATGTCCTCAGCATAAAATCTCAAAGGCACGATGGAGTCCTTTCCAGCCCTTCTGGGGCCCAGCCTAGAATGGGACACATCCCAAAGGGGCGATCAAATGAGACAGACCTGACTCATGGATTAGGCCATTTACGGTCTCCCAGTGGAAATATGGAAAACTATGATGAGAGGCACATAGTACCAAGAGACGTCCCAGAAGAAATGGCTTTAGTTGGAGAATCATCATGCCCAGGGCCCCTTCAGCAGCCTCACAGAAACAGTATCAGCGAGGAGCTTGTCCGAGACCGCAGATCACCCAGCAAACCTGACTACCCTTATAAGAAATCTGCACTTTAACCCCAGTTCAGGACCAGGGGGTTGAATTAAGAAAAGGGAAAAAGTGATGAGTGACTGTCCATCAAAATGAATGGTAAAGCACTAAATGTGTGCCTGTGTGTGCGTATGTGTGTGTGAGTGTTTGACAGGAGCAGGGAAAAAGGGGCTGTAGATGGTTACTATTTATAGAATCTGTCCTTTTGTCCTACCTCTATAACACTGTGCTATCCATCACACAGTCAGAGTATGGAAAGAGTAAAATATGCTGGTTATCTCTCAATGCAAGCCTGCCTTGTCCTGAAGGTTTAGAGGATTACTGGACGTGTTCTGGGATAAATTCTCTCCTTTTGGTTGTTAAGAAAGAGGTCAACTATGCTGTGCAAGTTTCTCTAGAAAAGGTCACAACGCTAGTAGAACTAACATACAGACTGATAGTTGAGCAGACACATGTTGTGTCTTGCATAGAGTGGGAAGATTACAGGATACAGATATCTCAGTTTACTCAAATTAACAGTGGCACACAGCCTGAGATAAAGTCTTGTGATTAAATCATTTCATTCATATGTAAATATACCAGGCTGTGTTCTTTTGCTCCCATGACTTACATTTGTCCCTCCCTGTAGCACCTCTACAACAAACCAGCTGACTGGTTTTGTCCATTGTAGCCCTAGTTCTGCACTGCTGATGGGTGGGACTTACACAGCAGAAATTGGGATCTAACAGGAAGTAGGTCATCAGAGCTCATCATTCTCCAGTACATGAATCTTATAATTGTGTGCAGCATTAATTATCACAGCCTCTCTGTCCAGCTTAGAGGAAAAGGTCTGACTTTCAGCTGGGTGGGGCCACAGTGGCAGGAAAACCACAGTTGGATTCTCTACTGAGATATAGTGGATAATATAGAGGTGCCATGATGACTGATACACAGTGATCAAACAGATTGCTTGGGATTTGTTGCTCTGGCAGCTGGAGCAGGTGTGTGTACGTATGTCTGTGCACAAGGTTAACTTTGATATACATGGGTGTGTAGACAATCTCAGATGCTCCTATCTTTGGTCAAGTCTGTTGGTAATTAACCAGTTTTTGGCACTGAGTGCAGTGGTCATTGTGTTAGTTACTTTTTTCTGTTTTAGCATCCAGTAATCAACTCTAAAGCCTTAACAAGCAATTAGAATATTTTGTTTTAGTTACCGTTTCAGGTAAGTACAATTCCATGTGCACCCCTTCTTATATGCTTATTTTACTTCTTTGGGTTGTTTTTTTTTCCTTAGTGAAAAAGACAGATTTCACTTAATGCAAATGCTTGAACCATTTATATATTAAGCCTCTATCTTGCCACCTCCTGGGAGATTGAGGATATGCATTGGTAGTGTTGATACTGTTAAATGTAACGTGAGAGACCCTTTGTAGCGTCATGGATCTGCAAATACACACACACACAAAAGCCTGTTACAGCTGCTATACAACCTCACAAGTGTCATTGCACAGTAGGAGCCTCCTATTTGTTAGCTGAAGAGAGGAAGAACAAATGGATTTTGAACAAAATGAAACCTATACTAAAGAAAAATTGGCGATCACCAGCTCATATCTCCAACAGAAATGTAGATAATGAATCGTGTTCCATGCATTTTGGTGATTGTTTTTAAATGGTTTCCATCACATTTTAGTGGATGCTGAAGGTCTGTGTTTTTACTGTAGTGGACAACACTGTGTACATGTCTTTGTCATGAAATCTCACCAAGAATGTCTGGTATAAAACATAAAATTTGTGTATTGGAATCAATTTTGTTTTTAAATGTTATGCATTAAGAGCAGCTTGTTCAGTATAGTACGTGATGTGGATTGCCATGTTTATCAAAGTATCCCCCCCCCTGTTTTTTTTCATTTTTTTCTTTAAATGCAACAGAAATATGTAGAGGATCAGAAGACATTAGTTCTCTGCTTTGCAGTGATCAGGTTACCAAGCAGAAAAATCATTTTTCCGTTTTAAGTTGCTTCATGGGGAAAAAATGCAAAATTCCAGATTCCTCCCCATGTTCATGCTGAGTAGTTTTTTGTTTTTTTTTCTCCCAAACTTTTCCAGGATGATGTTCCATTGAGTAAAAGTCCTTGTTTTGCTCTTTGCTATATTAGAGTCAGTGCCTTCCCCTGCCTGTGGCTGGGCTTTTACTGGAGAAGTGACTTAGATGTCTATGCAAGCTCTTACCAGCTTACCAGCCTGCATCAAGTAGTTCTTTAAAAATCTCATGTAGCTTGTTGTGTGTACAGTGTTATTTAGCACCTTTTTTTGAAACTGAACCATCTGAAATGTGTGGTTATGTTGAATTGTAACAGGTACATTGTACTTGTATCATAGATACCTTGTTGATATTAAGTTGCATTTAGTTTCACTGAATCTATTTTTCTACTGTCACCTCAAAAGGTGCATAACAGTGGTCAACTTTGGCATCCTCAAAATAAACTGTTTGATATTATGGAAGTCAATTGATCTCAGGTGAGCTTGTTTATCACCGTAGTGATTTTATTGGGAACATTGCATCACAACACTGATCCTTCACATCAATGTTAGCTTTTCTGGCTTCATTGCCACCACACAGCAAACCAAGGTATTAAAGTCTAGAAAAAATTACATCCGAAGCATTTTTTTTGTAAAGTATTCATAATACATTATAGGCCAACAACATTTTCAGCATTGGTGAAACATTAAAAATAAGCCAGTGTGCAAT
Source organism: Arrhamphus sclerolepis (assembly GCA_037176975.1). Lineage (NCBI taxonomy): Eukaryota > Metazoa > Chordata > Actinopteri > Beloniformes > Hemiramphidae > Arrhamphus > Arrhamphus sclerolepis. The sequence goes on along the minus strand of JBAMYA010000015.1, from coordinate 8,930,093 downwards.
ATCTTGTTTCAAGTAACAGCCTTTAAGTGGTTTCAAAGTTAAGGCATCAAACAATTCAAAGGAAAAAAAATGCAATTGTAAACTTGAATAATAAAAAATAATCAGTAATATTTGGATCATACTCGAGCTTTGCGATCACTATTTGCAGCAAAAACTTTACACAGAAAATGGTCATCTTTTATTCAAAGCACCATATGAACCCAGCACATGATGGCAGCAGCACAGACTCCTCATTACTGATTCGCTGCATTGGTTCTGCGTTTCTTTCTGGCTTGCAGCTCCTCAAAGAATTCTTGTACAGCTTCCACTGTGACTGTCTGGTGGACGTGAAGGGAACACGTTAGGTTTCACATTTGGCAGCATTAAATAAGAAAAAACAAACTCAATCACCAGACAGTTCTTTCATGGACTTCTTTCTCTCACCTTTCCTTCAGAAACACACTGTTCCAAAAATGCACTGATCGAGGTTGTCAGCTCGTTGAAACCTGAGGGTAAAACACATTTAATTAGCAGTCTATTTAGGTTTGCCTTGCAAGATTTCATTTGGGGCAGACAGCAGATCGCACATCTACCATCTTTCCCTCCTCTGCTCACCATAAATGACCTCCAGTTGCTGCACTCGGTCCATTGAGCTCGTCAGCGCGATTAGTGGGTGCTGCCCAAACGGCTCATTGAATCCCTTCTTCTCGTAGGCCAAAATAGTGTCAGACAGATCCATGAGAAATGGCACTTCTGCAGCCACATAGGCCTTCTGAACAACAATCATGCAGAGGAAAAATATTAAAATGATGCCCGTTTATTTGATGAATGTTAAACAATAAAACAGTTCGCAAGCAGCAGTGACACTCTTGTTAGTGTGGAAGACAGGCTACTTTTTAAGCAAGCATCTTTGCCCCTACCTTACAGCTTGTGCAGGTGCAGAGCCGGGAGCGCCAACTATAAGGCCAGAACACTGCTCCTTGTCTCAGCCTGTCCAACCCCTGTGCCTGCAGCTCCTTCAGCCTGCATGCCTCAGTTTTGGTTGTGGCCTTTAAAGGGCTGCCTGTCATTTCCCTGTGCGCTCGTTTGCAAGGGGAACTCCTCTTTCCCACTTCCTATGCCACAAATAACAGAATGTTTGGTGAGTTACTGTGTTACATTGGCAGGATAAACCATTAACAGGAGAGCTTTGGGAAAATGCCTCCACTGATGTCAGCAATGCAAACTCATCTGGCTCAGTTTCAAGGCAAATGACACAAGGTGATGGTTAAGTGATGACAATCACCAGTTTACAGTAAGCTGTCCTCTGAAGCCTGTCTAAAGCTGTCTACAGAGCAGGAGAAGCAGTGACTCATGGACCATTTCTCCTCCAATTACTCAGTGCAGGACAAAGAATATGACAAAAGGGGATGGAGTTTCTCTGCCTATAATCTCTTTACTCATCAGCCCCATCTAATGGAAAGATGGCATAACAACACCTGCAATTACACATCCTAGAGTCAGTTCAAGTTTGAAGTTGCATTCACAACTGTCAGTTACCTTAGCTATAGCTAGAAATAAAGCACCAAAGTAAAACCATCTATTGTAATACAGAGTGGAACATAAAAAACATGTTTCTTTAAATGTAAAAAGAGTAATCCTGAATAAAGTGTGTGCCTTCAACATCTCTACATCTTTATATAAGTTAAAACAACATGCCAGCATCAATGATATTAATCACCTCCTGCTTTATGTGCTCAGTGCTGGTAGTTGTTTCCACATTCTTTCTTTGAGTTCGTTCACAGCTTTGCTCCTCCTCCGCATCAACCTCTACCACCACCTCCTCCTCTCCTTCTTCAGAACGTCTGACACGGATCATCGGTGGCACTGCAGAGGTAAGACATTAATTTTTCTCTGATCTTTACACCTTAGGTCAGTGTAAGACTTGGATTTGCTTTTGCTGCACTTCAGACACTCAAGACTGCAAAATGACATACCTGCAAGGTGAGCTGCATACGTCCATAGAAAAGGAGCTTTATTCATACAGGCTTCACACACCATCTCTTCCAGTTCTTCAGGTTCAGTCACAGTGCCGCCCAAGTGCTGTTAAGGGAAACATGAAGACATTTAGAGGTTATAAAATATAAACCAGATTAAGATCAGTCATTAAATTAATTCATGTTTACCCTGCTATGAAACCAATCCTCACAGATGACACACTGAATCATCTCATCGCCATCCTATTAAAGAGGAACACTTCTGTGAAAACTGATGCAAATTCACACAAGCTTGATCCAAATGATCAAATTTACATGGACCAAAATAAGCTACCTGGTCATCTGTGTCTGGGTAGGGCCTGTCACATGTGCAATAGCAGCCATTGAAGTTGTGGTTGTAGTGGTTTCCACTGTTTTCCTCATCTTTGGCCTGTGAATACAAGGGGTGGTGTATTTCAACAATCAGGACACAAGCACTGGACAAAGAGGAGCAAAGACAACCCCAGAACTCACTGGATTCAGTTGGCATTTGAAATCTCCAAACTTGGCATTTCCACAATCGCAGCGAAAATTTCTAGAAAAAAAACAAAGACAAAGGTTTTCTTGGTTGTTTTTTTGTTTCTTTGTTTTATTTATTTATTTAAACTCACTACACCCAACATTGCTCTTTTACCTTTTGGTATATAGTTCAAAAATGTCGTGTCCATCGTGGCATTTATTGGCACAGGCCAGACAAACCCCAGCAGGCTCTGCAGCACTGGGAGTACAAGTGTTGCAGGCAAACAGCGCCTGTCTCTTCACGTAACCCTGCAGTAATAAACGCGTGAAACATTTTGGAAAAAAAACCGCACTGAGCAATAATAATGCACAATATCGCCATATTAAACCAAAGTGATTGAGATGTAAAATTAAAACAAAGAAAGAAAGAAAGAAAGAAACAAAGGAAATGCTGAAGAATGGTGCGAGAGGCTTTTGTTACCCGGGAATAGGAGCAGTTTTCTGGGTCGCTTCCAGCCAGCACACACAAGGCCTGCTCCAGCTCTTCATTGGTGAAGCAAACGTCCTCTTCCTGGTGGTTCTGTCCACTTGTTGCCATTCTGGGAGAGGAAAAAAGAGCGTGCAAGCGAAGCAGGCAGACAATTAGACACTAAACAGTGCAACACTGTTGACAAATGGTCGTTCAAGGCGGGAGTTTGCGCCGACACCACGTGAAGGACGTGACGTAACACAGCGTCACTAGCAGCAAATACCGCAGAACAAAGCACAATTCACCCGTTTAGTAACGATAACCCAAAACGCATCACTAAATTTTGTTTTACCAGAATTTATATGCCATAAATTACTCCGAAACAGAGACTTTAAAGATTTTTTTTTTGACTTGCTACAGAATATTCCCCAGCTGACTGATCAGACGTTTTTGTGGTTCTCCCTTATCTCTTACAGAGATCTCTAATTGTAGAAACCTTCTTAAAGACTTTAAATCACCTGGAACTTATTAGAAGGATGTAATGAAAGTATTTCAGGCAACACTCTGCCTTGGAGCATGACTCAGGGGTTAATAGCTGGTATACCAAAACCTCCTAAATACCTACCTACCTACCTGCTTATTGAACAATGATTATAAGATTTACTCTTATTTTGCTAGGAGGATTAAAGGTGTTCTGCCCTCCATTATTGATAAAGAGCAATCTGGATTCATGCCTAATAGAGGGTATACACGTGACGTCACAACAGCGGAAGTGGCTCCGGTTACGTCCCACTGAGTGGCAGAGAGACGGGAATGAGCGGCAGCGGCGTTGGCTGAAATACCATATAAACTTAAGAACAGTATCAAAAATTGGGAAGAGCTGGTGTACAAACAGGTTTGAAAAACAGTCGGAGCTATCTTTTTACAGCCAAAAGCTAAAGAAAAGAGAGGCAGATGAATGGCTGTCTTTTTCAAAAGGAAAAAAAACAACAACAGCGCTTTAATGCTTGGATGAACATTGCATGTAAAGAAAGACTGACAAGTAAACGTGATATTCTGCAAACTCTTTATTGAAAGTATTTAAATAGTTTTAACATAACTGTCAGGTCAGTCTATTCATGCTTATGTCTCACTTTCCAACCTTAGAAATCAAACAGTGTGGGGAAACTGCCAAAATCACGCCAAAAAGCACTGTAGGCCTCGATTTAGAACAATGTAAAACATATTAACATGTGCAAGACGTGTCAAAGTGCTCATTTGAATGAGAGAAACATACCAGGTAAAATTTCACAAGCAGTTGTCAAAAATCTCGTTGGTAATTTTCTGGCTTTGCATTGTGTATTTTCCCAAAGTTAGAAATACTGAAGGTACATATAAATGTCAGGATCTGTGATTTCTGGCCACATGTCATTGTTAGTGGACCACTTGTTCTTTGGTAGCTCATACAGAACAATGTTGAGTCCAATTGTCCTTAATTTCATGTTATATCTCACATTTATTCCATTCTCGCTGTGTTTACTGCTACACTCCACCCTGTTGCAGCTCAGTCTGACTGAGGGGCGTGGCCTAGAACGGAAGTGACGTAAATGCATACCCTCCATAGACATATTGCTGATAACATAAGATTGGTATTAGATTTTCTTGATTACTCTCACTTAATTTCAGATAACAGTCTCCTTTTATTCTTTTGACACGGTAGAACATAATTTTCTTTTTTATTCACTCAAAAAATTTGGATTTGGGATGTACTTTTTTTAACCTCATCAGAACCGTGTACAATAATGCTAATAGTTCTATTAATCTTAAATTTGGATCCTCTGCAAGATTTAATGTACAGTGAGGCATTAGACAAGGATGCCATATATCACCCTATTTGTTTTTGCTGGCAGCCCAACCTTTGTGTACTCATCTAAAGTTAAGCAGTTTGCAGGTATCACTATTGCTGACTGAACTGTCACTATTAGTTGGCTGGCAATACAACGTTGTTCTTAAAGGACGACTCACAAGTTTCTATAACTATCGATGTAATTAAATTACTCTCTGAGGCTTCAGGTCTCCGTTTGAGCTTAAAGAAATGTGAGCTGTTAGCTATAAAACAGCGTAATGCTAACTCTATTTCAAACATTCCTGCAAAAGTTTCTGTTATATACCTAGGTGTCACTATAAATAAAAATGACTCTAGGAGGTCTTCTGTTAACTTTAACCCTATTATTGACAAGACTAGGAAAAAAATTAAATCAGTGGTTATTTAGTCTTACTATCAAAAGCAGAAGGGATTTCTAGATTAACATATGCTGCGCTCTCTCAGTGTTGACAAATTTGTGAGGCTATAGATAAAATATTGTTTAGCTTTGTGTGGAAGAATCACATGCGTTATGTGAGAAAGTCAGTCATGATGAACAAATATGGCAAAGGTGGGTGAAGCATTTTAGACTTCACGTCGCTGAATTATACATTACACAATTATACAACAGATCTTCCTGCTGGCTTTCTGGGTCCCCGACACCAAACATTCGGTCTTCCGTAAAGAATCTTGGTGTGATATTTGACAGGCTGAAATTTGATCACCAAGTTAGCTCGGTCGTAAAAAAACAGTTTTTATCATTTGAGGATTCTATCAAAAGTAAAAGGATTCCTGCCACAAAGAGATCTGGAGACTGTAATCCATGCTTTTATTACACACTGGATTACTGCAACTCACTTTATTTGGCCTGGACCAGTCACCAGTCACTCCTGCACCGCCTGCAGCTGCCTGCCTCCTCACTGGCAAATACAAGCGTGACCGCATATCCCCTGTCCTAGCTTCACTGCACTGGCTCCCAGTTGCTTTCAGAATAGATTTTAAAATTTTATTGTTTGTTTTTAAAGGTCTTAATTACCTAGCTTCCTCAATAGCTCCTTTATATCCATGGCCCTGCCAGGTTAATGAGATCATCCAATAAGCTGCTATTGGCTGCCCCTAAAACACGACTAAAAACCAAAGGTGAGAGCCTTTGCGGCGGCGGTGGCGGCGGCGGGCCCGAGGCTCTGGAATAACCTGTCCTTTCACATCCGGTCTGCAGGATCATTTGAGGTTTTTAAATCAGCTCTAAAAACACATTTTTTTCTCTCTGGCTTTTTATCAAGTTTAAGTGGATTTTTGGCAAATTTTTACTTTAAAACATGTTCTAAATTTTTAATTTATTTTATTACATTGTGTTTTGTATTTTAGTATCTTATTTTTTGTAATCGTGCTATTATATAGGTTTCAATTATCATTCTTGCTCTTTTTAAGCTGTACAGCACTTTGGTCGTTTTATTAAATGTGCTCTATAAATAAAGGTTGCGTTGAGAATACATTTAAAATCAACTGGATCAGACGTTTCTTCAGATGTCCAGCCTCATTATGGAACTTCATCCCTAATTATGTTTTTTCTTCCATAGGTGATCTTACTTTTCTTTTACAATGCAGCTATAATATTGACAAGAAATCTCTTAAAGTGGCTTCTTTCAACAAGCAAATCTTACTTTACAAGTATAACTTTTGCCCCTATAAATTCTACATTTGGAATAATGAGTATGTTCTTTACAAAAAAAAATCTATTTTCTTTAAACTATGGTTTGATAACGATATTCTGATTAATCATATGTTTAACAAACATGGTCAACTATATTCATACTCAGACTTTTTACGCAGGTACAGATTCCCCCATTCCTCCAAAGGAATTTTCAATTGTTTTTGATGCAATACCATCAGTTATCATTTCATTCTTTAGAGGAGAGGGCATGAATCGAATTTTCCCTACATTGGGCAGTGTGTGTGAGACACTTTTATTGGAAAGAGTTGTCTTTTACCACACAAGAATGTAAACAACTGTTTGTACACTCTTCCAACAAGAACTCATTAATGCTCCTTCCTCTTTGTCACACTGGTCGAAGTTGGTGGGAGAAATATGTTGGGAAAAAAATTGGCTATTACCACAAAAATTCTTTTTTGACCAATAAGGTTAAAGAAATTTATTTCAAAATGCTACATAGATTTTATCCTACCAATTTTTACTTGCAGAAATGAAAAGAAAAAAGATTTTGATGTCAACTGTTTTTAATTTCTAAAGCCCTGACATCATCTACCCTGTCATCATCATTGTTTAAAAGCTTAATAATCTTAGTGGATGTAAATTTCTAACTTTAAGAAAATTACAAAATATAGCTTTCATTACTCTGGCTAAAACCTAAACTGTGAAAAGCTGAATCTGATTTAATGTCAGACAATGAGAGAAAAAAAATGTGTCATTTTCTACACTAACCCTCTGGTTTCAACCTTTCAACTATAAAAGAAGGCAAGCTTTTTTCCTTATTCTGACATCTCAGCAATGACTTTCTTGTTGCAGCTCAGTTTGTCAAACCACCAACTCAGTCTTCGCTTCACAGTTGAAGATGAGATTTAATTACTACGACCACTACTAAACTGTGCTTGAAGCTGTTATGTGAGCCACATATCACGCAAACTGTTAGATAGATAGATAACCTTTATTCCAGACTCATGGTCCAAAAAAACAAAAAGCATTAAAAGAGTACATAACATGTACATGACAGAAACGTTTTCTGATTTTGTTGTGACTTTGGGTCTGCCAGACTTCTTCCTGCCAGTTTTTCCCAGTTTTTGAGAGACCTTTGATGGTATAGAAAACTGTACTCACTGGCATCTTGACGTTTCTCACAATTTCTGTATATTTTTAAGCGTTATGACGGCCTGCCTCTCTTCCATGGTTAATTGCACTTTTTCCACGATTTTTAACACACAAGACAATTGAAATGGTACCCTCACGAGGGGAGGGTACCCCTGTGTGTTCTAACACAACTTTTTATGCAGACAGAGAGGGAGTTGTAGGTTGGGACACCTGTAGGAAGTTGCAGCACCAGCTTTCAAGGATTTTATCAACCTGCAAAGCTTTAAGTTGTTAATCAATTTCTTGTTCTATGAAAAGTAAAAAGTATGTCTGTATATTTCTGAATTCTGATCATTTTTAAGGTTTTAGACAACCTTACCTTTAAAAAAAATAAATGTACTATTTCAAACTATTATTTGGACTTGAGCTGCTTGAATTTCTTTCTCCTTTTTTTTTAAATGGGGTTTTCTTTCGACCAGTGTTGTGCGTGTGTGTAACGCTCTACAATGAATTTTTGTAGAGACTTACATCACGTGACTATATAACGATCACATAACGACGAGCATAAATTGCTTTACATTTGTATAAAATAATGTGTGATGTGATTACCTCAAAACTTTGATAGCTTCACACTTAGACATTTATTATTAGGCCATAAAAACTTCACGTACCTTTCTACTGGACTGGTGGATAGCTAAAAAGAAAAACTTGGTCCTCCCTTGAAACAATTGAGAGATGACGGTGTTATTGCTTATATTTGTGTGTATTTTTTCAGTGCGTTGTAGCATTTTCAAGCAATAATAACCTCTTTTTTTGTTTATTTTTGAACTCTCCATGTATTAATTGATTCGTTTATTTATCACTGAAAGCAGTAAAATGAATTAACCAAAATGCCAAATAAGAAAGAAAATAAGATATATTGTACTGCGTGGCGTTTTGTTTTGTTTTTTCTCCAAAGGGTGGCGCTATTGTCACATATTCTGATCAATATAAATAGTAATTGTTGGAAGACAGAGTTGCAGGCACAGGAAGGGATGTTGTGCAGGCTCTGGTAGGTTTGTATAGCCATGCTGACAAACCAGTTTGCTGAATTTTATGTTCAACTTAATGTTTGAAATGTTTCGTTGACTAACAGTGAAGTGGTGTATGAACTTCTCTCCGACCGCAGCAACCGTTCACTGGGTTGTCAGAAATTATAATTGAGCTAGCAGAACAAGTAACCAGTTTGGTCATGACGGCGTAATAAGGATTTATTAATGGTTTAATCTATCAGTTAAAAAAAAAAAAAAAACAGCTTGCAATAGCTGATGAAGCGTTTATTTATCTATCTAAGCATATTGGATTTTGGACTGTTAGTCACGCAAAACAAAATGTGTAGATCTTAAGGTGGGTTTGTGTTTATGATTACCTGACGTTTCGTTGCCAAATGATAACTTGATAACACAACGTGAATGTTAATCATTGATAAAAGCAGGAGGGCGCGGAAACAAGAGGACAATCGTAATTCCACGGGCGAAGTTTCTATTTTCCGAGGGGCCAATGAAGGCAGCGCCTGTCTCCAGGATCCTGGGTGTGTGCAGTCAGTTCAGCTCAGAGCCTGAGAGAGAAACACCAGGAACATCTCAACGTGAGTCCAGCTGTGCCTGTCACCTGTCACCTCCTTTCTTTCACCTTCTCCGGCGGATGGACTGAGAATGGGACATTCTCCGAGCTAGTTTCAGAAGAGGACGCGAATACAGGGGTGGGACTGTGCTAAAACTACTAGGTTAGTTAGCTCACCCTAGCCTCCCACTGTCAGCTTAAGTAGTTTTATCAGTTGCTTCATCTTCTGGCTTACTGTTGGCTGTCGGTAGCCTTCGTTTCAAAGCGAAAGTGGCGTGGACATGTTTTGAGAGTTGGCGTTTTTCAGGCTTGTTTGCGAGCTAGCTCACGTCTTCTAATAGACTGTCACTACAGAGCTAGCCAGCTAACGTTAGCTCCTGGGGTTAGCAGGGGTCAGCGTGTGGGTTTTACTGATGCTCGACTGCATCCCTTGTAATATTTAATTTTGATCATGTTAACCACGCGGGGGCTGAGATAAGACTAGTAGAAAGCAGTACTTGTAGCCGTTTAGGTAGTGTATGATTTGGTAAGTTGATTATTCTTGTAGCGCCCGTGGGCTGGTGCCAGACTTTATACAATGATGTGTTTCTCTTTCCTCCCCAGGTTGAGCCTCCTGTTGCATCACTTGCCTCCAGAGAAGAAACAGGAGCCCAGCGGAGATGCAGACCTTCCTGAAAGGCCGGAGAGTCGGCTACTGGCTTAGCGAGAAGAAGATGAAGAAACTGAATTTTCAGGCTTTTGCTGATTTGTGCAGGCAAGTTGCCCTAAAGCTATTTCATTGCTGTCACACAGTCACAACATATAATTGAAAATTCACATCACAAGCATAAACTTCTTGCTTTTTCAAATAACTCTTTTATATTTAACTCCGCACCTGTTAAGGTTAATGTTTTGAGGTTGCTGATCAGACCTACAGTTGAACTATTTTTGTTTTTTGTTTGTTTTTTTCTGTTGTGCTCTTAAGATGTTGTTCTTGAGTCAAATCTTGTTCAGCAAAAGTTGCAATGTTATGTGTACATGAACACATGAACACAGAAACAAATTCTTGCTTCTTTATTTAATTTAAGAAAGTGCACATTTTTATTTTGCCAGAGACCTACTAAAATATAAATATATATATATATATATATATATATATATATATATTAATTAGAAAGACTGAGGATGCTTGTTGCTTTGTTGAAATATTTTTTAGTTCTTACTTTGAGGTTTAATCTGCTCAGCAGTTTGGGAACCTCCTCTAAGTTTGCTTCTGTTTCATAATATGTAGACCATTTTTGTTAAGTGGGAGATACGGAACGCTGCACTTGGACGGTTTAACCAGAAAGATGACCTTTTATAATGCATTCAGAATGTGTTGATGTTGTCTTGCTGAAAAAAGAAAGGCCCTTCTTTTGAGGAAATGCTTATTTTTGATGGGAGCATACCTTTTTTCACCAGAGGATGCTGCATCTGTGATTTGTACAAAGAATTAAAATTTTCACAGAACAGGTTTCCACTTAGCCGTAGATTAACTTGAGCTCAGGGTTTGTTGTGTTTCTGTGTCTTGTTCATGCATTTTTTTTTTCGTAAGATGGAGCTTTAACTTTAGCAATTCTCAGAAGTTTTCCTTTTCAGACTTTATTTCTACCATGCAAATCCCTGATCTTAATGTAGAAGTGCCAGAAGACGTTAGCCTCTCAGTATTTTTTTTATTTTTTTATCTAGTTCCCTATGTAATGAGACTATAAATGATGTAATGTGCTGTATACATATATTGTCATCCCTAGTTTTGATCTGTTCCAAATTAACTATTGTTACAGCTTCAGTCATTTAATATGTTTCCCTGGAATCAAATTCAAAATTAGTCAATATCAGTTTCAGAGCTGAAGTCCAACATTCCCAATATTCCTGCATAGCAGTATGTCTGAATTTCCCGAATGAAGCTGGCAAAAGTAGGATTGGAAGCACTGCCACTTGTGAACACTGCAACATCTTATATTGCTTCCATTTTTGGAACAGTCTTATATCACTGAGATCAGACCTGCTCTTTGTTGACACTGGATTTTGTTGACATTCTGTTTGTTTATCTATCCATATGCATTGCCAGAACAGGAACTCTGTTACGTCTATCTGCTTTGTCAAAAATTTAAACAGATTTTTCAGCCTTTAAAAGAAACAGTTTTCAAATGGTGGTGGATTCTTATTAGCTGGAGCTTATCTGTGTCTTGACAGAGGTAATTAATATATGGGATGTCACGAAGGAAGTTTTGTGTTTTCTTCGTAGAAATTAATTTCAGCAATTTACATGACCTGATATTGGATTGGACTGGGGAAGCGCTTATTGGTATGGCAGTAGCTCTGTCATCTCTTATCTGAACATTACTGAAATGTATGTTTTTTATTAGGGCAGTAATGATCCCTGTAACACAAATGAGACCAACTAACATGGCCAGTGAATAGCGAAAACACCTTGGAGTCACAAGTCATTTGACACCGCAAGAATGTACCCCAACAGGTCAGGTATATTGACAGTGTTCTTTGAAGGGTTTTCACCTTTACCACAGGGTTGTTGCCTCACCAGTGACCTGATTAAGCTAGGACAGATTAGCACACCGTAATCCACAAAACATTTTTAATCTCTGCATAAACCTCTGAGAGCCCCCCCCTTTCATCCTTCCCACCCGCTGCCGTTTACCTCAAAGCTGTTGAAAAATGAACAGTAATGGCCAAGAGCTAAAACATGGTGTTTGTGACACAAGATCAAAAAGATAAAAGTTACATCAATGACTTTTAATTTGGCACTGTTATGTTGACTATTGTAAAAGGTTTCTTGTCTTAGTGTTAGATGTGGATTTTCTTCTGCATTAGAGGAACAAATTTTCTGCAAAAGATTAAAATAAATAATCTCTTCTAGAACTGGTTGAATTAGAGTTTGTTCTTAAGAATCTTTTGGCTGCAATTTGAAAGATCATCCATGTCCTATTTCCCCCCGTCTTCACGTTGGGTGCAGCTGACGCTGTGAGTGTCTGATTGGAGTGTCTGTCCCTGTCTTGCGCAGCTGGACTTGGGAGAATCCTGCTGCTCAGAACCATTTAGGTTTATGCCTGTCCTATCTCTCTGAATTGCATACACCTGATTTGGAAAGGCATGATTCCCTTCACACAGGCAGTCTGAGTATCATTGGATAATATGAAAGTGTTGCTTCTTTGTTCTGTCGAGGCAAGCCCGCCACATTCTGCTCAGACAAGGCCAGTGAGAATATGCAGTTATACCTGTTTGTATCTTTGACCCAAATCGCTCAGTTTTCAGCAGTTATGGGAGGAATCTGAGTAGCTGAAGGCTCTGATGAGCATCACTCTTAAATCTGCTGCCATATAAAAAATTGCATTGTGTTGACAAGTAATTTTCAATTCCTTTTTTTTTAATGCTAATGCTACGTTAAATGTGCTTTAAGTCACTGCAATATGTGATGATCACTAACCACTCCCAAAATAGTTGTTTACCTCTGCCTTATCTTGCTTTAACGTGCTGACATAGTCAAAAAGTCTAAACTTTGTAGCTAGCTGTGCCTACTATATAAAGTCACATTGTGGTATTTTTTATTGTATTTCATAAATGGTAAGCATAACAGAGTTTAAAGATAGGTTATACTGCATGCCAGACAAAATTCACCTCTGATCTCAAGCCATTTGAAAAAGGGCAGATCCATGCCTTGCCTCTCTTGCAGGTCTTCTCTCTCATCCCTCTTATTCTGCTGGCTCTGTAACAATGTGTGAGAGCAAATGATCTCCATATCTGAGATGGGTTGAAACTGAGGCTCCATTCATTTGAGATAAACACGGCAGCTGCAGTATTAAATATCCACATTGTTGTGGAGGTGAATGGCTGCACTCCTGTTACCATGGAACTGTAACCTCAAAAACAGCTGGGCTGGACAAGTTGAGTTAGTGGTAGTGCTGTACTCGTTTTGTCAGCATTGTAAGGTCCCCTAACAAGGAGCATGCTGTTTTGGCAATTCAGGTTTGTGATCTGAGCTAAAGAGGACAAACCAGTTTAGCTGGGATTGTGCAAATGCACTCTGTTGGACGTTTGTTATTCTTTCAATTCAGTTCAGTTCAGGTCATTTAGAATTATTTTCCCCAAAGACTAATGACATATACAGTATGTCTCAGTGGACGGGGTTGGAACCAATCTACCCCCAAAAGGTTTAAAGATATGTGGCCACTCTACATGCCTTTAGCACACTTGTTTGGGGGGAAATAAATAAATAAAACTCTTTTCTTGAAGGAGTTTTCTATATAGTCTCAGTTGTGGTCTGAACTCCACTAGTTTGAGAGTTTTGCCTTTTAAATGTCAGTTTTCCACACATAATTTTGGTTCTTATCCATAATAAGAAGTGCTGTGTAGTACCTTGATTCCCTTGTAACCATTTGTGGATTTCTATTTATTTATTTGTTATGGAGAGAAACTATTTCAATGTAAATCCGAGAGTGAAAGAAACCTTTATTTTATAACGGGAAAAAAATCCAGTGAAAGCAAATTAATTTATATTTCCAACTAATCTTCTTTTCCTTTAAATCTTTGAGTTGAAGCACCTAACTCATAGTGTTTAGTTACAGAAAGACAGCATGAGCATCCTTACTTACAGTGTCTGATGACGATGACTTTTAATCTCTGACATGGTTAATGGTCATCGTGACTTATTTGTAATGAAATAAAACGATGACTGATCTTTTTGTATTTCCTTTTGTTTTTTCAGGAAAAGAGGAATAGAGGTTATTCAGGTAAGTGGACTCTTATAAATTTTGTATTTTTCTTTTTTTTATTTTAATTTGCACTACATTGAATTCCCCCTCAGAGACTATTTATTCTGAGTTGATGCCTAAAAACCAAACTGAGTGGAGCCATCAAGGGCTCAGTTTTTATATATTTGGAGCTGATCTTTTTCTAGTCAGGTCTTTGGGGGTCAAACGTTCATGACCACTGAGGCGGTACTGATGTACTTGGACAGTAGTGTGTTGCTGTTTGTTTAGTGTTTGATCATGTTTTTTAAGCATGATTGATGCTAAGAAGGGGAAAAAAGAAATCCTGTTGGGCTGGAAGGTTTGTCTTTTATTTACCACTTAGCTGCATGCGAGTTTGGTCATCCATGTGGCTTCCTTGATATAACCTCTGCACAAACCACCAAACTTACATTTTTGTCAGGTTTCTGCTGTAAACTACTGAGAGCTTTTAACCTCCTATAGTCCTGATGAACTTACCTCACTGTCTTATTTTCTGTCAAAGTCACTGCTGTTAGCGCAGTTGTATGTCAGAAGATTGTGCGATTGTGACAAGTGGTCACTCGTTTACTGGAAGTGTGAAAATGCATGTTTGTATGTGGTCAAACATTCAGAAGCTTGATGCAGCAGAGGTCATATTAACTTCTAAAAACTCTTCAGTATTTATCACTTAAATGCAAATTCACTGTGGACAGTTAATGTGCCACAAAAGCTCTGTGTGTCGTAATTATTTAGGTCAAGTCAAGAGTACTGAGTAACGTTCCAGTAAATATGGGCCTCAGGGCAGTCAAAGTATGAGGTCATTACAAGATATTCCTCGATGTGTTGCATCAAATAAGAAGGTGCAACACATACATGAGCTGGTAACAAATGTCAATAAGTCATGAGGAAGCACTTTATTATATTATGTGTGTATATATCTACAGATATATATATACATATGTGTGTGTGTATAAA
>JBAMYA010000015.1:8893413-8909746 GCA_037176975.1 Arrhamphus sclerolepis | reverse complement strand
TCAGAGATATTTTGAAATGATTTTTTTGTTTGTTACTGTGTACACTGGTAATTTTTTCCTGCTCTATATGGACATAGAGGTTTTGCATAAAACGGCAGTCATTATTCAGACTTTGAGCTACTTTGTCCTGCACCTCTCAAGCCTCCTAGAACTGTTGTAACATGATGTTTAAAGTGAAGTAGTCGAGGGATAATTCAGGTTGCTGGCACTGCACCATCAGTTGTCATGGATGTAATGATCTATTTGTTTCACACACACTCTAGATACCAAATGTAAGACGACCCAATTCTTTGTTTGTAGCGCATTTTAAAGGGGGGAAAATGTATAGTTTTATATTCGGCTCTGTACAGTACTTTCTTCACTTGGGATGCCCATTTAGTACCACAATTGTACACCTTTTTGTTGTTTGTGTCTTCTCAGCTGGACCTAAGCCAACCTCTGGAGGACCAGGGTCCATTGGATGTCATCATCCACAAATTGACAGACCTCATCCTGGAGGCTGACCAGAATGATTCACAGGCCGTGTTGTTGGTGCAAAGAGTACAGGTATGCATTTCTCTGACCACCCTCTTATTCTGAGAGTATTGCCAGATCTGTAGCCGAGCAGATACACAAACATCACAATAGTTGTCGTGTTTATTTCTACCTAAAAGCTTGATGGGTGTGCAGATAAAGATGGAAATGTATGGTGAACAGCATCTTTGATTTGGCTTCATCTTGTGTTTCAAAGTCACTTAAGTGTTTGAGCTCACAAACAGCTGAGTCTCTACTTGCAAGACCACCTGCACCACTTGATGGTGACTAGACCCTACTTATTAACTGTCCTTGCTAACGTTATAGATTTAGCACCATTTTAAGATCAACAGGCTACAGGTGCATGTGCATAATAGCAGCAGGCTAGCAGCCAGAAGACGACAAAAGTGAGCCTCAACTCTCACAGTTGCAATGCTCACAGCCTTAGAGAAAAGAAAAAAAACTGACAATCCCTACGGACTATTTTCTCCTTCTGCTTTAGCACCATTCGTTTCTAAACATGAATGTATGACATGACATGGTGGCATGTGCGAATGTGCAACTTGTACACTATTGATATTGAACTTTATGTAGCTGTATAGATGTATCACAGCTCTCTTCAGGGGAAAGGCTGGGGTACACTCTGAACAGGTTGCCAGTCCATTGCAGGGCCACATACAACCACCTTTTTCAGCTGGTGACCGCAGCAGTATGACCTGCATGATTAGTTTGGTACAAGTTTTACACTCAATGCCCCTGACGCCACCTGGATTTGAACCCGGTCCTCTGACGTGGTTGGTGAAAGCACTGCTCTGGCAGAACAACGGATGGTATGACTTTGATCAAACCATCCCCCCTCTCTTCCTCACCCTCGCAGAATGATTCTGCTGAGCTGTAATCATGACTAGCATCACACAACCATGTCAACATTTTTCTGACTGCACAATTAGGAAGAAAAAAACAGGATGTCAGAGTGGTGCACTTTATCTGCAGAACTTGGTGAATATTAATACAGTACAGTATTTGAAACCCTTTTTACCCAGGGATAAATTTTTAACAAGTGTCCACGCATCTTTTTGTCGCTAATCACTGTATGTTGTTTTGTTTTGTTTTGTTTTTTTAAAAAAAAAAAAAAGAAGGCAAGGTTCCTAAGCAGTGGTCTCCTCCTACTTCGCCTTATACATTGCATCTCAAAAGTAGAGCATCCCGTAAACTTTTACAAGAAACACCAGGGCAGGTTTCTTTCAGTGAAGATCAACAGTGTTTGAAATTCAACATTTACGCTCTTTTACTCTTTACAAAGCTGATGTTTAAATTAAATCAGCCAGTAAATCAGAAGCTCAGTCTTGTGGCTCTGCCGCCTTGAGGTCTGGCTTTGTACCTGAACTCAGCTGTCTTGTATGATTACATTTCCGTTTGAAATATAAGCATTGGCACATTTCTTATTATCACACACTGTTATTATGAGTAATCTTTTGTGTGGAAGAGAGAATGAGCTTTCCTCTTTATAATGAGTCTTTAGTTAAAACAAAATGTCATCCTTGAATGCACTTTGGTGACTTAGTAGCCTCACAGGAGAGCTGTGTGCACGGTAGACCAGGACAAATGTCATGACTATGGGTCCAGTCATAAAAGTAGATCATGATTTAACACAAATTATCAAGGATTTTTGATATGCACAGAATCATTTTTCTTTTTTTTTTTATAACTTGCTGATAAATGCAGTGTGTGGATATCTGCAAACAGATTTAGTCTAGCGGACTTTTCCGTCATGGTTGAACTTATGTAAGCGATGGAAAATTCCTCCCACTCTGATGTTGTAATTTTAAATGGTAAAAATGTTCCTTTTTCGTTTAACGCAGGAGGCTTATGAGACATGTTTTCTGAGATTTCCTCAAAACCAGATCCAAAATGTAAATAGAAGATGTATTGCCCTTCTGAACCCACACCGATCCAGCATGTTTCTTCTCCAACACCTGCTAAAATGTGCTGATCTCTCACTCCCCCTCTTGTCTGTTACACTGCATTTCTTTTTTTTCTGTTTTTCTTTTTTTTTTTTTTTTTTTTTGAGATGTAGAAATCAGGAAGTGGCTGGCCTGATTCATTTTTTTCTCTCCTTCCTCCTGCAAGATTAATTTGGATTATTATTGTTGGCCATGTTTGACTTGCATAATCACTGAAGTAGCTTTGATCAGTGTTGTCCGTTAGATCCTCGTAAATCCTTAAAATGGATCCTCCATGGCAAGGCAAAGGAGTGTGTATATTTTTCCTCTTGTGTCAGTACGTTTCTGTGCCTGGAGTTGTTTCATAAATGGGCTTTTTTTTCCTCATCGTATGTGTGTTTGATGAATACCATGACCATGTGTGTTTTAATTCTATGTAAACATGCGCTGTTTAGGGTTGCAATTTAAGCAAGCAGGCTGTTTGTGAAATGTGCAAGCCAGCCAGCTCTACCTGACAGTTTGTTAGTCAGTTTAAAAAAAAAATGCTTTGAAGAAATGGTTGGCAAATAGAATTGTAGAACGGAGATAAAAATTTGGAGAGCAAGAAAATTGGTGGGAAGTGAAAAGAAGGTGTTATGAAGACAGAGAACCAACAAGAAATGACATGAGAAAGGAAGGTAAGTGCTGTGTAGTTATGTAAAACAGCCAGCCTCATGCTGACCTAACAGCGGGCTGTGCAGAAATGTAGTGATGTAACCTACACGGACCCGCTGGCACACGTTTCATGCTCTCTCAAGCTTACCCACATAAACATGAGGCATGTTGACCCTTCAGCTCCTTAGTAGTGTTTTTGCTGTTTAGTATGTTCGTCATTTCCAGTGCGAGTGCTAAGGCATATAATTGCACTACATTGCCTACTTTTAGATATGCTATTCTAACAAAAGGCATGTATTCATCCATTATTGATAAGGTATGAGTTTTGGCGTTTCTTTTTCAACCAGTTAAGTAATGATAATGATATAGACTTGGTAGTTTCAGAACACAAATCTGTTTTCCTATCAATCCATTAGCCGTACGAGATTCACCCTCTAGCAGGACATGAGGGGCTGCAGTCTATCCCAGCTGGCATTGCCTGAGAGGTGGGCAGTCATTCATGCTCACATCCACAGCTCTGGCTATGGACAGAACGCAGACAAGCAGAGGGAAAACTCTACACAGAAAGGTCCCAATCAACCAGCAAGCCAGAACTTCTTTTTGAGGGGTGACTGTACTCAGTTAAACTTGATCATTTTTTTTTTTCTGCCAATTGAAGAACTAATGAGTCTTTGATGCACCTATTGATTCTGGCTATCAGTGTTTTTGAGAGAAAAAAAAAGAATATAAATCATTGCCATAGAAAAGTTGATGAAATCTTGCGCTTGAGAGCAGCAAATCTGGTGTAACAAGGACTATGTTGTACAGAGCATGTTTGTACATAAATTATATAATTTAAAAATTTATTGATTGATTGATTGATAATGATTTGTGTCTGTGTTTTTAGGACTACATAGATGCTCACCCTGAGACTATAGTCCTGGACCCACTTCCAGCCATCCGAACTCTGCTGGACCGCTGCAAGTCCTACCAACTCGTTCGCAGAATAGAAAGCTGTATGCAAGGTAAGACATGGATGTAATAAAGTGATTTTGCTGAATCCGGTCACGAGGTTAATTAGTGCTTCAAGATAAAAGTCAAATGTAACCAGTACTGTACCAGTATGGTCTAAATTGATGGAGGCTATGGAATCAGCTGTTGTTGCACCATCCACTTTTAAATATTAATTGCCTGCTCGATAATGGAGATTGGCATGCAGCTACTATAAAACATATTATCTTCTATGTTCCTTTCCCAGTCCTCAATATAATAAAAAAAAGCAGAAGTTGAACAAAACAATAAAATAACTGTTGCCTAACCTTGCTTTAAGGATCTTGTATTATTGAGTGAATAAAACGGAGGCAGCTGCAGGATCTGTCTTTCCTCTTTACTTCTTGAGGGGACACATTGTTAACATATGACACCACTGTCACGTTTCACTTGAATTATGCTACTTAGTGCTTCCGAGCAGACGTTAAATTCTTGGCATCTGAGCTCCATGCTGATAATCATAATTCCTCTCCTTCCTTTCACACCAAAATAGCACCTCTCATTTTCTCCCTGCCTGAACCCAGTATGAGTTTGGCTCTGCGTGCGCGCCCGTGCATGTGAGTCTCTCTCCAATGGATCAAAGCTTGCCTCCGAGTCGGTTTAATGAGTGGGCAGTGGGTCTTAGCTGGAGGCATTGACGACATGGGAACATTCCCAGCAGACAAACGCTCTAAGCACACCTGTGACTCATCCACATTTCCTTCACCCCCATACATGGCAGGGAACGTAAACCGTTTAATTGTTCTTTCACCATGCTACCTTCATGATAGCACGAGGGGCTGCAGGCTGGTGTCAGAGCAATGGATCACAGACCTTTCAGCATGTCGACTTTGTCACTGTTTTCTTAAAATAGAGCCATGAGAAGAAGACTTTTTATCCAAACAGATGTGAAAGCTGTTATGTAACAACTAGTATAAGCTGCATCACTGTCTCACTGTGAGCAGTTATTTTGAAGAGGAAGATGGTACAATGACTATATTTATAGGAAGTGTTTTTCTCTCCACCTTTTTTTTTTTTAACCATTTTGTTTCTATGAATGAACATGGTGATATCTTGCTTACCAAATCTGCCAGGGAATTCCAGAGTTTGGACATGAGTATGAAGTATGAGTAATTATAATCCTACAATACCACTGAGACTATAGCATGTGACCAAAGATGAATGCATTTTCATCTGCCAGACCAGCACAAGAATTACAGTGGAAAAAAACCCAAAAAAACTAGGTTATGGTTAGGGTTTTAAAAAGAAAAAAAAAGTGCAAGAGTGTTTGAGTCTACCTTACAGCCCCTTCCTCCTTATCAGAGGAGACCATGGACTCGTGGAGCAGCTGCTGCCAAGGCAACCCAGAAAGGCCATAATAATGAGCCTCCCATGGTCTGCATGACTCAGAATAGTATTCAATAGGAGGAAGCACTTGAGGTGCGCTTGTCCTTTCTCTGTAAAAGCGAACCTTATTTTATCACTTGAGTGGCCTTTTCAGTGTTAAATGGCCTCAGTTACAGTACATTTAACTGTTCTGTGAATAGTTTAAATAGTAAATAGTGATCACAAGCCAGGA
Organism: Arrhamphus sclerolepis; assembly: GCA_037176975.1. Taxonomy (NCBI): domain Eukaryota; kingdom Metazoa; phylum Chordata; class Actinopteri; order Beloniformes; family Hemiramphidae; genus Arrhamphus; species Arrhamphus sclerolepis. The sequence goes on along the minus strand of JBAMYA010000015.1, from coordinate 8,904,049 downwards.
AAAGGCCCACATGAGTACTAATGGGCTGGTGTCACTGATTGATAGCTGGAACTTTGACACTGTTCTGTTGTCTAACATGATTTTGTTTCCTTTATTAGTCAGAACAAGGTAAAAGTTTATGTTACTTAGTGCAGCCCACGGCTTCCTGTATATATATGTAAGGTTTGATATCTTTGATTGTTTAATGGACAGAAAGCGTTGTTAAGTTAATGCTTTCGTAAAACTACAGCATCTCTCCATGTCCTAAGATCATTCCTTTTCGATTCCACATCAAAGAGGTTTCTTAATCACATTCCTCTGGATCACACTTCAACCTTAGTTTTTAACAATTATCAGTGTGAATTGGGGTCCTTTTGCCAACATTAATGTCCCCCTCAGCACAACAAGTGAAGAAATGCCTCCTTTATGCAGGTGATCAATATTTAATCATTCCTGCAGCCTTAGAAAGACAAACGCTCAGAGATTTGAAAACGATAGTCATCAGTGGTCAATGAGCCAAGAGGCAGACGAGACTCTCCAATTCTCGTAAAATATTTCCACTTGTCACATTGACCTGCTCTGTCTTACTTTATGAAGATACTTTATTAGGATCATTAATTGATGACCATCACAATCTTCTTTCCAAAAACAAATAACTTATATTTCTGAATGTATCCTTTGGCTCTTTGAGTATGAGATGCATGCAGTACTGAGGACAAAACCATGTTTGGAGTTCAATTTAGAATATTAAAACCCTGCTGCTTTGCCTTGGAGGGACGCAGAGAGAGCACCAAGTGAGGAAACTGGAGTTTCTAGGAAACAAGCTGTAAATAGCAACAAGAGTTCAACCTTCTACCTAAACACCAGCACAGTGCATAAAGTATAATGCAGCTTTGCTGCCAGTTGTTCTCTGCTCTGAATGCATCAAGGCAAAGGGGGGGGGCCTTATGAGAATATTCAAGAAAAAAATATAAGGAAATGTTCCACAGGACCTGACATGAGAGTGGACAAAACTGTAATTATACATGAACATTTAAAAAGAATCTCATTGTCAGCTCTTGTAAATGTTGCTTTTTGCTCCACTGCTTCTACTGCAGGCATGGAATGTTCAGAAAAAAAAACCTGAGATTTATTCTCCCCAACACTCCAGTATCACTAAAGCATCGAGCTAAAGCAAACGTTCACTTTTTACAAACTTGACCACTTCCTCTTATCCACTAATTCCCTCGTCTACTTATTAATAATCCTTAACTTGAAACTTGAAGTGTTTGATGTTTGACTAAGTTTAAGTCTTGTGATGGCTTCGACTTGACTCATTTTAGCACCGCTAAGTCTTTGGGAACTTGATGATGTAATGGGGATATTTCCCTGTCAGTGTTTTCTGAAAAACATTACGCTGTTATTCTTGTCCCGGTAAAATAACATCAGCATGAAGAGCAGAGATGACTGATGGGTAAACCTCCAGGCTTCCTGCTCCCAACACTGGCCTGGTTTCAGAGCCAGCGCTGGAACAGGCCCAGCTGCTTAGGGAAAATGTTAGAGCGCGCAGAACAAGTACCAGCCTGCAAAGAAGAACAAGAGTATTCTCTGTTTATCTGTCCCAAAACATCAAAATATACAGACAGCTTACAGACAGTTTTGGCCTGCTTAAATCCATGCTTATTTCTTTTTGGACCAAGTGTTCCTATCTGAAAATTAGTTTTGTAAAAAGTGTGAAAGCACATGTTGAGCAGCAGCACAGCTGAGGGGAATCTAATTTCACAGAAAAATCAGAAAGTGGATTCGTGGAAGGATTATTTGAGGTAAAACTGACATGTTTTGGGTTTTTTTTTTTTATCAATGTACTCAGAATATTGGACAACAGCAATGAAATACTGAAGTATTCCATTTTAATGTTTTTGTTGAATTAATATAAGTACGGATTAAATCATACAAATGAGATGCCCATCTCGTTATTATTCATTCCCATTTATATCGTTTCCCTTTGGGGTTTTATGAAGTATTGTTGTAGCAGAATGAAATGAATAGAAGTGAATACTCTTGCCTTCCTACAAGCATTTGAGCCACCAAATGTATCCTGAGCGCTCAGGAAAAGATTTTAAACTGATTTGCTTGCGTATTATTCTGAATCCGGTTTTCTGTGTGTCATTCCTACTTATAAAATGTGTTCTTGTTTTATCATTTGCAGTGTTTACTTTTGACTGAAGATTAGTCTGAAACATAAAATATCAAAAATATGGGGAGGGGGGCACAACTTGCCACCACTTAATTTTGTTGTTGACTTAATCTTTTGCTCATCATGGTTCCATATTGTGGTAACAGTTGATTATAAACACTCGGACTCGTATCGAGTATGTGTTGTCTGAATCCCTGCACATCAGCAGCGTGTCTGTCTTTACACCACTCAAGTTTGTTTTTGTTTTCTAAACTTAGCACTTGTGTCTGCGCTGTCTGTGCTTCAGAGTTCAATACGAAACTCAGCACTCAGATTAAAGCAGGCAAAGAGATTCTCCTGACCTCAGCGCTAATGGGAGCTGAGGCCCCCCATCACACAAAGACCGGCGTGTTTCTATTGTGTGTTTGTCTTTGACAGTTTACCAGCGTTTGCTTTGACCCTGTGGTATCTCTAACCAGCCACCTTATCAGCCCAGTTTATCCACTGTTAATTGCAGAAGTGGGAACATTAAAATCGATGCATCCTGAGCCCTGTTGTGGAGAAGTATGTCAAAGCTTTTTTTTTTTTTTTTTAACTTTCTTTTCAGTCTTATCAGAACCAAGCAGTCTGTCGCAACAGGATGTGATGTAAATGTTTGATGTTAACAGATTCGCAGTTTGATGTCGGGTAAAGATGGGTTAGAAGGAGCCTGTTTTGTTTGCTTCTTGGAAGCCTGATGAAATATGAGGCCCGTCAGCGCATCAAGTGATGGATCTGATGACTCTGTCATGACTTAGTTCCTCATTAAATTGTCTGCTTGTATTTCAGCTTTTTTTATTTTGTGGGTATGGTATGAAGTACATTATGGGCATGTACATCTTTTTACATTAACATTATGTGAACCTTCCATCCTTATGTAGATACAATATTTTAAAGAGGGAAAAAAATAAATCACATTATGTAAATCATTACATCTTGTTGGTAAGTAGTAATAAGGGCTAAAGTTTGGCCACATGTCCAGGAAATTCGTACATGCTAATGTAATGTCCTGAAAAGTCACAGGAACATGGCTTCATGTGTTTTGGAGGGGAAGAATGAGAATCTCAGAAGGCCTTTGCTGAGTTTGTTTCACAAAGGGTGGGCATGAATAGAACGTTTTGACGCAATTAAGTTAAGCAAGGTGTGTCTGCTTTTCCTGTTTGTGTGTGCAAAAGAATAAAATGCCTCTCATGAAATGTAGTTCCTGAATGGTGGACAGCTGGGAAAATCACAAAAACCAAAAAATTATCCGCTGTATCCATGTGGCCAAATTGAGATTTATTTAGGTTTTTTTTAAAAAGAGCTATAACCCCAACAGAATTCATGATTTAAATTTGTTTTTAGGATTTGAATCTGTATCAGAGACGGGCCAGTAACCACATCTTCCTCAACTTCATATTGTAGTAAATGTCTGGGACGTGAAGTGTTCAAAATGTTATCCAGGAATTCTTTTACTCTCTTTTTTTTTACACCTTAACCCCATTATCATTTTAGAGTTTTAATCAGTATAAAAGTATAATTAATAATCTACTGACCTAACTCTCATCATAAAACTATATCTAAGGTATTTGAGTGCTCTCTCAGAGCTCCTCTTATTCTTCTATTCTTTTGTTTCTCTTTCCTTTAGATGAGAGGATTTGCTCTCCTCCATTCATGGTCCTGAACACAGAGTGCAGCCCAGATGTGCTAGAGCAGATAAAGAGGCAAGGACTCACATTCCCCTTCAGTGAGTATCTTTGTATCTTTGTGTGTAGATTGTTAAATTTTAGTTTTCACCGCTCTACAGAACAGTCCTTTTTGCTACACTTTTTTGTTTTTTGTTGCTGTTGTTTTTTTTTTTGTTTTTTTGTGACGTTTGGTAATTACTTGACGATTTCATTTCCTCTGCAGTTTGCAAAACACGGGTGGCTCATGGCACCAGCTCCCATGAGGTAAGAGGCCTCCACACTTAGGTCATTCACACTCTGCATAGTTTGCTACGTGTCTGCAGAAACACTTGTCCTGTCCCAGGATTGTCAATTAACTCAAATCCAAACAACTAAAGTGCTTCCTTGTGTATCTTTATGTTAACTAAAATCGATACCGCTGTCATCCTGGCCAAATTGTCTTCATTCCACCATGCTATGCTAACAGCATTGAGTTAAGTTAAGATTTAACCCGTCTTTCAGCAGCAGCTCTGACTGATGAATGTTTCGAATGTTTTCTTGTCATTTACTGTCCGTCTCTTCCTCTCCACAGATGGCCATTATCTTCAGTGAAGAAGACCTGAAGGATGTGAAGCCTCCGTGTGTAATCCAGAGCTTCATCAACCACAATGCGGTGCTCTACAAGGTGTTCGTGGTGGGAGATTCCTACACTGTGGTGGAGAGACCCTCTTTGAAAAACTTCCCTGCTGGACCTGCAGGTGAGGACGGATACAGATGTCCAAGTGGCTGCTTACAATCATGTTGTTCCCTCTGTACAGTCAGTACAGCTTTTAAAACCACCCAATAAAAGCCCTCATAAAAAGTCTTTTATAGTCCCTGTGATTGCACTTGCTCGTCTTTTCAAGCAATGCAACAGTGTAATTGTCTTTTATCCTGTTGGTTCATGATGTTGAAAATGAACATGGAGAATGACATTTTTCTCCATAAACATGTCTGTTTGTTTGACCCATGATGTGATCTGAATACTGGGTATTTGCGTACAGTGATATAGTGGAGGCCAGCATGCAAACCATGTTCACCATGGGTGTAGTAGCCTGCTTTGTGTAACAGTACAGTGAATGGTGGATTTCATGCTAGAATGGCGAGTGGTACAACAGGAGAGCCTAGCCCTTCTCAAACACATAAAGCTGCATTCCACAGTTGTGCAAGCTCACTGAGTTTAGAATCGTGAATACCGTCATTACCACAACCTTCTGTTAGCTGAGGGACATTTTTTAATCTAGGCAGTGACGGGGTTTACTTTCCACTCCTTTGGCCACCAGTCTTTCCTTCTCTTAGACACTGACTGATGTTAATTCATAGAGCGATGACAGTAACAAAATATAGCAAGGAACTCTGCCGTCAGTCCCGTCACATTTATCACTGCCCTAAAGAGGAGTCTCTTATACCAGTTATTGCAATCAGTTATAATATGACATATATGGTTAAGTGCTTTGGCTACCTTTAGTTCTGTATAACTAGTTGAGCTTTGCTGCCACCTAGTGTCAAGGATGGGAATGTATTTAGATTGCCAAGGAAACGTGCTAAAGAAATTTCTACATTTTTTTTTCTGCCCCCCTCCAGACAGGAAAGCAATTTTCTTCAACAGTCACAATGTTTCCAAACCAGAATCATCTTCAGACTTGACCTCGGTACGTTACAATTTTAATTGAAAGAAATGTCTTATGATGAAGTTATTTCGGTAAAGGGACCAATAACATTTTGTCTATTTCAGAGGGAAAATGTAGAAGGGGTGTCTCAGCCACCCAGCGAAGATGTCATCAGAGAGTTGTCCAGGTCATTACGGCAGGCGCTGGGCGTGTCCCTTTTTGGCATTGACGTGATCATCAACAACCAAACAGGCCAACATGCCGTCATTGACATCAATGCATTCCCTGGTAGGTGCACCCTTCATTCCTTTTCTTTCTTTTTTCTGTCTGTCATTCTCTTTCTTTCCAGCTCACTCTTTGAATCCCAAAAATAGGCTGTTGAAGTTCCTCATGTTATTAATCAGGCATAAACTGTAAAGCAGTAAGCAGGTTCAGGCTACACTTCTAAGCTGGTTCTCTGGCACTAGCGGGTAAAACTGGATTGATTTTAAATATTTTCTTTTATTTGTAATTAAATGTTTTCTTCCAATCTCCTGTGGAATATTGTTTTAGCTCAAAAACAACCTTATGCTTACTGTATTTTCTGATTAAGTCTGTAATTTGCAACACTGGATATCCTGAGTTTAGCCAGCCTTTTTTTTTTATCTTATTGGAGGAATAGTAGAAGTAATGTGTAAAACACTCATAATTGAACCAACTACCTGAAAAGCTGCATCAAGGATGCATTTATTTAGTAAAAGGTCTGCAGAGTTTGCTCTGCACGGTGTTCCACTGAAATGCATCTGTACAGAGTCGTCTCACTTGTTACACTGTATGGTGGAGGGGGCAGATCTTAAGCCAGTAACTAGACTGAAAAGAGTCTTAAAGTAATATTTTCTTCTTTTTTTTTTTGTTCTCCTTCACTTCCAGGTTATGAGGGTGTCCCAGAGTTTTTCAACGACCTGCTGAATCACATAAGCAGCGTGCTTCAGAGCCACAACCCGGACTTTGCTCCCGCTAGCGAGCAGTCCAAAGGCATGCCAGTGGGCACCACAGTACCCAGTGCCACCCCGCCAGCGCCAGGCTGTTGCAGCAGCATGCGAGGAAAAGAGTTGCAGAGACTGGGCTGCAACTCGGCCATCTCCCCCAACTTCCAGCAGCACTGTGTCTCCACGATGGCCACCAAGGCTTCCTCCCAGTGACTGATCCTCTGCCCTTCTCTGTTTGATCCCTGAACAAAAAAATGGATTACAGTGGTGACAATAATAATAATTATAAATAATCATAGTAATTATGATGTTAATAATATATGTAATCAGAAAACAAGCCTTTTCCTATATAGTTACTGAAAATATTGGTAATTGGGTGTAAGCGTTTTCTTTTTTTTTCCTCTGCCTTTTTGTATTTTTTTTTGTTTTTTTTGTCAAATGACACCTAAACAGTACTGTAATGTGAACTTTTGGGAACTTTTGCCTAATAGCTGATTTTATTTTATTTTATTTCTATTTGTGAGATCTCTGTAATGAAAGGGTCCAGATGAGGTAGCTAAGGGAATGGCCTAATCCAGACTGGAGAAAGACGTGCCACTCAACGTGCAATGTATGACCCCCTTTATCTCGCAAACATGTACACGCAGGCACATTTAAAACTGCAACAAATTAAGCCAACGATTTGCGTTTGTTTTCTGGTCAATACCACTAATGAGGAGGAGATAGCTGGGCATTTAAACACTACTCCACAGATCCCAGGCTGCTGTGTGACTGAGGCCAGCTGACAGCAGAGGACGTCATGAGGCTGAACATGTTTGTTTTTGTTTTGTTTTGTTTTGTTTTCTGAGTGCCATCAAATTCAATTAGTTTGTAGGGAAGACATGTCAAGAAGAGGAAAAAAATGAAGAAAAGTAATCAATATTACTATGTGACCAAGTTGTTTTTTTTTTTTTCTTCTGTTTTCTTTTGTTTTTGTTTTTTTTTGTCTGCATGTCAGATGTTAGAAGTCTAACATACAAACATCCTTTGAGCCTCAGTTTTAGTCAATCCAGCGATGGATACATAGATCACATTCCCCTTTTTTTGTGTCCGTGGATGTTTTCAGAAGAATTCCACACACATATACATATATATGTGTATATATATATATATATATAATTTTTTTTATTCCAGTGAGCTTTTGTGAGATTCCTTACATCTTTCATGAGTTCATAGCCTCCCATGTGTCTTCAGTTTTGAGTCTTTTAAATGAGCAACCTTTTCTCCTGAGGCCTACTTGATGGATCTGGAAGTTCCAGGCTGCTGTGTAGCTCATCACTTTTAATTTATATAAAGGACGTTAAGTAGAATTAGTGCTGGTACATCCACGTGAGTTGGGAATCAACGTTTTTTCCTGCCATCATTTCAAAACAATAGAATAACTTGTTTGGCTTTATTGTTGCACAGCACCTGCAAAAAGTAGCTACTGTCAACCGAATCAACAGTCCGGTTAGTTCATCTGCATCAAGATGAATTTTCGAGTCCCTCTTCTGATCCAGCTGCTGTATTTGTATCATGTTTAAAAGTGGGGAGGGGGGGGTCAAGCTGTTGTTCCCAGTGTTCACTGTGAGATTTCTTTTTTCTTAACTCCAATTTGTTAATATCTTTGTCCTAACATCTACTAAGAGCAAATTTATTTTATTGAGATTTTATGGGGAAAATGTTTTATATAAATGAAAGCAGTGAAGTTTTTTGAACAAGTGGATACCCACTTAGAGGAATGGTAAAATGCTGGTTCTGGCCTTGCTGATGGTGGTAAAGGGACAGATGAACGTGTGGTTGCATTTAGTGGGATCGAGTGCCAATGTGCAGTGCATAGAGATTATTGCATTCCTGCAAGTCTGCTTCTTCTTCTTCTTCTTCTTCTGTTGTCCCAGGGAGCTGCTGTTTGTTGGTTTTATGCCCTCCGTCAGGATTGAAGGGAATTGTCCTCCTGCTTTTGCAGTGATCAGATATAATGGCGTCACTGCAGCCACCTCACCAGTATCTCTCTGGGACTGAAGAAAAGCAGCAATATTCTGGATTTCACTTGACACTGCATCGTGAGACTATTTTTTACTACATGGTTAGAGTGAGCTTTGAATTTCTCAAAATTTGATTGTTGTACCAAAATAATTGACGGACGTTTCAGGGGAATAATGGTGTTTCTTCACATGGGAATAGTGGCAGTGTTGAGGGTATGTCCCTTTTTAGGTTGGAAAGCTGATATCTGTGCACACCACTAAATTGTACCATCTCAAGTTCCTTACTGTGCTTCTTAATGAGAAATAAATAATTAATCTTGTGGTCGGTCACTTCTGCAACCTAGACAGTGTCATGCTCCCACCTTCTATGTTTACTTCTTGGGTGTCTTGTACATTACATGTATACGCGCCTAGGCTTACATCCGTACAGTATGTTTTGTATCAGTTCCGTAATTAATAATCCACATTTTTGTGACCTTTTTTTTTTTAATTAAAGGGCCAATTCAACAGGGCAAAATAAATATGTGAAACATCACCTGCTTATCTCTGTTTTACCACTTAAATTTTAGCATTTACTTTTTTTTTTTTTTTTTTTTAAATCATATTAGAGTAAAAGTACACCATCCAGTGGCCTTACTAAGGTTGATGTACCATAAACCTTTAGGGTTTATGGACATAAGAAAAAAAAAAATTCCAAGGGAGGCTTTTAGGATTTTCTTTTTCCGTCTCTGCAGGCCTTCTGCTGTTTGGCTGATGTGTCTATTCTTGAGAAAACTGGAAACTGACTTGAATATTTCTACTTGTTTTATGTTAATTGATGGCGTTTAAAAATAGCCTCATAATTCTTCACAGGTTGATGGGTGGCAACAATTGTTTCTCTCAAGATTATTGCTTATGTCTTTACTCCTAAACATGTTTTAACACCCTGGATGCTCCAAACCAACAAAATGTCCAAGATTCTGCTTTTATAGATCTCATCCCATTTGATAATCAATTCCAGGTAGGGGAAGTTCTACTGCTTTCTAAATGACATCTGTTGGTATTAACCAAGCACTAACATCAGAAACGAACCTGACTGAAGTGTTGGAACTACATATCAATTGTTTAAAAAAAAAAATAAAAAAAATAACTGATTGTACAGCCAACAAAAATATTTATTCACCATGATAAAGGCCCTCTATTGAATCCTTTGATGACTAAAGAATTTGAAAAGAACCAGGTTTTTTTATTTTCATCTCAGCCTTCAAATCAAGCATATTTAATCATAATTACTGATACGAACTAACACCTCAAGAACCGCATTAAGTTGCACTTAATGACTGACAAAAGGAAATTTTAACAGCCTTGATGAGTGCTGAACTCTCCCACGATATTGCAATTTACCCACAAGCCAACAGGAACACCACAAAATAATTTCAAGGCTAAAATTAAAAGCAAAAGGCTCTAAAACTACACATGACATAATACTCATATCTATTAAATCAAATAGACAATCTACATACTTGGATTCTAACTGTATCTGGTTTAAGCAAATGCACCAGAAAAGAGACCTCTAGTGGTTGCTGTGAGATTTTTTTTTCTTCTTAAAAAGCATAGTGCAACAAGGTTTAAGACTTCACATCTTACATCACACAGGAGTTTAATGGGGTTAATGGTGCAACTGGCCCTTTGTTTCCAGCACATGGAGCCAGAGCTGTGCATGAAGACTGGGTTTGTTCTAGTGTACCAGTTGAGATAACCAGTTGATGGGGAGATGTTCAAAGAATGCGATGTGAAAAGTTCTGGATTAGAAATATCATGGAATTGTTTATCCTGCCTTTAATCAATTGCATTTGATTAGCAGCACCTTCCTGCAGGAGCTGTTCTTAGATGTTCAAACATTTCTTCTGCATTTTGGTTTAATTTTTCTTAAATTAGTGTGATATCACAACTTCCTAAGCTTGTTTTTTTCTGTCAAAATACAAAAACTAAAACTTAAAGGTAGAATACTTCTTTTCCATTACTAAACATAACTTAAACATATGTAAACATACTTGTTTATTTTATTTTTGTGTGTGTGTGTGTGTGTGTGTGTCAGCATATACTTTCAACTTTTATATGCAATTTGATCTTGCAGTGACTTCCTAGTGCACAGGTGAGAGTGTACTTTAGCCCTCTTGACAGTCTAATCTAACAAACTTTATTTGAACATGATTCT
>JBAMYA010000015.1:8862945-8886248 GCA_037176975.1 Arrhamphus sclerolepis | reverse complement strand
TCTCTCTCTCTCTCTCTCCTCTCTCTCTCTTTCTTCTCTCTCTCTCAATCTGTCTCACACAGACACACACACACACATCTTTACAAACATAACCATACATGGCAAAATACAGGGGAAACAAAATAATAGAAAGCAAACCATTTCCTTTTTAGAGAAATTTGCTGTTTCAAGCATTTTGATGGTACATATTTATTCTGGCACCATTTATTTTCTAATTTATTTATCAAAATATTATTTACAGTTTCTAAACACACATGTCTTAAGACTCAATAAAAGTCATCAAATAATGTTTTCTATAAAATTTTGCATCACTGCAAATTAAACTTAGTTCTGTAATAGCTTGTACTTTTGTTCTTCATTTGGATCTTTTCAGGATTTCTTTTTTTTTTCTCTTATGGAATTACTGATGATGCTCAATCCACAGGGAACACATGAAATGCAAAAATAAAATGTATCTTTCTGGTACAAAGGAAAAGGTTTACATCAGTGTAATCATTTGCAGCATTATTAAGTTTCTTAAGTATGACAAACTTTTCAGAGTAAAGCACTGCACTGCCACACATTAGGATGAAATGGTAAAATCAAAAGTCTCAAAAGATGAAGTCCACTGAGAAAAAACACAAAAAGATCCCCCCCTCCCAAAAAAAAAAAAAAAAAAAAGGGAAAAAAGTGGCTGGTGAGGATTGAGAAATGGTCCAAGTATAGATGTTTGTTCTGTCTAAATAGTGTATGATGGGTATCCTAGTGATGTTTGAGGAGTTTGCTTCATCTCAGTCCACCTCCATCTCTTTGGTGCCAGGTTTAGTCTGCTGATTTCCCTTTGCGTCCCCTTTCCCTTCTGCTGCTTGCTTTGCTGTTGGGCCATTATGAGCTCCGCTGCTTTGATCGTTCACTTCCAGACCCTCCTCCACCGTAGGCTTTGGCCTGTTGACAACTGGATTGCAAACGTCCTCCACCTCCTGAAATGGAAGTAAGTTGGCAAAACAAAAAATAAGCATGAGCAAATCTTATTAAAGAAAGGCAAGAATTATGTGTGAAGTAGCTGTTCACATACCTGCATTTTGGCAATGATGTCTGCTACTTTAACAATAGGCTCTTGTGTTATTGCAAGTTTGCTTTGTGCATTCATCATGTTGTTCATCCAGCCCATAATTTGGTTCACACACGTCTCCACCGTGCTCATTTCCTCTGGACTCAAGTGCATGAAGCGCTCATCCTAAAAATAAATAAATAAATTTGACATTACTTGGTTTCTTTATTACACATATGGCTTGTATGTGTCAATGAGGTTTTTGCACATGTGAGAGGAGACATCTGAGTAAAATCAGCCATCGGTGCTGGAGCTTTAGATTACTGCTTTGAACCAGCAAACCACCGCCTGAATTCCCCTAAAGCCAATTTCAAACAGTCTATGAAAACATTTGGTAGTGACAGATGATCGCAGTGCTCATCTTCTTCATTCAAACCAATATCAATTCTGGAAACCAATATTGCTGTGTTTACAACAAACAACAATTTGTGAGCATTTTTTGCTTAATTCCCCAGCATTTCCAAATGCTGACCAATGTCTATGAATATCAAGACAAACAGGATTTATACCTGCTTCTTTAAGCTATTAAGCTACACTATTTGCCTGCTGATTTTCAAAACATTAAAAAAAGAATCCACTGCTGCTTCAAATTCACCTCCATGTTAAAGCGCTTTTTTTTTTTGCTTCAGTTCTATTTCGGATCATGCAGACAAGAGGTGACAGTCACTCTAATTTTATTTTTTTATTTTTTCTATATTGCAGTCAAAATGTTTGGAAGAAGACATCCAGTCTCCCTCTGCTTATGGTGTCCATTCTTTGTTATTTCCTTATCATTAGCTTATAATATCTTAGCTTGACAAAAAAATGTGACTTAACAAGTTAACAGTTACAATGTTTTAGTAAGTCACAATAATCCTGCCTCCTCGCCTTTGACGTAACTGCTCCGGTATCCAGCCTGACCAGAGTTCTGCGAACTGAGTTATACCAGTTTTCTTGTTTTTAAACTGGTACTTTCTTTACAACTGATTTGAATCTAAGCACTGGATTAGAACCAGCACTGGAACCACTTTAGCAGAAAAAAAAATCCATGAACTACCCCATAATTAGAATATACACCTGCATACTGTAATGGAGTCAAATGAGAGACGGTGGGCTATTATCTGCTTGTTTTCTTGATGTGAGCTGGATCACATTTTATGTAAAATAGATTAATTCACTAACCAAGCAAAAAGTTGTGGAATCATACATTGCATTATCCTAAGAACATGAGTGGGTTTTTTTTAATGTCAGAATATTTGAAATTTACAAGTTTGAGGAATACATTTTTCAAGGGATTAATAGCTTAGCTGCATGAACTTATAAAAATCCAAAATGAAACAAGCCTCATGTCCAAAAGAGTTTTACCTTCTGTCTGTAGGAATCTACAAATTTCATGTAGAGCTGCAATTTCTTGCCCAGCTGTTCAAAAGCTCTTGGCCTGTCTTCATTCTCCCTGTGTCGTTCCTGAATGGGCTGACCCAGCCTCTGGAAAAAATTGAAACAGTAGTGCCATGTTGAAACCAGTAGTTCCAAAAAAAAAAAAAAAATCAACAGAAATTGAAATCAGAAACGTTGTCATAAATGACGGCAAACCTTGAGTGCATCGAGCTTCTCTTCATATACTTGCTTTGGTTGGTCCTCTCCATCTTCATACAGCCAGTTCTCCGTGTCCTCCAACATCAGCGTCAGCCGGTTACTGTCCTGTTCATTCATGGTCCAACATAAGATTGCTCAGAATGTCATAATTGTCTCAATTACATTTGAATGACTCTTGTTGTGGAGTTATTTGGAAAATTTGTAACCTCCTTGTTACCTCCTCATTGATGTACTTTTGATAAATCCCGCAAAGTTTTTCCCGCAGATCATACACGTATTCCTCCACAGCATTTTTAGCATCATTTATCTCTTTCACCAGTTTGTCTTGGCTAATCATTTGACGCTGTGAGAAGGAAAAAAAAATATCAAGAGGGACCAGAACAGTGACACTTCATACCTGAACAAAACATACCTTATTAGACTTGTCACAGGTTTATCATATTATGCATTTTATATCCAATGATAAATATTTTTACACTGAAAAACTTGTAGTGTCTTTTATGGATAGCGGGATTGATTGAAATTGCTCATATGAATTGGTTAGCAAGACACACTGACGGCAAGTTTTGAGGCAATGACACCCAGCTGACTTTTATTTTCTAAGAATCACAACATTTAAAAAGGGAAGCATTAATCTGAGATGGACGCAGGATGCTGACACAAATTGAGGGCAATCATTAAACATTAGAGCTTCTCTGGACCATCCATCTATCCATCCAGCCATCCGTCACAAGGTTAACAGATAAACAGACAATTTAAAAGCACAAGTTAACTGAAAATGTGTGACATTGAATGTGGCTGTCTGGAGGGAAAAAAAACCCAGAAGAATTTCTATTAGACCACATCAGGTTTTAATATGAATGCATCACTGAAGGATTGGGCATGACTCAGCTTTTTTTTTTTTTCAAAGGCCAGCAGAAGCACTCACCTCATACTCCACAAAGTTAGTAAGGACCTCACTTTCGAGCTGTCGAATGTTGTTGGCAACAATGGGAAGATCAATACTCTTCACCTTGACTTTGGGTTTGCTTCCTCCTGCTGCTTGGTCCTGCTTTTCCCCAATGGCCCCCTCCTGGAGTTAGAAAGGGGACAAAGTAACCTTCAGGCCTTTCAGCGGCACTGGATTCTTGAGACAGTATAAACCTTGCGAAACTAATGATGATTTTTTTTTTTTTACAAGCAAATTCATTTGTTTTTATGCAAGTCTTTCATGCCAAAGGAAAAAAAACTTGTTTAGCAGACTAGAGCTTGCATATTTTAGAGAGATTAACAATTACAGTAAGGACCTACAAAATTCAATGCCTGTATTAGTATCAATATTTTATCCTACATACAGAAAAACACAAGATATATGTGTGGTATATATAAAAGACAGTGACTTAGCTTTTTCATAAAATGAAACCTAACTAACCTTACTGCTGGAATTGTCTTCATTCTGCTGGTCTCCCTGGCTTTGACCTTCCTGGTCCACCTGCATTTTGGTCTAAACACAAACAGACTTAAATATTTCATAGAAGGTAGACTATATATGGTGGAATATGTTTTATATTTTGGTTATAAGTGAAATATCAATACAAGACATAACTGAACATAGAATTGCTTTCCTTAAAGGATAATCAATGTAACAGTGTGAATTCGTAGCAAAGATGTGAAGGAAAAAAAATGATAAATTCTAAATATATTTCACAGTTCTTGAAAGCCAATTTCCAATACAACCTTTCAATTACTTGATGACTTGTTCCAATCTGAGTCTAAAGTGTGTGACCACCAACACTTGGTCACGCTAACATAACGAAAGGAAGCTCAAATGGTCAACTGTGGCACTTGTGGTCTTACTTGCTCCTCTGGTTTGCCTTCATTCTGCACCATTGGTTCTGAGTCAATTTGCATGTCCTCTGCTTCTCCTTTCTGCTTTTCTATCAGAGACGCGCTGGACACACTGAAGATGCCATGAACATTGACACGCACTTTGACTTTGACTTTGGAACTGTCTCCGTCTGGCTGGGGAACCACATTCTGCACTGAAAAGCATCCTGACAACACATGGAAAGAAAATGAGCAGAGTATGATGGCGCTTCTAAGACAGAGGCTCAGCATGTTCTTCATACATATGGATGCATTCAAAGCCGCTGCAGATCATCTTATTCATGCAAAGGTAAGCACCATGGAGCAGAATTGGCACCATTACCTATCCTGTGGTTGGGGTAGGGGAGCTCTTGAGGGCAGCTGTAGAAAGCCTCCAGATCAAAGGGTTCCTTCTTGTGGAAGGTGATCACTTTGGAAAAAGGAGCACTGTGATTCTTACTAAATACCTCACACTCTCTGTGACGAAAAGGAAGCACAGAAAAACGAGAGAGAGGATTTGGGAGATCAGTGAAGTCATAAATCTGAAAACTAAATGATCCGGCTTGATTCAAACTCCAGATCAAGAAAAGTCAGAGCTGTATACAAAAAAAAAAACCAACGCTAACTGATGCATTTACTTTCACTTATGTCATTCCAGTTAGTCGTCTCAATCCCTTGTATTTCCCTTCTATATACTGTCAATTTCATTTTTTCTTTTTTTTAGTATGTATATTCATGCAAAAAAAGTTTCTTCAATTTAGGACTGAGGAAAAAAAAAAGTTACTTCAACAGATGTTTTAATGATTGTAAATGAATTTGCAGAGCAGTATTCATGAAAGGTTGAGTTTTTGAGAAGTAAATATAAGCAGAAGACCTGTCAACATACACGCAAAGTCATAAAAAATGTTAGAAAACAATATCCTCAAAGACAAATTTGAATTGATTCAGAGATTTTTCCTTTCTGTCGAGCCTAAATCATTATAAAATATGAAAAATCTGGAGCGACTGCAGCATAGAAAAGGCAAGGGTAAAAGGCTAAGCTGGATGCCTGTGATCTCTGATACCTCACACAGCACTGCATCAAGAGCAGTCATTCACCAATAGCTTATATAAACATGGGCAAGGGATTATATTGGGAAAGCTTTGTCAAGCACTGCAATAAAGAGTTGCATTTGAAAATGCATCTTAAAATTTTACTGTGCAAATCAGAGACCTTATTTCAACCTTGCATGGAGACAGCGTCATCTCTGTGCCTCAGGGGCACCTGTGATTGGCCATTAACAGGTGAAGAAGTGTAGTGTGTATTACAGTAAGTCGATATGACGGCAGCTATCAGCAGCGGTTAATTCAAAAACTCCAGCTCGAGATGGCCAGTATGATCGTAAGAAACCAGATTCACCCACACTCTCTCACTTCCTCTTTCTGAAATGCGTGTCTGTGACCACAGTCCTTCCTGTTTTTTTGCCGCGGTCAAAGAAATAAATGAATCCCCAGCCCTATCGAGAAGACATCTTTCTCAGGGACATCTGTGCATTTTCAAGCTAAGAATGGAAAACCACAGTGGAATGGAAATTTTGTAAAGTGGTAAACATTTCTGACATTGTGCTGCAGAATGTAAAAAAGGATGCAAATTCACAAGCTGAGTTAAGTTAATGAGGCAAAATTAAGTACGCTCGCTGGGTTCACACCTTCTGCAGCGACATACACGTCTAACTCAATGTATTAATCACACTGATTCATATTTTTCTTTTCATCACATCTTTTTCCAATCTGAGTTTTTTACTACAGAGAAACAGCAACATAATAATATTGTCTTATCTTCTTGTCTTTTGGATTTATTCTCACCACTAAGTATCACTAATCAAGATGTCTTTACCCCAGTCCATCTTCTGTTGGTGACTTCCAGCGGAGAGTAATGGGAAAAGGAACCACATCAGTGATGGAGAATTCTCGGACTTTAAACGCTGGGGACAAAATTGCACACTACATGCAAACACACCACACAAATAAATAGATTCTGATTATTAATTGTGTACGTTATGAACTTTTTTTTAAATGTTACAGTGGGAAAAAAAAAGTATTCAGTCTGAGAAGAATCCTACCTGAAGTGCACAGCCTCTTGCTACAGCTTCATCTGCATTAAGCGTGGTACTGATGTCTTTGCCAAAATACTTGGTGATCCTCTCTTTGATTGCGGGTATTCTCGTGGCTCCTCCAACGATCTCCACAGCATAGATGTCACCCAGACTTAATTCTGCCAAAAAAACAGACAAACATACAGTCTTCTTATATTTCATATTAAAATAATGAATCCCAGTGAAACCTCGGCGGCTTACTTGATTGTTCAAGGGCTGCCTTCAGCGGCATCTCCACTCTCATCAAATACTGAGCGCACAAGTCTTCAAACTGCCCCCTGAAGATTACAAATGAGATTTATTACTGATCAATTTCAACAGCAGAGACACTTTATCAAGAAAGAAATGTACCTGTTCAGCCTGCTAGAGACATCAATGTCATTCATGAAACACTCTATGTTCAGAGGCAGGTCAGAGGAGTTGGCGCTCATGAGCTTCTTCAATTTCTCACACTCCTGGTGCAGTCGCAACAAAGCCCTCGGGTTGTCCCTCACATTGAGCTTGTATTTGGTCTTAAACTCGTCACAGAAATAACCTACCAACGCCTCATCAAGATTACGCCCTCCAAGGTAGGGGTCAAATGCTGTGGCAAGGACCTGACAAGGCAGATGGATGACTGAGTTAAGCATCTGAAAACAATATGGTGTATACAGGTTATAGGTGTGGTTTAAGATATTAAGAAAAGGCATGAAGTTCACCTTGAGTTTGCCTTTGTTGAAAGCAGTGACAGAGACCTGGAAAGATGAATGTCCCATATCCACAAATACCACATTTCTTGGCTTCTCCTCTGGAGTCGGAAGATCTTGTTTGTAGATGCCATAAGCCAAAGCGACTATTCATGAGAGAGGCATTTATTTACATGTCTTTCATTTCCTAAATTCCAGAGACATACTATTTTATCAGATCTGTCACTTTAAAATTTATTCCAGCGCACTGACCTGCAGTGGTATCATTAATTAGCCGCAAACAGTTCAGCCCTGCAATTTGAGACGCATCAAACACAGACCGCCTTTCAGCGTCGGTGAAAAAGCTGGGGACCTATAAAACCAGAGGCCACAAATAAATAACTTTCCCACCTCTCGTATCATCTTGACGGTTTGTCAGACGTTCTCCATAACTCACAGAGATGACACAGTCCACCACCGGCTTCTTCAGGGCGCTCTCTGACGTCTCCTTCAGCTTGGTGAGCAGCATCCCGGTGATCTGCTCAACTGTGAAGACTTTATCCTCATCCAAATAGCGCACCTGTAAATGTGAGGAAAATGTGAGGAAAAGGTAAAATATGATGAGACAAGAGTGAGACAAGATTAAAAAAAAAGGCCTGTACGTCAAGCTAACTTCATCATGGTCAGCACTATACTTTAATTAAAAGGACAGAGGTGTGCAGTGACAGCAGAAAACAGATCAGAGAGAGAGAGAGAGAGAGAGAGAGAGAGAGAGAGAGGAGAAAACAAGAGAACCGTGAAGGATAACATGCTGGAAGTTTTAAAGTGATTTACCTTAATACCAGTGTTTCCATTGGGCAGCTTATGTAAGTTGTAAGGCAGTTTGGGTTGTTCTGCCTGGACAAATGGATCGTCAAATGCTCTGCCATGGAACCTTTTGAAGCCATGGACTGTGTTTTTGAAGTTTGTTATCATCTGGAGGAAAAACACATTGTGTTCAGTTTAATTATATAAGTTGTTTTGGAAACAATGGTTGCAAAGATTGTGAATTCCCAAAAAGAAAGCACAATCTAGATATAACACAAATTTCCAATGATGCTTTTACCTGACTCTTGGCTGCATTTCCAATAATGCGATTTTTGGAGGCCAAAGACACACAAGCCCTATTTGTGGAGGAAAAACACATTAGCGAGTTATGCAGGCTATAAGAGAAACTTTGTATTAGAGAATGAAGCAAAACAAATGAACTTCAACTATTCTTTTTTTTTTTTTTTTACAAAGATGAGCACAACTGGTCCATTTCACAGATACTCCTTAGTATCACCTTGCCAAAAAAAAAAAAATCCTCTTTCTCCTGTGCAGCTGCACATACCAGTCTGCAGGATAATGCAGCAGATAAGTCACAGCAAAGGACAAAGGACCAAGTATTAATAACTCATTAAAGTAAAGCATAAAAGTAAAGCAACTGCATCTTAACATGACCGATACACTGTCATCATTATGGTGGGACTTAATTCACTAACATTCCTGGGTGTGTCATTGATGATGTTAAGGGTGTAGCGTTTTTATAGGCCACAATATACTCAAAGTCGCTGTGTGAGGTTTAAATGCACGAATCCAAAAATAATACTAAAGTTCCGCATACCGATAAAATGACATTTAAAAATGACATCATCATCTTCATTTAAATTGCTTAACTCAGCGAAGTCTGTCACACACTGCGCAGCTCGGTGGTGGTTCAGGAGACTGTCTGTGAGAAGTGCACTACCACCAGTCTGGCTTTTAAAATTACCTGTAATAAACCAACAATCGCAGGCCCCATCACTACCACCAGTGTCCCTGCTACCTGGGTACCAGACACTCGGTCAGTTGCGCCTCCCGGTCGCAAATATTGCGTAACAAACTCGCAGCCAGACCACGATGATGACTGTCAATATTTATACTCACGGTGTGCATCTGTCACTGTATTCATTGGCAACGGTTTCAATGCCGCCGCTCCTGGCCACGGCGATGTAACAGTTCTGAAAACCCACATCAATACCGACCACTGACATTTTGAGCGCTCTTAAATTCACCTCCTCTAAATTATCCTACGCAACGACCACACTTAAACCCTATCAAGAAAAAAATATATATAGATATACAATGGCGGTCAGTAGGAACTTGAAAAAAAAAAGCGCGTGCTCTGTTCTGAAGATATATACTAGTTTAAAAACATACAGTAACTGAATTACTAGCTGTTATGCAAGTCAAGCTGTTTATAGCAAACTCATTCAGCGTAATCCCTCAGAGATGATGTCCAGAGCGGATTCTCCGGCTTGTCGGCGGGCGGCCCTCACAGAAGCCTGGATGCTCTAAGGCCCGCCCCCTGACGGCTGTCATGGGCTGCTTCTCATCCACTGCTTCTACGTGATTGGCACGAAGACCAATCGATAACCGAAACATCTAGAACGCCCTGGAAAGTAGAACGTTGGAATACGTCACTATCTAGAAGAGCAGAAACATAGTTTAAAATGAACCTGTCCAGACCTCACGTGCCTCATGATGGACTGGTGTACAGTTGTGGTCGTTAGTTTATAGATATCCACTTCTTATGTATAGATTAATTTTAAAGTTACAAAACAAGACATCTGTAGAGAATCCGAGTAAGAATGAAGTTGATGTAAAATAACAGATTATCAAATAAGTATGAAATTATATTTGTGGTTGGTAGATTATTTCATTGTTGTAACAATTCTTCTTGGCTTCATGCTTTACCTTTTTTTTCTGTTGACTCCTGTTTGGTGTTTTTTGTTGAATTGGATGGTTGAAGTCTGAAGAAAGAAGACACATTGGCAGTTTAACCATTTAAATATATTAATTTAACAAACTGCTGTTGGATGGTATCCCATTCTTCAATGAGCATTTGTTGTCAGCCAGCATGGTTGTGTTGGTCACTGTTGGCTTGAACAGCATGTCCAAGCTGGTCCCACAAGTATTCAACAGGGTTGAGGTCAAAACTGCTGGCAAACCATTACATCCGCTCCACTCCTGATGGAGGTCTCTCTGATAAATCACACTTTGTGAGGGCAAGCATTGGCATCTTAGAGGACAGAGTTGGATCCCAGACTGTGAAGATATGGGATTACTACAGGTTGCAGAATTTCATTTCGATATCTCTCTACATTGAGATTGCCTCCAATGATGCCCTGTTTTTCCAGTGAGGGTGATGCTGCCTGAATAAAAATATATAACTATCGGTGCTAAGCTATTTGGCATTGGCAGAGAAAGTTTGGAAAAACCGCATACTCATCCTCTACTGTTCTGCTCATCTCACAAATACAGGTTCTTTTCAAATGTAGCACCTTTTAAAAGGGAAATAAACAGGCTTTCCAACAGTAAAGAATGTAGTCCCAAGAAGCGTTGTTACAACAAACAAATAATCTACTAAACACAAATTTCTTAACCTTTTTGGCCTTTTTTTTTTTAGAAAAAAAATGACAAAAAAAGTAAAAAGAGAAAGAACTGCAAGCATAAATACGAAGAAATAAAAGACATTACATGCAAAATTAATTGAATTTTTTTTAGGTGTGTGTGTTTCATTTTTTGATCATGTAAGTTTTTATGTTTTATCTGTGTTTATTTGGTGATACAAAGACTATTTGTATATTTTCTTTTAAAAATGTTTTACATAATGTAATTTAGCTTGATCTCTGCTTTTATTTTCCTATAGTGTTTGCTATTTCTTTATTGCTTCTACTATTTTGAGATCTAAGATTAAGAAATATTGCCAACATTTTGATTCATATTAGTTGCATGTTATTTCCACAAGTCTGGCAGGATAAATTCTGAATCACAAGCAACAGGCTTTGGGTTGACTTCTCAATGCCTGTAGATGCAGCATAGATCTGCCTGTCTATGGTATAACTCCAGTGGGATTATGACTTCATTTTTTCAGTATTTCACAGCATACAAGTAAGTGCTCCCTTAAAGCTTTTAATGCAGGAAATAAGCCATCTGCTCACTTTTGCCTCCATGTGCAAGTTTTAGAATATGATTGACTGCATCTGTGTGTGTATCTGTAATAGGGAATGTACAAAACTATAAATGCAAATACTTATAAATATGTTCTTAAGAAAGTAATATAAAATGCAGCATGTTGTAACCACGTAGTTGGGCTGATTATCATGAAAAAAAACAGTTTCAGTGCATCACTATTTAAATTAAAATAGATTTGTTTCATTTCATTTTATTTTTCGGTAAAACTATATTTAATTTACTTAGCTGTTGGTTTAAAACAGGCTGTGGTCATTCACAGAAATACATTCAAATCATTAAATTAAGACTATGAAACAACATAATCTTAAAAGTTTTCAAGTAAGCTTCAAAATTATCATCGGACCAGTATTAAACTGGTTTATTTTTAATGAACAAGATTTGTCAGAATAAAAGAGGTAAACAATGCAGGCAATTTTTCAGTTTTTGGAATTTGTTGGGCTTTTAAATACTGGATGCTTACATTGTAAAATAACTTGAAATCAAGGTATTATCAATGTATTGTTTTCTAGTAAAATCAAAGTACTAGACTTTTAAAATCTGTCTCCATGATTAATTACATTTACTTATTTTTTTATAGTATGAATTGTGAAAGAAAGAAAATAGTGAGTGCAGCATGAGAAGGCTACAGCATTGAAAATTGATATAACTTCATGACACTACAATTTGTAAATTCCTGCACTAGTAACATATTAGATTTTCTTTCTTTGCACTCACCCAAAAAACACGTTTCAAATTCCCATTTGTTCAATTACCTACCTTGTTTTACTTTTCCTGTTTTATGCATGACTGCATATACACATATATAGGCCTATTTATTTTTCTGTGTAAGGCAAGACAAGCTTATTTCTAGAGCACAGTTCAACAGACATTTACACAGACATTAAAACGTCATCACATCAGATAATAATTGTACAGTGTACAGTTTGTTGTTTTTGCCATTCTCATACTTACTAAGTTTTGTTTTGTTTTATATTCATAGTTGTCTTTGGTCTACTCATTTCTGACCCTCACACGATGCAAAAAAATTTATCTGCCTATTTTTATGACCATTTTTTAATAGTTTTTTTTAATCCTACTTTTATGTCTGTGCTGCTGTAACTAAGAAATTTCCCAAATGTTGGATTAATAAAAAATATTATCTTATTTAACTAAGCATCCTTACTATGCTTCTACTTGTTCAGTGTATACATTCAATTGTTCAAAGGAAAATGGTGAAAATATATATAATTGTTGGAATATAGCCAACAATTAACGCATAATTGTTCCTAATGTAAGTCTCGTTCGATTTTTCTTTAAATAAACGTTTGTTTTCCCTAATGACTATGTTTTTCCTTGCTGAGAACCTGAAGGACTGAAGGTAATTTCATGTTGGTACGCAGCCCAAAAGGCCCGACACGAAACAGGAAGTTCTAGTAAAAACAGCTCGGCTAGCTCTGTGAGGTTGGCGTGGTTTTAACTTAATTGTTAATATGGGGCTGTTTGGTAGAACACCAGATAAACCACCTAAAGACTTGGTGAGTATATTATGATGAAGACCAAGACTGTCTTTTTGAGGTTTTTCTTTTGCACAGTAAAAATAAAAACGATAATGGCTTCAGCTAAGTTGGCTAGCATTAGCTCACAGTTAAACTACCTTAAGCTTGTCCTTCTTATCTGTTGATACAACTACTGACACCACAGTCTGTACTTTTAACCTGTATACTTCCACTATATTTAACATGAAATACTTGGTTATGTACTCTTATTTTTATCCAGTTAACAAGCTAACTTAGCTATCCACCAGCACCATCAATGTAAACAAACCCAGATTGTATTCCCTTCACTTACATCAAGATCTATTTATAGTCTGTTAGATATCGTACCTGATGTATGTTTAAACTGATGTTACAAACGCATTTACAGAAACTTTAGCGCAGGTCGTCGTAACTTTATGTATCATTTCAGATCAATGAATGGTCACAGAAAATTAGGAAGGAAATGAGAGTGATTGACAGACAAATTCGAGGTAAGATTCGGTCAGTTTCTGACACTTTTACACGTCGATCAGTTCAAATTTTAATCCAGAGGAGAAATATATTATGCTCTTTTCAAGTGTTTTCACAAATGGCAAATTACACATTGTCTATTAACATGAGTATCCACAATTACACAGTAAAATTGTACTTTTATTAACGTTAAAATGTAATTGATATAAACCATAAAAATGTTTAATTTGTAAACAATTTTTGTTGTACAGTTTTACAGTCTGTGGTTTATATTGGTGATGTAGATTTTGGACATTATTTTGTACATTTCTGAATACATGTGACATAAACCCATGGCAGGGCAATTTATCAAAAATTGTTCAAAACCAACAATCAGAACCCATATCCCATGTAATCTTGTCCATGTCAGTATTTAATTAATGACCATACATTTGAAGCAAAAGGTTTACATAAACTGTATAAAAAGACAAAGCTTTTTTCCCCCATACAGTCTGACATTAAATCAGACAAACCTTTCCTGTTTTAAGTCAATTAGGATTACCAAAATTATTTTTGATAAATGCAAGAAAGATGAGAGAGATTTTTATAAAGCATTTTCTTTATTACTTTCTTCAAAGTCAAAAGCATAAAGCTTACATACACTAAGATTACTATTGGTGCGAAATGTACATATCAACCTCAGACCTTGTGAAACTGCTGGCTGAAGCTGGTAAGAGAGCGTCTTTATTCACAGTGAATCAAGGAAATTTTGCTAATCCTAACAGTATTAATACAATTAAAACAGGAAATATTTAGTCTGATTTAACGTCAGACAAACAGAAAAAAATAGTTGCTTTTTTGTTTTGTTTGTTTGTTGTTGTTTCTTTTTGCAGTGTATGTAAACTTCTGATTTCAACTATGGATAGTCTTATTTTGAAATAAGATATGTACTCTTTTATTAAAAAAGTTTCCCAAATTTAAGAAATATTATACATGATCATTTATTACTCAGAAAAAGGTTTAGAAGTTAATGAAAAATCATTTGTTCATTAGGTTTTATCAATAAATGATATAACAAAAAGAAAATAATAAACGTAGGGAGTTGTAACATTGTGTTCTTCACAATATGTGTTTTTGAAAGCATAAAATGGCATGCACCAGTATAATTAGTCAAATATGTTCAAGATTTTTATTTCTAATGACATACCCTTTTATTTCAGATATTCAACGAGAACAAGAAAAAGTTAAGCGATCCATTAAAGATGCTGCAAAAAAAGGCCAGAAAGATGTGTGTGTGGTCCTTGCAAAAGAGATGATTCAGTCGAAACGGGCTGTTGCAAAACTTTATGCTTCCAAAGCCCACATGAACTCTGTGCTTCTCGGCATGAAAAATCAGCTTGGTGAGTGTGGGATGAGTGTGAGTTGAGTCACTGGACATGGGAAGGTACCATGTAACCAGTCTGGTCTTCAATCATAAAACTTCATTTTCTGCTCTGCTCTCTAAGTGAGGAAATGTAATTGTCCGTTTCTAGCTCTGCTGCGTGTAGCTGGGGCCATGCAGAAGAGCACAGAGGTTATGAAAGCCATGCAGAATCTAGTCAAAATCCCAGAGGTACAGGCCACCATGAGGGAGCTATCCAAGGAGATGATGAAGGTCAGCATCATCCACCACAAATTAATTTGACCATTAGCAACAACAAAAACATGAATTATGTGACTTTTTTCTGATTACCAGTTGATTGTCTTTAAAAGGCTTTGTTTCTGAGCAATAATATCATGAACACGCTTCCTACTTTCAGGCCGGCATCATTGAGGAAATGCTGGAAGACACGTTTGAAAGCATGGAAGATGGAGAGGAAATGGAGGAAGAAGCAGAGGAGGAAGTTGACAAGATCCTCTTTGAAATTACAGCAGGTAAAGAGATTTAAGATAAATAACTATGCTTGCTTACATTTATTTTTCTTATAAGTTCTTGGAATCTTAACTTTTGAAAGAACTGAAACTTGAACCATACGTTGGTTAATAATTACAATTACTGAAATCTTTGGTTTTGTTTGCTCTTTTAGGAGCCCTTGGCAAAGCACCGAACAAAGTCACAGATGCCCTGCCAGATTTGCAGCCTGTTGGAGCAACTGCAGTTTCAGATGATGAATCAGAGGAAGACTTGGAAGCAATGCAGTCAAGACTGGAAGCTCTGAGGAGCTAAGGTGAACTGCCCCTGTCAAACTCAGTTGGCATGTGGATGGAGACAGCTCTGGTGCAGGGTTTACAGTGCAAAGCTTCATATTATAATTTTACATAATCATTTGGGGTTAACATTGTGTTATGACAGTTTTTTTTTCTCTTTTCTTAAATACAGCGTAAGAAAAGGTGGTTTTGCTTCTCGTCTTTTATCATCAGACATACTCAAAATATGTCTTTATTTTCCAAAGTAAAGTAGAGGGTTTAGGAAAGTGTATATAATGTAAGTATGAAAAGCCTGTTGTGCCTACAGTGCTCCATTCTTCTTCTTTTCGCTTAAGTAACGGACAGGTTGTGGAGATTCTATTACCCAAACAACTAAATTACATGCTGAATAATCCCATCACACCTTAGCTCACCTGACAGCAGCAGTTTTATCTCTTAGGGCACCTTTTTGTTAGCAACAGCTGTTCACCAGTTATTAGCCTATGATATCTTTGACACTAGAGGTGATGGGCAGTTTTTGCTTTTGTTTATTAATTTTCTGTACAAAAAAAAAAACAACTATCTGTTCTGTGTGTGTTCATACATGTTAAGTACACTCATCAGAAAAATGCATGTATACTACTTTTACCCACGCCTTGCATAAACATTGAACTTGTTATGTGTTTGATTTTGGATCGCAATTGTTCTCTCTCCACAGGAAGATGCAGAGGAGGTAGAACTGTTGGTTAGTGCAAAAATATGTATTGTTGAAGTACTCTGTGTATAATTTTTCTATTTAAGGTGGAAAAAAAGACTAATAAACTTTTAAAAAAAAACAAAATTAGTTTTCAGTGATGTGTATTTATCACATTTGTACAATAACTTTCACAATTACCGCAGAGTCTAAAGTTACTGTCAGTCTGTTCTAAGGAAAGGAAAGAAAGGCCTTTCAGAAAGCAAGAGCGCACTCAACAGGTCAGAAAGTGCACTACACTCACAATTCAATGTCTGGCAGATAAAGTAGCTTACAATTCTTTAAAGCTTTAGTTTTTCTGGTACTCTATAGTGATCCACAAAGTTGTGGAATTTTTTTTTTTTTGTTAAGTAACGTAATACCTTTGGCTTCAACTTGTTTTGAAGCTTTGTTTAGCTTATAAAGGAAAACGGATTAGTTATCTATCAGCCACAGCCTTCCCTCAGTAGCTTTTGTTGTATCGTAACCAAACCTTGCCTCTGTTCCCTTGCTTCATCTTTTTTTGGCTCAACAAAGCCTAGATACTGTAGATCTGATCACTAAGCTATTCTCATGCTGGTCACAAAAGGACGGTAATTTTTAGGCCAGAAAAATCTCATTCATGAGCCTTTTGATTCTGCTTTCTCTGCACCCCTCCTTGTAAATAATATGTTCAGTACTTGGGAAAGTCAAAGAGGTCAAACTCATTTCTTAACCTTTAAGATGTTATTCAATCAGAATATCTCCATGACAACACCTAATGGTCATGGAAGAGTGGATACACAACTTTGCAATCTGTTTACTCTGGACTGTTTTGTCAATTTCTCATTATTGTTAAGGGTGGGTCTAAAATTGGGCATTTGAGAGTCTAAAGTCACAAACCATTTGGTAGTGAATTTCTGGCTGAAAATCTGCCAGAATAGAACAAATCAAGTTAATATGCTGACTGTGCCTGCCAAAATCTAAGTTTAAACCAAGTTTAATAGTTTTTATGATGGTTGTCACTTGTATATATGTGACATAACTTACTCAGGTCAAGTCTGTAAAATATTTAATTAAGAAGCAATAAGCTACTGATTAAGAGAACTTTATGTTTAGGCCTGAAAGTTGGCATTTTGCTTTAAGAAATTGTTCATAAGCTGTGCATGTTTGAAAGCATTCTGTCTACCTTACTACATAAACAAAGATGCCTTAATACAGTGTGATGCTGTACAAACCCCTCTGTGAGATATGTTCCCCCTCTGAGGGGGAGGGGCTTACCTGCTACCTCCATACACATTGTTAAATGACAGGTAGAGTGAAATGACATTGTTCCTTGATCTACCAATAAAATTTTTATTGAGCAGCGCGCAGTCAACACATTCAGACCCAGTTTTAGCCTGGAGCCCCGGTTTGTCCGTGCAACGCAACACTGCCATCTATGGATAAAGAGCTGCAGCCCGCTCACTGTTTATCCCGCATCACGTTGCTGCCCGTGTGTGCGTGCGGACGCTTGTGGACGCGCCTGTCATCTGGAGGAAACTCCTCCCAGCAGACAGCGCGTCCCGTCGCCTTTCCAGCGCAATGGTCTCCTGGATCATCTCTAGACTTGTGGTGTAAGTCATTCCTATTTCATTCTACATTTCCCATCACGGCGTGATATCGGCAAAATGCGCGCCTTGTTGCAGCTAGATAATCTGATGCCATCCTCGTTGAGGGTGTAGAAGGGGTGCTCTGCCCAAATCCCCCGCAATTTTGTCTTAAAGCAAATTTAATCAGATTCAGACGTCAATGTGTGAGGAGATCAGGTGACAGTCTATTAATTTTCGACTGAACAGCCTGCGTTTTACAGGTTTGTACTTTGGCATTTCAGTAGGAATGCAGAACCCGGCCTGTATTTATAGGCTTGTACTGTATTTGTGAACAGGCTTGCATCGCTCAGCAGTCCTGCACTCTTTGTGTTTATCAAATAGATTTTTTCTTTCTTTTTTTTTTTTTCTTTTTTTTTTTTTTTTACCCCAGAAAGAACAAAGACGTGACGTGATTGGCTGAATAATGTATCACCATCCATGAGATGACAAAAAAAAAAAAAAAAATGAGTCACTTTAAGAAATGTGAAACGTCTTTTCACAGCCAGAAGCCCAAATGTCACTGTGTGGAGAGGTGCCTGAAAAACAGGAGAGGTCTTTTTTACCGGAGCAATTTTCTGTGTTGATGTCCCATGTTGGAGGAAAAAAAAAAAAATGAAAGGGATGGGTCAGCCGTCTCGGGTTTCAATGCAAGAGTTATTCACGCTACAAAAAATGCATGCTCCCACCCCGATATCTTTCCCAAATAGAAAGGGTCTGTAGTGGCATTAATAATAACAATGGTAATACTAATCTTAACATGTTTTGACATTATAATTTTTATTTTTTATTTTTTGCACCTGCATGAACATACTCAAAATTACACCCAGCTAATGTGCCACAGACAGAAAAGTTAAATTAAATTTAGAATACGAGGTCTTATTACATACTGGACTGTCTTAGTTTTGGACCTTAACCTATGCATGTAGGTCATTTAAGCTCCAACAGTGAGGTTTGCTTGCACCGCCCCATGCACGGCAGATATTTTGAGTGTCCTTGTGTTGCTAAACTCTGTTAGTTAACTGGCTGGGCAGGAGAGCTGCAATGTGATGCGGGGAAGTTATTTGATCAGCTCGCTCTCAGCTGTTGCCTGGTTGTATCACTCTGCAACAGGGTCCAGTCTCTGTCCGTGCACCCAGCAGGCTGCACAGGTGTCTGCAGAAAAAGGAAAAGAAACTTAAGGAAAGTTACAACATATGGAAGATAATTTTATCTCAAAGAACTCTGCCAGCTGGGCTGCTCGCATGGTCAATCAAGCAGTGAGAAAATCTGTGTCTGCTTAGGTTTGGTTTATTGTTTAAAAGGCGTTTAACATTCTTCTGAGGCCTTGCTTATTTCAGCAAGACAATACCAATACAGTTCCTACTATAATAAGACTGCATGTCTTCTTAATTAAAGTGCAGGGTTACTCATGCAGTCCAAACCTGACAAGTATGACAAAGGAGACCTCATAAGAGCAGTGTAAATCCAATGACAAAAGATAATGATTTTAAAGCAGCTGATCATCTTAGTTCCCAAATGCTTTAAGTTAGTTAAAAGAACTGATAATGCAACTTCATGGCAAACATGCTTTTGTCCTTTTTTTTTTCTACATGTTAATGGAATTTTATTTAACAATAGTACATTTCTTCTCCACAAACAATATCAATTCTCATTTTCAATATCTTCTATTATGGTGTTTTGACAATTTTCAGTTATGGATGTAAATACATGAAAGGCTTTTGCTTTAATTCTATAGTTTAAGAAAAATACTCCTAACCTTTTTGGATATATTGAGTAATTCAGTTTATCTCATGCAGTTGACATTGATTATATACAGTTAGGACTTCGTTTTATGTGTGATTTTTCAACATTGTTGTTGGAGTTGATGGGTATTTTATATCTTTCAGACTTGTTTTTGGTACACTATATCCCGCATACTCATCTTATAAAGCTGTGAAGTCAAAAGATGTGAAAGAATATGTGAGTTCATTTATTTTATTTTATTTTATTTTAGAATACTCTGAAATTATGGCATACTTTTAAATGTTTCTTCAAGGTGTCATGTGTAACTGCATTCACGTTTTCATGACATTGCAGGTGAAATGGATGATGTACTGGATAATATTTGCCTTATTCACAACTGTGGAGGCATTTACAGATATGTTTCTTTGTTGGTGAGTGACCGCATATATTTACACATAAATTAATACAATTAGATTCTCAAAGGTATGTATTTTTTTCATGTTTACATATGTTTTATCGCTCAGCAGGGCTTATCATGTTGTGTTTCCATGGTGTGTCTTCATTGCAGGCTTCCTTTCTATTATGAGCTGAAGATGGCCTTTGTGGTGTGGCTGCTGTCCCCTTACACGAAAGGCTCCAGTGTTCTATACAGGAAATTTGTTCATCCCACGCTTTCCTCAAAAGAAAAGGTGAAATCCCTTTCTTTTGTTGTTTCGTTTCGGTGTTCTGAATGGAATGTCTTTACTATATTTGCTGAATTTGCAACATTTTGTGACTAATATAGTTTGAGCGCTGCAACGGCCTGCAGAACAAAAAACGCCTTTGTACCAATTTTCTTTCACACTTGAGCTGTGAAAAATGTGTTTGCTGAACAGGCGAGGGGAAATGTCATGGTGCTCTTCCATTTCTCTTTTGCCCTCTTTTCCTCTGCGTGTAAGTCAGGAAACAGTGTTTTCTCACGATCAGAATTAGCAGAAATTAAATTAAGGACACACGTAAAAAGAACCCAATGACAATGAGAGACACTGTGCTCATGTGATTTTTTTTTTTTTATTATTCATTTATTTATTTAGGACATTGATGACTACATCTGCCAAGCAAAGGACAAAAGCTATGACACACTGGTGCATTTTGGGAGAAAAGGACTGAATGTTGCAGCCACAGCTGCAGTCATGGCTGCAACAAAGGTAATGCAGACTATAAGCATTTGTTTTGTATTCACAGGATGGTACAATTGGCTTTTTTTTGTGGGTGAATGGATAATAAAGAGAGTATACAAAAGCTTTGAACCTCTGTTTTAAAGTGGAAGATCTGAAATGATCAATTGTTTATAGACATACATGTGATCTCGTGTCCAAACTGTCTCACTGCCATTGACACTAAAATGAAAACCTGACATTTTTGATTCAGGGCCAAGGAGTTCTGTCAGACAGACTTAGAAGTTTCAGCATGCAGGATCTATCTTCCTACCAGTCTGAGCCAGTTAACACCAGCTCTGGCACTGCACAACCTGCAACAGCTCAGCACCGGACCAGACCCATAATGCGCAGCAAGTCAGAGAGCTACAAGGGTGAGGAGATATCTTTGGTCAACTGCATCCTGACACTTAGCAATGAAACATAAAACACTTGAGACTCACTTAAGTACTATCCAGGAAATAGTAACATTATACAAGAATGTAAAACAAATGTAATCTTCGTGACACAATTTACTGATCAAACATGTCATCATTATGCATCATCTTTTAGCTTTTTTTTTTTTTTTGACATATTTGTGCGAACATGCACGGCCTCTTTGCTTTAAGACAGAATATAACATCAAAATCCGTCTTCCTGTTCAACTTTGCTCAAGCCCACAGATATTGTTTAGAGTCCCTGCTTTCCTGAGTGGCCCCGTAACCTCAGTCCTGCCTTCCTGTTTAGAGCGGGGCCCTCAGACTAACCGTCCTGTGACAAAGATCACATGCCGCTGAGGGGATTTGTTTCTAGTTTAACATCATGTGGACAGAGTGGGTGTTTTAATGTGGTGTAATGTTTTCCAGATGACAGTTAAAATTAGAAATAATATTTGGACTTCCGTTTGCATCAAATCAAGATATTTGTAGGTTTAGACATTTTTTTTATGGAAGGGACTTTTTTTGCAGCATGTCTTGTCGCGTTTGTTAAATATAGACAAAACATTGCACTGTGATGAATTTTCGTTAATTCTAAGCTCCATCTTTTCCTGACTGTCAAAACGATCCAATTTAATTTCAAAACAAATGAGTTTCTAGGCTTGTCTGAAATTACTGTTTAGGCTTTATATCTTAAAAAAATGAATCATAAACATACAGTTTGATTTGTCATTGCATGCCAGTAATTTTCTGAACGTTTTCAACTCTTGCGAGAATGTGTATGTTGTTGGGGACTATTTTCATGGATTAACAAAGAGTTGGTAAGAATGAGGCATGAAGATTCAGGAGTCAGTGATAACAAACTGTAATCGAGAAGGAATAGAGATAGCCTGAGTGATCTGACATTAAAACTGCATGCGCTCAAGAAGAAGAACAGAGAAGACTTAGTAAGACAGCCTTTTAATGATTGTTTGTACTGCAGCAAAAATAGTTCTCTTTGGACCATTAGAATTATTGAATGGAATTTCATCATTTTCAACTGACCAAAAATAATCAGTTGCACATCTTTACAGCAATTACACAATCTAGTAGCCTGGAGAAGGATTTTATCTGTTCTTCATCCCTCCACCAACTTTTTCCCATGGTACAGATTTTGACATGACCGAGTATGAGGTGTTGGGGTTAGAACAATTGGACTCCAGAGGGTTTCGATCCCAAACCACGTCAGCCTCTGAGTCTGAGCCCACACCTGTTAAACCCTCTGTGACGCCTCAGTCCACACCAACCTCCACACCCACTCCACCTCCCAGTCTTGCAGCTCCGGAGCAGCCTGAGGAGGTGGTGAAGGAGGTGCAGGCGGCATCCAGCTCTCCGCAGCTCAGGCTGAGTAAGAGGAAAGCTCCTGAGGTATTACGCCTTGTGAATGTGGCTGCTCAGCTGCTCCCTAAGTCTAACTGCCCCTCGAGAGTGGTGATTTACTCACAGATTCACTAATTTCTGCAGCTGCGTTGCCAGATGAATCACGGATCAGTAGCTGCTCGGAGGAATTCTTTAATGGTCAACTAACTTCAGAGGACTTGTAGTATCAGTTCTAATGAACGCGTGACTCACTTTTCATTTCTGGAAATATGGCATGGTAAATACTTGCAGTTGACGTGGACTGCCTGCTAGTGTATTTTAACCCCCAAAGTAACTTTCATTTTTGATGTATGTGGAAGCGTTTGTATAAATCCTCTTCTTGAATTGAGTCATATTCAAACCTCTTAACATTAGCATCTTCATGGGTCGCAATGTCCATGTTTCTATAGGATTTTTATATATCTGACATAAAAAAAAAAACAAATCAGGAAATTGCTTTATTTATTAGTGCTGAGGTCAAAAAGCAGTCACGACTTTTTTGACGGAGTTGCTCTTCAAGTCTTTTCTATGGGACTCACGATACGTTTGATGCCTGCTGTTGCCTGTTTCTGTGCGCCCTAAAAGACACCAATGACCCACATATTTCACCAAATGTGTATTTGATCAAATTTTAATGTTAGAACTAGATCCACCTTTCTCATATTTTTTCTTTTTTTTTTTTTTTTTTTTAACTTCTTGACCCCCTTCTATTCCCAAACACCCCCTTTTTTCCCCAAGGAACCCGGAACA
>JBAMYA010000015.1:8836381-8861189 GCA_037176975.1 Arrhamphus sclerolepis | reverse complement strand
TCTTTCGGTCTCCTTTGGTACAAAAGTTGTATTTGGTTAAATTTTAATTTTGGAACTAGGTCCACTTTTCTTATGTTTTTTCTTTTTTTTTTTTTTTTTTTTAAATTATTGACCCACTTCTATTACCAAACAACACATTTTGTACCAAAGGATGTGTGTTATTGATGGGATAGTACATGGGCTTTGCACTAAGTGACGTTGGGAAGTTTTTACAAACACTAACACACTGTTTAGCTTAGTCCTTATTCTTGTTTGGAAAATGTAAAACTGTGCTAGCTATTTCTTCCAAGATGCCTGCAACCCTTTGCAGCTATTTCTGTCATTGATTTAAACCTATCCTCATCTCTGCTTCTGTCCTCCCTTCCAGCCACCTCATAGAGTCTTGAGGCCCCTCACAAGATCCAGGAGTGCTCTTTCTTCAAACAATGAAGCCATGTGAGACTGTCCTCAAGACTCCTCTAGCTGCCTTTACTGCAAAAAGTAAAAATACTGAATGGCCAAAAGCTACATGACTGAAGCAGCCTTGCTTTGGAATATGGTATTACCAAAGTGTCCTACAATGACCCTTCTATATACAGTATATAGCTAGTGGCCCATGATTTAGAAATGAAGTTTGAGATTGAACAAAAGAGCGATAGGTCTCCATGCTGATAGACACTTTGCGTTTTTGAATATGTATTTATGTACAGTTTGAGTGTACTTCATTATCATAATTAAATTGTTTTTATATATCATCTGTGGGCAGGCGATTGCATGCATGTCTTCCCAGTCAGTAGTCTGCTGTTGATTAAACAGAATGTACTGTCATTGAAGACCACAGCTAGGACTGAGAATGTGATACAAGCCAAGGATCAAATGAAGAGGCAAAGCTGTTAGAGAGACAGTGAGCATTAAATTATCCATATTTAATCATGAGCCTGTATTTGTGGTAATGAAAAGTTGAAACAGCAGTGACAGATTTCTTTAGGCCTTAAAGAAAGAGATATTCATCAATATGTGCTCCAAGCATTTCCTACACAAACTCATTAAACAATAATTTTGGATTATACCTTTTTTTTTTTTTTTTTAATGGATTCTGTCAGTGCTCTGATACGACCAAAATTAGACAAATGTTTTTGGCTCAACATATTCAATACTTATGTTTCTGCTGTGGTAAGTGGAACTGGCTGCTTTTGACAATCTACTGTTCAATTTGCAAACATGCTTTGTCTTTTATTTTACACATATATTGGCAACTTAAGACCATTATGGAATATATCTCCTTGAGTTGTAGCAGAAATACAAGATTTCATGAGTAAATATTTATTCGATGTGAACATGGTTCCTTTTTTATGTTTGAAATCACTGTGTGATGCTCTGCTGTTCGTTGAAATACTCTAAACCCAGTGATCTAATTCTTGCATTTACTACATTCTAGGAATCCATGAGAGGCTAAATTGCTAAACAGTGCGTGCTGATGTACTTTATTCACTGAGCCTGAACCTCTTTTTACGCAAACTATCACTGTGTTGGTGGGTAGACTTGTGCAGTAGATTTACATCATTGCATCTGTGTGTCTTTAAGGTGGTTTGTAGCTTGAAACGAAGGCTTCTCAGGTACAACTGTTTCTGTTTACACATATTTCACTCAGATGTTATAGATACACTAATTATGCACATTACAAGTCCTTCTAATGGAGAAATTGTGAAAAAAAAAACATGGATCAATCTGTGTCCGCGTTAGTGGTATCAATGTTAGTGTTGAGGTGATTTCACTTTATTAAAATTCATGCAAAGTAAAAAAAGAAAAAAAAACATCTATGCGTAGACTGAAAATACTTATCACTGCATGATATTAATTTTTATGAACCTTTGATCTAAGTGATTTTTTTTTGTGAAGCTGTTGGCCTCGCTCCTCAGATGCCTCATTAGTAAGCTTTTTTTTTTTTTTAAACTTTTGCTTGTGCAAAAAATACAAAAAACAATAAATGTCATAACTTTCTTGCCTCAAAAAAATACAAACACGTCACTTGAAACTTAATTCACGAGGATATACCTCTATGTACCCAACTTCTTCCAAATTTGTTTTTCTGGCAGGCCAGAATGTCCAACTGCTTCAGTTAAATTCTTCGTAACGGGTCACATCAAGCAGTTTTGTGATTATTGTTCGTAGCTGCCAATTATGGCTCCATTGATATATTTCTGTTGGTTAAATAAATTTACAATCATTAAAAATGTTTAAAAAAAAAACTGTGTTTTAATGTTTTATTTGTTTTTTGTCCAGTTGTCTTCAAAGAAGAGCTTAAAGCAGAAGACATTAATACATTTATTCAATACATATACAACAGCATTACTTTATAATCAAGTAGAAGCCATGTCATGAATCAGAAATCTACGGTTTGAGGTTGACTCGATCGTGGTACCTTAGATATGGATCATTCACATACCAATTTCTTCTTTTCCAAAAAGAGGTTGTCATTTTATCTAAAAGTTTGCTCTGTGTTTTGTTACAAAATACAATTTCCCTCAGGCGCTTTCGTCTGGCGGGCATCTTCCTCCACAGTTTCTTCTTATATCCGGCCTGTTTGGAACCAAAACCAAGAGATGAGATAAGCAGCACTTTAAAAAAAAAAAAAAAAAAAAGGAGTGTAAGGAAAATAACCAATGATTCTGACACTTAAAAGCATACACACCTTGCGTCTGATCCAAAGGCCGGAATGCAGCCGCATGAACCTTTCCGTTACTGATTTTACACTCTTTCTCTTGCCTTTTTTCACACTGTAGTATGTCAGACTTCTGCTTGGCTGCTGAGTCAGACTAGGAGCAAGCGATCTCACACTGCAACCACGCAGAAAAGCACAACTGTTATTGTATTTTAAAAATAAAATGAATACCATAAAAACATTGCAAAACAGCACAGCAGGAAAATTTGTGTTTGGGATTTGGGTAACCAGCAGTGCTAAATAAAATGCACTACAATCATATTGTTATTCATGCAGGACAAATTAGTTTTAAAAAAGAACTGTTAAGGAGACCTACAGCAGCAGATTCTTGACTGAACCAGTTATTGTTAGGTGCTAACATAAAAAAAACAAAAACAAAGTGAACTAAAGTCTGTTTTTTGGAATCCTTACTGACAGTAAATATGACCCCTGACTTCACCTATATCAACCCCAGGACAAGAAAATAACTGATTAGGAAATGACTGACTGGATTAATTAGCAAATAACTGATCAGATTGCAGATCAAATAAGTGCCTTTAATCGTCCAATAACATTTTTTTATTATCTATTTATTTTCAATTTATTTGTGGGAGGTTTACAGAGAATAAAATGTATTTTCTTATCTAATCAGTTCACACCTCGTATCAATTTAAAAAACAAAACAACAAACAGTATGTTTTTAGATCAGGCTGGTCATTACCGCTGCAGGATGCTGTATCCAGGTGTCTGACAAACAGCACCATGAAGAGGAGCTCGGACCGCGGCTGTAGCGGTGCTGACAAGAGTCGGGGTCTGGATCAATCTGGAGAGCTGGCAGATGTGATGAGTCCTGGTCCAGACTGACGCAGTCAGCGGCTTCAGCAGCTTCAGTCCTGCAGACACAAGGACAACACGAACACGACATGAGCGGGGCAGGCACCACTCTCAGCAGCGGTGCCTGCTGTCAATGGTTACTGCTCCAGCGTCCATCTGTTCCGACAAACTGTTCTGTTTTGTGTCGTGACACGTACTAAGCGTGAATTGAGAAAATATGAGTTATGTTTTAATTACACACCAGACATCCTCCTCGCCAGGGCGGCCGCCATGTTTTCTTCTGCGTGAAAACGTAAGTACGGAGTCCTGTTTGGACAAACGTTAAGGCTTCGCTTTTATGTTATATAATGTACGCATGGTAGTTTATTACCGCCACCTAGCAACTATAAACTGAAAAACAAAAAACACATAGCTCAACACCCTCATTTTTTTGGTTAGCATTGACATATCAAAATTGATTAGTCATTTTCCCCTCTACCATAAAAATAAATAATAGCTTGGAGTTTATATATATATAAGATATGAAGAAGGAGTAGTGTAACTGGGGTCTTTACTTTTAAAATACATTTGTTATTTCTATTCTGGTAAAATATGAACGAATGGTTTTAAGTGATCTAATTAATAATCTAATAATATAATCTAATAAAAACATTAAAATATGATTTAATGCTGGCAAGAGGTTTTGCCTATTTGGTCACATCCATATGATCACTGAAAATTTAAATATTTTTCTTTCATTTTTCTATATTCTCATAATTTATGTAGCTGAATTTAATTCAATTGACTTAGGTAGCCATTTGATAAACTGTCAACCTGTTCACCTCTTAAGAGCTACATGTATATGGGCTACAGCTACTGACTGAATAAGACTGAAGCAGGTATATATTAATAAGTCATGAGCTTAATTATTGATTTTATGTGTATGCAGTGTATCGAAGTTGAAGCCTGGTGTTCAGTTTTCAGCTCTGATTACTACTTGGTTTTCACACTCTGCAAACATGTTTATCGGATCTTAAGATGTGCCATTTGTCACAGTCTCCTGCTGGATGTTTTGATAATGTGGAAAGAAATGTTCACTTCTATGGGCCCTTTCATATTTCTTTAGCTTGGTAAACTCAGCAGTATGTGCTAAAAATATATTCGCCATGGCATAAATGCACACTTGTCATAGTGTGAAGTCCACAATGTTAACTATAGGAGCAGCATTTTTCTGTCAATACCGCAAAAGCACACCTGTTTCAATCCCAAAAAAACAAATGGACAATTAAATCGATTAATATTACTTGTGCTTTTCATGCTTTGACATGTAAAAATGTTCGCTCTCAGTGGGTCTCTTATGTTTTCTTAGCAGATACAAACATGAGGTAATTTAAATACAAAAATGAGGCTCATGTAGTGTAAAGGTTTGAGAAACTAACAGTAAAGCAAATGTGTGAGTAAAAGTAATTCTTGGAATGTTTATTAATTACTTTAAATTGATAAAACCATCTCCACCCATGAGCAAAATCTGTTTTGCATTGTTTCTGTGCATATTGTCATATCAGTGTCTTCTCATGATGACACACTGGCTCCATCTGTGTGAGATCCTGACTGTGAAAAGGACATAACGCCTGTTATGAGTTCTCCATGGGGCACGTAGTTGTTCATGGCTTGTTTTAATGCTTTTGCCATACTACTGAATCCATTTGGGACTGATAAAATATCTAATAGTATTTAAATTTTCAATGTTACACCACATTGTGGTACAACTATGGTAAAATGACAAAACAATAGTCAGATTTACAATACTGATTAACAATTTTTTCTTCTTCTCTGCAATTAGCACAGCAAGGGAACAAACTTAAAAACATGCTTTACATTTCTGCTCCCTCAAAAATGAGATCCAGAGGGTATAGTCAAATATAACCTGGAATGTCATATCAATGGCTAATTTCAAAGGAAGTAAACTTTTTAAACCATCAGATTGTATTTTGGTTTAGAAAATTATGATACTTTATTTTATTGTCTTTAAAAATATACAAATACAACTTAAAAAAAAAAGCTGATGAAAACCGATGAGCAAAGTTTTCCATAAAACTACACACAGTATAACATACAATGAGCAACAATACAAGTTAATGAAGGCATCCACACACAAACACAAAGAAAATTAATTACCTCACCAAAAAAACAAAACAAAACAAAACATAAAAGTGCTTTCCGTAACAGAAAAAAAGTTCCCAGCAACTTCACCATAACAGCAAACCTTATAATCCCATAACCTACTTCAGAACAGGAGTGTTTTCGTCCAAGAAGAACGATTATAACAGTGTCAGACCGTAAGCATTCAAAATAGAATTAAACTTTGTTTCTCAATATTACTCTAGTTTCAAATGTACCTCATTAAAAGGCTGGTGGATTATCAAAGTTTTCTCAAGGCACTAGATCTGGATTTTAGCGTCAATCCTCTGCTGTCAGTTCTTGTATGTTAGTTGGTCACCAGCCAGCATACACAGGCTCTGAGTCACAGGGAAGACCGTAGTATCGACCCTGAGGTCGCTCTTTGCGTAACAGTGGGGTTCGGGCTATTGTCAGCTCTCCATCGTTGTCTCTCCGTCGACGTAAAACCATCAAAATGGTAAAGAGCAAGGCCACTGGAGAGAAGAGACAGGAAAACCGCAGAGGATGTGATTCTCAATTAGCATCAACAAAGAGGGCATTCATGTGCAAGCATGATTCTTATTTTATTTCATTATGTTGTTAGTTGTAGCAGCTGACTGGACAACATTCAAGATGCATTTTGACCAACAGAACCCTGAAGGGTTTTTTTTGTTTTTGTTTACAAGGAGTTTAAATATTATTTCAGCTCTTTTCCACTAAGGTACAGGATTGATAATTCAAATCTAGCACCCTGATAGTCTTTGCTGGTCAGATTGCTGCACAAGGGTGCAACCTTCAGCTGAATAAACTCAAAAGCTTTTTTTTTTCTTATACCTAGTCACCGGGATTTGCTGGATTCTATCCCAGCTCTCCTTGGGCAAAAGGCAGGCCAACAGACAAGTCACCAGACCATCGCTGGGTTCCATGTAGACAATCAACTGGACAATGCTCAAACTTTCTCTCTTTAGAACCACCGACTAGCCTAACATGGATGCTACTGGACTGGAGAAGAACTCCACACAGAAAGGCCACAGCTAGAATCCAAACCTGGAGTCACCTTGAACCACTGCTTTATTGTCAGAAATGATGAAGATCAATTTAAATATTTAGTGAAAAAGGAAAAGGAAAAAATATGGACATGACATTGCAATCATTTAATTGAATTGTGAAAGGTCAAGAGTGGAAAGTATGGCGATTCATTTGTGAAGTGGAACTTAATTTATATAATTTCTACTTGTGTTCTTTGGATGAATGAGAAATTTAATCACAGAAAACAGATGGTTCTTTGTGGAACTGTATCAAATGCCAGCTATTAAAGCTTTTTTCCATCTTGTCTGCATCTACACACACACATATATACACATATATATATATATATATATATATATATATATGTGTACACACACATGCACACACTATAGGTTGCGTTGACATTAAAGGTTCAATGCTGAAGAATTTCTAAAAACACCAGAGCCACTCTGCACTACTTTCTTTCCGTGTCCTTTATTCGTTTATTTATTTAAAATTTTCAGCACTGCAACTCACCTCCTCCTCCAATAACTAGCAGAGCAATAGTGACAGGCGCCAGTTCACACGTGTCCCCTGATTTTCGGAAGAAAGTTTCCATACAATAGCCTGGAGCCAAGCTGCCCTCTGGACAGAAAGCATCATTTGGACACTGGATGGGATTCACATCAGGGCTCTGAGAAAACAGGATTCTTGGTCACCACACACATACAGAATATCTTTCTGGTGCACACACATTTATTCCTGTGTGATCAAGGGGGCACAGCACTCACAGGGCAGTAGTGATTCTCTGGGCAGACATCACAGCTTTCCTGGCCCCAGTGGATCTGGAAGAAGCCACTGCCGCAGATTTGACACATAGTCTGATGTGGAGCCTTGTACATGCCTGTTCAAAACCATATGGTTCCACGCAATTGACAATTCTTCCCCATCACGGTCATAATGCTCATAAATGCACATGCACTTGTATGATGTGAAATACCTGGCCGACACGATGTGCACTCTTTAGCAGCTGTTTGTAAAGCTTCTTTTCCTCCAGGACACATCTGGCACTGCATGCAGCCAGACGAGCTGTCAGGAACAAAGATAATTGTATACAGCTATGAAAATACATTTGACTATGGATTTCATGGTTCCCAGGAGAGAATGAGACTCACAGTGACTTAAAATGTTTAGATAAATTGATTTCTGCATTTCATTTTCATAAATAGGCCATTAAAAGTTGAAAAGTTAAAATAAACCAAGGAATAAATAGAAAAAGAGAGAGAGAACATCCAATATCTGAGCATGTTGGGGTTTTTTTTGGACACTTTTTTTTAAGTTGTGGTCAAAAACATAACGGCTTCAAACACAGAACCTGCTGGTGAAGGCTAGAAATGAGGTAAGGTATGCTTAATTTCAGGTTTGGTTAGAGGACAAATGTCCAATATCACATGTGTGAATTGCACAAATATGTGAATCGATAAAATTAGCAGGTAATTTGGAGGTGAAATTGGAGTCAGATGTGAGTTACACGTGCATGACATACTTTGTTTAGAGAAGAGAGATCTATCAAAGTACGATCTTTAGAGTGCATAGGTGAGGAATGTTTAATGCCACAAAAAAAAAGAAAAAAAAGAAATGCTGGAAAACAACTTTTTTTTGTTGTGCTGCTTATGAAGCTAGCTTTTGAGAAAAACTAATATTACTTGGAAAACAAAACAATCTCATAATAGTTTAGACTCTCATTAATCCGCAGTAAAACAGATTAGACTAATCTTTTGTTTCAGATTTGTGCCTCTTAAATGAAAAGTCTATATGAATTTAATCACAAAACACATTTAGTCCTCATTTTGCAAACATAATAGTACATGGCATTAATCTAAAATAAAGCATTGACTTAAAATTAAGGCACTAAAATAGATTGTTTCGTTAAATGTCACTTTTACTCAAATGTCGGTTCTCACTTCCTCTGCACACATCTGTGGTGGGAGGAAGCAAGATCGCTTGCTTGACAAAGATCTATTTGTCAACTTTTTCAAATTCTCTTGAAATGTGTTCATGTTTATCATGTTTGTCATATTCATGCTGAAAAATAGAAAATTCTAAAGGGTTCATTCATAATACTTTCAGGAACGTTCAAGCACCAATGTATATTGGCAAGGAGTAAAATCTGGCTCAGTGCAAGTAAAACATGGAAAAACTACATCAAACAATACACATTCTGTGACCTTCAACGACACTCTTGGAAGTTGGCGGTAAACACATCTCATACAACGACAGCAGTTTTTCCTGAATCAGAAAAACTAGTCCTACAAGGGACAGAAACATGATTTACATGCAGTTTTGATTTTCATGCTTACTGCTGATTTCTCAAAGCCATAGCTGTGTAGCTAGTCCTGTGTCTGTGTGTGTGTGTGTGTGTGTGTGTGTGTATCTATGGTGGCAAAACAGAACCATGGGATCAAAGCATGTGATGTTCAATTTGGTGCTTAGATAAGTCATTTTGCATTTTCCCTCTCACACTCATTCTGATTTTGAGATCCTGGTTACAGGACAACAACAACAGAAACAGATCACAGCAACATACTTGCAAAAACTTCCCAGTGCACATGGTGCACATGATGTGGAACTGTGCTTCGATGAAAAAAAACCTGGAAAATGCAAACAGAAAACAATCACTCTTTGCAAGCTGTGAATATATGGCGGCTAAGTTTTTTACATTCTGATACCCTGATGATTTTCAAGGCAACAATAAGGCAGAGTGCCTTAAACAAACCTGGCGAACAGCTTGTGCAGGTTTCTCCACCAGTGTTATTGCTGAAGGATCCAGCAGGGCAGGGGTGACACAGTGGACTTCCAGTAAAGCTAAAAGTATAAAATATAACAAAATACACAATTGCATTGCCAATACAAAATAAATACAAAAAGACATGTCTTCATTTGTACGATCTCCGTCCTTACTTAGTGTAGAATCCCCGACTGCAGGGCAGACAATGCTGCTGTCCTGCAAGTGGCTGATAAAATCCCTTATTGCATGGCAAGCATGCTCCAGGAAATACACACAGCCCAACATCAGAACAGCAAGTGCAAAGCAGAGTTTCTGGGGGTAGGATTTGAAAACAAACTTATATTTACTCTTTTTTTTTTTTTTACAATACTGAGAAATTTTGGAGCTTTTTTTTTCCAGAAAGCAGTGCAAGAGTCAAGTTAAAAGATTAAAAACACCAGATACAAGATATCTATGATCACACAATTAAAAGGGTAAAATTACAGCATCGGGTGAAATTCATTGACTCACTGTTGTCGTACTGGGATCCTGGAGCACAGGGCTCGCAAGTAGAAACATTGAAAGCAGAGCAGCCGGGGGTTGTGCTGCTGAAAATCACGGGTGTTGGAGTCAGACTCGTCACGTCGTCAATGAGAGTGCTGTTCATCACAGCAGGCGTAAGTGTTGTCTGGCTCATCACCATGCCTGGCGGTGAAAGAATCTCTGTTATCTCTGTACAGACTAATAAGGATAGAAATATCCAAATGTAGCTTAAAAGCACAA
Source organism: Arrhamphus sclerolepis (assembly GCA_037176975.1). Classification (NCBI taxonomy): domain Eukaryota; kingdom Metazoa; phylum Chordata; class Actinopteri; order Beloniformes; family Hemiramphidae; genus Arrhamphus; species Arrhamphus sclerolepis. The sequence goes on along the minus strand of JBAMYA010000015.1, from coordinate 8,850,978 downwards.
CAACAACAACAAAAATTACAGCTTGGAATGAATGAAAGCGAGAAGGCTGCTTTTGATCAGTCTGACATGATGAAAAACAATGTGCAAATCTGAACTTTGGCAAGTGACATCTAATTTACAGTGACAATAACAATAGAAGTAGTTGTGAAAGCATAAATATGAGTACAATCAGTATAAATGGTTAACTGGATGAGTTTCTTTTTTCTTTTTTGGGGTTCAAGAATGAACCAAATTTAATTCTTTTGCAAGTACAATATCATCTACAGCAGCCTATATTCCCCCAAAAAGCAACTATGAATTCTTCCCTCCTATACAGCTCCTATGATTTGTGTTGTTTTTGGTGTACTGTGCTGAAATGTTGTTGCATTTGATGATGGATGATGATGATGATGGAGATCTTCTATACACTGAGCATGGATGCAAAATACCAGCCAACAAAAACAAAAAAAAACACATTCCTAGTTCAGCTAAAACTTTTAGCATACACACTGAATCAAACGAGTGGTGACTTCAGAGGATTTTTGTTTTTTTTCTCTACAAAAACTGAAGCATCACATTCACCTACATACATTCAACTTATGGGGGGAGGGTGTGTGTGTGTGTGTGTGTGTGTGTGTGTGAGCAACAGGTACAAGCATATCAGCACAGAGCCCATATTGTAGCAGTAATCACATAAGCCATGTGCTAAAGTACTTTCTTGAATAAGAGCCACCATCCTCATGCAATTCAATTATTCAGAAAGCAGAGGTCATATGATGTATGTACCTCTCTGGGTTGGCCACATCTCGCTTCCAAAATGTAAAAAAAAGAAAAAAAAAAGAAAGAAAGAACCGAAAGTTTGGTTGAAAGAAAAGCGGAATCTTAAATCGGAGATTTTGGAAGGACACATTTCAAAATACCACAATCCATAGAACTGCAAAGTCTGTCTTTCTTTTTTAGGAGGAGAAACTTCATCACGATCCAGTTTGACTGTAAAATTAATGGATTTCTCTTTAAGGATCTCTGGAGCGACGCACAGTACTTAATCCAAGAACAGCTCCAATCCTGCACTTAAAACTAATTTCAAGTATATGCTCCAGATTGGACTTCCCCCTTAACCTGATGCTGACCTTTAAGTACTAAATTATCTCTGTAATATATGATGTCCCTCCGGGCCTTTCTTTTTCCAAGGATTCGGGTTGACGTTTTTCGTGAAATCGTGGATCAAACTTACCAATGAAACAAGCGGCTATGACAGGCAGCACTCCCTGACGGTCCATCCTCCAGATTAACGAGTGCTTCCAGCCAGCAGTCTTCCTCTACAGCATCTCATGCCTGACGGGCGGCTGAGTGTCGTCTTTGTTTTCACACAGGAACTCGCTCGCGTGGGACTGGATCTTCTCAAATGCGTCATATGACAAAATACGCATCATGTGATTTTACTTTGGAGGGTAAAACTGAGTGAACCGGGCAGGGTCGGGACCAAATATGATGCTATTACGCGCAACAGCCAGCAGGGTCACCAGCGCCTCAGGCATGGCTCAAATCTCACATGCATGACAATTGTCAGTAGAGCCTGTCAAATTTTAGACACACAAATATCGATTTTAAACACCACTGATTACATCCAGTGAACAAAAGCAAGCACACATGTCAACGTTGAACATTATCCTCAATTTCAAAGGTTTATAAAAAGAAAATAGGAGCCTAAGGTAAGATCATATTTTATATTGTGCTTTTAATTGATACAAAATTCCTGTTCCTGTTATAGATATTATACACAGTACACAATATATTTTTTAAACCTTGTGTCTTCAGTTCCACTAGTCATTGTTTGTTCTGGATATTTGGAGGCTAGTGATTGTTGACGGTCTATGTAATGATGACTTATACTGAGTACAGTAGCTTAGTATCAAAACAAGCCCCAGAAATAGCAGTGTTTTAGTGTAGGGAATATTTAAAATGAGTCATATGTTGAAGATCTGCTTCCTTTTGCATTCCTCAAATGTGTGGAAATATCTGAGGGGAAATGAAGAGTAAAAAGGCTATGCATTAGAGTCAAGTTTTCAAGTCTGAATCTGAAAATGTTTCACTGTGGGGACAGAAAAATCAGTTCAAAATCAAGAATTGATTTTGAACTGATTTTATATGATACATTTCATATGATACTTGGTTGCTTGCTAATTAAGTCAGGGCCAAACACTGTCCTGACTTTATGGCAGCACATTTCGTCTGCACTTTCGACAGGAATTCAATGGTCTCCAGCCTCTTCTGCAGCAGCTGCTTTCTTTTCTTCTTCTCCTCCAGTATCTGTCTACGTTTCTCCTCCTGCTCTGTTAACCGCGTATTCCTCGTCAAGGTCAGCCGCTCCTTCAACTCGGCCAGGGACATCTCTCCCATCAGCGCATGGCCTGGAATCTGAAACATGAAGGCTCACCATGACACGGATATTCAAGAGAATCTGTGTAGAATATAAAATGACATCCTTCATTTCTGTCACTCACCTCTGTGTCATCAAATTTTTTGAATCTAATGCGAGGCAGTGATTCAATGCTGTGAGCTTCATGAGTCACTTTGAATTTTCTGCAGAGTTTTGCCTGTTCTTCCTCTAGAGCTTGATGAAGGCGCTCCCGATTTTGCTCAGAGACTTCTCTCACTGAGAAATGAGCGTGGAAATTGATCAGTAAATGTAAATGGTAGAAAATGCTTTGTGCATCATAAAAAGATGATGTGCACCTATTCTTTGCTTCAGTTTTAGTAATTTCTCCTTTGCTTCTTTTGATTTCTTATGGTCCTCTGTCACTTGTTGCACCAAGTCTCTCATCTCTTTTTCTTCCTGCAGTCGTATCTCAGCATTTCTTCGAATCAGCCGAACTGTCTAGAGAGAGAAAGAGAGAGAGAAAAAATGCAACCATACAAAACATTTTTCCATGCATAATTGCAAATCATTCTTCAAAGAAAGTTTGTAGAGAACAGAGGACGTTGTGGAACTAGTTATCATTGTCTTTACATGCTTTAAAGAAATGTGTAATCTTCTGTAGCTGTTTTATATTGTTGTTGTTGTCAGGTCACGTGCACCCACCTCCTCTTTATTCAGCTGTGCAGCCCTTTGGTTACGCTCCAGTATTTGTTTACGAGCCAGAGCTATCTTTTCAGCACTTAGGCATGCGTCTTGGTGTTTTTGTTCAATTATGGGCAGCTTCTCCAGACGGTCCTTCTCAAGCATCTCCCTCTGCCATTGCAGGAAAGATGAAGGCTCCTGAGCCCCTTGCATCAGCTGCTCAATTCTGTGTTACATATAGTATATACAGAAGAGTTGCCCCTTTATTAATTCATTTATTTTCTAGTAGCCTTAATACGACCATCTGGAAAATCTGATAACAAACTGATTAAATGCATATTTATACATACACAGAAGCCCCAAATCGAACCCCACATTTACATATAACACATCAAAATGTTAAAAATGAAAAATAAAAAGTTGCTTCTTTTGAATCTTATATCAGCTGCTTTTAGAAAAAAAACTGAAACAAAAGCAATATAATATTGTAAACATTTTCTAATAATACAAAAGTATATCTTAAAAACATTCTCAACATCAAACTGATAAAAATCTAGGTTTTATCATCTACTGTATAAACTAAAGATTCATCAAGAGCAGAGACATCGTGGTGTATAAAGGACAAAGGGTCAAACATAAGTACAGAATGGCTCTTCTATTTGGGGCCTCAAGTTGTATTTCATTAAAACTACTACTATGCAAATAAAAGATAAGTGAAAATCAAGAGCTGGAAAATGCTGCAACCTTCTCCAAGCTCAGGCTAATTAAAGATATATACCAGGGTGAAGTGGAAAGTTCTCCATTGGTCTAATAAATTTAGGGACTCAGCTCAGGGACTACAGTGGAAACTAGCTTAAACTAAATCTGGTGCAAAACATCTTTTATTAATGTTTTTTTTTGCACATTGGCCCTGTTTGAAATAAACTAATAAATGAAATGAAAATAAAATCCAGCATCCTCCATACAACAATGGACAGACCACTCAGCTTGTTACGAGTGGAAAGTGTCCTGTCTCTCTTGCTGAATTATCGCCTCAGCCATTCAGCATCTATGATATTTAGTAAAACTGTTTTGGAGCCACACATGCTGCTGTCCAGATTATGTCTCTTTCAAGGAGGAAAAACAACGTTAAGCCATAAAAGTATTGCTTTGTGCTGAAATAGTAATAGATATTGCATAATACCTCTCCAGCTCCTTCTTCACCTGACGGTCAAACATTGCCTCCCTTCTCAGAATGGCTGCATTGTTTAGCTTGACAGAATGGTTGCTAGGCTACCAGAATAAAAACAACAGGAACAACAAATAAATATAAATAATCATAATGAAAATTCTATATCCCTTCTTCTGTTTTCTGGAAGCCGGAAAAATCTCAGGAGAGATCTCACCTTAATACCGGAAGGAGATCCAGATGAACGAAAATGATTAAATTTGAGTTTTGACTCCAAGTCTTCCTCAATCTGGGCAATCACTCTCTAAAAAACAAGGGATAGTTCAGCAGAAATATGAATTTGTTTTCAACAGGTCTGCAGACACTGTCAGTAGGAGTGGATGCATCTTCTCTAAAGCGTTGCAACTGATAATAGGTCAGATAATGTCCTGAAAACATTTGACTTATAAAGCTGTTTTGAAACTCCACATAAACCAAGGAACAGCCCATACCTGCGTGCGCTCAGACTTCTGGGGGTTTGCGCATCTAAGCTGCTTCACATTTGCCTCATACAGACGCTCCTTTGGAGGAAAAAGATTTGGAGGTCACCACATTTGCATACAATACATTTGGTTGGCTGGCTAAATACAACAAATTATAAAAAATATACATATATTTTTAATGTGTTACAGAGGGTCACTTATTGATATTGATAGCACTTAATTTTACTTTGCCAGTTTGTAACATCTTGATCCAAATATTATATTTATATATCAGACTATCTTTTATCTTTTTATATGACACTCTTTCACTATGATAACGTTAAAGCAGATATTGTACCTCAGCCATTTGATGGTTATTTTCTTTGATTTCATTTATTATCTGTATCTCTCTTGGAGCTCTGTATATACGTTTTGGTACCTACAAAAAGAAATAGTATGAGTGCTGCACCAGCATGGAAAAAGCTTACAACAAAAAACGGAAGATAATAAACATCAAAGTTTTTGGTGTCAGAGAGAAATGATGCATTTATGTTTATTTATGAGGCTGACCGGTTTCCATTTCTCCTGCTGTGGAATGATCTGTGGCTCAGGTAGGGGTTGAAGTTTAGGTTTGGTGAGGGAGAATTCCTGGGGCTTGGTGGTTTTAACTGGAGCTTTCTTGACCTCACTCCCTTGAGATATTTTGGTAGCAAGCTGATCCAAGAGACTATTGATCTCAGGGCGCCATCTAAAGGACACACAGGCATATACTTTTGCTCTTTGGCTTCTAAATAACATTAATGACCTAAAAATACATTCCATTAATCTTTTTTTGTTGTTTTTTTTTTACCTGAGCAGAGGGCCAATAAAGTGCGTCTCCACAAAGGCAGGATCATAGATATGATCCCACTCCTCTTGTATGCACGATGTAAGGTTTGAGAAGAAGAAGTTCAAGAACTAATCAAGAAAACATACATTTATACAGAGGGCACAATGAGAACTTATAATCAATGTTTGTTTTCACTGATATGTTCAGAACTCACCGTGCTCATCTTCTTGATTCCCAGAGATTTAATGATGCTCCTAAAATGTAGCAATCCAAGGTCATCGAGAGAAAATGTGGCGAGGTAACAGATAACTGTGGGGAAATGGTTTTCAGAAACATGTCAGTGGTATTTCTGCTTTTAATTATACTTCAATATGCTTTAAAAAATGTGACAGTTACAGAATGCACATACTGACAAACTGGCTGTGATCATCTCTGGACACATAGTTTCGGTTTTGGCCACAGAATGCTTTGAAAACAACATCCAGCAACTTTTTGTACTCAATACAGCCAGAAATAACTTCAAATATGAACTTCCTCCCCTGATTGTCTGTGTTCTGCAACGCAAGGGCAAAAACAGAATAAAATAATTTCAACAGAAGCATCAATGGGCACAATTATTTGCCTACTTACTTGGATATCCTTTACAGCATCCTCTAAAACCTGATCGAGACATCGTCTGTCAGCTTTGAATTTATCGAGCAGTATAATGGCTTCCTTCACAAGAGAGCCATAGTTCGATGCCATTTCAAATCGAGAAAGACCCGCAGATATGCTGTACAAAAAATACATACAAGTAGTTTACTTTAAAAAAACATATCCTAAAATTAGGGTACAATTTATGTATTTTGATTACTATTAAAGTTGTTGTTTTCTCTTTAAAAGAACAATTTCGCAACAAAACACACGGAACGTGCTGTGTTCATTACCAACCTCTGCTGTGTTGAGTCGTCGCCTAGCAACACAGGTCAATTGTAAACACAAAGCCCTTTATTTCAGTTTATACGTTGTGGTTTATTGCTTATCTGTTTAGTTCAACGTTGAAACCAGTCACTGTTTTAATCCATGTGGATTAACAGCGTGGCATCCTTAATCTTTCTTTGGTACTGTAACATAAATAATGTTGTAGCATGATGTGACGTATGTGTTAGCTGTGCGTTGCCTTCTAGTACTGTTGGAATTTCAAGGACTACATATTGAAATTTAATTCAGCTCTATTTAAACACACTGTAGTCTGTGTGTCAGTATTATATTTTTCTGAACTGTTAACTGTGACAAATGAAATAATGAAAATAATGAATAAATAAAGACCACAATCAGAGCATTGCTCCAGGTGTATATGTGATTTTTAAATGCATGTGGGTATTCATAGACACAGCCATTTCTAAGTATTGTTGCTGCATTTGTTTTTGTAAAATTTGTAATTTATAAACTTAATTTAAAAAAAACAACTTGTACACAGAGTGTAAACAAACACTGAACTATAAATCTTAATTATACGGAAAATGTTCATGAGAAGTTATAAACAGTTATTGTAAAGTTTTGATAGTTCATGAGATCTGGGCAACCTCCATGGTGTCAGCCCTATGAAGATGACTGTGTGGAATGATTTAAAGGTCTAAGGTAAACGGATAAATGAAACTTTATTATTTATTTATTACCAAAATTGATGAATATGTAGCGTAATAAGCACTACGAATACGAATAAAATAAAAGAACGACAAACAAAACACAAAATGACGAATAAAAGACACAATCTGAATGACCTAAAAACACATGAAATGACAAAAACTGAACATAAAACGACACTGCAAGGATTTTAAAAAATGACTATAAAGTGTTGGAAAGTGGCACATATACAACTGAATGATGGACAATTTGAAGTTCAAAGTATTACGACAAATCACATGTAAATGGTTTATGGCTTTTGTAGGTAGCGGCACGGTAACTGGAAGCAGCACTTGAACGCATCATTTCATGGGAAAGTGGGAGGTGAATGTTGTCAACGTGACTGTCATCAAATAGCGTTAGAGGGGCAGAGAACAGAGGAGTCGGCAGTAGCTACTCAGGCTTGCTGTATCGTCGGGACTTAAAAAGTGCCCAGGCGGGGGAGGACAGGCTGAACGTCGGGGTTCAGGGAAGATGGAAATTGGTTTTCGAATATCTCCTTTGTCCGCGTTAAGAGCCGTTCTGTAGCGTTCAGGACAACTCAGCCTACATTGTGTCTCGTAGGTTTTTTTTGTTTGTTTGTTGTTTTTTTTGTTTGCTATTTGAATCCCATCAACGCTAGCTAGCTTAGCAGCAACCACAGTACTGTCGGGCACACGGGCAGGTACAGGAGGAGAGGAGAGGAGAGGGGGAGAGGAGGGCTTGGTGACAAAGGAAGGTGGCGAGGTAACGATGAACCGCTTTCGAAAGTGGCTGTATAAGCCCAAGGTAAGTTTCTGTGGGTCCACACTCAGCGTCAGTTGTACAGAAAGGCATTTTGACATATTTTGATTTGGAAATAGCCGATTATTGGGCTCGCTAGTCCACAGATTAGCTAACATTAGCCTCAGAGCCTGATGTTTCACTGTATTAATCAGCTGCTGTCCCTTTGTAGTTGTTGGTGCTTTTGTTTTGAAGCTTCACTCAGGGCTAATGTTGGCGTTATTTACTGATGATTTACACTGAATTCATAATTTTCTGACTGCTTTCCACAGTTCATGTCCTTGATATTAAACACTCTTGCTTTGATATTTTAGCCTGACTTTACAGTAATAAAACCATAGTTATCTATAATAACAGGAACGTCAACAATACGAAAAGATAGAAATTGTACTGTATTGTATTAACTCTTTTTACTGTCATCCTTGGCAAATGTGACATTTATCAAAAGTAAAATGAGTTTGTTCTTAGAAATTAAGGGGGTTGTAGATGATATTGTTTAGTCAGATTGTTGGTCAAATGCTCTAAGATATCCATCCATTTCTAAGAGCTGCTTCTTCACTGAGCCACATAGAGACAAATAGCCCATGGTTACTCTTATAGCTATTTTGGAATTATGAATAAACCTAACATACATGTTTTTGGACAATGTACGCACTATTATCTTGGGTCAGGGGTAGAACCTAGGAGCCTGACCTCCTCTTTGGTCCTTTCAGTCATCATCTCTGTTACAGGGACAGACCCAGTAGGATCCACTGACTTGGCAAACAACCACTCCATACCACTTGGTAGCATAGCAGTAGTGCATCACATTGGCTGTTTGTAATTGGTCCATAAATAAAAGAAGAATAAGAATGCAAAGAAGAAAAAGGAGAAACAAACTGTTAACGGCAAAATCAATATTGAAGGAGCTGAGAGGTTTGCCTGCATCTCTGTTTGCACTGCAATGGTGGCAATGAATGAGAAGAGACTACTCCTATTTGAAGAGGATATCAAGACGGCTGAATGTTGTCGTCATCTTCCTACAAAATATCCAGTCAGCACCGTGTCGACACCACCTCCTACCTAGTAGGTTTTTAGGGGGTACTTAACCCAAGGCAGAGATACGTTTCAGACCCATATTAAAAAAAATGCTCATTGCAGGGCTGTTGTAATGGAAACATGCACCACATATGAGGCCCCATAAAACTACCCTGGACCCCTGCTAAGGCAAATGCACCTATACACGCTCCACCCAGAAAGCGAAAAAGGGATCTTCATGTTGTGCGACAAGCATGTTAACTACCTTACCAGCAGTGCCAACTCAAATATATTTCATTCACAATTTGAGAGGACAGAAGGTCCTTCTCAATGATCTAATCTGCCTCTGTGTCCCCTGTCTCCTCCATTCTCCTGCCTGTGATCTGAAAGCAAAAACAGTGGTTAGATGGTGCAGTTGTGCAGCAAGTAATAGTCAGTTGATGTTGGTTTAATATGACAGCCCTGAAGAAAGGATATTTAAATTTTATATGTGCCTGTTACCTCAGTTTCTGTACTCATGTCTGTTCTCAATTCTGCTTGTGTTATTGGTGAGAGGGACTAATACATCAGCAGAGGAGTCAGGGATGTGCACATTTTTACACAAATTTAGAGGAAAGGCATTTTCTTTCAAGAAGAAAAAAGAAGAAAAGAAGCTGAACCTCAAAACATTGGCAAAATCTTAAAGTGAACATTAGCTGGCCATTTTCAGATATTTTTGTATTTTCTGGGGTACCTTTACATTAGCTTTGCACCAATCACATGTTTAAACAGTTTTAAATTACTTTATAACATTAAAGAAAAACCTCAGAAGTAATGCTCCTTTAAGCCAGACAGTGTTGTCTTAAATGCCTTCTGATTTGACAAATTTCTATAAGGTTTCCGTGCAGGTTGGACGTGCCTCATGAACACAAAAACTCCTGTTGCTAGTCTGGAACAAGCTACAATAAAAAGAACTTTGATAGATTATGTTTTCAACAATGACAAGCCATACATATTCCATCAAGAATTTGATCTGGAGTATGAAAGTTGCCATCTGGAGAAATTGAAACAGCAAAGATTATATGCGAACATCCCTGTTTAGGACAGCTATAAATGTTCGTTGTATCCTCAAAACCAAATACACATTTATTTGAAGACATTATGGAAACAAGAAACAAACAGATTTGTATGAACCACTTTTGCTTTTACTGATAACTGTTTCCAGTTGTTTGGGCCTGTGACATTATTTAAACAGGAGGCTGGCCAACAATGCTATAATTTGGTTATGTTTTCCTTGGAAGTTCTATTTTACCAACACAAGTGATTTTCCACCTAATTTTGTAAAAGAATTGACCCCAAAGTGGAATGGCCATTTTTGTTGCACCCATCTCTCACCTTCTGTAGTAGTAATGGAGGCAAAACAAAGAAATGAGAAACTCTTTGTGCGAAGGTAAGCCGGACAATGTACCACGTACAGCTCTGACCATTGATGCTCCTAACACGATGATTGCGTAAAGCTGGCATACTGTGTAGTCGCAAAATGATGTGGCGCTGATCAGCCTCACCTGAATTTACAGAGGGGAATGGCATTGGCTTAATGAGGATGCACCAAAGATGACATGACCGCTGTGTGTACAGGGCTGCTGTTTAACTGGAGCTGGGATCACAGAGGTAGTTAAACAACTCTGTAGTGGCATGACCTCAGGAGTGAATTAGATTACCCTTGAGTTTCTGAAGGCACTGAATGTTCTTGGGCTGTATTGGTTGACACACATTTTCAATGTCACATTCATTTTTTTCATCCCTGTGCAACCGTAATTAGAGTCGGTATTGTAAAAATTTGAATTGTAAGACATACTTGTTTGTCATGGATTTTAGTTTCTATCTGTTAAACTTGTAACTTTTCATGGACAGAATTTCTTGGCACAGCAAAGGGCAGAGGAGTTCCAGTTAAGTTGGGTTAGAACCGCATATTTGTTTTTGCTGTTTGGCTTTGCGTTCGCATCCGTTCCCGTCCACAACCAGCTGCACTGCGAACGCTTTGTGCTTGAGTACTATGCTAACAAAACGTGTAATAATGGAGGTCACCACTTTGAAAGTTGTTGAAAATACAGCCGGTGTTGGAACGTTGTGTAAATATACAAGAAGGAGATTATTGTTAGGCTGTTATTGCGACCTAGGCAACGAAAACAGTGCCAGCGCTATCAGAGATGGTATGTTTGGCCGCTAATTCAAAGCCTTTGGGAGAGTGAGGAGTTTGTTTCTCTTGTTTTGCCAATGCAGGAAATCAATAATGAGAAACACCAGAAATATTTCTGCATGTTCTCAGTGATGTTTGACGAGTTGTTGCACAGCGAGCCCATGACTGCAGCAGAGTGGCTGGCTATCACCCTTCACGTCATGGCAACAGGAATGAGCTATTGAGCTTTATCTGCCAGTTACAAGCTTGGATCAGCAACAGTAGGACGTATAGTTCAAGAAGTATCCAGAGCTATATGGACTGCTTAATTAAACCTAAATCAGTTCCAGACATAACTTTACAAAATGCACATCAGCAATTTGGGTATCTGTGAAGCTAAAGTTAAACCACTTATACTGTTCTGCTAGTATAATGTATTGTGTGGTGTCAGAAGATTCAATTACCAAAATAACTGGAGCACAATTGGAGTCAGTGGACCGATGACTGACAAACCTCTGAAGACAACTCAGATGTTTGATGATGGCTGGACTAAATACCCTATCAACACCGTCACCACTGCGTTTGTCCTGTAGTTTGTGACAAATACAGATCTGATGGCTCTGAAAATGTTTTCATTTTTTGTTTGCAAAACTCCATATCCACACAAAGAAATGTGCTGGTCTGTGGCCAGCTGTTCTGGCATGCGTGTTTGTCTCATCATAAAGATGAGGGTAAAAGCAAATCTGCTCATCCAATTTCTCTTCAAAACCTTCCACCATTTTCTGACCTTCCTGACCAGCCACTTATTGTCAGCTGTTGCTCTCATCTACTCTAGCGCCACTAGTGTTCAAGTGGATACTACATCTCATGTATGCTTTATGCATTTTTTGGGGGTACGTGCATGACCGATATGTCATACCAACTTAGGATACATGTGTCAGCCATGATGCGTTTATGTACGGGTTGTTAGCGATTATGTTGCAGGCTTATGACGCGCAACACATTGAAGACTGGGTTTGGACACCACTGATGTAGTCATACTTGCTTCATCGAGTGGACAACCTGAGAGTGCAATAAAGGTGGTTTCCAGCTGGCACCTCAGATCCCGAGGTGTTGGTCCTCAGTTTGAATAGAGTATTCTGGGTTGGTAAAAGAATTGTTGCCTTGTGAAGGGGTTTGGATCTCCTGGAAGAGCCTGAGGATGTGGCTTTGGAGAGGGATTGTCTTGCGGTCTATGTTCAGACTGCTGTCCCTGTGACCTCGGTCCTGGAGAAATGGCAAAAATGGATGGTTTTCAGCCCTATGAACACTTTTACTTTTTTTTTTTTTTTTTGGCAAAATCATCACTTTATTGGGTGAGCTAGTAATGAATACACTGTGACTCTGTAAATCAAGCTCAATGTGTGGAAACATTCCTGACACAGCAGAGGAAGTATTAAAGGCTTGGTTGCCTCGTTAAATGAAGAATTCAATATAAGCCAAATACAGCACCTTTAAGGGTGAGTTACTGTGAACGTCTCTACAGGGTACAAATTCTTGTTTAATGTTTATATTAACTTGTGTAAAAATTGGGTCTATACACCCACAATCATAACATATCAAGAACCAGAGTAATGTATCACTGTATTTTGTATTTTAAAGCTTCCTGATATTGATGGAAGAGCTACATAAAAGCTTGAACTTCATGATGGAGCCATCAGCTTTGTGTTTGTTGGCACGTTTGTCCTTTCCTTGAAGTGTCTTTGTCATCATGAGTTTGTCTTTGGCAGAATAAGTAGATGCGTCCATCCTGTCATGAAAAACACCTGCCTGTATTGTCAAATCATACCATAACCGATGTCTGGAATTTTTGCCATGGTAATATTAGATGACGCTTTGAAAAAAAAGTCTCCTGATTACATATAATCAACCTGCTTTTGACCACATACACACACCTGCGTCACCCTCTTTTCTTGCTCCTAACCGTGTTTGTCGTCACAGCATTTTTGTGGTTCATAGTTGGAATTGAGCCAGTGTTTGGGCTCACCAGTGCATTGTTACGTTTGAAATGACCACTACCTCTGTGGTGCGTAGCTGTTGCATCAGTGTTTTTTTTTTTTTTTTTTCACAAAATCACAGCTGTCGTAGGAATTAACAGAATTACACACAAGTCTGTGGGATTTAAATTACCAGTTATGCCTCAAAGGAGTTAAGAGACAGGTGCCAAAAGCCCCTGTAATAATTCCAATCTGCATAAAAAGCGTTATGGATGCTGCATTAGCATTATTTTATGCTTCTAAAACGAAACTTTTGGTTTTATTCTGAAATATTTCTGATTTAATCTGTGCCCACCTACTTGTATATGATCCTTTTATTACTCAACACTATGTAATATTGTCATTTTGAATCAAGAGTAAGCAGTTTATCATTGAACTATGCACTCTTGAAGATAGAAAAGTGTTGAATCAGCATGTTCCCCCAAACTGAAGCGGTAATATTGATATTTGCAGAGCTGCTCTTTACCTTCCTAGATACGTACCACAGCGAAAGACTTTCTTTCACCATTACGAACGCATTACCTGCTCAGACTGTTGGCGAATTGTATGCAGTCTTATTTGGGGAAATAATATTCCCACCTTTTATGTCTCTGTATTTACCCCTGAATTTGTAAGAACGGATGTTCTGGTTTGTGGTGGCAAAGTCATAAATTTTATCTCAACCTAGAGGACACACTATTGAAAGGTAAGGTTATTACTTTTTTTTGTTTGTTTTTTCACTTTTAAACTGGATGTCCTCATTCATCTGTTGTTTAGCAACATATCTACAAAGGAGATTTTGTTTATAGTTAAATTTCTAATAAATTAAGTATTGCAGAAAATAATGTCATTGCAAAATTGATGCCATGCACACGGTTGCAAACAAAGACAAGACAAACTCCAATTCTCAAATAGGCAAAATATCATCTCTCATTTATCGGCTCTATGTTGCAGCACAAAGACGGATGTCAGGAGCCTGAACTTTTCTACTTTTCTATACTTTGTGGTCCTCCATTTGTGATGTTTAGTGATAACGTTGTGTTTGTTCCTTTTTATATTTGTGGATTAATGTGTGTGTGTGTGTGTGTGTGTGTGTGTGTATATATATATATATATATATATATATATGTATGTGGGCCGTGCGTTCCCTGTACGACCGGAGCAGGAGCTTGGTTTTCATTGCCGGCAGTAAGACCGGCAGACCTGTTCCCAGTGCATGTTGGACTCTGGCAGGGCTGCCCTTTGTCACCGGTTCTGTTAATTTTTTTTATGGACAGAATTTCTCAGTGCAGCCGGGGGCCAGAGGGGGTCCAGTTCGGGAACAACTGGATTACATCTCTGCTTTTTGCAGATGATGTGGTCTTGTTGGCTCCTTCGAGCCAGGACCTCCAGCATGCACTGGGGTGGTTTGCAGCCGAGTGTGAAGCGGCTGGGATGAGAATCAGCACCTCTAAGTCCGAGGCCATGGTTCTGGACCAGAAA
>JBAMYA010000015.1:8812329-8827532 GCA_037176975.1 Arrhamphus sclerolepis | reverse complement strand
CCTCCAAATAAACCTGTTTTGACCCAATCACTTTCCCTTCCCTGTACGTAGTCGGCTGTCCTTTTAAGCTCATGTGGCATTACAGGGAGTGTGTGGTTTGTAATGATGCACGTCAGCATGTGGTTGTCATTTTCAGAGTCATTAACCTTTCAGTTAACACAAGCCCTTCCCTGTGTGTGTGTGTGATTAAGGATGTGTGAAGATTTTTTTTTCTGTATTCTTGATTGTCCTGTGAACTTTGGATTACCATTTAATTATTAAATACTATGGGGTGGTGTCAGAAATATCAAAGAACCCTTGCTGTGCTTCTACTTTTTGTCAGGCTGTCTTTTTCCTACCAAGTGTAATGTGACTCTGCATGCACTCCAGTGGGGTATTTTGCTGCTCTGTGCCATTCCCATCACAATGTGGGGAGTAGGGTTGGGGGTAATGACACAAATCCTTTACAAGGGCTGGGAGTCTAACTCTTTTGGGAAGCTTTAACTCTATATCAACTTTTGTTAGTATTATTGCCATTGTTCTAAGCATGCAATCTTACCACACTTTGAATTGTGCTTATAACTAATCATATGCGTTTTTTTTATTGTGGCGTTTTTTTTCTCGTATGTCAGCAGACTTTAAAATCCAATGGGAGGACATTGTGTTGTTAAGGTGGCCTATATAGTGGCCTACTTACCTGTTTTTATGTACGTCCCTATGGATGAGCAGTATGTTATATTACCTTCATGTTTGTGTTCAATTATTCTAACTTCTCCTCAAGGCTTTTTTTTATTATTACATTTGCCCTCCTAATTTACACAGCAATTACCTTCTTACTTTACAAAGCAAAGGACAAACATGAGAGTTGACTTTACAACTGAATTTATAAGTTGTGATTGCAAAGCAGTATAACTGCTCGTACTTACTGTGCAAACAATCTACTCCGCTTGTTAACAGAAAGGAGGTTAATGAGGGCTTTTATCAGGCGTACATGAGCTTGGTGATCACCAAAGCACTGCGAATGGGAGGAAAGCCAAAAAACAGAGAAGTATTTCATAGTGAAGTTCACAGGTATTTTCTACTTCGAAAAGCATGTCATCTAGTGTTTCCCCCAGGCATTCCTCTCATACTGCACTAAACACCTGATACTGAGAGGAGGCTTCAAGAAAGGCACTCTATTGCAGAAAGACTTGCACTGCAGAGACTTTTAGTGAGTCAGTTGTCCCTGTCTCACTTTCAGGGATAATATCTTTGCAAGACATTTGCTGAGCTTGAACTGGTTTTTATAATACCACAGAATGGATTTCTAAAGTGAAGTGACGTTCAACCAGTGGAGTAAAAGCAGGTCAAAATCATGTCATAATTCATCCATAACACATAGACTCATGAAATCCTGGGGCTCACTGTTGCTCTGTGTTCCGCTTTATGTCTTTAGAGTCGAAAACAGATATTTTTTGTTTCCTTCTTTGTAAGGAACTACTTTTCGCAGATGTTAAGTTTATTATTGTAGAGCCAAAGACACTGTTGTGCTGCTGTTTCAGTCTGATTTCTACGTTCTGACTATTAAAAGAAGAAAATATATATTAAAAAAGAAATCAAAGAAAGTACTAACAAGAGGTTTGCTGTTAATAAAAGAAGTAAAAAAGGAGAGCAGAAGAGTTTGACTTCTAAAGCAAATTCATCACGAGTTATGTTTGAGAGTCATTAAAAAAATATGAAGGCTGGTGATTCTGCTTTGATCTGATCTGCGACAGAACTATGCAAATCTGAATTAAGTTTTTTTTTTTTTTTTTCTTTTCTTTTTTTAACTTGGGTAGCTCAAAGTGAAGTGTCATTTTTTTTTTTTTTTTTTTGTTGTCTGTAGAGATTTTGAATTGGTCGCTACCTTGAACATTCTCGGACTTTCAGTTTTCATTGAAATGATTTTGTGCTTAAATTTTGAAAGCCAGAATTATACATTTAATAAGATGTATAAACAGAAATTATGTGGACAGAGATGATTCATTTCATTTGATATAGTGAATGTTAAAGAGACACTAATGAAGGAAAACTTAATAAAAAAAGTATACTGTGGTGGTTAGGCTACATGATTTCTAAACAAGTATGGAATAAAAGGAATACTGTGCACCATTGTAAGAAGAGAGACACTGGATGAATTATATAACTGTCATACATTTTTCAAATAGCATGTCCACAAGTTTTTGCAGTAGTTAATCATCACAGTCATTTTAATCTATAACGAATGCTGACAGCTGTATCAGGACTGAAAATTACCTTGTGTTTTCTCTATTCAGAGGACGGATCCTCAGCTCCTGGCCCAATTCTACTACGCTGATGAAGAGCTTAACCAGGTGGCCACAGAGCTGGATAGCCTCGATGGCAGAAAAGACCCTCAGAGATGTACTCTACTGGTCAACCAGTTCCGATCATGTCAGGTCGGTATAGAGAGCAAATATAGCCATCGTCTTTCTCCGCCTTCCTGTGTGTATAATACATAAAAATAGCCCTTAAGTGAGCCAAAGTTGGGCTTGAGGTAAACATTAACCCCCAGCCTAGATTTCATAGAAGCATTTCCTGTTTGTATTTTTGATTTCTGACATCTACACAACTGCCCATCTGGACCTTGATTTGGTCTTAACACTAAAAATCAATAGTTCTATTATTCATGTCCGGTTGCAAGTACGGTTTGCCTTACCAAATGCTTCTTGGCCACGTTCCTGTATGAGCCAGTGTTGCTGAGGTATGATGAGTAGACTTTGGTTTGGAAACAGTCAGTGGATGCTCATCTTGGCTTGAATAACATTGTGTCATGTGGGCTGTTAATAACTGGTTATAAGAAAAGCTTTTTAAATGCATCTGTTATTAAACAGGTTGTATTTAGAATTACCACAGGTTAACTTTTTTTATAAAGAAAGTTGAATAGGAGTTACATTAAGCAAGTGAATTTGAAAGGGTTTGAATTGATGGTAACTTCTAACTTCATTTGGAGATCCAAGTTACAGATTAGGTCTTTTATGTGGTCTGGACTGAGGGGAACTGAACAAATGATGCTATGCTGGAGTGATTGCTGCCATGCAGCTTTATACTGGAGACATGGAGCTTGTGAGACTCTCATCGGGCTCTTTTGTGCCTTAGCCTTCCTCCCATAGGGAGGGCACACGGGGAGAACCATTTAATAAGGTCATCACTTGATCCCCAACTGTTCTGTTTCTGTCCCCTCATCCTTCCATTTGCTTGGCTGTCACCTTGCTTTTTTTTCTTTGGGGTTTTATTCCCACGTCAGTCTCATCTTCAGTACATAGGAGTGAGGAACCCTTGATGGGCAACATCTGTAAATTAAATTAGTCTCTGATTTGGTACCTCTAGTAGGTGTATTGAAAATGATTGAAAGCCAGTCGTTTAAAAATTCAGAAAGAAGGGTTTTCAAAGTGCTTTAACTTCATAGATTCAATTGAATGAACTGAATTGAGCATGAGTATATCCCCAGAAGTGTGTGTGTAAGTAGACTGGAGCCATAATGTTGTGCTTGAACTTGCTACTGCAGCTGAGATCTTTATTTATGGACCTCTGTGGGGATCATAGTCATCCTGCTCATTATGTTACACCTGCTCTTAAATTGTAGCCTGTGAGAGCAGGCAAATGTCTCTGTGGCAGCACTTCACAAAGATAAACTTAAGATATTATATACAAGAAACACAGTAAAATAACTACATCAATGTGAGTGAGATAAAGGATGAAAAAACAATAGAAAGTATTGCATTACCATTTTAACACAGAGGTATCCAACCACAGTTATGGCCCCTGGAAACCAGTAAAATGGAAACAATATTTGAAGTAGACCAAGACAGGTGTGCAGCACGGAGCCATAAAAGAATCTAAAGGTTTATTAACTTTATCTTTGGGGTGTGCAAAGAATGACACCTGTGCCTGGCAAGACGAGGGTGCACAATGCAGTTGTAACTGAGTGTTGCTGTCGTTGTTATGGCATTCAAAGTCTTGATTTGCTCATGCTGTCTTTGTGCCATTTCATTTTTTTCAATTTAGTTTGGTGTATTTATCGAGGGTCGATGTAACTGTGACCGCTATAATGATGTCAAACTGTTTTGTTCTTTTTCCCAATAAATTATCTTCAAACACTGCAATATTAGACACCTTCTTAAAAAGGAGACATGTTTTGGCGTGGGATTTGGACCAACATTGCTTCTTTTTTTTTTTTTAAATAAAAAAAGAACCACTGTGAATTTTTTTTCCCCTTTTCTGATTTTTTCCAAATTTTATTTTCTTTCTAACAATTTGGTTTTCTATTACTCCAATGTTCATCTGCAGGACAACGTATTGAACATTATCAGTCAGATTATGGATGAATGTATCCCCCACGACCGGGCCAACAGAGACTTTTGTGTCAAGTTCCCTGAGGAAATTCGCCATGACAACTTGGCAGGGCAGCTGTGGTTTGGAGCTGAGGTAGTGTATTCCCTCGAGCATTTGTTAGCAAGGAAACAGCCTTCTACGAACACATGCATAAAAACTATATCTCACTTTTGAATGTACTGGATTTATTGACGATCGAGTGTGTCACTGTTGACCGTCACTGAGTAATTTTCTGTACAAGACGGGATTGTTAATGCTGTACTTGTTCATCTTCAGTGTTTAGCTGCTGGCTCCATCATCATGAACAGAGAGATAGAGAGTATAGCTATGAGGCCCCTGGCTAAAGACCTCACTCGCAGCCTGGAGGAGGTACGCAACATCACCAGAGACCAGGCCCTGAGAGACCTTAACCTGTACACTGATCGCATGAAGGATGCATTGCGACATTTTGACAGCCTTTTTGCTGAGTTTGAGCTCAGGTAAATAAGGGAACAAAGATGTATAAGATGTAATTAAACCATGTTTATTATCCTCTCAAGACTCCCTGATTAAGTTTGTTTTAAAGAAATGATCAAAGCCGTGAATCTTAAAGAGATCTTACGTGTTTCATTGCCAGCTATGTGTCAGCCATGGTGCCTGTAAAGTCCCCCAAAGAATACGATATACAACAGGAAGTGATTGTACTTTTCTGTGAGACTGTGGAAAGGTAAATTTATACATCTCATATACATCTTTTACAGATGAAATTTAAAAAATTAATAAAAAACCGATCCAGCTCCTGACGTTATGGAGAATTAATTAGAATTCATAAAGGACATGGTTATTTTTCTAAGTCATGTTTTTTGCTGTGTTGTTTCAGGGCCCTAAAGCTGGGCTATCTCACACAAGACATGATTGATGACTACGAACCCGCATTGATGTTTACAATTCCCAGACTAGCCATTGTGTGGTAAGTGTTTCTTGTCCTTCAACCACCCACTTTGTTCTCTCCTCCTTTCTGTTGCTAACAGATTTCTAAACATGTTTTTTTAGTGGGCTAGTTGTGTATTCAGAGGGACCTCTTAACCTAGACCGAAAATCCGAGGATATGTCTGAGCTCTTCAGGCCTTTTCGCACTTTATTAAAGAAAATAAGGTAAATACCATGAATGTTAAAACGTTTTTTTAAACTGCCGCAATTGCTTCATGTCATTATATTTCTGATGCTTTTTTTTTTTTTTTTTTTTTGCAGAGACCTCCTGCAAACTCTCACAGAGGAGGAGCTGATAACATTGGAAAGGAACCTGTGTATTTCTCAGGACGGAGAGTTGTCACCAGGCCAGGGGCTGGCAGCAAATGGCGCACCAGCACAAGTCCAAGAGAATCAGTCATCTTGCAGCCCCAATAATGACGCTTCAAGAGGAGAGGGTGCGGGGGAAGAGGAGGAACTGCCTGTGTTTGTTTGTCCGAGTAAGAAGAAGGAGGAGGTGGCAGAAATAGAAAAAGGCTGGGAGGAAGTGGAAACCCAAAGCGGGGAGGAAGAGCAGGAGCAAGGCCTTCTCTGTGAGGAGGCAGAGGAGGCTGAGCTGGCATGCTCCATGCAGTATGACGAGGAGGAACTGGAGCAGTTGAATATGATGGTGCATCGTGTGGGAGATGAAATGTCCACTCTCCTGTCACCTCCCAGCCAGGGACAGTCGCCAGCCCATCACCCCAGCAGAGATGAGCCTGGGGGCTCCGGCAGGACTTCCAGCACAGAAGCTTCTCCACGCAGAATTTTGGGAGGTCGAGGAAGAGCAAGCATCTATGTAGAGGAGGAGGACAGGGTGTTCTTCATGGAGGATCTGGATGCAGCAGCAGAAGGCATCACCAGCATCTCAAGAGAGGCCTGTAGTTTTGTGAACTCTTCTAAAGCACATCTTCGTTCTGTGCAGCATAAACCTGGGCCAAAGCCAGCCTCTGTTAGGAACGGTTGGTACTCTGAGACTACATCAGAGCAGCCTTGCCCACAGCCACGAAGCCTGAATACACACTGTCCAATGCCAAAGGACCCCCCATGCACCTCTGCTCCTGGTTCTGAACCTCTGCCTTACAGCAACGGGTGGGAGATGGGTTTAGAAGGAACAGCATCTGAAACAGCTGAGGTCATTGCGCATCGTATGGGAGGAATGAAGCTGTCTGCAACAGTCATCTTCAACCCTCACTCCCCCAGCTTGACGGAGCTGACTGTGGACAAGCTGCTGCTTAGGCCCACCCCTTCTGAAATTGAGCCATGTAGCCCTCTGGTGGCCACTCACTGTCTGCTCAACTCCTGTGTCTGCTGTGGGAGCTGTGAGGATGGCCATGAGGATGCCATCCCGACAGAGACCACAGAACTTGCATTAGGGCCTCCTCTGGAATTGGACAAACATTGTAAAACCCCAGCCACAAGCACTATCATTCAGTCTGCCTCCTGCCAGATTCCTCAGAGTGATCATAGTAAGGGTGAGGTAGCACAGCTTTCTCCCCCTTCCTCTAGTAGCTCTGCTGAAGATTCAAATACTCAAGTCTGTGAGAAATGCTCTGTGGTGGCTCCGGAGCGGGGGCTTCAGTCCGAGGACAATAGCTCTAACAGAAGGAATGGAGTCTCCTTATGCAACCACCAGCTGAGGACTGAAAAGAAGCAGCAAGCCAATGGAAGTCTACATAGGGAAAAGGAGATGGATAAAGACAAGTCAGAAAGTAAAGATATTAAGCAAGACACCAAAGAGGACGGCAGGAGAAGCTCCAGGTTTGATGAGTCATGATACCTAATTATTGGTTTATGCTCTTTGTCTGAGATCAGGCTTCACTGTGTTTCATTAACATAAATGTGTTAAATTTTGTTCATTTATTTGCTGCATTTACTTGAATGTGACATCGTCCATCTGCCTTTATTAATCGTGATTTTACACTTTAACTCACGTTCACCTCAATTAAATGGGTATATTTATTTTTTCCATTTCATTAAGTTCATGCATTTATTTAAAATCCATTTATTTATTCTGCAATTTATTTGGCTCTTTTTAGTTTCCAGAACTCACCCCTCAGCTCTGTGTCAGATAGTGACTGTGAGAGTGTGTCGGTCACCACATGTAGTCTGTCAAGCAGTGCGTATACGCCAAGGTAACCATCCACTAATCTGTGTGTATCATTTATACAATCGTGCAAAAGTTGATACTCCCTCTTAATTCTATATTTTTGTGTTAAAATATTTGAAAAAAGTAATGTTGTAATGGGTCTTAGAATTAGGCAAATACAACCTCAATACGAACATAATTCGTATAACTTTTGTGCCATTTTTGACAAAAATTAAACCAAAAAGAATAAAAACTCATGTGGGCAATACAAAGTATCCCCCTACTTAGGGTTTACAGCCATATGCCACCTATCATCATCCCTTGTTTAATTGATCATCAGCAGCTATGCAAACCTCTGTAAAACAGATGCTTTGGATGTTAGCTGCTCTGCCAGAATGAATTCTTCTGCTAACAAAATACCAAATGGGAAAGATCTAAGCAATGGTCTTAGAGAAGCAGTTGTTACTGCACATCAATTTGCCCGAATTGAATGCCTGGAAAAATTAATGATCAAGGGTTTGGAATAGTCTAATCAAAGTCCAGTTAAACTTAAAGGTGTATCCACAAGGTTTTTTGTCATGCGTTTTGGCCTTTTTTTTGGTTTCACGCTGGTAGAAACCAAGTAAATTCTTGAATTATTGTAAAGATAGCTTCTTTTTGTTTCTTTTTCTTTTTTTCTCATTTTTTCAGTCTTTATGTTCAGACATACTGATGACTTGAAACATCAGTCATACCTGTTTGAGCTACAGGTGACAGAAAGTATCTTTTGTCTTACACTGTATAAAATGACGTTAGAATTTTGAATTTACATTTACTTGTAAATGTATTTAATGTTAAGGTCTCTGATTTTTTGATTTTTTTATTCTTTCCATAGGCATTTTATGAAATCTAGAGAAAGAGTATGTTTTGTGTTTATCTTTGCAGGAAAGATTCAAATCTGCAATTGATAAATTGAATGTTAGTGGTACTTTTGGTGGTACATTTGGGAAAGATGGGAAATGATCCTTCCCAGTCTCTTATCACTCTCTCTCCTTCTAGCCCTGTCAGCAGTTTGACTTCCAGCTCAGGGACATCAGAGGACTTGGATCACCAGGAGATCCAGGTGGCCCTGAATGATGCCAAGGTGGCAACCAGGAACAAGATCCGATCACGTTTTCACAGTAGCAGTGACCTTATCCACCGTCTCTTTGTTTGCATATCAGGTAGAGGCTTTTATTTCCTTGGTATCTTTTTCTCACAAAGCTCTCCAGTTTTTGTAATGCTATTTATTTTTTATTTGTTTATTTGTTATACAGGTGTTGCTGATCAACTGCAGACAAACTATGCTAGCGACCTTCGCAGCATCCTCAAGACGTTATTTGAAGTCATGGCAACTAAGTCTGAGCAAGGAGACAATGATAAGCAAAAGAAAGGTGAGAAACATGGCATGGATTGTATTTTTGTTTATTTGTCTTAGTAAGGAAAGGAAATTGATAACATTTTTGTGCCTGATACTGCTACAAAGAAGTGCTCTTTTTAAGCCTTTCTGTTTTATCCATGCTTTCATTGTATCAGTTACTACAAAGGTGTTGAGTCAACCTTAGTTGTTCCACACATTATACCTTAACGACTTTAAACACAATCAACATTCAACACAGTACATTGACTTAAGTTTGTAATTCTGTGGTACCCAGTAGGTCCTGTCCTGCGCAGTGCTGTGCTGGAGGACTGTGCTTTGTGTCAGGAGACGGTTTCCTCGTCGGAATTAGCAGCCAAAGCCCGGGAGGGGCGTTTCGAAGGTTAGCAAGTTCACAAACAGCCTCACGCAGAGTATTGACGTCAACCTGCTCTCTTTCTGAATCTCTCAGCAAATGTTCACAGGTGACAGTTCTCTTGTGTGTTTCCTGTTTATTTATTTTTTTTACTGGTTCTCTCAAGACCCCCCAGATTGGGTCCCAGATGAAGCCTGCAACTCCTGCATTGCCTGCAAGGCTCCCTTCACCGTCATCCGCAGGAAACATCACTGTAGGAGCTGTGGAAAGGTGCGCCCCCCCCAAGGCAAACACACAACCCATCAGGATATTTACCTTGATGTGTTCTAGATGAAAATAATGCATCATCATCATATCAAAGTCAACTAATCCATCTCATACATTGTCATTTCAGATCTTCTGCTCTCGCTGCTCTTCCCATTCTGCTCCGTTGCCTCGATACGGCCAGGTGAAGCCTGTCAGGGTTTGCACCCACTGCTACATGTTTCATGTCACGCCGTTCTACAGTGACAAGGCGGGCATCTGACCCATCACAGAAAGCACAGTCGGCTCAAGATATGCAACTGACAGATACGCTGCTGTTTACATAGCAAATGCAACGCCGCTCCAAGAAACCTCAATGATCCTGAAAAGAAACCATAGTGTGATGATTCAATCCTTCTGAGAGTTACTGACGCCTCAGTGACGTCAGTGTTTTTCTGTGCCCATCCAACATGACTACAAAAGCCTTTCTGAATGTTGAGATTCCAAGGGAGAGGGAATGAGTATACAGCAATTTATTTATTTTATTTTTTTTTACCAGTGTTGGGCAGCAGTTGTCTGTAGCAGTTTGCATCTTAAAATCAGAAGGAGCCACCTTGTTTTTTTTATTTAATTTTCTTTAGGGGTAAATTAGAAGAGTTGTGGCTTATTTTTCTTTTTTTTTTATGCTTCAGTGAGATTCTCACATTTACGTTCAAGTTCCCACGTGACTTAAAGCACTGGAAAGAATGTAAGTCACAGCCACAATGTAAATAACAATAAGTCTGGTTACAACTGTACTAAAATGACTTCAAGAAAGCATTTGGTATATATATATATATCAGAACTTGAAAGCAATCTTCAGCAGGTCACTGATCCCAGTGAAGCAAAACTGATTAACTTAACACTTTTTATGAGATTCCTTCATGCTTTTTATGGCAATGAATGTGTAATTCACTTTGTGAGTCCAGATTCTAACTTGGGCCAACATCTGTACTTTAGTGTTGGCACCATAGCTTATTGAATTTGTTCTGGGACTCTAGTGCAGCTGACATGGTTAAAAAAAAAATATTCCTGCATCACTGTCACGTCTTGAAGACCCCCTTGTAGAAACTTGCTCTTGTTGCTCAGTGCTCAGGCACTCAAGCAAACAACTGTTTGATGGTTTTCTCTTTATTAAAAATGTTAATGCACAATATTGTCACTGCTAATTGCATTGGCCCTGCACATTTAACTGACTAATATTTCCCTGTAAAGTTGCAGTTATGGGTCATTTTTGGAGTTGACTTGATGTATGTTTACACTAATCTGTTTCCATCATTTGGCTCTGACATTACTGTTGAACTTATATTGGATATTTTGTTGCCATACTGGCATTATTTGCACCTGATTTCCTTTCTACTGCCATTCCAATTATAGCACGCAAAGTATCTTCCATAGTTAAAAGATATTGCTCTGTATATGTGAATGCTCTTAAATGGCCAATATGGGCCATTGAGTCACAAGGATGATTTATTGCTTTCTGTACATTGTGCTCTGACTTGAACCAGTTTCTCAGGCATTATATATTCAGAATCACTACTGTTGCATCAGTCTTAATTTTTTTCCACCAGAACAACAACAACAAAAAAACATACGAACTTACTATGAAAAGTTATGCTTTTTCTTTTATAAAGAACAAAAATAATATGAAGCTATAATTGCTTTTTATGTAAAAAAAAAAAAAAAAAAAAAAATAGAGAGAGAAAAAAATGACTTAAAAACTTTCAAGAGATCTAGTTCTGGTGTCTCCTCATGTGCAGGGCCAGGTGGTCCGACCGAGA
Source organism: Arrhamphus sclerolepis (assembly GCA_037176975.1). NCBI lineage: Eukaryota > Metazoa > Chordata > Actinopteri > Beloniformes > Hemiramphidae > Arrhamphus > Arrhamphus sclerolepis. The sequence goes on along the minus strand of JBAMYA010000015.1, from coordinate 8,816,292 downwards.
GAAGCAGCGGCTGCAGACTCCACACTGAAACGGCTTTGCACCCGTATGTTTCCTGAAGTGACGCGTTAGCTCGTCGGACCGAGCGAAACGCCACTCGCACCCCTCCCAGGAGCACTGGTATGGCTTCTCACCTTCAGCAAACAGAAATCACCAGAGTATCACTGTCAATGACAGGTTCAAACCCCTTCAACAGTCACCGTTTAAATTCAGGGAATACAGGGCAGTTTTTCTGTTTTTGGAACCATGAATGCAATAAACAAGTTTTGATAATAAAAAAAGTGACACCGCATCTCATGTGTGAGTCATAAATCACAGTGTGTCCTGCCCTCGCTTTACGAGAGCTGCAGGGTTTATGAGATTTGACAGCACTGAGACGAAGGCCCGGTCTGTCAGCAGGCGGCGTGCACGTGCATGCCAAGTAGGCTTCCCTGCCTGGCAACATCCACATTTTTTCTCCCAGAAATAAAAAGTGCAAGTCGAAACATTTTACCTGTGTGGGTCCGAAGATGGGCTTTTAGATGAGAAGACTTCGTATATACCTTCTTGCATCCTGAAAAAGAGACATGTCTTTAACAACTGCTTATTATGTGACCCTGAGACCTTCCAGTTATGCTGCTGGAGGACTGGGTTTCATGTCCGGGTTTCTATCCAGGTTTCCATCTGGGTACTTTCCTTATTCTGTTCTCTTTAACTCTTGCTAATATTTTGTGTTACTTGGGCTAGTTTCTATCCAGGTTTCTGTCTGGGTTTCTACCTGGGCTTCAATCCGGGTACTTTCTTTATTCTGTTTTAACTCTTACGAATATTTTTGTGTTTATTTGGGCTTCTTTCTATCCAGCTCTCTTTCTGGGTTTCTATCTGGATTTCTATCTGGACTTCTGTCCGGGTTTTTTTCAGGGTTTCTACCTGTGTACTTTCCTTAATCTGTTCTCTTTAACTCCTACTAATATATTTGTGTTTATTTGGTTATCTCTGGTCCTCTCAACATCTAAATCTGCCAACAAATCAATGCAACAGCGACCTGTCCTGAGCCTGGATCTGACTTCCTGTGAACAGGGAGTTGTTTCTTCCCACTGTCACCTCATGCATGTTCAGTAAAATCTGTTGGTTTCCTTAGTGAGGCTGATTTTTATCTATTTATTTTTCTAGTTACATTTCTCATGAATTGGGATCTCATGAATTTGACTGAATTGAAGTTACTGGATTGCAAATGTATCTCTTTTTCATCTTAGGCCACATCATCACCATGGTTACCATTAAAGAGTGAGTTTTTGTTTGCTTTCTCACCCAACTATGTTGTCTGATTTCCCACTAGTTTTCTTTTTCGGTTGTTTAAAAAATAAAATAAACACAATATTTTATATAAAATTGCAAATATCGCAAAATTTGCAACTTTCATCATAAACTGAGGCTTTTGTAATAATATCACAAATTCTTCTTGTATATTTGCAGTTTTTGTAAAAAAAATAAGCTAATTTAAAAAAAATTGTGAGACCGAGACTGTTTTTAACAATTTTTTTAATCATACAATTGCAAATGTCAAAAAAATTACTTCTTATCTTAAAATTACAATTTTCTTTCAAAAATGTCAACATTATTGTCATAAAATAACAATTTGTTTTGGAATTAAAAAGTTAATTTCCAAAAATCACAAATTTAGACAAAAATCAGCTTTCAACTTTTGATTAACTTTTTGTTGTAAAATCTTTTTCAAACGTTTGCTAAATCTTTACTTTTTGACATAAACCAGCTGCTCTCCACCTCAGTTATTCCACTTTTTGATGTCAGAAGTGAATCAAACATTTCCTCTGAAATGTTCTAGTTAGTTTATGATCGTCTTTAAACGCTCTCTCAGGCCAGGTATGATGAAGTGACGGCCGGATTTGGCCCGCGAACCTTGACTTTGACACATGATCTACACAAATAAACCAATTTTAACTGAGTGTCTAGAAAATTAACTTTCCAGCTTTAAAAGTGACAAACTCTTAACTTTAATGTAGATCCGACAGACAAATCGCCTCACCTGGGACATCACAATGGTGAATTCTCCTTCTCTCTAGATCAGGATTATTCCTCCGGTTGTACCTAATGGGAGCTGACTGTGCCATCACCGGGGACAGCGAGCCAACACCTGGCGGATCGCTTGAACACTGGACTGGTCCAGCACTTGGACTTTGGGCAAATCCCGGAGTGTAATTTTGGTCTTGGTTTTGAACTGGAGCCGCCCTGGAAGTCTGTCCAAGACCAATGGAATTGTGGGACTGACAAGTTACCTTGGAGGCAATGCTGGCTTCATAGGAAGGAGGCGGAGAAAGGGCGTGAACAAACTCTCTGCACCTGTCTGGACTCGGAGGCTCGGAGTCTGGCGGAGAGGGTGGCAGGTAGGTCGATCTGAGCTGCTGGACCAAGTGTTTATTCACTGATAAACATTCGTTTAAACCATTTGGGGGTTTGGTTGACTCCACTGGGCCTCCGTGGACGACTGGAAGACTTAATGGGGCTATGGGGATGGGGTTCACCTGTGGTCCATGAGTAAGTTGCTCCAAATCAGAGTTCAAAAGCTGAAACAGGGGAACATCCTGGAAATCTGTCACTTCCTGCTTGATGTAAAAGCTCCCACCAGCAGCGTCAGTGGCCCTAAAAAGTCCCGGGTGTTCTTGGATAGTAGCTGGTATCCTGCTGGCCTGGCAGGTGGGGTGCATCAGGGAGTGCGATGGCTCCGTTTTGATCTGTCTCACAGTCCTGGGGAGGCCGGAGTGCAGATATGTGACGTCAGGAAGGAACAAGCTCATGTTGACGCTGTACGGAGAGGTCAAGTCCTCCGTGAAAGGCGGCTCCAGCATGTGAGCGCCGTCCCTGCACAGTATTTTAGAGTTTACCACTTCCTGTGGGTGCGAACACAAATAGCTGTCCATCTCTGATTTACCCTGGAGGGCAGAACGGAGGGGAAACAAGATCAGTCATAAACCTAAAAGCAGAGCTTCTGTGACTTTGTTCTGACGTTAAGGTCCTTCAGCATGCGCTGATTTTAAAATCTAGATTCTGAAAGATTATAGATTATATTTTTGCTTTTGGTTGCCAGAACTGACAAATATTTTTTGTTGTGGTAAATTTTGAAATTTTACAACTTTTTGTGGTAAACGAGAGGTGAATCCTTGTCAACATTTCAAATTTCTCAAAATATTTTGACTTTCTAATCATAAAATTGAGATTTCATCTCCCCAAACTACAATGTTTTCTTGTATAATTGCAAATTTAAAAATGTTGCCTTTATTGTAACTAAGCAACTTTTTGTTGTAAAACTACCAATTTTTCAGATCAAGACTTTTCATTCTTGAATCAAAAATTTGTAAAAAAGTATGATTTAAAAATGTAAAAGTATGATTTTTTTTAATAAGTGCAACTTTTTGAACAAGAAATAAATTTTGGCATGAAATAAAAAGTAAAAAAACTATACTATACTATACTTTTACAAATTGTTCAAGATCAGGTCTTTGTGAATTTTTGTTATGAAATCTGAAATTTCTCCAAAAATGTTTGGACTTTTTGTCATAAAATTGATACTTTATCTCCCAAAATATCAAAATCTTCCGGTACAATTACAAATATAAGAATTTTTTGACTTTTATCATAAAAACCAAACATATTGTTGTAAAGTTACTTTTTTTACCTTTTTGAACCTTGACATAAAATTGCAACTTCTTGTGCTGACCACTGAAAAAAAAAAGGTAAAACAAAAACTCTGTTGTAAAATTACAAATTTCACATAACTGTGACTCTATCGTGCAAAACTGCAAGTTTTTGCCCAAAAATCTGGATATTTTATCATAAAGTTTCTAGTATGTCAAAATTGAGACTTTTTATCACAAAAAAGTATTTGTGATTTTTTTTTTTTCTCTTTTTAACTTTGATGTAAAATTGCATTTTTTTTTTTTTTAAATTGCAACTTTTGGTCCAAAAATC
>JBAMYA010000015.1:8786538-8812229 GCA_037176975.1 Arrhamphus sclerolepis | reverse complement strand
GCCCAGCAGCTTCCCATCCTCTCATAATCCACCCCTCAAAAAAAAAAAAAAAAAAAGTAAAGAGGGGAAAGAAACGAGGAATCATGCAGTAATGAAATGATGGGATGACCTATTATTATTTCAGAGCTTGGTCTTATTTTGTAAAACTCAAGTTCATTTCCCTGACAAGAGCTATGTAAAATATTCAGCAAATAATGTTATATAGTTTTTAATGCAATGTATATTGAAATAAATGATTTTTTTCCCTGTTTGAAAGTGTGAAGTATGCACTTATTAACTTCCACTTCTTGCTCCTGCTTCCTCATATGTAATATACAGATTTACATAGATCAAACCAAACGCGGCAGTCGAACCACTGACAGCAAAAGGTTGGTATTGTTACATCAGCGTGCGTGATGTGATTTTTAACATGTAACCCCCATCTTTACATATTTTCAGACAGACGCCCCCTTTTGTAGCCCAGATCATTTCTCCTGCCGCACTAGAAAAACAGAAACTACTTGTGAGCTGTGATAAAGAGGTCAGGATGTTGACTGAGACTCCAGACTCCCACGTTCCTAATCTAAATGAGTTTAATGATATGTTTCCAGATGCAATGTTGATTTAAATTGATATATCAACAACAGTGGCTGGACGATATGAGTTTAAATCAATATCACTAACTGAACGAGTAACATATTTTTTGACCTCATAGATCACTGTAAAGGGTTTTGCTGCAAATATCTAAAACTGATTTTTTTTAAAAAGCACATTTTTCATTTAAAAAAAGTGACAAAAGCATTCACAGTTTAACTCTATATGGCGATTTAATGAATATTTCAAAAAAGAAATAAATTAAATAACTGACATTAGCAAGATTACATTAAGTTTTGGTTCTGAATGTCAGTTTTGATTAATTTTCGATTAATTGCCCAGTACTAATAGCCACAATGATACTGTATTTACACAGTGGGGAATTTGAGTGTTAGGTTTTTCTTTTTCTTTGTTTCCTTTTTTACAAGTTATTCTGTAGTCGTCCTCATTTAGAGCCTGGTACACTCTAAATTATGTCTTACTTGAATGAATTGCAAGAATAGCTCGTGGAATGGAATTTCTCAGCTTTATGGAGTTAAAAGAAAACATTAAAGTTCCTAATATGTTATCAACAGTTAAAGAAGTACTTTTCCTCACGAGGAACCACTCCTTCTCTATTAAGTTATGCAATGTCTTACATTCCACTGTCATGAACATTCTGAAAATATATGGTACTGTTTTGATTTATGAGCTTGAGGCATAGAATTAAAAATCGGGTTATCTCAGGCTGCTGCTCTGGTTGAACTAGTTATTGCATTACATTAATTCTTTTCCATTGCTTGCAATCCATTATTCATAAGGAATTTTTATTATTATTTTTTTCTTACGAATAAATGGATGGAAACGGGTGGAAACCAGAAATATCAAAATTATAGTAACCACAAACAAAAATAGCACACCTGAGCTGTTAATTTAAATTGGTGAAACTCTTATTGATGTTCACCTGGGCAGCCAGCAGATGGCAGCACCAGTCCCGCTCTCGCTGCGGTACCATGTTGATATTTACCGCTCATGGCTTAGAAGGGTTGTAGCTTAATATTTGACTTTTTTGCCCCCCGATAAATGTTAGAAATATGTTTCAGAGGTGCTCTAGGTATTAATTAATTACAAAAAAATAAAATAAGATATTTAGAGTTGGTGATTGTTTATCAAATAGTTCGATAATAATCACTGAACAACTTTGTATCCTTGCATGGAGCAACAGCTGTAAAGTATTGCAGGAATTGATATTTAATTTTTCAGTTATAGATATACTGTTTGTGATTGTTTTGTCTGTTTTCTCTTACATGAGGGTGAGAATAGCGGCTCTGTGATGGAGAGCCTAGCTTGATAAAGGGTTAAAGGCGTCCTGCGGTCTCTGCAGCCTGTGATTGGCCCGTCGTTGCGGCGCTGGGACGGACAACAAGCCTCCGCTGTGTGCTCACTAGAAAAGTCACTTGGTGAACGAAGAGGACTTAACGGACCGGACCGCCCTGGTTAAGAAAAAACAAAACAAACCAAAACAAAAAAACAATTAGCATATATTGACTCTTATTGTAAATGATGGAAATGTCCAGTTTTATCGCGGCATTGAACGGGTTGTTTTCAGTCAGAAACGGTCATGTGCTGGTGTGTTAAAGCTCGCTGGAAAGTCGACTGCTGTCACTTTTGATTCATGGACTCAACACGGACTTTAGCGAAAAACATTTCTGTTAAAAGGCATATACGAGGCTGACTTAATTCACTTGACATTAAGGTATGCTTCCACCATATTTATATTGTTCATTTGAATGTTCAACCAAGCGGCAATTGAGTGGCAGAGGTGACATTTAATTGAAAGTGTAGCTGAGGGGGAAAAAAGCAACAACTTCGGTTTAAGTTGTAGTTTGTTTTAAATGTATAGCTCATATCCATGTGACATGACATGATTCAGGTATTACTTAGTTTAACAAAAAGAAGTAAAGTAATATTTTATACGGAAGACACCAAATTTACTGTTTTTATTTAAATTCAGTTATTTCTGGTGTTGCCATTTCAAGTTCAGAAATTTAATTTTTTTTTTAAATCAATTTTTATTGAAGTGAAGCACTGGGGATATGTTTTTTTTTTTTTTTTAAGTATGATATAGACAAAGCTTTGTTCCCCTGAGTTCTCATAATAACTGATGTGCTGTAATGTAATAATAATAATAATAATAATAATAATATAATACTATGTTATACCTAGATGTGCAAATAGCATCCCTGAGAAAATGTTATTTACAAATCAGTTTAAATATTAAATTATTTATGCTCATGTTGCTCTCAGTGCATTGGTCCTTCTGTGTGTCAGTATCCAATGAGTCCATATGTCTTTCAGATTTAGAGAATATGCATTTGTGTTTGCACAGAATGGACATCCTGAAGATTGTGCTGTTCGTCTTTGAGGCTGTTTTACTGACCGACTGTGTAAGAGGTGAGGGCTGCTTCAAATACATATACAGCATACACACATATGTGTGTGCGTGCGTGCATGAGTGTCTGTCTTAAATGTGTAAGAGTACATCATACTCGTAGCTCTGAGCTTGGTTGTCCCACGGAGAAGTAAGAGACGGAGCCCAAAATCAACATGGAACACGGGAAATAAAAGAGGGCAAGCCAACCCCTACCCGTAGTTTGTGTAACTTTTCAGTCATGCTTGTGTGTGCATGTGCTAGTGTGCACATTCACTACAGCTAAACCAAACAAACATCTTCCTTCAGCTTTCCAGAGTGAGAGAACACGAGTCAGAGTCCAGGTCTCCCGTGGCTGGCTGAGCGACTGTCTCACATCAGACTCTGTGTGTATTTGTGTGTCTGTGTGTGTGTGTGTGTTCATGACCAGAACACTGTGTGGAGTGGGAGTCCTCAGTCCAACCAGAATTCATCGCACGGTTTATTGAGTTAGTGCCAATGCTTTGCTTTATAAGGATAACTGACTGTGAGCTTGTCAACAACTCGTAAAGAGCATTTTCTTTGATTTCATCCATCAACACTGAATTTTGAACCGTGCTTGGTGCAATCTACCGGCATGAGTGAATCAAAGAGGCCAGAGTTGATAGGATCTGAAAACCAGGCACATTTCCTCAGAAGAAGACACAAAACAACAAGGTTGTGAAGCACTCACATCATTTTCCTGCTCACCTTGTTAAGTGAGGAAGTGTCTGACGTGTAATACCTGCATGTGGCTGTCATGGCTCAAGGTAGATGTGGCAGCAGTTTAGAGGGGCAGATTAGATCTGTGGGCCTGCAGACAATGCCTCATTCACAGTGTGGCAGTCGTGCCTTTGCACCACAACTAAACCAAAAGTAAACGAGACAGAAAGGCTAAATCAGATTAAACAGCCAACTTTTAAAGAGGTTTGCACATTAACATATGTCTGGAAAGTGGAAATCCAGAAGCCACTTGGATGGCGTAAAGTGGAGGTCCAGCGGGTCTAAAATGATATAATGTCAGACAAAATAGAAGAATTTATTAGAGCTGTTTTTCATACTTTCTCTGAAAGTGGTTGCAGATGCTTGGACACATGCAGACATCACAGATATGCAGTTGGCAGACAGTTATTGAGGTGATTATAAGTGACGCTTGGCAATCTGTGAACAGTAAATATCCCACCGTTGTCCCAGCAGAAGCAGTGACGGACGCAGTTCTGAGTTACAGTCCAAATGCAACAGTTTGACTCTAGCGTGCTGTAAAATACAGTCAGGAGTTTCTGACTCAAAACTTGTGCTTTTATAGTTAAACAAAGCCCAGCAAAGCTGTAAAATCATGCCTGTTAAATTTAACAGTATATGATGACATCTTTTACCAATGTGAGGGAAATTATAAAGGACAGTCCCCCTTGACTCATGTGTAAAACAGTAAAACACATTGAAAGCGTGACTTAACTTATGTTATCTGTTTCACATCTGAGAAGACAACCAGATTTTTAAGCTTGTTGCTGTCAGTCATCAGTTGACATCTGCTCTTGTGCCACAGAGACCCTCAAACGCAGACATGAACAAACCAGTGCACCGACTGTGTCTCTCTCTACCGTTATAATTTGTTTGGATTGGCCAAGCCCTTCTGGAACCTCAGCACTTCCACTTTCCTCCCACCTAAACCTCACCCTTAGTGCAGTGACACCCCCAGCAGCTGGAGGAGGTGCACAATGATGTGTCCCAGCAGAGCCTCTAATGTGGTGACAGGCTCGGTGACCAGTGGGCTGCACTAGCTCAAGAATGTAGAGGTCTGGACATATGGAGTTACCAGGTGCCTCTGTTATTCACCAGGAGAAGCTAACAATGAACACATGCGCAAGTCATACGTTGCTGTTTCAATGCATTTTAATTACAAACAGGCAAAGGTTGCAGTTGCCTTTGTGCGCATGTGCATGAGCCTTCCTGAGATTGTGGTTAACTTTGAAGCACGCAAACGCCTCCTCGGAAAATATACATTTATATAGCAGAGTTACATCATGGTTTTGTAACAAGAAGGTACTAAAAGACAAAACTGTGTGCCATAGACTTTTAAAATCACAAGGCTCTTTGGCTCCATCTCAGTTTTCCATTTCCTTTAATTGTAATGAGGCTAATTTCTCAGTAACAAAATCCCCTGAAGACTTTTTTTTTGTATATAGCTCCTGAATAATAAGAAGGTGTTACAGTATTGTTCTGGCTAATGGGCCAAGCTGGTGAGACAGGAGGAAAGAAAAGGGAAAAGAAAAATAGTATCTTTAATTATGTATTTTCAACAATCTAGCCTGGATGGACCCAAATGCTTTGTTTAGATACTGGAATAAATCATAATATCTTCTTGTCTTTCACACTACAGAGATAGAGGAATTCTTTTCTAATCAGTGTGATTGTTCTGCGCATCCCTCCCCCCCTGATCTTACTTCTAGGACAGTCTACCACCTCTCTAACTCATAAATCAGTCTTTTCTCCTGCTTGTCTCCATATTTCCTCCCATTTATTACCAGTGTAAAGTCAAAGGAAGTGAGTTAAATTAATGTGCTATCGTTAAAACAAGGTACAAGTTGACCTTTACTCCCGCCCAGCCTTTCTCAGCCCTTCGTTGCTCCATATTTACAGAGTCTGGGTCCATTTGTGGAGAACAATAGCTGGATTATTACGTGTGGTGGTCCCCCAGGTTGGACAGGGCAGTAGTAATTAATTTTAAACCACTCCCCAACCTTGTAGACTGGACTTATTTGCCATCTATTAGAGCTCACAGCAGACGGGGGACTCGGTTTACTGAAGTGCTGCTGTTTTAGAAGTGCGTGAGAAGAAGTTACGAGAGTGAACGAGCGCTGATTTCGTGCATTTGAATATATGTGTGTTTTTACTAAGCAAACTGAAATTACCCTGAGAAACGTCCTGATAATGAGACATCCAAAGAGCGCAGGGCAATTTGGAAAAACCTCAACAGCTATTCCTGCTCCACCTCTCTCTCTTCTAAACCAGGTGGAAATAATATTCCCCTTTCTACAATCCTTCTGTTTCTGTCACGGAAGTAATGTTACCACTTCTTTAACAATCCATGTTCCCCATCCATCAGCACACACTGCCGACCCAGTCAGTTCAGGAGGAAACATTTGGAGAGAGGAATGTGTCAGACTTCACCCCTCCATGGGGAAAGAAAGGAAAGGGCTGTAGCTGTGATAAGTAATCATAATGGAGGTCAGTTGGTGTTTACTTTAGCAGGGTCATATAATCCCTGAGAGCAGCACTCCCCTCATTGACCAACTCCAATGGCCACTTCAATTAACATTCATGTGGAATTTCAATAAGTCATTTTCTGATTTCAGTATTTGCCACTTTCAGCTGTATGCTAATGTCCAGATGCACACAAAGAGGATTTTTTTTCCTTCTTTTAATTTTAATTTTTTTTTTTTTTTAAAGAAACCCCATTCCTGTGTGTCTTTGTGTGTATGTGTAATGCTCATTAGTTTGTTTGGGCAGTTGGCTCTGGGCGTGCTTTCAGACCACACACACTCTTCCTGCCGACTAAATGGATTTGGGTTCAGTTAAATAGAATTCCTTTTGCTCCTTTTAACCTCCACGAAAGCCGTGGCGCTCCTCACAGAGGGCGCACAGAAGCATTGGGACTGTCACTATTGAAATGATAATCGCTGTTATGCCTTTCCCTCGTCTGACTTGCTCCATTTGCCCGACTTATGAATAGCAGATTTTTGGTAATTGACAACTGCTTGGTTTTAAATAGCGTCTGATGATCCTGAACCCTTCTGCTGTGTTGCATCTTTTGGGTGAAGAAAGCAAATATATTGGATGCAAGCTTGTAGATGGGGAGGTTGAGGGTCCGCCTTGTTGGGACCTTACAAGTGACCTTACAATAACATGTCAGCCCCACGGTGGGACATGTTTGTCTTACGTAACTTCTTCTCCTAAAACCCCGTCTTTCATTTCTTCAGTTTTCTCTTTTCTAGTGAGAAGCCAAGTCCTGGATACCCTGCACCCGACCCCTTCATCTCACCCCCTTCTTTGCCATTTTGTGCACTACAGCTGTTCACTCAGTCACTGTAGTGAGTAAAATGATGAGATTTCAATTGCTCTCCCCTTTAATCCCTTAACAGGAAAAGCAACCCCCCCGTAAAGTTTTTCATCCACTAAATTTATGATTCAGATCATGACTTTGCATACCTGCACATGGTGTACAGAAATTTAAGATACTCCTGCAGATTCTGCTCCCCCCCTTGTGGAGTTAGCTTTGTGCCTTTTTTATGAAATAAACCAGAAAAGATTTGAGATTGCGCTCAAAAAAAAAGAAGTTTTCCTTGTTAGTCATCTGATTTTCTGATTATGGATTATCCATGCCAAAAGGCAGAGACATTTTCCCTGTTGTTTGGTCCTGAAAAGCAAAATCCACACTTAGTAAGCAACAGAAAAAGTTAATGGACAAGACAGAGAAGATGCTATAGAAGACAGGACATCAGACTTAATGTATGTTTTCGCCTTACTTCACTTTTTGATAATGGCAGGAAGGTTATGACGTAATGCTCGCTAGTAAATGCAAATTGCATTTAGTTAAAACTGACCAACAGAGCTGTGTCTTACATCTCTCAGCATAGATACAGACCACAGGATTCAGCTCAACTGCAAACAAAACTTTTAGGTCCACATCTTAGTTTTCATTTTTTTTAAATTTCACTTGTAATAAAATAGTTTGGAAGTTAGCACTCTTGCCTCGCAGGAAGAAGGTTGCTGGCACCTTTCTGTGTAGATACAACCCTTGAGTATGTCCCTGCACAGAGGTTAAATAAGAATCAATGCAATAAAACGTTTCATCATTTTATCGTCAAAAAAAATCGATAAAATCATTCTGTCTGTGCGGTGTTGACTGTTAGCGTTGCTTGTAATGGTCAAGTTTGGACAGGTTCAGCAGTTGTCCTTGTGACGTTGGTGAATAAAAGGCTGATTTAAACTGCAGAAATGCTATCAGCTGTATCTTTCCATTTGTGCTGTACTTGCCACAGCCTGTTATAATCACGCTGTTGAAGTCTCATGCTGACTTATCAAAATACCAAATCAAGCAGCCGAGATGTACCTGTTGCACATCAGTTAAGGATGAGATTTCCTTTTGTTTGTCTGTGTGCCATCAAGCCTCTCATTGTTGTCCTTCTGTTTACAATTCCAAAAGACATTGAGTGTTACCAGACATTGGCGCCTCACTTTCGGTGGATTATGAAGGTGTTTTTTTTTTCTGTTTTCTTCTTTTGTTACCTCCTCCTCACCCTTCACAGAAACCTCTTACAGACACACTCCTGTTCTGCAGTTAAAAGGTTGATTGAAAGTTATGGTGGTGGCAACAGCAATAGCTGGCTGGGCTTGAAGAAAGCCGGGCCAGGGGGCGGCTGGGATAACAAGCTCTGAATGAAGCTTCGACTACCTTCAACACCCCTAGAGTCCTCCCTTTGGTTTCCATCCTTTCCCTCCAACCCCCCCTTTTCTCTTCGAGACCCCACGTAGCTTTGTGGCTTTTTCACTTCCTCTTTATTTTTCATTTTCAAAAGATTCTTTTCAGTGACCTTGGGAAGTCTTTGCACATTGTGCCCGTTGATTGAGATGATAAAGAGTCTGGTATGGGTGACTACTTGTCACACTGTGTCAAAATAAGAATTTCTTTTGCACACATACAGGCAGTCGTGGTGGAATTTGCTTGCGTTCACTTCTAACAGCTGTGGTCTCTCTCAGCATTGGAGGCAGAGGCGAGGAGGCTGCGAGGCTCCAATTTTTTTTTTTTTAAAAGGGGCCATTTCTTCTGTAATGAATGGAAAAATATGTCCCCAGTTTGACATGAAGAGTGGAACGGGAGGGAAATACATTTCAGGAGCAAAGAGTACAATCTGTCATATTTTATAGCAGAGCTACTGCTATCCCTGATGGGAATTCTGCACCATGCAGTGAAAATGATTCGATTTCCTCATGCGCAAGAGCCCCGGCCTTGCCGTACTTAGACTGTAAGACTTGGCAGATGGGTGCACTGCTTCATTCATGCAGTTATTTTTGTGTCATGATGACTGCTAGCTCTATTTACTGTTGTTTTTTTTAAATTTTAGATGTGCAGTTGGCATCATTTCAGGAATCACAGTTGTTCAGTTTCTCCAGACTGAAATATGTAAACAGCTTTTTGGTTGGAGTGCCACGAAATTGTGTCCATTGATAGATCTTAGAAGATGAATCTTCTCACTTTGACATCACCATGAGGTTCACGTGTAAGAAGATTTGGATCAATTTCCATGAAATTTGCTGCATGAGGAATTTTAGTGCCTTCAGCACTTTTGACTCAAAGATTGAGGTGAAATGTTGCTCAGAACACCATCAAAAGCTAGAAGAACAAACGTACAACTAAGAAAAAAGACAAGAAAATCAGATAATAGCTGCAGTGGGGAGCAGTTTTTACGTGGTATGTGTTCTTTCTCCGTTGTAACCTTTTTCCCATGTCAGGGCAAGAACACAAACAAGCTAGATTTCAAGTTCCACCTATTTTTGACTCTGCCCCCATGTGGCAGAAGAACTCAATGTGTTTCTGTGGTGGTTACCTTGATAAAAAAAAACAAAGGACTGTATAGCTCTTGTGTGGACAGCTGTTTAACAAAGAAAGAGACAGAGAGACTGGAGGACAGAGATGGATAGAGGGCCATGACCTTTGCAAAGCCCAGTAGTAAGGTCGACTGAGAAAGCACTGAACAAATTGTCACTGTGAAAGGGCGAGTACCACATCGTAATGACAGGCTCAACAGCTCCATGATGACAGATTGATTTCAGACAATATTCCTGGATTGTCAAGAGGCCCCATTGCTGTCAGTGAGAGCTTTTCCAGTTCCTCCACCCCCTCCGCTTGTCTCGTCCTGCCTCTCCCTGCTTTCTCGCTGCTGTGTCTCTCTTCTGTCTCACCCGCCTTTCTCTTTTCCTCACCCAGCGGGCCGACCCTGTCCTTCCCTCCATCCCTGTCTAAATTACTCCATTCTGCCCAAACACTCCTGCTACACCACAGTCTGTCATTGCTTCCCTCCTGAGAATACCTTGTTGACAAAGGCACTGGTGTGAAACGCTTTTCAGTGCCATGAAGAAAATTGTCTGATCCTCAGACTGTACACTGGTGTAGGGTTCCAGGACATGGAGAAATGAGGGGCACTCAATACCAAGCTCAGCCGTCAACATCATCATCATCATCATCATTATCACGCAGATGTGACACAGCAGACACAAAGAAAGACACTTGAGCCTGCTGGTGACAGCATGTCTGGCTCAGAATGTTCTTGTTTACAGCCTCCGTTGCTCAGTCACAGTACACAATGAACCAAATGCAGGTTGGACACTTTATTTCCTACCGTGGAATGCAACAAGGTTGAAGAAGGAAGGAGGAGGAGGGACATACTGGGAGAGGCAGGATGCACATCGCTGTTGGCAGATGTGAAAAGCGAAAACCTTGGTGATTGTGAACAATGGCTGGTTACTGCACATTTGACCTCTAAACCAAAGTTTGATTTGGAGATCAGATTAGCATTTCTGGTATTAAACCAAAAACATATCACAAGGAGGTCAAAATGTTGATATAATCATGTACAATGTAGTTGGCTACACCTTTCATGCCCAGTCTTGGTTGTCCTCTAATGACAGATTTGTCTTGGGACCCCTGTTGAGGTTGCAACAGAGTTTGAGAAAAAGCAGATTATCATATCAAGATGTTGGAAATCACGGCTATGGAGAAAGAAATATGTGGCAAAATATTAATCAAAAGTCCTGTGGTTTAACCTTCAGTTTTTACTGGCAGGGGGACTATGATATCTGTTTTTCTTTTCTTTTTCTTTGACAGTCCAAACAAGCTATTTGTGCGATTTTTTTTTTCTCCACACAATGATCTATTCACTGCCAAGGGGGTCACCCAATCTCGAAACATATTAGGCAGACAGTAAAAAAACAGGTGTTCATGGTGCCCTGCTTTGTGCTGCAGAGACAGAGGAGTAAGTCTGGCAGAGTGTGTCATGTGGCCGAGGCTGAGTCTGGGCCAGGGAGTGGGGTGTGAGATTGTTAGGATTCCTGGTTTCTGCCGCCTGGACCCACCTAATCCCCCTCACTCCCCAGTGCAGCCTTCCTCTCTGTATGAGCTGTGTTCAAGGAGGGCCTCTCTGCCATCTTAGCCTCTGCTCCCCACCACTCTCCAGGTCAGTGCCCCCCCCTTTCTTTAACCCCCCGCTCCTCTCTCCAAGGCCTCATTTTATTCTTCACTCTTTCGCTGCTGCCGTAACGCTTTTTTTCTTTTCTTCACAGCCTTCCTGCTGCTGCCTCTTTCTTGATAAGAGGCACTAAGCACACACTCAGCCCCTGTGTGTGCATCAGGCCTTAGCCTAATGGAGTGAGATAAGGCGACTAGAGGGCTTGCTGTGCACTCTATAGTGGGGGAATTGTATTACAGAATCACGACTGCATGAGAAGCCCTGCTACTGAAAAAGTGTGTTCAATTATTTTCAGATATTCAAGAGAAAATAAATATATAGTTGACCTGAATCAGATAGAATGTTGACTTATATTGTTTTGATTGACAGCATCTTAGAACTCACCAAACAGTCACGGTATTTTTCAAAAATACCAACAGATGCCAAAAAAAACAAAAACAGAATCAACAGTGTCTTGGCTGATTCCAGTTTCCATTGTTTTATAAAAGATCTTACGCTAAAAATGGAATTGACAGCTATTAGGATTACTTTTTAACTATAATCAACAGCATTTAGTTTTGTTTTGATTGAAAATTCAAATGTAATTCAAAAAATAAATGAATAGAATATGATACTAACCATTCAAATCTGGAGCAGGTTTGTGTAGCCTTTTTCGCTTAACAATACTTGAACTTCACGTGAATGATAAACTGATATCAGATGTTTAGAAGTGTTGTAAAACTGATTGCTGTGTTGGGACCATAGACCGTTTATATAAATGGATGCAGCATCTAGTCACATGACACATAGGTTTGAACAGAGAGCCTTTAAAGCCAATTTTTTCCCTCGAACTGTTGCAAAGAGGTGGGACCAGTATTGCTGAGAGGTTGGCACAACAGTTAGCTGTTTGTAGCTTGGCTGACTTAGCTTCTGCTAACTCAGGATGATAATTTGTATTACTTTATATTCATTTTTCCCGTTTTGTCTGAGACTCCTGTCACTCCTGGAAAGGAGCAAGTGCTGCAGGGACAAGGTTCGGCAAGATGCAAGGTCCCATGGTGGAGCCCCATGCCTGAGCTCAGTATAACAAGAGCCTCCGGCCTTGGAAGTATTTTTCATGAGCAGCTTGGCTTCTTTGGCTAAGCCAGGGTGCTGGTCTGACATGCAGTGCTGTTGGTGGCTTGGCTAGAGGAGCTCTTGGCCAACAGCTCTGTGTGTCGGACCAGTACATGACTTAGCTGAAGGAGCGAAGCCACTCATAGAAAACCATTGCAGGACTCTTCCAACTGGAATTCTGCTTGGAGTTTCAGTCAATTATCCTGGTAGTGGGACCTCCAATATGAAATTTGGTTTCAATGGCCGCATGAAATGTGTTTTGTGCTCAGATCCGTCCAGACCAACCATTTGCTTCCAACCGCTTCAAATTTGGTACGTTTTACATATGGTTCAATGGAGATTTGCTCTGTTTTGGAGCCAGCACCTAGTGGTCAGTAGAGGAACTGCAACAAAACATACTTCCTGGATGAGCTTCGGCCTGGAAGCGGGATGGACGGTGCTTGGGTGATACAGACTACATCAGTTTTTGTGTGTGTCATGAAAAAAAGATTAAAAGTGTTGTTAAAGAGCTGTCTCCTGCTCAGTGTTGGGGTTAGAGCTTTCCAGTTGAAAGTTTTTGGGGATTTTGGATCCCCAGCTCACCACATGCCACAGACACTGAAAACCTCATTGCCCCCCTTACCCCAGCTGCTCATAGTGCTGGTTCCAAGCCCAGAAAAACGGTGAAGCATATCTGGTGTAAATTTTATGGCGATTCAATATGCAGACCACAGTGATCCACTGAGGTGACCATTACAGAAGGGAAAATGATTCCAGTCCCCAACCAACCAAATCGGTGCATCTCTAGAGTCAACCCTTTCTGCTACTCTCATATGTTTTGTGCCCTCATTTTTTAGATGATGAAAAATATAATTACATTTTTAAAAAGTTTTGTTTTCCAAAACAACTTAACACTGTATTTTCTTTTAAAGATGAATTTGTGATTTATTTTCTGTGACTATTAGTATTATTTAAATGATGTCTTTATGCTGCTACTTTGATTGACTAGTTAGAATATGTGGAAACAGAACAATGTGCAGCCTATAAGAATTATTCAATATAAAGAGATATTTAGTTTTTTTTGTGACATACTTATGAGTAGTTGGTGTCTTATCTGCTGCAATATATATATATTTTAAACTGTGAATGAATGCTGTATGAGATATATTTACACAGTGTTGCCTTTGTGCATACAATTATTTACGATGTCACTATCCTTTGCTACTGTGTGGGATAACAGATTGTTACACAGTTACAGTGGAAAGGTGGAAAAGTTAAAAACGAACAAAAAAAACCCCCAAAAATAGCATAATATAGGATTTGCTCAAACCACTCTGACATTTAAGGGGTTTGACTAGATTTGGATGGTGAAAATTGTTTTAGGTGTTTTAAATCAGACCATAAACAGACAAATTAAAATTAAAAAAGGGCAGAGAAAAGTGCAGCAGTTGACTAACTTTATGATAGTCAATTGATACAACTGATTATCATAAAGTCAAATGGTTTAAAATGGCAACCAAAACCAGAAAGATGTCAAAGAAAATGTAAAACTACCATTCGGATGGATGAAAGAAGGTCTAAAGTTACTTGTGAGTACTGTTATAATTAGAAGACACCGATGTGAAACCCAGCTATCGCAAAAGAAGTCCCCACAAAGTCGCATTGTTGAAAAAAAGATGTGCTGAAGTGCAGTTTGCCAGTGAACACATTGACCGGCCTAAAGAGAAATTGAGCAACATTTTGTGGACTGGTGAAAGTGAGATTGTTATTTTTGGGTCTAGAGGCCGCGGACGGATTGTCAGGCGACCCTCAAACACTGAATTCAAGCCACAGTACGCAGAAGGCAGTGAACCATGGTGGCGTATCATGATATGGGGATGTTCCTCATACCATGGTGTCAGGCCTGTTTATCCCATACCAGGGATCATGGGTCAGCTTAAATATGTCAAAATACTTGAAGAAGTTATGTTGCTTTATGCCAAAGATAAAAATGCTCTTGAAATAGGTTTTTCCGCAAGTCATTGATGCCAAACACACCATTAAGCGAACAGCATCTTGGTTTCAGGCCAGCAAGGTTAATGAAATGCAGTGGCCAGCCCAGTCCCTGGATTTCATCCAGTAGAAATCTAGTGGGGTGAATATGTAAATAAAAGCTATTATAAGGTTTTGAGCTTTACGCACTTTTTTAAACCCTTTGCTGTTATTCTGAACACAACTGTATGTCCCACATAATCAGTGAACTTCAGGGCTGAAAAATGCCTAAAACTGCAGTTTTAGTTATTTATGTATGTATTTGTCTGTATTTTAGAAGCAGTTTGTATTCCTCAGACCACTAACTACCTGTAATGACTCATTGTGGCCCTTTTGCATACAATAAAGCTGTACATGTAACACAGTCTAAAACCAGGCTAGCAATGAAATTACTTTGAAGTATGCCTCCCAAATCCCTGCAAAAATTAATAAATAAATAAAAATGTGATCTGAAAGGCCTGCATCCAGTACTTTTTTCCATACTTCCAAAAGGCTTGGAAAAGTACATACCTTAAGGAAACTCCTTAACCTGATGTGAGAGAGATCGTTCTTGTCTTGCTGTACGTTTAGTTTGAAAATGATGGCATAAATATTAGACCCACTATTTTAATTCATGAAAGAGTATGAATCTTTTATGTTATCAGAGGTAGCCGTTATTTCAGAAGGATTCATTTGCACAACACACATGCAGCATTTGTCCTTATGTTTAGCAGTTTATATACTGTATATCACATCTATTTTTCTACTGTCACGGACGTATGAATATATTAGGGCAAATGTTACCCAAGAACAGTTCAAAATATAGAGAGGCTGAAGATGAAACTGCCAAACTTGCAGTTGGAAAATGACCACTCTGAGCTGCATTGTAGCCACATGAGACAGTACTAAAGAGCCTACAAGTACACACACTGACACACATGCTCTTTTCTCCAGCAGAGGCAGCTGGGGCCAGGAGAAGGCAGTCAAGTTTAATGAAATATAGCAACCTAGAGTTCAAAGACTCCACAGTAGGGCCTGTTAGGGGTAGGCCGCGTGATGGAGATGTTTTCAGGAGCTTTATGACGCTGGAGTAATTTCTCTCTTTCTTTCCTGTTCTTTTGATGAGAAGGCGGCAGGAGTCCCTTGTAAAAGGAAGCAGATGCAGATTTCACTTCAAACAGGCAGGGAAGTTATTCCGGCGATTCTTCTTTAATCAGATTTTAGTGGAGCATCTTATTCCCTTTTCTTTTTATTCCACCCCCTCCTGCTGTTTTTCTAGTCCCTCATGTCACCCAATAGCACCTCCTGTATCATTCCCACCACAGAAGCAGTCGCTATTCAGCTCACATCTGATGGTGCTGAAGAAAGGGCCATTGTCCCGACTGGTCTTACCCCACTCTTATCTATTGATTGGAAAGCCGAGAGGGGAAAATAACAGGTATTGATTACGGCGTTGGGTGAAGTTGCTGGGCCGGATGTCTGGAGGGTAAGAAAAGACAGCATTCTTCACCCTCTGCTGTCCCACTGCTGTCAGAACAGCCTCTCCTGCCACTCCATGTATCCCATCCCTTTTTCACCCGATCAGTGCTCGCCCTTATCTTCCTCACTTTTGAATTTGGCAAGGTTTCTCCTGGATCTCACAGTTTTATGCAGATTTTTATCTGTGCTTGTGAAATGTATAACCAAGCGCAGCAGCCTCTGAACAGAAGCGTTCACACACTCCTCAAGCTGCTGTGTTTGCTTCACCTTTTGCTTTCACCCAGCCCCACCAGTCTCAAATGAAATCATCAGCTGGGGTTCGGTTTCTAGCTTTTATGTTTTTCTTTTCCTGCTCTCTCATGCTCCTTGAACTCTATTTACATTTTCTTCTCATTTTTCTTGAAGGCTGATGAGGCTTTAAGAAATGCATCATAGAATATTTCCCTGAAAGCACTGGCTCCATTAAACTGCCTCCTTTCTTATCTTTGAAGTCGGTCTGCTCTTGTACGGTCTGCTGAGTTAACACTGCGCTACTGAGGAGGAGGAGGAGGAGGAGGAGGAAGTATTCTCCAGCCTCTATCTGTGTCTGTACCTCTTATCCTTTATGTAAATACTGCATATTGAAGACACATTTGCTCAGATCAGTGTTTATCTTTGTAATGAATTACCACAGTCTGGTAAAAGCTTTTTGATGTATTAGAAATTCTTGCAGTTGGACATGAAGCACCAAAAAGATGTTTGGCTAACTATATCCTGCACCCGGCAGACTATTGCGTGCATTAACCAGTTGTTCTCATTGTGGTGAAGTTCCAGGTGTTCTCTATTTGAGCGGCTGTCAGCAGCCTAGTCAGCCCTTTATTGACATGTTTGCAGTGACTAGAAAGAGCAAAGCGCTTTGCACAGACAGAAAAAAGTAAGCATGCTCCATTTCAGACACGCAGGTGTTTTCTAGAATGTAAAACAAATAATGAGAAATGTTCCACTCCTTCTGAGCAATACTCAGGTCAGGTAGCCTTTGTAATCTTTTTTTTTTTCTTATTTTAGTTTCTTGTACTTCCTGACATTTCCAATCACATTTCTCTCGATGGATGCCTGCATGAGGGATCAACTGCTCATTAACCCGCATGCAGGGTTTGGTAAAAGATAGCTATATTTAGTCTGAATCGAAAGAATGCTTCTTATTGAATGCTTTCCTTCTCTTAAAATAATCCATCACCAAATTGAGCAAAGAAAAACAGAGCTAATTCTGTGAGTCGCCAGGCCTCCTCCTCCTCCTCTTCCTGAACTATGAAAGATTCCTTTCACACATGGAGCTCGGCCGTAATAAGGAGTGTTTTACCAGCACCGCAATACCGGGAAAGCCCATATGGTCATGTGAATCATTTTCCATTTACTGAGTAATTAACAATTCTAACAATTTGAGTAAGTAATCTGAAACGCTTACAACTTTGTTATGAGTTAGATTTCCATTGATCATAGTGCCTACAGATGTGTCTTTGTTGATCCTCAGCCATCCAGGTCACGGCAGTCCTAACTGCTTGAATAAAGGGCAACTGAACTTTGAAGAAGCCTTTCAGATGAAAGTAATGATTAAAAAATACCAGTTGCATTCAATTCAAGCAGGTTTGGGCATCTGTGTTGTTCGGCAAAGAGCAGCAAAGTGCTGGTACAATTTACTTGCCGTGTGGTGGCCAGTTTCAGATCATGCATTTTTAACCGTGCATCTTGCATCCAAGCATTTTCAGCCACAACGGCTGTTAATACAGAGACCCTCTGTCTGCTTTTGAAGCTTTCAAGTCCAAGGTTAAAAGAACCTGTCCTTGAAAGGCAGGAGATTGAGGTGGAGGAGGAGAGGAGAGTCCTCGCTGAAGAAAGGATGGCGGTCATGCACGCACCACAAATACTTATTAAGTTATTCAAACGCTGTCCTTGATTTCAGCACTTCTACTTGCCTTGTTTTTCAAAGGGACTTCAAAGCTTTTTTTGGAGGGGAGATGGAGGGAGGAAATCATTTGTTGCACATTCCTTGCGCTTGGAGTAGCAGCCAAAGCTTTTTAGTATATTTAACCAGAAAAGCTCGGAAGCTGCCTGACTCATTGCACACAGCCCAGTTTCAGCATCACATATATGTTTATTACATTTATAGAGCTGCAGCAGGAGTCTTTTATTATTATTTATTGATTTATTTTTCAAGAATTAGTACAGTGAAACAACTGATACCCGTGATATTCGTTTTTACATGATAAATAAAACTCCAGCCCACAGTCTGGAACCAGGGTCTCATTCATGTCACCCTAGTTTATGTATGAAAACAAACAACCCAAAAAACATTCTTCAAACACAGTTAGTTTTGCTATTTCCTGTTCGTTCCACTTTTTAAGTTTTGTTTTAAACACAAATATGTGTGCTGTTATTTTAAAGGAACATAAATTTAGATACCATTACCTCAGATGTTCTGTAATTCAGACTTCAGATTTGTTTGTTTAATGACATGTCATGGTTTTAAAGGAGGTTATGTGGTGGCGGAGAGGTTTTGTTACTTATAAAAAAGCAAGGTAGCTCTGCTAGACCTCTCTCTATTTCCAGTTCTGCTGAGGAACTAAGGTAAACTGCTTGCTGGCTGCTGCATGTTATTTAGTTTATTCACAAGAGGAGCATTCATCGTTTCATCAGACTTAAAGCAGAAGAGGCAAGAGGTCTATTCCCCAAAATGTTAAACGAGTCCTTTAAGTTGAAAAGGAATGGAAAAGAATCCTTGTCTAGAAAGTTGCTGTGAGCTTACACTTGGTGCTAAGTGCTCCTCAAACAACACTGCAAAAGTGTTGTGGGGTGTCCTTTTACATTTTTTGTGAATGGAAAAAACATTCCCATGTTTCCTTGCCTCTTTTTTCCTCTCCCGGTGTATATTTTAATCTCTTAGGAAATGTGTTTCTAGCTTTTACAGAAGAAATGCCTATGCGGGGTCAAAGTGGTTTGACAGTTTCCTTCAGCTAAAGCTTTGACATGAATCAGGCCTTGTTTTTGTACACCAGTCCTCTCCATTAATCCAGAGGGAACTCATGGTTGAGTGGCTTGGAGGACCATAAGTCACAGAAGATAACTGAAGCCTATTTGTTCAAGAAATGTATTTATGTTTTTACTGGGCAGTCAAGTCCTTCAGGGTGAATTTGGTCCATATAAGGTCCCACAGCAGTGGGCCAGTGCTGTGACCTGTTTGTGGTCCTAAAGCAGCGCCTGCAGTGAAAGAACACTCAGCGTCTCTGTTCTGGTTCCCTGGTAGCAGAGTGAGATATGGGCCATCTAACAACAGCCAAAAAGACTGTGGTTGAGTTTTCTCCACAGACATAAACAATGACACTTCCAATTTCCTGTGGACGCTGTGGACTAGAAAAGGCCTTCCACAGTGAGGAAGGAAAACTCAGTGTGTGTGTGTGCATGTGTGTGTGCGTGTGTGTGTTAGTGTGTGTTCATGCATTACTGAGAAAGACAGAAACGAGATGGAATGACGGTTTCATTGGTTTTATGCTTGCATAAATCAACTTTTCCCTCTGAGATTTATTGCTCAGTGTATGTTGTATTATGATTTTTTTTTTTTTAAGGAAATGTCAGTTAGTCGAGCTTCTTAAACATCAGAGGTCATAAGTACTGCGGTCCAGATGTTGTACCTGCAGCTGAGAAACATCTGTCGACAGTGAGATAGATGAAACAGTCAGATGGAGTTACCTGAGTAAACTCCCCCCACTGCAACCACATCAGCATAGTGAACTTCTTGTTTACCATTTATGTGAAATGCACCATGGGAATGTGGCTGCGTATGTGTTTGAGCATGTGCGTATGTGTATATGTTGGGAGAGGCCATGTGTACTTACCTTCCCCATTGTTTTTACTGCTACCAGACCAGCCATTTGTTCTGGGGCACAGACTGTGCTCTGTGTACTTTTGTGGGCTGATGCAGCTATAGGGTTTAGTTAAATTTCCTCCCCCTCTTTTACTCCCTCAAGCTCTTGTTTCTCCTCTGTGTCTGGTCTCCTCAGTAATTCAGTTTTTCAGGGTTTTGTTTAGTTTTTGGTGGTGGTGTTAGGAGGTTATTTGAAGGCTTTGTGCTGCGCGAGCAGCGACGCAGGCCTCCTAACACCATCCCAGGGTGTTTCGACCCGCTCCACTTCACCGGATCTGAGGGAGGAGACCTGAGCCAATTAAGAGCAGGGAGAGCAGACTTCTGTCCATCTCACTGCAATCCACACCCCCGTCATTGCTTTGATGTCTTGCACAGGATGCAAAACCAGAGCCTGAACGCTTTAGCCTTTCCATGTATGCAGTGAATGTCAAATCTCGCAACAGTTTTATAAAATATATCTTAAGATTTCTGGATAATCAACAAAAAATATAACAAATTGCCCTTTGTCAGCTCAAAACTATGAAGGATTTTGGAATAGTGTCTTGGAGAATGCTTTAGATTATGAACCAATCAATCAGATGATACAACATCTTTTGCAAGAATAGTTTTGCATTGTGCTACTTGTTTTGCTAAAACCTATATACTCAGGCCAAAAGTTTCTTTGATGACATGCAGTTGATGTTGGCTGCTTTCTTTCAATTTGCCGCACACAGAAAGCACTCAAGAGTGCACAAAGTTATATACTTTCCAATAAATGCAATCAGTTTAAGTCCAATTATATTCCAAATCACAGCACTTCGTCACGCATCAGCATGTTCACTCAGCTACAGTGAACAAGAAAGTAATGAGTGACCAAGGAAAAAAAAAAAACACTCCTTATAGAGGGGGCCCAAAGTGATAAAACATACAAAAGTTCACTTGTACTGCTTTAAGGTATACAGCTCAGATTTAAACCTGTTACAGAGGTATAAGATTGTCAAGTGCTTTAAGCATTAATTCCATAGTGCTGTCCACAGGAAAATCACACTGTGCAGGTGTAATGTCGAGGTAGCTGTCTTTCATTCTGTTAGCACATGACAAGGAAGAAATCAGCAGTGGAACCGTTTACTTAAATTTAGATACAGCACCCTCTGATAGACAGAAATGTACCCTTAACTGCTGCATACCTTTAATATTTTTTTTTCCCAGCTTCACATCAGATGTTTGACCTGTATGTTTGTGCGAAATGTCACAATTTTTAGAAAATGTGGGTGCACACATGCACACACTCCTCTCAGCCAAAATATGCAATATCATCTAAAATGTTTGCTCAGCAACAGCTATCCATTTTTTATTTATCTATTTACATTATTGTGGGCTAGTTTGCAAAGACTAGCTTCAGAAAATGTATAAACTGTAATTGTTGTTTGTGTGTTCTTAGGGCCTCCACGGGTGTCTGAGAGAGTTGCATACAGACAGACGGCGCGGTTGGGCAGTGCCATCAAGCTGCCATGTCCAGTGGAAGGAGACCCCCCACCCCTAATCATGTGGACCAAAGACAGTCACAACATCCACAGCGGCTGGATTCGCTTCCGCGTCCTCCGCATGGGCCTGAAGATCAAAGAGGTGGAGGCAGATGACACAGGGACTTACATCTGCAAAGCAACCAATGGCTTTGGAAGTGTTAACATCAATTACACCCTCATCGTCATTGGTGAGTGCAAATTTAGTTCAGTTTATATAACCTGCCCCGATTGCAGGTTCCTTGGATGAGATCACCGATTCTTGGAAAATGTGTCATTCTTGTTAAAATTTTAAGCTCAATTCAGCAACTATAAAACATGAAGTCACCTGTCTGCTAACTAAAACCAGAGACCGTGGCAGTAAATCAGTCCCTGATTTGGACGGTCAGACCGCGTTCTTTTCCGCTGTTGTGTTTTCAGGCCAGATATGTATCACTTCCCTGCAGTTAAAAGTCCCGCCATGGTTCTGTTAAAAGACAGTATCATTCACAGTGATCTAGATCGAAAATGAGCAGATTTTAGAAGGCTTAGTAGCTGATCCTCTCATCTTTTCTATGTGTTATTCTCTTCCCAGAGTCAACAGCGGGCAGGGATATTGTTTCATTCTACTTCATCCTCTGTGACTCAATTGGATCTGTAGCTCTTCCTTCTCCTTAGGCTACACTCTGTGAAGGCAGGAGGCCTACATCTCCGCAATAAGAAACACATTCAGTGTAAAAGTGCCAGTTTGCCTTCGACGTTCACAGAGCTCTTGAATGGGGCCTGTAGGATTAAGCAGTCTGACCAAGTGTGTTGCCCTCTTGTGCATGCTCTTACAGTGTGCTTCCTTTACACCAGGACAGAACATGATGAATGAGTGTAGTGGAGCATGAAGACTGTGTTTAGTCTAATTAGTCTAAGATGCCTAATTTGGACCAAAGTCTGTGCTCTATCTCACAGAAACAGTTACAGCCTGGTCTTGTGACAGCCATGCTTCAAAAGAAGAGCCATAATCAGGCAGAGGCGGAAAACACAGAAAATAACACTTGGTGCAGTAAAACATGCTCATGAAGGGGGAACTGCACAAGACCAAAGTTTATTTTAAGGTCTCCCTCAATGTGAGGTTGTTATAGAGTTCAAAGAGAAGGGAGTCGGCTGATTGTGAAAAAAATGAAAGGTTGAAGATTTTAGCACATAGCCAAGGTCAATGTTGCAGTGGTGATACATAATATCAAAGTCTGATGTGATACTGTGTGCTTCTGAGTTGTATCTAAGTTTTCATTGTTTTTATGTGGATTTGAATGACTTGGCAGAGAAGCTTTGGGTTTTTCAGTGTTGGCACGATGAGTGAGACTTTTTGAGCTCATAGTGCATGTCTCCTGATTTTTTTTTTCTTACATTATTTACAGATAAATAAAAGTGACAATTAGTATATTATATAGCAATCCCAAAAAAAAAAGAAAATAATTCACTGCGCGAAACCTTAACAATGAAAATAGTTTTGTTTTTGTTTTTTGGAGGAAAAGTTTAAAATGAAAGCTTGCGGTTCAGAGGATTTCCACTTTTCTGGTCTTCGTCTTTGATTTGACCATTTTCCTGCAGATTCTTCATTTCCTCGTGGGATTGCATGGTATTTGTAACTGTTGTCAGCATCCGCCATGATGCATTCTGTATCATTCCTTTTGTGGGACACGTTAACATGGTGATGTAATTAAAATAATAGTTCTTTGGCCTGTTTGACTCAAAAACATTGGAAGTGCTGACATGTGGAAGTGATGATGAATTTTCAATTAATAGCAAAAACTACACAAATGATTTTGTATGCTTAAGCATAGGAATCAATCAAAATCAGAATTGACAGGTCAGATCATTCAAGTGAAAAGAAATGGAAATTAGAATTGCCCAAGAAATTTACAATGCATGCATCCTTGCTTTCAAGAGAAAAACTTAATGCAATACAATTACAAAAACAAGTTAGTTTTTAAATATTAGAGACTTGTGATTTAGTACAGCAAGATAAAGACTGATAATTTTGACACACACATACACAAGACTACCAATTAGCCAATAATTCTATGTGATACCTTCTCACTTCTCACTGCAATAAAAATAGCTTAAACTGTGAAAAAGCCGATGATGTTTGCCGAGAGATTAGTTCAACCTGACTGCATGCGCTGCTGCACTTCCACTTTGTGATTTTGTTTGCATAAATGCCTTCACATGTTTATTCATAATTCTTCCTTTGAAGTATATTTCCATTTTTTTTTTTTAAATCAGGAGTGTTTCTGGTTTTTGCTTTGAGGACATAAGCCAAGTGTAGATAGTCCTTGATCATTCTGCATCTCCCAAAAACACTCGCTCTTCAGTTTCTGTTCTTCTGTCCGTCTTCCCATTATGCTCTGGATATTGTGGCCGCAGTATTTGTTTTCTTAGTTAACTGTTCCAACAGGGATTCATTTTATTAAGATTAGGGTAGATCATTGTTAAAATGCTCCCAGACCTGAAGTCAACCTAATACAACCAAACGGGCTGTAATTATCTCACACACTTTCCATTAATTCAGCTAATAAATTCACTTGCATGCTGCGGGTGCGATTATGTTGTTTCAAAAGATCAGAGAGGAGTTTGTTTATTTGAAATTCTGTAAATGAGGGGTAGCAGGCTCCCAGTGCAGTTCACCATACAGTATCCATCATGTCAGTTTGTTATTTCTGCTTTATCGCAGAGTAGGAAAGTTCAAGAAGCAACTGCAGTCAGTTATAGTGCCGGTCAGGGTAAAGGGGTTGACTAATCCTGGCAGCTGTTCAAGTTCAAGGCCCAACATGGGGTGCATAACTTTTTAAACATGGCTTGAAGCCTGCAGAGAAGCCAAGCAGAAGAAAGACAAAGAGACAGAGGAGTACGATTGGAAGCAAACAAGCAAGAGATCCTGCAGGCTGATGTAAGAAGAAGGGGAGGGGGATTCCACTTCGGTTGGAGAGATATCCCTCTCCCCATCTGCCAGCGGACAGCTTGTGCTCCCATGAGCTATCTGAAGAATCTGGTCAGTCAGTGCAACATGGCGCCTCCTCAATCCCTCCAGCTGGCTGTTTGGGCCCTGTTTGGGGTGGTCTCCTGACAACTGGGCCCATCACCTCTCAGCACAACCTCCATGAGAGGCTGACACACGCAGCATTCCCTCCATTCTTGGCTGCTCAGACCGCAGCATGTTTCATATTAGCATTAGTATTTGGGATTGTCATATTAACATTTACTGGATTGGATTTAATGTTTATGTCTGCATAAATAACTTACTACAGGACTAATGCGGGGCTGGCAGTGCTCATTATTACTACATGAGGTTGCTGGCTTTCATGGCACATTTTTCACTTCGCTTCTCTATGCAGATGTTGCTAGGCCAACTTTTGGATAAACTGCCCCGTGTCTGGTTGACCACATGTGGTAGCTGTTTGGAGATTTTGAAAGTGATGCAAAACCACTGTTTATAACTTGCCCTGGACATTACAATGTCCCCAACAGCATCTGGAGTTCATTGCGACCCCAAACCATCAGGCCTTTTCCTGTGATTCAGCTGTTATGAGAGGCCAGCAGAAAGTGTATGTAGTGATCTGTTTCCTGTGCCTGGATTTGTGAATGAAGTGGGAGGGGATGGCGTCAGACACCAAGACTGTTGCTAGACCATGAATGGATTCAAGCAACTCTGTAGTTTCACTATAGTGCTTAGTTGCATAAGCATACATTTGACTGACAACTGTGAGTTTGATTTCAAACAACACATAAAGCTTAAGGATATGTTGTTATTTAAGCTTTTACTAACTTTTTACTGTATAGGAGACAGACAATCCAGGTTTGACTGATCCTCGTTATTGATTATTTTCTTTCGTCTGCAGTTTTTTGACCCAGCATTGTGCAAAGACAATAGTGACAAGGTCTAGCTTTAATAGCTCAAACATATAAAGGGCACCATTGTTCCCTAGAATTGCCAAAAAGCAAAGAGGAAATAGATTCAAGGGGGGGGAAAAATCTAGAAAGAAAACCTCGGCAGTGTGGGACCATGTTCTGTTTGGATTGGGAGGTTAAGGAACCAGCAGGAATGTGGAGAGCCCAAGTGAGCAACAGAGAAATATTTCTTCCAGTGGAGGCAGTTTTTTTTTTTTTTTTTTTTTAACGGAATAGGTTATTATAGTTGGCCAGTTAAACCCCTTCAAATAGCCATGACATCATGGCTGGGCTCGGTGCTGGAGGGGACAAACAAAGGAGGGTTTGTACCCAGAGAGCCCAAGAGAGCTTTGAGGGTTTCGGGGGGACTCAGGGGGAGGCAGAACAGGGGGGTTAGAAGTCACATATGGTCTATTTACCTGGCCCAATCAAATCCTGGGAGGGAATCAAATGTGCCAAACTGCTTCTAGAAAAATCCATCATGAAGCTGCACTAAACCTGAAATCATGAGTCTCAGAAGGTTAAAAACATCCTGAATGGTGGTTTTTATATATGTATATATA
>JBAMYA010000015.1:8775360-8786438 GCA_037176975.1 Arrhamphus sclerolepis | reverse complement strand
TATTTTTTTTTTTTTTTTTTAAGAATACCTGAAAGTAAAGGTGCAACAGCTCACTTCATCCACTACATTTTCAATGATTGTCTTCTTTAAAAAAAATCCATTTACTTGTTCTACATATTTGCTTTTGCCTCAGTTATATCATATAAAACCAGTGAAGAGAAGTCTCTGCTCTACATGCATTTGCATAATGTGTCTGCACAGGTTGACAGATACCAGCGAGGAACCTGATCTGCCCTGGTAATTCATCACTGCTTAATTCGAAACGTTGATATGCATCACAAACTGTCGCTTAGGTTTCACTCATTATATTTTCTCTAAATCCTGTCTGAGCTCCGCTGCATGATGTCAGTCAATGACATAAACCCCACAGCTGTCTCCTGGATCCAGGCTTATGAAAACTGATCATATTACTTCCAAAAGCTACAGAGTATGACCTGAGCATGCAACCCTGACAGAGGAGCCTGTTGATAAGTGCTGAATTTACCCAAGAGTCTAAAACACTTTTGTTGGGCTGGGCTGGTTTTGGGTAATAAATGACGTGATAGTAACAGTGTCAGAGTTGTCAGAAGAAAGGGATTGTAATACGAGGGGAAAAAAAACAACAACATTTAAAAGCATCAATGCCTTAACAACATCACAGAAGGCTTCTGGCTTTTTTTTATTGCTCTGCAGTAGGAATTGTGCTGCAAGAGGAACTTCTGTTCTTCTAGACTCTTGCAAATGTGCACCTTTGTTTTGGTCACCTGTTGACTGTCTTCTGTCCTGTTTTGTTAACAGATGACTCTGGTTCTGACAACACTGGACCAGCTGGGGCAGCAGAGTCTGATCTGGGCAGCGAAAAACTTGGTAAGACCTCCAATAGTATTTTGTCAATGATTCTGTCAAATGAAAAGTCCAAACTCGTGGTTGTCACGCTTTTATCTTTATGTTAACAACCATGCTGACGTTATGTTTGCCTGTTAAGTTCAGCCGTTGATAGACTCAAGTACCAATACTAATAATAGTCATGGAATTGAATTTTGAAACCACAGCAAAATTTTCAGAAAAATCCACCTAAAAATGTAAAAACTACATTTGACAATAGTCAGTTACCGAAAAGTAAATATGTTTATTTGTCTCCTCCCAAAGTACGTCCGCGTTTTACACAACCTGCGAAGATGAGGAAGAGGGTGATAGAGCGTCCTGTAGGGAGCTCGGTCCGGCTCAAATGCACGGCCAGCGGAAACCCTCGACCAGACATCACGTGGCTGAAGGATGACAAGGCCCTGACAGAGCAAGAGGTTGGCGAGGGTCGTCAGAAGAAGTGGACTCTGACTCTTAGGAACCTGATGCCAGAACACAGTGGCAGATACACCTGCAGGGTGTCCAATCGGGCAGGAGAGATTAACGCCACGTACAAAGTTGAGGTCATACGTGAGTATCGCACTCTTGAGCTGCACTCTTCAGATATCTGGATATATTAATACTTACTGTCGACATCAAGTAAATTAATTTTAGTGATTACTGCTGTTGGCTTGGATTATATTGGTGGTGTAATGTAGCTGCAGCTGCAGGAAATTAAAGGATCCTAATCACCATAATTGTATTCTTGACTCATACTATGGTAAAAGTGTAACTTCTCGTCAGTCAATCTTCTCCTGAAGTCTGATTGTGATCGGCAGGTCTTCCTGCTTGGATGAATGTGCTTTAGTAATCATGTACATGAGTAGCATATTGAGGATGGGGAGGGGGAGAGTAAAAGCCTGTTCAGCTCAAAGACCATCCACCCAATCTGGAGCTGATTATAGCCCAGCTGTCTGCCAGGCGTGCTGCCCCCCCCTCCTCTCCACTCCCGTGAGAAACGTGTTCCCTACAACCAGGAGCAAAGAAAGAGAGGAAACCAATCACACATACTTCTTGCGTTACATGTGGTATTCCTCTCTCTGTCAATTAGAAGTTCTAAGCTTAGGACAAACGACCTCTTCCATCGACAAAAGAGCTGTCATGTCAAAAGATGTCTCTGGGAGTTTGAGCATTTTTTTCTTGTTTTATGCAGAGAGGACGAACTCCAGACCTGTTCTGACGGGCACTCACCCTGTCAACACAACAGTGGACTATGGAGGCACCACGTCCTTCCAGTGCAAAGTAAGGAGTGACGTTAAACCCGTCATTCAGTGGCTCAAGCGTGTTGAGTCTAATGAGGAGGAACGCTACAACTCCACCATTGAGGTGGGGGACCACAGATTTGAGGTACTGCCCACAGGGGAGGTGTGGTCGAGGCCCGACGGCTCCTACCTCAACAAGCTGCTCATTACCCGCGCCAAGGAGGAGGACGCTGGCATGTACATCTGCTTAGGCGCCAACACCATGGGCTACAGCTTCCGCAGTGCCTTCCTCACAGTGCTGCCAGGTGAGGCCTGAGGAATGTCTGTTCACAGTGCTGTTGTAGCACTATGCAGCTCCGCGTGACAAGAAAATTAGCAAGAGACAGATAATAGATTAATGAATGAATATTCTGCTGTTTTATGTCAGTTAATGAAATTAAAAATAACAGCTTTAGGCCCTGAGTGTTCAACATCTTCAGTAAAACAGAGATTTGGCAGCTTGTTTTTATCTTCTTCTTTTTTTTTTTTCAGACACAAAGCCTCCTATTGGAGCTGTGCTCCCAGCAGCCTCCAGCTCCCTCCCCTGGCCTGTCATCATCGGCATCCCTGCTGGAATAGTGTTCATCTTTGGTACAGTGCTGCTGTGGTTCTGCCAGAGCAGAAAACACTGCCCCCCTCCCAGCGCTCCAGCTGCTCAGACGCTGCAGAGCTCCCATCGACTGCCATATCGAGAGCGGGAAAGGGGCTGCGTGGCTCCATCGTCGAGCTCCTCCAGTCCAGAGAAAGACTGCATGAGCTCCTTGAACTATGAGGAGTACCTGGCCCAGCAGCAGCACCTCCTCGGCCAGGGAGGAGCGACAGCCCCCGCTAAGATCTACCCCAAAATCTACACAGACATTCACACACACACTCATTCACACGTGGATGGCAAAGTGCATCAGCACCAGCACATTCATTTTCAGTGTTAGCCTTCGTGCCAAACATTCCCCCCACGATGAAAGTTGAGCTGTGGACTGAACAGCAGCGGCCAAGTGACACTCGTCCGTCACTTTTCAGGAACTGCTGGGAAAGTGCACGTTTGTTAAGACAGCGGCCAGTGTGTTATTACATGAAAAACATCCATTTTTAACATGTTCAGCTCACACAACTAAAATTCATTCACCCTTGTCGTGCACTTAATACAAAAAGGACAAGGACATTTTTTGCAGTGTGAGCTAAATTACAAGTATTCAGACCAGCTGACATTTCAGCTATTCGTTGGCCGTATTTTTGCATTTTCCTAAACGGAGGTTTGGTTCACATGATCAGCTGTTGGAGCGCTGAGGATTCTCTTCTTGGTGAAGCAAAAGAAAACGGTACTCAAGATTTTTCAAAAGGGCTGGTTTCATGCTCCTACTCAGGTTGTCCTTGTGTTTGTTATAGATACATTATGCTGGGAATGCTGACCACTACCCTGTATGCAACCCTTTTCCACCCTTCACTTCTGTTCCCTGTTAAGTGATATAAAAATAGATTGGTAAGCTTTTTTTTTTTCCTTTCTTTAAAAAAAAAAAAAAAAAAAAAGTTATGTGAACCTTGCCAAAGACTGCAAGGGATGAAAATATGGTGCTTCCATTTTATTTCAACTATATTGGTCTTCATTATCACTTCTTGACTTTGTTAAAGTAGATTCCCATTATAAGTTTTTAGCCTATGGAAATAAAACCAGCAGTCTTTTTGACCACCATCCTATACAACCACAGTTCATGAAGCTGTATTCATATTTAATTTATTTTCCTAAAAAAAACAACAAAAAAAACAAAAACAAAATCTAAGGTTTATTTTTCAGAGTGAGACATTTTACATTTATATATATTATTAAAGTATACTTTTGTGTATTGTACATTTTGAGTATTTTGTCTACCTGTTTAATCTCATTTACTTCATGCCAATATGTAGGTATTTCTATGTTATATTTGACAATCTTGTATGACATTCTGTTCAAAGTTTAAAAAACATATCTTAAAGGTTTGATAGTTTGATTAAATGACTGAAACGAGAGTGCCTCACGGATATTTGCTTAAAATGCAACTCCATTGCTTCCTCGTACAAAATAAGAATTTCAATGGCAGGTACCCCATCCTGAAACAAAAGGGCTGAACTCCCACACAGGTGCACTTTCTTCCTTTGAGCAGGTTGAAGTGTCTGAGGGTGACGAGGAGGGCAGACTGAATAGATACTGTATAGACGCAAGAGCAGTCTCACAGTAGCTTTTTAGATGAGTGATGTCCCCTGCAAGACTACACCAGACGACTAGCATCTTTTCCCCATTTTAGTGAATTGTTCCCCCTCTTCACTTTCAGCCCCCCTCGGTCCGCAGCACCATCTCATTCAGCTCCAAAAGAGGTAGGATTTCCTTTCACCATTTAGGAAGTGCATTGTCCTGCACTGGGAGTGATGTGACAAGACCCTGAGATTGCTCAGAAAAGAAGGGGAGCATTGTGTCAGGTGAGCTTGTTTCATCAGAAGCATTGCTGTATGGAGATGAGCTCTGGCTCCAGACAGACAACAAGAATAGTTAACAGTCTGCATCTTCAATAGGAGCTCTACACAGAATAACTTGTAGGCCTTAAAATGTCTTGTTACCAACACAACCATAAGAAAAGCTCTAGTTTCCACACCCTCATGGCAAAACGCAATTACCAAAAAGCCAATTCTGCCATCTAGTGGCTCAAAGTAAGACCAGTTGAACAGTGAAAATGATTGAATCCTTAAAACTTGTGGTTTATTAGCTTTTTACAATACAAGAACACTGACAAGGACAAAAACATTAGAAGAACTTGACATCAATAAAGAACAAAGAAAAGGCAATGAACGTACAGTATTTACAAATGAGCTCAAGCCTTCTGAACATTTGATATAAGTTCATCACAAAGCTTTGTCAGCTCTTCTGCCTCCTTTTGCTGTGGGGAAAAGAAAAAAAAAATTTAGAAAACATTTGATTTACAAAATCTACATAAAAATTAATGGAGATGTTTTACTCACCTTCTGGTCCAGGCTCTTCTCAAGTGACTGGACTTTGAGCTGCTCCCGGCGGAGCTGCACTTGAAGTGCTGATAGCTCAGCTTTGTATTTGGATCGCACCTCAGCAATCTCTCCATTTGCCCTGACGAGGAAAGATAAACCATCACTGCAGGTCCCAAGACTTTACACAGCTGACACAGACGTCAGGTATAAGTTTGTTTCTTACTGGCTGATTTTCTCCTCAGCGTGAGCTTTGAGGGTCTGATAGCGCTGTTCCTCCTGTTTGATCCTTGCCAGGTAGTCCTGCGCACAAGACTTCAGAGTCTCTTCATTCTGGGAAAAGGATATGAACAAGAATTTACCATTCAAATCTCCTCAGCTTTACTGGAACCATAAAATGCATCAAAGGACTGAAGTGTAGAGCAGGATTGATTCCCATAAAAACTAACCTTTTTGTAACCATCTACAACATCCTTGTACTTCTCCAATCTCTTAAAAAGCTCAGCAAAAGATCTTTCCATACTGTTCAGGTCACTGGACACTTGTTCTTTCTCCAGCAAAGCTGCATTGAGTTTCTCCTGAGCCACTTCTCTCTCCTTTTCTTGATCACCTGATATATATCAGATAAAAGTGAACCAACTTTAACGTTTATAAGCATCAACACGTAACTGTCTTGATGAGCATGTAGACTATTACTTACACATCATCTTTGCAATCATGAGCTCAAATTCAGCGATTATTTTCCTTTGAGAAGAAAATAAAGGTATCAAATGTCTTGCAAAACTGATTAGCTTCTAAAACCTATGTGGAAAATGTAGTTTTGGTAACTCACCTCATTTCCTGACTATCATCAAGCTGCTTTTCATACTTGGCATTCCACTGCTCCTCTTTAGCTTTTACCTAATAGAAAAAAAATGCATTTTATTATGAAGCCTTAGAATAACCCCTATAGCTTATAAAACTTATTTAACATTAAAGCAAAGATTCCTTTTCACAAAGTCTTCAATAAGTGCATTGCTTTATGTTTTACTAATATTTTGATAAAACTGCATTTTCTAAATGAAAACAAATACTCAAAGTATTAAGCTCGACAATTTCTGGTAATTCTTTTCATGCAAGGTTTTATTTATTATTAATTGCCTTTAATTACTGATAAATTCAGAATGTTTCTTAAGCAGACCAAACTTTTGTATATGTGCAAAACTAAATTTAAAACGGAAAACCCCCTCTGAAATGTCTTCTGTTGTTTTTCAAATCACAGAACCAACCTCTGCCTGCACTTTGGCCATGGCAGCATCCATGTCTTTCTGACTGTACTTCAGGACTTCAATAATAGCCTCCTCTGTGTTTGCAGGCTGGGGGAAAGGAGGGATGAAGCTTTCAAGGATGGGAGTCTAGAAAGACATTCAGTTGCAGAGGAAGTCAGGGTATCTTAGTCAACTTTAAGTGACAGATTTGGCCGAGCTACTTCATGAGAAACTCACTGGTGTGTTAATATTCTCCAACAGTTTGACGTCGCGCTTTTGGGAGTCGTTTGTCTCTTTTTCAGCTGTGTGAAGAGTTTCAAGTCTAAAAGAAGAGAAACCTTGTATGTAAAGTGGTGATATTTCAGAAATACCTAATGACATTCAAAGCAGGAGAGATTCAGCAGCGATCAGAGTAAATGAAAACCAAAGTGTACTATACCGTGAGGCGAAGGCAGTGGGGGCAGTGACATGCATCTGAGCAACTGGACCTGCAGACTTCTTTGGGCTCTCTCTCAGGAGGGGATCAAATTTTAGGTACAAGGACTGTTTTCTCAGTGCTGATTCCTTAAACTTTTAACAAAAAAGTAAACATTTAAAGACCTTCCAGTCATGCATTAAAAGTCCAAATATTTATAGTATTACCAGGCACAAACCCAGTACTTACGTTGCTGGACCCAAACTGTTCAAGGTAGTCAATCTGCCCATCAAAGTCATTGGCCATGACTAGAAATAAAAATAAGTTTCTGTTAGACAGAACAAAGACTTCTGAAATCAAAGAATGATTTAATGAACCAAACAGACACGTAGTGATTTGAACTTCTTTTCTGAATTTTTAAATAAACTCAGGTTCAGCTAATAGTGCCACAATGGCTAAAATGTACTCACACATAGTTCCAGGAACAAACTCATCATTGAAGTCTGAGATGTCTGTCTTAGACTTCTGATCAGGTTGAAATGGCTCGGAGAACTCAGAATGACTCTGCCCAAGCTGTTCCTTTTCATGTTTAAGTCCTATGTCACAGTCGTAACCAACTGCTTCATCAGCGATCTGTATTACCACGAGAAACAACATATTTTTGTAAGGAAAATACACAAGCAGAAGCCAGACCATGTGAAGAGTTTTATCAAACTTGGGTTATTGCCCTTACCACTCTAACATTTGATTTGGGAGCAGTCAAATTCTCTCCAGCACTAACAAGGGAAGGAAAAAATAAATAAAACATTTCAGTGAATATTATGCAACTGGAATCCCCACTGTAAATAAATACTGTATATTTCAAATAAAAAGAATAACTCACCCCTCTGGTGATGCGGCTCTCTCTTCCTCAGGATTGCAGATTTGCTCTGGAAGGGCCTCTTCCATGAGCGCAGGGCTGGGTTTTTTGATGCTCTTTGGAGAATTGTTCACGGTTGTTTTAGAACCAAAGGGGTTAAAGTGTGGATCATCAAACTTTTCAATGTCAAAGGAATAAGAACCTTTGGAAACTGGAACATCATCCACATCACTGACATGGGGCATTACAGGAACTTCTTTTGATGGTTTCACTTCAGGCGCAGGCTTTTCCACTTTAGGTTTCAGACCAAGTGGTCTTTTGCCAAATTTCTTGGGCGGTGGTTTCCGTTTGACCTCACCATCATCACCAAAGTTGAACTCTAATTTGACTGATCTTTCTTTGACCGGATCAACAGCCTCCTCAGATCCATCTGCTGGAGGCTTGGGTGTATTGGTAGATACTGGGGACACTGCAGCAATGGGCTTCACTTCAAGCTGAACAGGGAGCTCTTGGACCATTTCAGGAACATTGGCAACATCTGCAGGCGTATTTTCTTCTGGGGGCAGATCACTGTTTAATTCCTTTCTCTCGAGAACAGGTGAATTTGGAATTTTAGAGCCCCCAGTCTGGAAGGGGTTAATTGCATCAAAGTTGTCAAAATCCAAATGATAAGCACCTGTAACTGGAAGTGGAGCGTCCTCTACAAGACTGTCAGATGCTTTGTGTTGATTAGTGCTTGGTGATATATTAGCAGGTTGTTTTTCATCAGGTGTTGCTGTGCATGAATCTTGTTCAGGTGCTGGGATGTTCACCAATGCCACTGTGACCACACTGCTGTCTGCAGAGTTGATGTTGACGGAGTTGTCGGCCAGTGAGTTATCTACAGATGGATTGAATGGAATTGTGTCATCTAGTGCAATAGATGTTGGCTCCTCCATGATGTTCCTTGGTCGTGTGTGTTGAGGCTCACAATCTGTTGGAGGATTTTCCACCGTAGGCTTTGCAGGAGAAAGTGCCATCTTATTAGACCCCTGAAATGGATTAAGAGCGTAGTTGTCAAAATCCAGGTTGTAGACACCTTTGCTTTGTATTGGCATGCAGTCATCAGGATAAGATGATGGCTCTGTGAAAAAAAGAGAAGAGGGTTTAGTCCATTTCTATGAAGCAAGACTTAAATCAAGTAGATAACCATGTGATATAAATTACCTTGTTTGGGTTGTTCAGGGACTTCTTGTGGCAAAGTACTACAAAAGAAGACAGGTCTAGTTACTGAAATGCCACAGTTTTTAATTTGCAGACTACAAATACGAGATGTGTTATTTACCTTGATTTATCCACATCTAAGGTCTCCACTGATTTATTAGTATATTCATCCACACTCAGCATCTTGGCAGACTTGCTGGGAGATACAATTCTTTTAGTCACAGGGTCTCTTCTTGGAGTCTGAAAACAAACCTGAACACAAATAATTTAGTCAGTAAGTATGCCAAATGTCAGCTGGATGTCTTTTTTGGGAAAAAAGAAAGAAAGAAAAAGGAAAGAAAATAAATATGAATGCTAAGCCCTTTCAATACAATGGTGTGTTTATTTAAAGCTGGAATAAATGGTAATAGTATACCATAAACATTTTAGATTTCCTATCTATCCACACACATAAAACACATTGTTTTTAGTTCCATTTGATTATTCCATATTAGTTGGACAGATGTAGGCTGAAACTTGTTCTTGTGAACTACTTCATGGCAGTACTTTATTTAGAGTACACCGTCTTATACTCAGGTGTGATAAACAAATAGATGACATAGATAACATGAAAAAAAATATTCTATCGAAAACAAATTCTTTACCTTTGTTGCCCTTGGTACAGTCTTGCTGGGAAGGTTCTCTGACTGACGCAAGATGGATGGCCTCCCAGTTGGCTGATCCAAGGCAAAAATATCTTGACTTAAACTGTTGTGTTTTCCACCTGGGATGATTCCACAGTTCTCATCATTCATGTTGACAGAACTCATCCTGTAAAAGTAGAAAAACAAAATGCAAAATTAAAGGGCTGGAAAAGTCCAACTACATGACGAAGGTGGCATCATGCTAGAAGCTGCGCTCAACTGATAACAACATTTTGGGGTAGTATTGCATGCAGCTGGAGAAGATTATCAAAACTACGCCAGGACTGAGCATGTGACTCGACCAGTGTACCACTGCCTGAAGGTTTCTTTCATACTGCTGTGAAGGAGTAAAGAGTGGAAAAGAGAAAACAATTTTTAACTTTGTTCCTTTGAGGTTAAAGAGCAAAAACATAAAACTACTGAAGCTTCAAAGGCAATGGCATGATGTGATGTTAATTTTTGAAACCGTATATGTAATTGCAGTTGGCTAAAATAGAGAGCACATAAATCAGACATCAGATTGAGATTTACAGAAAATCTTTGTACATTTTATAATTAACATTTGGGAAACCAAAGGATTAATTCAAATCAGATTTATAGTTTAAGTCATTTGACATTACATTATGAAGATTAAGTAATTCTTTTAGGCAGTATGTTGATTGGTTGTAATCAGAGACTCTATTGACCAATAGAAACAGGGCAGCAATAACACTATTTGACCACGGGGGGACACTAAAAAGTTAATTTTTCAAGAGTAAGTTAGCCTGCATGCACAAAGTATGAGCTCTGAAGCTTAAAAAAAACTAAGCTAAAGAGTAGGCTATATGCAGTCATTAAAAAAAAAAGATATCAATAAGTTATGCTGTGAGGAAAATAATCTATAAATAATGAAAATCGCCATCACAAGTACAAGTACTGGTATTTCTAATAAGAAGTTACACATTTGATTGGCCTTACTTTAAACATTTTACTATAAATATTGCAATATAAATGTTTAATTCAATACTTAAGTTTTACTTACTGTACACATTTAATATACATCTGCTAGTACAAAGAGTTTATAATACAATAATGATGGATCTGAGTGTACAAACACCCTGACTGAATGATAACTTGAGGATTACTAGATGACATTTAATTTATATTTCCGGCAATTTCAGCAGCCAACAGCGCGTGAGTAGTAATTACTTCTATAATGATATATATTTCTTTAAAACTTAATTGCTCAGATTGTGTGTGTGTGTGTTTTAAACGTTTAAAAATTCTATCACAGACAACACTGGCTAGTTTATAGACGTTAACTGTAAACTACCCACCTAAAGTTAACGGCAAGTAAAGAAAAGGCAAACTTCGGATCAGTTTTAAAACTTCGAAACACGTACCCCAATGAAGACATTTTGTATAAATATATATATATCACCTACCTGAAAATAAGTTTCAACGTCTTTCCGAGGACATTCAACTCCACGGTCACGAGAAAGAGTAAAAGACAGTACTGAATTAAAAAAAAAAAAAAGATGAGGGAAGACACAGTTAGGATGATGGGAAATGAACGACCTCCTCTGTGAGATGTTATCGGTGCAG
>JBAMYA010000015.1:8760389-8770633 GCA_037176975.1 Arrhamphus sclerolepis | reverse complement strand
CCTTAATTCGAATGAGGAAAGTTCTGCACAGTTGGGGTAATGCCCCATTACTTGGAGTCGGGGGTTTTGGGGAGGGGAAACGTCCAAGACAGGGGCCCTTGAGACCTTGAGTTGGGCACCCCAGATATAAAAAGTTATTTTATTTATATCGGAGAAGTTGCAGCTGAAGTGTTGATCTCAGGAAAAGGTTTTTCCACCCTAATCAATAATTGCATTTATATTTACATGTCTTGTGTTGCAGGTACACAAATACTGTTGAAAGACACCTCCATCATGCCAGACATTGCTGGATTGCCAGCAATTGTGACTATGCTCTTTACGCCCATCATGGAGTTACGGTCAGTTTACACTGAAGTTACACTGTACATAAAATCGAAAAAGAATTCTCATCAATTCTAAGGTTCTACACATTAGAATATTAAAAAAAATAAAATAAACCAAACATCTATTCTTTTCCAGGTCTTAAATACAGACTAAGAACAACAATACATGATACACAGCACAATAGCATTACTTGATTAACACTAGGGTGATCAATTTCCCCACTGTGGGATCAATAAAGTTTGTGTGCTGGAAGCAATGCCAGGCCCTGACACCCACCTTTCTCCAAATGTAGGCACGAGTCACAAAGACTCTGACTGAAACAAGTGTGATTGGTACATTAGTAGTTCTTTGTATTTCCTGCTGGTGCTTCTTTGTCTTTTTCAGGTTGGGTAGAGGGATACTTTGCTACTTTTGTTATGTTAAATGTATATTTTATTTTACTTGACTGCAATGTTTTTTTTCTGTGTGCGCGTGTGATAAATAAAGCAATATTAAGCTAGTCAAAAAAAACAGCGTGAAATTCAATAATTGAGGCCATTCATTCTGTGAAAAACAAACAGGTGGCAGCAAATGTTGTACATGCTGGCTACACTGTATTTTGCTGAATAAATTATGTCATTCCAGACATTGTTCAGAAGAACAGTGTCCTTTGATTTAAAAGTGGAAAACATATAAATAAGGGCAGAGAGTGATCGTGCTGTTCAACTAAAATGATCTCAAATGCTTCAAATGGCAACTAAAACCAGATAGATGTGGAAGAAAATGTAACACTACACATGGATATAAGTGCAGCCAAAATGGCAAAGACTCAATGATCAGCTCCAAGGGGATGAAAGAAGATCTAAAATTACCCAAGAGATCTGGAACAATTAGAAGATGTGTATGTAAAACCAAACTATCAGCAAGAAGCTCCCACAAAGTCCCACTGTTGAAAGAAAAGGAAAAAAGAAACGTGCTAAAGAAGTTGCAGTGTGCCAAAGACCACACCGCCTGGCCTAAAAAGAAACATTTTGTCAACTGATGAAAGAAAGATTGTTCATTTTGGATCTGGAGGCTGATGACAATTTGTCAGATGACCCCCACCGTGCAGTAACAGAGTGGCCAGCCCGATCCCTGTGGTTACATTTGGAGAGCATTCATTGCTGTCAGTGTGTTGTAAATGGCCAGCTCACACTGAACATGTCCTTGTGTTGCATTACGCTGGGCAAGTAGAGCCAAGAACAATTGTCTTTTCTCATTGGATCTTGTGCCTGTCTTGTACAGTACATGGACTGGCCACCTGGGTGTTCTTGTGCATGCACCTCCAATGCCTCCATGGCATCCATTTTTGCAGACACAGAAATTTATATATTTCAAATAACTTCATTACCTACATAATTCCTAAGCTGATAAAATTTGGGCTGTTGGTTGGCTAAGTGTTGGTGAACTAAGGCGATTGATATATTTCCATAACAAAAGAGCTATTGAGTAGTTGGTGAGCTGCTCAAGGATGTACCAGTTTCCATGCATGTTTTGGGAGTAGTTGTTTTTTCATATACAGCTTTTTTGAATATTTGGAAGCATATATGCAAGTATATTGTTGAATAGAACTGAGATCACAAGTACTGTATGTACAAATTGAGATTGTGATGTTTTGTGAGAAATAGTTCTTGAGCATTGACCTTAAACATGATCATCCACTCCTGGGAAAATTGCCAGTTGTCTTTGAATGTTTCCATTAAGAAATTAC
Source organism: Arrhamphus sclerolepis (assembly GCA_037176975.1). Classification (NCBI taxonomy): domain Eukaryota; kingdom Metazoa; phylum Chordata; class Actinopteri; order Beloniformes; family Hemiramphidae; genus Arrhamphus; species Arrhamphus sclerolepis. Next base: position 8,768,580 of record JBAMYA010000015.1, on the reverse strand, counting down.
ATGAGTATGTCTCTTATGGTTTTTATTTTTTTATTTTTTGCAGCACTAATGAAGAGAGGACTTGCTATACTGGCGGCCTGTGTGGCTTAGGCTTCAACAGTCTCACCCAGGAGGCCATCCTCCCCGAGCACGACATTGAACTGGGCTTTGATGTGAAGTTTGATGTGGAGGACATCACTGAGGTAACCGTTGTAATCAGAGAAGCGGTATGACAGATGTCTTGTGACTGACAAAAACTGGGATGCATCTTTGCAGTTGACTGATGATTGGATCACAGAGGCTTGAAGCGTTCTTAAAGATGGTTCACCTTTCATGAAATGTCTTCAGCGTTTTCTGAAAGAGATCTCACACTTCTTGAGTGCTGTCCTTATGACTGCAGGAAAGTAACTGGAGTGACATTCCTCAGTTTGGTTTTGAACTTGTGAAGAGGTTTAGCTCTGTTCTCTTAAAGCTGTTTTTTTCTGTTTTTCTTTGTTTAAACAAGGCAGGTCATTTCAACTGAAAGTAGTTTGTTTATTAAAAGAAAAAGCTCAAAATACTCCTAATAGCTTCTATTTCCATACATGCAAAAACACTGGGAACACTGGAATTCTAAATTTAAAACTTGAAGACAAATGTATCAAATTTATTTAACAAAGTGAAGAAAAGGGAATATTAGGCTGTTTTAAGAAAAGTCTGCATTTTTCTTCACAAAATCATTGACTGTATAAATTGAGAAATGCTTGGAAGATTTATCTTACTTGTGAATCACCAAACTAATATTTTGTGTAATCAACCACTGTTTGTGAGAACTGCTTCACATCTGTGTTGTACAGTTGACCAGCGATGATCGGACTACATTCCAGTTGCTCTATATTTCATGGGTTTTTCACAACATTTTGAGACCTTTTTCTTGTCTGACAGAATAAATGAGCTCACTATTTGAACTCCAGCACTGCTATGTTTTTAACAGCCTTTTTTTCTTCGCTTACTGTAATGTTTTAACAGATTTCATTACATTTTCTTTTATATTTTGATTTTGGATAGAACGTGCAGTGTTCCCAATTAATTTGCATGTATGGAACAAAAAGCTATTATAAGAATTTTGAGCTTTCCTCACTTTTTAAAACACAGCCCATAGCTATAACCATGTATAATGTTCCTTTGAACAAGTGTAAATGATCACTGTTACTGCAACAAATAACCTCTCTCTTGGATAAGAATTGTATTTAATATTTTGAATAATAATAATAATATCTTGAATTTAATATATTCCATGAAGTAGGTACATACAGACTTTAATCCTTTTATTGATGGTAATGTATTAACATACACCCTAACAATAACTGTCTTGCTGAATCTGTTTAGTTGGTTTTCTATTTTAATTAGATACCCTGTATTAAGTCTAATTCTTAAATTATTAATGCTGTCAACCCAACAATATTTAATGTTTTTGGTAATTATTTTAGGAACATTTGCAGGGACCAAAGTCAGTTCTCAGTAAAGTTAATGCATGTATTCCTAGTGCTTTCTACATGTTCATAACTCACATTTTTGAAGCTGGAAGCGCTAGTGCTACTAAGTAAAAGTTAATTTTGTGCTCTGTTGTTATATATAATAATAATTGATATTTATATTTAACTAAAAAAAATCTTCAGTTTCATTATGTACCTCTCCTGTTTATAATTGACAATTTCTTTGTTTTCCTCTCATCTTAGATAAATGCGTTGCGCATGGCCATGAACCGGCTCTTGTGTGATGGGCCCACTAGTGTCCTGTATCTTGGGCCGAACAGGATAACTCAGCTGCAGGAGGACTGCAGAGACCGCCTCATAAGGTGAAAAACAGAACCAAAAAAGTATGTGAAAAAAAATGAATGTTCAAGTGACACGAGTGAAATGAGTAACAAGCTTCCATTTATATAATGCAGACTTTTCACCAAGTCTCCTCCAAGGGAACCCATCACTCCACTCTACTATGAGAACCAGGGCAAATGGAACCAGGTACAGTACAGATCTGTGCTGCTTCATCCATTCAGATGGCATCTCATATGATCATAGTCATATTTTAGATGTGCATTTTTAAAGTACGGCTTGAACCTGCAGGTTGATCCTTCTTTGAGGATGGATATCTCAGTGCCAAGAGATGGAGGTGCCAGAGGTGTTCTCTTCCAGCTACATCCTGTCATTCTACTCAACAGCTAAAAAGTAATGGTCATTGTTGTGGTAGTGGTGAAATGGAATATTACGCTAAGAGTTTTGTGTTTGAATTTTAATTTAGTGTTAAGAGCATTTTTAAGTTTAAACAGGATTGTAGTTTTCAACCACACAGTAAAATACTGTTTTCTCTGTTAGTGGCCACTGGCAAAGTTGCCTGTTTATCTTAGTGGCTTGAGACTCATACTGTCTTTGTTGTTGTAACAGTGGCTTCAGTTCTGGGCTATTAAAAGTAGTTGTCTGCAACAGATGAGGCTTGTCAATCAGTTGTCTTCAAACATCGGCTCATTGTGACCTTAAAGTCAAATTAAACACAGCAGACATACCATACATGCAGGCACCCTGAACTACTACTATGAGAGGTGTGCCAGTCCTAAAATGCATTTGCTTATATTTATAGCTCACCATTCCAAGTCTCTCATCCAGAGCATTATCGCTTTAAACTTAGCTGGTGTGTCACACACAACCTCATCTTCAACCAGTTCAGGTTGTCTTGTGAATGTGAACTCATCAGTAAGGTGACTAAAGAGATGTTACATCAAGGTACATTTATTTTTTTTCTTATTCTTGTAATTAAATACATACTGTAAGTGCAAAGAGTTAGAGTCCAGGGTCTAAAGAACTACGGAGTATAGTTGAACATAGTACAAAGTTGGACAGTTATTGAAACAAGCTAAATATTCACCAGATACTCCTCGTCTTCATAGTAGTTGTACAACAGTACTTAAATGTGAGTGTGTGTATTGTTCCTTATGGTATACAGAAGCAAAATCCCTACAATTACCACATCTAAGACACACTGTAAATTATTTTGTGCTTAAAAACACCAAAAAGGAAATTTCATATGAATGAAAAACACTGAGAGAAGCCCCACTGCTAACTCAGAAACATGAAGCAGTATTTAACACTTGCAGCAGAGCAAGTTTGTGGGCATTCAGCCTTTTTGTGCTAAACCGTACAGTAAGCGGTAAGCACTGCAAAGCAAAAATGTAGCGTGATTCTTTTTGTTTTCTTTTTTAAAAACTGCACATTAGATATCAGACATTATTTACCCAAGGCCCGACTTCATGCACTTATTAATAAGCAACACAAAAAAAGTCTGTTTCTTTTTTTGGCTCTCAGTCGTGTACTTGTCTACCTAGAAACAGGATTATGAACATACTTGTGACTGTGTGTTAGTGTTTAGACTGTTATAGACAAGGTGAAGGCTTCTCCAGTAGATGCTTTTAGAGAACACCAAGATGACATAGCACTACGCTCCACAGATGACGATCAGGCCCTTCAGCAGTGAGCCTGTCTCTGAGCTGGACTGGACTGTCAGCCTTGCAGCGACTCAGGTAGATCTACTCCTCCTTCCTTTTGGCCCCAGGAATCTTTGCCTGAATCCTAGACCAGGAGAATAAACTTAGAGTCCACATTTAAAAAAAAGAAATAAATTAACTCTTACTCTATCAAGAGGAAACAGCACTCGATGTGTTATGTTCTCTCTTTTTATGGCAAAAAAAAAGCAAATGAGCGTAGATGTTTCAAATGGTAAAATTGATTCATCTGGGAAGAAACTAAGACATAATCTCCATCAAACTAATCCATTCATCCATTTGCCAAATATCTACTTCATAAGCTATTGGAATTATGCCTGAAAAAGTGAGTTTGCTGAGCAGGATCACCGTTTTCAGTATCATTACGCTCAGTTTAAGTGCTATAGTATCTGGTGTCTAGGAGGCGCTCCACCAGAGTTTAGCATGGCTTAAATTCATGACAAACACTTGATGCTATCAGTAGTTTGAAATAAATGCTACGTCCACACACTGAAGAGTAAGCATTAGACTGGACACTTTAACTGAAAGGCAGTAACTCACTTTCCCACTACGGAGTTGACCTGGGTCCGTATTAATCCCACGTATTGATCAATCTGTGCCTGAAAATGGAGGGGGGGGTGGGGTTTATAAATCCTTTAAATGCTGGACTGAATTTTCCAAAACAGGAGTGACTTAATTTACTGTGAAGTTAAACATTTCTTACCTGATGTTTCTCATAGACCACAGGCATGGTGAACATGGAGACCACAGCTGCAGAGGGCACAGAGAGTAATATTTGATAAGGTATTCTGACCTAAGGTGAAAATGTGTTAACACGGGAACATGTTTGTGTCAGCAGAGCTCCAGTACACCCATCCAGAGATCTTATCTAGGGTAAACTGGAAAAGTAAATGAATAGAGTGCAGCAGGGCAGTAGAGAACAACCAGTAATGGACTGTATAGCCCCATTATGTGACACACAAATTAACATCACAGCCTCATTACACAAGTAATGGGACTGTGATGTGGATATCCTCCATATACATTTTTTTTTTTTAAATATTATGAAAGTGAAGTGCTGGTATGTGAGTCACCAGTAGTGCTTGGAAGCTGCAGACATAAAAGAGTCAGAGAAGTCGAGATGACCTCACCTAAGATGAGCAGTGTCAGGCCATTGAAGAGAGCGCCCACATAGGTCAACAGCCACATCAGAACTGCAAACTACAACACAGTATATTTTAGGTTAATTTCCCAGTAGTGCTAAAAGGCAAGCATTTAGAATTTGAATATGAGACAAACCTTCAAAGAGTCGACCAGATCTTGTACAAGAAACAGCCTGCGGAGCTCCTTCATACAAGTGTTGGAGTACAACAAGATTTTGTCAGCATATTTGGAAATCTGGTCCTGTGATAAAGCGATTTCCATCTCCAGGTAAGCTCTGATAAAAGATGCACAAGTTAGAAACAATAAACTCATTTTTAAATGGAAGTCCACATTATTTTTCGCCGTGGTTTACTAACTTGAATGGATGCCCCTCATCAGTCTTCTGTACAGCCTGCAGGACAGACTTGTAGATCCTGAAGCTTATGGTAGCAGAGAGGGCTGCCAGGGCTAAGTATGCTCCAACACTGACCACACTGAACTGGGTCAGGGAGAAGAGGAGCAGAAGCACACTGCTGAACACCGCGCCTGACTGCTTCACATTCCTCCAGTAGAGGAGATCAATTGCTGAGGGGGGGCGAAACACAACAAAGAGAAAACAGTTAGGACATTCAACCAGCATTACCTGGGCTCTTATTCAGTAGCACATAAGTCTGGGTGTTTTCAAAGTCATTAGACTGCTGTGCTCTACACATCACACATTTGGGTCAAATTGCTGGAAGCTCTTGACAGTCTTGCATCCTCAGGGAGCTGTGGCTGTCACAGGATCCTGTTTTAACCCAGCTTTCTAACCCAGCTTTTTTATTAGGTTTCAAAAAGCTATGGAGCTCTAAGGTAGCGAGAAGGTGTTTCAGTTTCATTACATCTGCAAACGGCACAAGCTCTACATATTAAGTGTGTGCTCATTGTCAGTAGCACCTGCTCTGGTCTCAGACATATACAAACGTATATGCAGACATTATACCATCTGCTAATACGGCACAGTTAATGATTGATCTATAGTTCTAAGAAAGCAGTAGCAGAAATAGCTGCACTATCAGCAGTTGACAGATAATGGTTCAAAACGACCTGATCAGACAAACTGCTTTGGTCAGTGATAAATGACATTGCACCATTATGCCATTAACGCAATCAATCACTGGATTCCTATGAAGTACATCACTCATTACTGAATTTCCATTTTGGGGATTAATAAAAGTATTTAGAATTTGAATTGAATTTAATATAGGAAATAGGAACAATATAGCACACCAACATGCGTAGAGACAGTTGTACATCTTCCTCTACTGTGTTACTGACACCATCTTTGGGTGGTGGGGCCTGTAATTCAAAGCCACTGGCAAAGAGGAAAGAGAAGTGATAACTGAGGATTAGCTCAGTGTACCGTTACTGCTTCAGTGGGCGACATGGTCTTCTGGTTAGTCGTCTGTGTTGGCTTGGAATACAGACCTGTTTCCATGAGAACTGTCAGCTGCCTTTTTCACCTCTGCTTAACCGGCTGCCTACCACACCACTTCTGCAAGGCTGACGGCACAACTAGAATTTAGTATGCATTGTCTGCAACTAGCACCAGGATATCCTTGATGTCTCAGAGTTTGTGCTTTTAATATAAAGTTTTGCACGAGTGAAGAAGAGAGAATTGCTGCTGAGATCTCTGGGGTGCCTTGCTCTTTCCTGAGTTGTCCGCCTGCTTGCTTGCGCTAATTTTAGCTGTAGAGCTGTGAGCAGCATAGTGATGACGGCCATCTTTACTCTCCTCTAAAAGACATCTGTGAGTGCCTAAAACGCTGGCTGAACTTGAATGGTAAAAAAAAAAAAAGTCATTGTGTCTAAATGAAGCTCTGCTCGCCGAGCATCAGCTGTTCTCAGTGTCAAAGAACACAGTTGTAATCTGCATTTTCTTATCAGTAATCAGTAGTGAATTACAGTACCTATCTGCCCACCTGGCTCCTCACTACTATCAAGTTAGGACACTACTCATTCAGCAGCAGCATCCATCTGCTATAGGTGCTGTACATGCCCCTCTCCCTATACAAGCCATGGGCTACAGATTTAAATGGAGATGCTCATAAACATACGCAGATATGCACAGGTAGGACAGACAGCAGCTGTAACAAGACACAGCCATCAAACAACACAAGAATCAGTTTTCCTCAGGAGATGTGTTGATAAGCGACAATGATTTGTGATGAGCCAATGCAGACTTAAAAGCTTTAGCTGCAGTAGAAAAGTGTACTGACCTGCGGCTCCCATGGCTGAACAGGGAAAGAAGCAGCTGCTTTATCCACAGACAAAAGCAGCGCACTGAAGGGGGAGTTCCCCCCATCACGGGAGGGGAGGGGCCTCAACCACACCAGCAAATCAGCATCTGCCTGAGCAGAGGGACTGAGCGAGGGGGGACGTGTGGGGTGTGGTTGCCAAAAAGCCACAATGCAATCCAGCACACATACAAACACTCTTTCTGCCTCAGTTCTTTTATGCTAAATGTAGTCCAGCTGACACCAGAAAACATAATCAGGCACCACTTCAGTCGCTTAAAAAAAATAAATAAATTCAACCGAATCAAACCACTGTTCATCTAAAACGCTTTGGTGCTGAGCACCTCTCGGATGCAGTTACCATAGTTACCATGTTCCATTTTCTCCTCACCACTCAGTGGGAGATGAAGAGAGGGATGAAGGGAGTGGCTAAAGAGGGAGGAAAGGAGGGGAAAGAGTGCTCCTTTGGGAACAGAAAGATTCATTTGCTCTGAATCTGGGGAATCAGCACATCATCTGTTTCTAAACCCGACACCATATTAAGCCAGCCACTCCCTGTATTAGACAATGGCAGGTTTAACACCATGCCTGTGAACTGGCAAATGCCTTTAAAGACCTAACACGTTAAAGCATGTTAATTCATTACTTACTAAAGACTAAAACTGCTAATTACTACAAATTACCTTTTGAGGGGAAATTCAGTTTTCTACATGAGTCTGCATTTGTTCCAAATCTCCTATATGCATATTCATCAAGATCAAAATCTAACACACCTATTAAGGAAAATTAAAAACCTAAGCTCCATTTTAAAACAACTTCTTAAAACTGCTGGTTTTATTGCAGTGCTCATTTGTATTGAAAAAAGAAATAAATGAAATGGTCACTTTTCTTGACGTTCCTGAATACTACATATTAAGTCCAAAACAAAGTCTTTTGTTTTGGACTTAATATGTAGTATTCAAGAACGTGAATATAGAATGCATGTTAGCTTTGATATGAGGAAAAACTCAAGCCCTTTTGAACCTTCAAGGCTTAACAGACACAATCCTAAATCTACTATATTGAATCAGAGGAAAGAAAGAAAAAAAGTGCTGTTTGCGTTTACACCGGGTCTTTGCACTGTTATTCAACACTCAAAAAAAAAAATAAAAAAAAGGGGGGGGGGGGGGGGGAAAAAAAGTAAGATCCCCAATTTCCCACCCACTTTTTTTTTTGGGGGAACCAGTTTCTCCTGAACCAACCCAACCCCCCAAAAAATTTTTGTTGACCCCAAAAAACC
>JBAMYA010000015.1:8736159-8760289 GCA_037176975.1 Arrhamphus sclerolepis | reverse complement strand
TTGTTTTTTTATTAAAGGGTTTGAGCACACTTCAAAAACTTAAGGAACTGAACTTGGCTGACAACATCATTGAAAAGATTGGTAGGATATTGGAATCCTCCCTGTTTTCTTTGTCACATTTAATGGTGAATTTGTGACTCATTAGAAAGAAAAATAACTTTATTTTTTAGGGCACAGACTTGACGCCAATGTTAACCTTGAGATTCTCAATCTTTCTGGGAACGAGATCAGCTCCTTTAAGGTAAGACCTAAAACCAAAGTATTAAAATTCTTTCTTGGAAAAGTTTCCTTATTTATTCTCTGTCAAAAGGACATTTCTAAATTATTGTCAAGGTTTTGGTCACTTCAGCCTTTAATCATTTCTGCACCAGACAAACTGAACAAGACTTTCATGGAGGAATTGAGCAGCACGATTTCCATTTCTTTTTCTCTGTTTAACATTCAATGATATGCATTCAGTGCATGTTTTCAAAAAATAAATCTCATAAGACTAGATGAAAGGTTTTTTTTTAACAATAGAAGTTTGTGTTAGTTGTGCATTTTATATATATTCTGTAGCTGGTTACGGTCTTTTTGACCAAAAAGAGCAAAACGTTTTGCTTTGTTTTGCACACCAGAGTTCGTATTTTAACAACTAATCTTTTCTCATAAACCTTGCTTATTTGCCTTGTTAGGAATGGAGTTTGACAATAGGCATTTCTAAATTTCTGGGAATTGTTGGGGTTTTGCCAGATCAGATTTTCTTATTGAACATGTTTTTTTCATTCCATGTTTAGTTATATACGCTCATTGCATTTATTTAAATAGTATTCAAAGTTTCATTTGTAACATCATGGTTTATGATAGTTATACATTTTAGACAAACAGAAATGTCTGCTGCAGCTGATGAGCTCATTCAAAGCATACCGAGTCATTGTTTGGTACAAGGTCATTTTGACAAGAAACAAAAATTTTAATAGTGGCTTTTATCACCTTCTTACCTTAACACATATTCTTGCAGTCCATCATTTCTCCTCCTGCACCTTGGCTTTAAGGAATGCAATTATTGGCATTCACTTTGAAGAGCCCAGTGCAATAACAGCAGGATCAATGAAGAAGTCTCTACCCCTTTGCCATTTCTGTGACATATATTTTAGCTGTGGTGTACAGTGAAAAAAGAGAAGAAAAGAAATAGCGAGTTCCAAGAGTTGTTTGGCTCTTAATGACATCTGTCTGATATTTAGACACCATTTTCTGTTTGCAGCCAACACGACAGGGGTTACTGATGGTTACTTTGAAATCTGGAGTAATTTCTTTTTTAGTCACTTTGTAATTTTTTTTTTTTTTTACAATCTGTAAAAATCGAAGATTTCTTGGAATTTTAATCAGGAGAAAAATAATGTCAGTTAAAATACCAGGTAATTTATCTGGTATCTGACGGCTGAGAAGTGAAAGACTGTTTCCTGTTACAAGCTGAGGAATAAAATGCATTTTTTAAGAAGTCAACACTTGCTATATTAAAATAAAATTTTATGTTGGGTAATAAAAGTGTAATTTGGGACACACTCCCTGGGTCACTTTGCTTTCTAATTCACCTTTGGGATCTTTTGTAACAGGAGCTGGCCCAGCTTACCCATTTGCCCCATCTGAAAGAGTTAGCGCTGCAGGACTCTATGTCAGCACCAAACCCAGTGTGTCTGCTGTGTAACTATGCCACCCACATTCTTTACCACATGCCAGGCCTCCAGCAACTTGATATGTATGATGTCTCTGGAAAGCAAGTCAAGGAAGCAGCTGAGGTATTAAGAAAACCTGCCAAACCGACCTCGCTTAAGTCTTTATCAGGCTCTTAGCTTAAATGTTTAAAAATACTCTTTTAAAATGTAGTTTTCTCATATGTGTGTGTGTATATATATAATAAGGGTAATAATGAGATTCCAAATAGCCAAAACAACAACAAAAACTCTTTCTATGTCATGCATCTTATATTCTAAAAGTAACTAGTTCTTTGTTTTTCTTTCTGCCTATTTTGAGCCTAAATCTTTCTTTCTTTAGTCTGCAGTTATGAAGAAAATGATGTACTATAACATGCGTGTACGCACCGCTAAAAGGACCCTGGCAGAGATTCAGTTCAGTCTGATAGAACGGAAGAAAACCTTATTACAGTTACCTGAAAAATGCATCAGGACCCTCAGTGATGCCCTCAAAAATGTACGTAAAATTAATGAAACATTTTTAAATCTTTTACAGCTTCTATAACAACAGTTCAGGATTGTTGTAGAAGTCATCTTCAGCAGCAGATTAGTGCTTCTGTGCATATTGAAGGGAGTAACTTCTACATTATATCTGAAAACGTTCACAGCTTGAACGTGATCTCTCCATGGTGCTGAATGATTGCAAGAAATCTGGCTGCATGTTGGAGAATGAACCAGGAGGAGGACCCCACCTGGAGAACAGGCTATCTGGGAAAAGTGATTCAAGCACTGAGATCACTGGTGACCCTGACATGGTGCATAAAATACACCTTAAGATTGAAGCGCTGAAGGAAAGACTGAATCTATGGACCAGGAGGATGGATGAGTTAGTTTACTTTATCAGTGCTTTATGTGCAAGACTCTGAACATCAGCATTTAAAGTGATGTGTGCCTTTGATGTAAAGATTCATGTTTATTATTTTATCTTTAGTATTGAAGTCTGGTATAAGCAAGAATTGGCCCAAGTTACAAATAAGATGGACTATATGGTGCAGTTTCTATTGTTGGAGTCAGAAAGCGTTGGAAACATCCGCTTGGAAGAAGGCTGCTCTACAGACCCTTGGTACTTATATAGCACTATTAATTGCATCTACAACCATCTTATAAGTCACAGTTACAGGGGAAATTAAATAACTTTTGTTTATTCTAACCAACAGGTTTACCCTCTGTTGTGACCTGCTGCTTTCCCGATTTTCCCCTTCAGACTACAAGAGTCATAGCATCATTAACGTAAAGGTCGACAGAGTTTTCCGTATCCACAACAGTACTTTGAGACTTCGCTTTGAGGACAAGCTTCATAACCTGCTTGCCAGTGAAGACTCTGTTACCTTTTCACAGTAAGTAAAGCTAGACTATAAAAGAAAAACGCTGATGAATGGGCTTCAACAGTAGCTCTACAAATATTCGCCTAACATTGCAACAGTGTGTAAAAGGACCATTTTAAGCAGGAATTACAGACGTAGACTGGAGTACTTATTCTACATACCTGACACTAAAAAATGTGAAAAAGAAGAGACTCTGCGCATTCTTGAGGAAGGCTTCAAAACCACAAGGGAGGTGAGTGTGACACTACAAAGAATCCACCCCCACAACACAACTCAATCTCCCAGATATATTCCACTAACAATTAGAAAAAAAATATATAAGCATGGCAGTAGTGCCTTAGCTATTGCACTACTTTACAGTATATGTGTAGACAGAGTAGTAAACAGCATGCACAAAAATAAATTCTTTTTCATTATTTATATTTATTGTGCATACTGCAAGACATACTACAAAAGAAACGAGAAGCTCTGCTCACAAGACTTGCATACATGTTTGACTTTGTATACAAAGTAATTGCATGAATTTTCCTGTGCTTAACTCATAATAAATACAAAGCATTCTGTCTATTAAAGTACTGCCTCTTTTAATTAGGTGCCTGGAAGAGAAAATGCTGTACCTTTATCGAATAGTTTAGGTGTGACAGACCAGCTCAGAATTGAGCATGTGCTGCACCAGGCCAGCCAGGCTGATTCCAAGCCAAGTATGAATGGAGTCCCTTTCAGGCACAGTAAGTTACTTAGACCCATGTTCCTATAAACTATTGCTTTCATACACACATGCACATACCAGAAATGCTAATATTTTGTTTATAGGTCATGTTATAGTCTCCAAAGTTTTCGTGGGTAAAAGCATGCCGACACTGGATGGAGTACCATTGGACAGAAGCAACTATCCCGGAGTCTATTCTGTGTTTCGCAATTTGGATTCCAAGTGCAGATCCACAGTGAAAGATGGTATCCAATTCATTAACAGCAAAACAATAAGCTCTGCTGTTTTTGTTAAGGCACTTCAGTATTTTTGTATCTCTCTTTGCTTTTTATGCAGAGAAATCCTGCTCAACCAAAACGCTTACAGACCCTGAGTGCAGTCCACGACGAAGGCAGTGGTTTATGTTTGAGCATGAGCTTGTCCTGCCAGAGTACATCATATATTTTGAGTATATCACAAAGGTAATTCATGCATTTGTCTCCTCACTGTTGTATGAGCACGGATATGCCAGAGACATCCAGATTGTTGCCCTTTTTTTTTTTTTTCACCATTGTACTCTCTACATTGATACCAAAGCCTAATTATTATTATTTTGGTGACCTGGTTTATCTGTATAAACACTCATACAAATACTATTAGTAATGTCAATATTTCATTTTTTTGTCATCAGATTACATATGTGCACAGTAATTTTGCTTTTTCTATATGTTATTGTCATTGTAGATGACATCATATAATTCATCCATGGATGTCTGAATTCTGTTTGCTGGGTTTCATATAATATGTGTATATTTTTGAACACCCACAAACACTATCTATAACATCCTGTGATCTATAAAAAGGACAAGGAGATGGTTAAGGGAGAACTTGGTCTCTCACAGTCTGGGTACAAAGCCTGATCAAAATAAAACTCATTTAGATTTAAAACGTATTTGGATATTCCTTTAAAATTGTTTTGTTGTAGATACTGCAGGTCCACATCTTGTAAATGTTTCAATATTTCAGTTATTTTTGACAGGTCGCAAACTGCAGAACTGAGGATCCACTGTTGCAGAGGGAAGGCAGGTGGTAGAGGCAGGAGGGTCCTCGGACCCTGATCCCTCCAAAGGTGGCACTTATGTAGAACACCCCTAGAACACCGACAGATCCCAGAACACCAGTAAATCCAGACACCCAAGAACCAGGACCGAGGATGGAAAGGAAAGAAACGGGACGTAGGCTGACAGTGAAATGGCCAAAAGCCAATGAGACAGCAGTCTGGCAGCAGCTGGACAAGGACATCAGCATCATCCTAGAGCACTCATTATGCAGGCAGGTGGAAGCCAGGCTCAACAGTATTGGAGACATAATGTATGAGAAATGCAGAAGCAGGTTTGGGTTACTGGTAGGGAAGAGGAGCACTGGCCAAAAGCAGAAAGGGAGGAGGGAGAGGGAGATCGAGGCATTGGTGAAGAGGAAGAGGTGGCGTCACCTTCGAAAGCAGTGGAGGAAGGCTAGCGCAGAGGAGAAGGAGGGCCTGAAGTCACTGTGGGAGGAGGTGTAGAAGAGCATTGCCAGCCTACGAATGGCAGAGTGCATCCGCAGGCGCAGAAGGCGGAAGGAGAAGGAGAGGAACAGCTTCTTCAGAAACCCCTACCATCATGCAAGACAGCTTGAGGATAAGAGGAGTGGGAAACTTGAGATCACTCAGTCAGAGCTGGAGAGTCACTTCAAGGAGCCCTACAGCGACCCAGCAAAACAGACTCCACTAGGACCACCAGGGTATGTTCTTTGCCCAGCCCCTCCATCTCACCTTTTCAACGCTACTCTGCCCAAGCTCAGCGAGGCAGCAGAGGTTGTTCGGAAAGCAAGAACAGCCTCAGCTCCAGGCCCCAACAGAATACCTTATAAGCTGTATAAGTATTGCCCAGCGGTCCTGAAACACCTATGGACGCTCCTGTGAGTGGCTTGGAAGAACCAGATCATCCCATTAGAGTGGCAAAGAGCAGTCAATGTCTTCATCCCAAAGGAGGTGAACTCCACCACCATCGGTCAGTTCAGGAATATTGCGCTCCTGAATGTTGAAGGCAAGATCTTCTTCTCTATCCTAGCCAAGAGGTTGACCAGCTACCTCAGGAACAAAGGGTACATCAACACCAGCTGCTAGAAGGCCGGGGTGCTAGGCTTCCCGGGGTTCGTGGAACACTCAGCACTCATATCCAGATCGCAGATCCAGAGAGCGAAGAGAGAGAAAAGTGACCTGCATGTGGTGTGGTTAGATCTTGCCAATGCATATGGGTCAATCCCCCACCAGCTCATTGAGTATGCCCTGGACTACTTCTACATCCCTGTCTGCATTCGCGCCCTATTAGTGAGGTACTTCGCAGACCTCCAAATGTGCTGCACCCACCAAGACTTTATGACAAGCTGGCAGCAACAGGAAGTTGGCATTGCCATGCGATACTCAGTCTCTCCCATCTTGTTTGTCGTAGCCTTTGAGGTCATCCTCATAGGCGCAAGGAAGATGGTTGGAGGAGTAAAGCTACCTTCTGGCCAAAGGCTACCACCAATGAGAGGCCACATGGATGATATCACTACCATTCTCCAGACAGCTGCATGTACAGCGAGGCTGCTGAAGAGGATTGACAAGCTTGTGGGCTGGGCGAGGACCTAGATCAAACCTGCAAAATCACGCAGTCTGTCCCTCAGGAAAGGGGTCAGAAGTGACCATACCATCTTCGTCGCAGGTGGCGAGAAGATCTTGTTGCTGGCTAATCAACCTGTCCGAAGCCTCGGTCGAACCTACACGGCAGACCTCTCCGATAAACAGATGGGGGAAGCAGTGAGGAAACACGTGGCAGATGGCTTGGCAAGGATCAGCAAGAGCCAGCTCCCTGGTAAGTACAAAGTATGGAGCTACCAATTCATACTGTACCCAAGGGTGATGTGGCCGCTGAAGATGTGTGAAGTTCCTGCCTCAGTGGCAGACAAGATGGAAAGGTTAGCAAAGTTGTTCATCAAAAAGTGGCTGGGACTGCCGAGATGCCTCTCAGATGTAGGGCTATTCAGGAGGAACGTGCTGCAACTGCCACTGCGATCCATCAGCCAGGGATACAGACAGGAAAAGGCCTGACTAGTGCTGGAGCTAAGGGAATCCACTGACCAACTAGTGAGAGCAGCTGGCTCCCAAGTATGAACAGGGAGAAAGTGGAAAGCCAAGGAGGAGGTTGACATGGCCATCAGAAGGTTAAAACACCAGGAGGTCACTGGAAGAGTCCAGGAGGGTCGAGTATGACGGGGGAGAAGCAAAGCCCCCCTCTCTCCAAGGAAGAACGAAGAGCCATGGTGGTGGCAGAAGTGACAAGGACAGAGCAAGAACGTCTGCATGTCAAAGCGGTGTCTCAGAGCCGTCAAGGGGCTGGATGTCTTGGGAAAGCGTCACAGACAGGCAAGCCTCCAGCATATCCTCTCGGGCTGCAAGATGGCACTGTCTTACGACCTCTATAGGTGGCGGCACGACCTGGTGTTGAAGAAGCTGGCAGAGGTGTCAGCGGCATGCAGACAGGAGGTCAACAGCAGATCTCCTGCCCCAGAGAGACCGATCATCCTCTTTGCGAGAGCAGGGGAGAACCCCAAACCCGCCCACCGGAGAGCAATATCAAGATTTCTCTCACCTGGCACTGAGTGGACCATGAGGGTTGACCTGGGGAGACAGCTCCAGTTTCAAAGGGACATAGTAGAAACATCGGTCCGGCCAGACCTGGTCATGTGGTCAGTCCCTCGCAAGACCATCCTGCTGGTGGAGCTCACTGCTCCTTTGGAACGGGATGGAGGCTGCCAACGAATGGAAGCATGCCAAGTATGCAGACCTGGCGGCAGAGTGTGGGGAAACTGGCTGGAAAGCCATCACATGCCCCATCGAGGTGGGGTGTAGGGGCTTTCTGGGCTCCTCAACTGTTTGCCCTACTTCAGGTCATTGGATGTACAGGAGCAGGGTGCCGGAAAGCCATCAAGGAACTGGCAGAGGAGGCAGAGAAGGGCAGCTTTTGGCTTTGGCTAAGGAGGAGGGATAGAGGCTGGGGGCAGAACACCTAGGGCATCAGCAGGGGATGGCAGGGAGAGATAAAGGAGCGGAACATCTATGACTGGTGGTCCCCAGCTGATGACCCGTTCATGCCCACAGGTGTATAGGGGAGCACACTTGTGCAGAGGGCATTGGTGGAGGTGTGTCAGGCAGCAATGACCAGCAGGTATACCAGCAACCTGTATCGTCAAAAGATAACATTATTATAAACTAAACAACTTTTTTTTTTCTTCTTTCCTTTCCCTTTATCATTATTTACACATTGAATTTTACAAGCTCAATTTTTGTGAACCTTTGCTTAAGTTTTTTTTAACCTTCTTGTGCACTTTCAGAATAAATTAAAAACCTAGATTGAATGTAAAGATAATATAAATCTAAACTGGATCCTAGACTTAATTTAACTGTAATTAACCTGCTTACTGAGTATCTTCTCATTTTATTGAAACGAACCAGGAGATTAGGAAAAACAGAAATCCTGTACATGGTTCAGAAGTGTTGTCTATCTGTCTGCTTGAAATGACCATTGTTGGCTACTGCTTCAGTAAATGTAATGTTTAACACTTAATAGAAGAACATCAGTTTGCCTTATAGATCTGTACAGAATATTCATGTAGTTAAATTCTCAAAATTACAACTTTCCAAACGGACAGGTTTTGTACTCTTTATAATGTTAAACCCTTTTGCACTAACACTAATAAATATGATGCTGCTTGAATGTTATTTTT
This sequence comes from Arrhamphus sclerolepis, assembly GCA_037176975.1. Lineage (NCBI taxonomy): Eukaryota > Metazoa > Chordata > Actinopteri > Beloniformes > Hemiramphidae > Arrhamphus > Arrhamphus sclerolepis. Next base: position 8,751,734 of record JBAMYA010000015.1, on the reverse strand, counting down.
TATGAGGTTTTGGTTTAAAATTTAGTTTTATTTATTGTTTTTGTCTTGCATCTTAATCTTTGTTAAACACATATTTTGTTTGCAGTCAAGGAAAGCTACATGGTTGCAGATTGTGGTTTTTAAAATTAGTGCTCTTTACCTGTGAATGTAAAGCTGAAAAGAAGCTAGGAGGTCAGGACAGGACAGTCTGATAATACTTTTACATGATCCTGTTCTTATGTGAAGGTTCACTCAGGAAGGAAAAGGAAAAGGTTAACAAACCTTGCTGTGTTGTCAGGTTAAGTCACAGTAGCAAACCTTTTCCATCTTATCAGTATTTTTTTACATAAATATTCACAATTTAAAGTATAACATTAAAATTTAAGATTTTTTAACCATTTTAATAATGCCTATATGAAAAAAAAATGCATTTTTTTTTTATTCACAACAAAAAAAGCTTAAGTACATCTTTGCTTCCATCTGTTCTCATCTTTTACTGTGATCCAGTTACTTTGTCTCGAGTTTGTAGTAAAAACAAGCCACATGGTTAACAGAATATCTCCCAAGATTGCTCTAGAAACTCTGTGAATTTAAATAATTAAAATAGTTAAAGTAATTTGTACTAAAACCTATTTGTAAAATGTTTCTTTAATGCAATTAGTTTTGCCTGTTTCCTATATTCCTGATACCACTATTTGATGAAAAAGTAGTTCTTTTTTCAAAATCTATTCAATGTAAATCTTACATTTTAAACATGCACACAAATATACTATATACTTCTTTCTCTAGCAATGAATATCAGTACTTTAAACTGAGGCTTCCACAACTTTTATCTGATTTTTGGGTTTGTTTTGTTTTTTGTTTCTTTTTTTCTCTCTAACTGTGACCCAATGGTGTCACATAATTAGTGGCCCAAAAGTCTTAATAAACCAAATCCTTTGTTGTCAGTTCCAGCTTCTGGTCTTAGATCTGATTTTTTTTTCAATCTTAAGAGAATTCTGTATTGGTAAATAAAAGTTTATGAATGTATTTTTCACCAGCCCTACACATAATTGCATTTCAAATGAAACAACAATTGTGTTGGAGGAACCGTTTGGAAACTTTATGAAACACTTCAGAACAGTTAAAACAGAATGACAAATTCATCACCGTAACATTCAAAACTTTTTCTCAGTATGTAACCAAGACACAGCAGAAAGAGGACTGACAAACACTTATGTCTCATATCTGCGAGTGCTTAAACTTCATACCCGACAAATCCATGAAAGTCATTCTCCCAACTTTTAATCTGCCCTCACGGTCACTTTTTCTGCTCAAATATAGTCATCAACGACAGTCAACTAAAATCAGGTTGTACAGTCTTAACAAATGCTCAGTTGTGCTTAACTCCAAGTACACCAAAAAAAATAAAAAATCCCTGCAAGAAATGGCAGGAAAAAGTTGTCTTTATGGAACATTTTATTCTAAAACCAAGAAGTCGTAGAGTTTGCACCGACTAGTAGTGCTTGTTCTAACCATTCTAATGTGCTGCTACTAGGATCAAGACCAGACTGCTCTGCCAACTCATAGCGAAGACAGAGATACTTTGCAAGACAAAGCAGCCCTCAGCATGGAACCTGTGCTGAAACCCAAACCCAAGCTTTTAAGCTTGAATGATGAGATTCTTCTAAATATCACCAGAGCCAACATCCTCAGTCAGATCACTGTAAGTCTTCTTAAAGAGTTTCATTTTGAGGCTAGTTCAAACACTTAAGGGGATTTTTTTTCATTGATGTATTGAATCTGCAGGTGCTTAACCTTCATGGCAACAGTCTGAAGAAAATAAAAGAGATTTCCAGTCTCACAGCTTTAAGACATCTCACCATCACCTTCAATGAGTTCACACAGCTTGATGACATTTCTCACATGGTAATCATAACAATAAGGCATTGTTGATTCTTTGTGTTTAAGGTCATGCAAATCAACCTGTTAGCAGATTCTTATTGTATGTAGTAAAGTAGCATATGAGAAACAGTGTTTTGGGCCATAGTGTAAAGTGGAAACATTAATCCTGTGCTATCTTTCTTTGCAGCCCAATCTCCAGTTTTTGGATGCTAGCTTTAACCACCTTACTACACTGGAAGGGTTACGGGGTTTGGGACAGCTCAGAGAGCTTGACGTGAGATGGAATAAGCTGACCAAAGCCAGAGAGGACACATCAGTTCTCAGGAAACATGCTCCTGCTTTGCTGAAGCTGGACACCCGATACAATCCCTGGATCACGGTGTGTGCTCTGATCAAAAATGGAGATAGATTTGAATATCAACATGTTTCAGCTCAACAAAACCGATATTTCCTGACTTCTGCACAAGCCGGTTCAGAAGTCCTAGAACATATTATAATGTAGCAAGTCACAAATTTAAGATGGAAACAACATGGTGTGTGTTTTTCTTCCTTCCAGCCAGAGGGAGTCAGAATGACCATATTAAGCACCCTTGCGACCCTTACACACTTGGATGGTGTGGTGATAACAGAGGAGACTGCTACTGTTCAAATTGCTGCTGCATCCACAATTAACCAGGTTAAGATTTTATAGAGATTTCTTTTTTATTACAGTCAGAAATTCACAATTATGTACATTATGTTTGTACTTTTGACTGAAGAGACTTATTCCATAAACTATATATTGATGTATTAAGACGAGACCACATGCAGCACTGTAATTCAGTCAGCTTTGTTCTTGCTACCCACAGGCATCTCTTCTGGCACACAGTCGTACCAACAGCAACCGTCCCCGAAGTCTCAATTTGCTGTCAACAGCCCAGCTCATGTATCGTTTGTATCCGACACCCTGGGGACCTGGGAGAGAACTGGAGTCAGACTGGGCTATAAAGGTGGATTACAGCACGTGTGGTTTTCAATAACAAAGTGCTTGTGAAGATATGTAAACTTTTAGAAAATATATTTTTCACAGATTGACCAGGATATTTTTGCACAGCTAAACCTATTAGGCATTTTTGCATTCTTTTATTTTTCCGTGGTTGTAAAATGTTTTCACCAGATCACCACACTGAACCTTGACAACCAAGGGATTTCCAAGCTTACCAGTTTGAATAAGCTGGAGAATCTACGCTGGGCCTCTTTTAATGACAACAACATCTCTAATGTGGAGGGTATTGATAACTGCCTGAAGCTGGAGGAACTCTCTCTAAACAACAATAACATCAGAAGTCTTAATGGTCAGTCACATTGTCAACAATGCAATAACAAATAAATAAATAACATTATAATCTGTTTGCTTCTGACAAATCCTTTTCTGTATTTGTCTTCTCTATTTGTTCAGGCCTGGCAAGATTGCATCACCTGGATAAACTGAGTTTAGATGGAAATCAGCTCTCCAGTCTACAGGCCTCAGTTCTAGGCCAGCTGCCCAACCTCACCTTTCTGTCTGTGGAGAATAACTGCATCACGTCAATGCATGGTATCCAGAAAATTCAAACTCTCCTTGAACTCTATGTCGGACACAACCAGATTTCCACATCAGGAGAAATCTTTTGTCTCAAAGTGAGGAGGCGGCTCTCAGGTATTTTTCCAACATTACCATTGTGTTGTCTAAGCCCATGCATTCTTTTTCCTTATTAGGGATTAGGAAGTCTCACTGTTCTAGATCTCTATGGAAATCCTTTGGTGGAGAAACTCAAAAACTATCGGATGTATGTGGTATTTCATCTGCCCTCCCTTAAAGCGCTGGATGGAATTGTAGTGGTATGTGGCAAAACCTTCAATAAGTCAAAACCTTTCAGATATTACATGGGTGTATACATTATTGTGTTTATTGTTCTCTTTAGGAAGTGAGCGAGTGCGAGAGTGCAAAGAATATGTTCAGAGGAAGACTAACCACTGACACACTAGCAGAGAAGTTTGGTCACTCAAACTACACAGAAATCACTAACTTGACTCTGAAATCCTGCTCCATTAGGTAAAAGACACAGAGTTTCAGAATGCTATTCATGCTGGAGATAGTTAAATTTATGAAAAACAAAAGATTAAAGAAAAACCCTTTCCTTCTTCTAGGATGGTTGATCTCTTTCCCACAGACCTCTTCTGCAACCTGCACACTGTTAACTTAGACCACAACAACCTCACTTCCTTCTCAAGCCTTATCAACTTGCCCAATATCAAGGTACAAATCAGACGAGGTTGTAAATAAACTGATTTGACTCAAAAGAAGTCTCATCATTATAATAATTATTATTATAACTTATACATGTCTTTTCTTTTTTTTTTAACAGACCCTGAGTCTGAACTATAACTACATTAGGTCCATTCTGCCCAACCACAAGGCTCAGGCTCATCTAACGAAAAAACAGATGCTGCACATCAAAGTCCAGTCCAGTGGCTATGGCCAGCAGAGCCAATTCAAGGCTAACAGGTATCATGACACAGTTTCATTTTAATAATTCACGCTAACCAGATATTGAGAGTCTTGCCATTTTCACATTTGTTCATTTGTTTGTTTGTTTAGAAAGTGATTTTTATAGCATGCAGTCATAAGGGGGCAGCACTGACCAGACAATGTCTGAGTTGCCTTTTGACAATTTTTCCAGACTGGATGGAGGTTTCATATCAGGATATTTTAATTTAGAATTCATTAAGAGCAGCATCTGAATATTATCTGATTGTGTATGTAAGCACATTGAATAATATTCTTTTTCTGAACATATTATTTTAATGAAATACATCTTTTGCATTCACATGTATAAATCCTGAGCTGGGTCAGACATCCTTTTGTTTGGTTCAAGTTTGCTTGCCATTAGTCTGTCTGCACCTGTGAGGTTTGAGCAGTTAAACGTGGCAGCAGGAGGGAGAAAGAGCTGTTCACTTAACCACAGAGGTTACAAACTGTTTTCCTGTGACTGTGTTCCAGGGATACTGGGCCCACTGGTAGTCTGGAGCCACTGATGGGAAGCCTGGAAGTGCTTCATTTGAGTCACAATGGCATCTCCAATATGGCCAATCTGCAGCTCAGCAGGCTCACCAATCTTAAAAATCTCTTCCTCCAAGGTATGTAAGGTTTACATACCACCCCTCCCACTCTAAGCCAGTTAAAAGTGTGGTCTATAGAGCCTGTGAAAAGGCAAGCACTAAAAAAGCAAAGTCTCCCATAGACCTAAGGCCAGGTGGGTGATGAGACTTGAAGAAAAGAAAGATTGACTTTCTTTTCAGCAGCTTTTGATGGCTTTTGATTGAGATTTTCTTTGTTAGAGCGATTTGCCCAACAAAGCCAGCCTTACTTTCATTTCTTCAAAACCTTTGATGATCAGCTTTTTATTTCAGTCGTTTTTACAGCAGGGGCAAACAAGAGACACCAGACAAATGTTTGTGTGTGTATAGCTGTAGAACATAGCTTTTATATTATTTAGGGTGTGTAAGTCACTCTCAAGCTTTATCAAAATAATACTTTCTTTTGTGAGATAGCTGTTCATTGTTTTAATAAAGTTTTGTCTCCTCCCAGACAATGAAATCAGCCAAGTGGAAGGCTTGGAGGGGCTTCATCAACTCAGAAAGCTTGTGTTAGACAGAAATCGGATTAAAGCTGTGACGAAGAACTCCTTCACAGCCCAGAGTGTCCTAGTAGAACTGCGCCTCGCACAGAACCAGATCCGGGAACTAAACCATCTTGAGACACTGACTGAGCTCCACAAGCTCTTCCTTGCAATGAACAAGCTGCAGGTTTTCATATATATTTTTAATTGTTAATATTAAGAATTGTGATCAAACTGCATGAAAAGGAAATGACCAAAAACACAGCGAAGAAATTTCCGAAGGTTGTTAGGAAGGTCACAGTCATCTTTCTGCAGTTTTGATTTATCACCAACTTTAACTGATTGGTTCATATGTGTCAGATGTTTAAGAATGCATTTTATTCAGCATGAAGCGGTATTACTTTTCCCTGCATTCACAAAGGAAGACATGAAATATAGTAATCACGAGCCATTACCACCCACTGTGGCATGCAAGGGGTAGTATTAAGGAGAATCAAATTTGATTGAAGGTCAGGGCCATGTGTATGAAGAAAGAGGGTAACAATCAGGACAACGTGTAATCAGCTTCTCTTTCTGCATCTTCTCACCCAGGGCAAATGATTTGCACTTTTGTTGCCAGTTTCGTCCTCTCTTTGCTTCCTTATTGTTTTCATGCATTCAATTAAGACATAAAATACAGCAATCATCCCAGAGCGTCAGACCCTCACAGTGGGGGTGTCTTTGAATCACAACCAAGTAAGCGCATAAAACTGGGAGTGAGAGAAAACACCCCTGTGCCCTGTTGCGTGCCCAAACTCTCTCATGAGATTAATGCGAGCTCACACATGTAATCTCTCCCATCAGATGCTTCTATCCTCCCTACTCCAAAATTCTGAAAGGTTCTGCTCTGATGCATATGTCTGCATTATCAACACACAGCAGGCTAAAACTAGCGGGGAGGAGTGGTTAAATGAGAGGGTAGTGAATTAAAGATCTTAAAATAATATGTTTTCTCTTCATTTTACAGGACATCAGAGAGCTTGAAAAATTGCAATTTCTCCCTTTGCTGACAGAACTCTCTGTGGCAGGAAATCCAGTAAGTATTGTGGAGTTTTAGTTTCTCCTTTAAATCTAATTCCGTGTCTTCTTTATCTTTTTTCTTTCTTTTCTATCATAAGCTATCACAGTGATGCAAATCCACTAGCTGTCAGTTCCAGGAAAATTTGAGCTCTTCAATGTACAAACAAATGATTGAAAGCTCGTTTACAAGCTCTGTTTCTCACTTGCAAAATCCCAAACTCTAAATTAAGTAATTACGCGATGGACCTTCTGCTGTGCCTCAAACTGGCTGGCATCACAGACAAATTTGTGAACCAAATAGCAGGACACTATTGCCCTGTTACACCACCCATCTGGAGCTCACAGATCAAGCCTGAGCAGAGGCTGCTACTCAGACCCTCTCTGTTGCCCATAGGGTAATGTTCAGCTGTGGTAGCCTGCTTGACCCTATCGTTCCTCTCTTCCTGTGGGACAGGGTGTTAATCCTGCCAGGGACTAGATGCCAACATCAACCCAGTTGACAATACTTCTACTGTTGACTGGATGAAATAGCTCTTTTTGCCATGTTCTCTTTCTTTACACTGGACTTCCTTTACACTGGGGGCAAAAAAAGAGAGAAAAGAGAACTGTTGTACGAACTTAAGCGAATTGCTTCATCTGGTAAAACACAAATGAATTCAGTTTTTCCAGTTTAAGTTACCACGTTTCTGTAACAGAATGTGAAAATTATAGATCACATGCTCTTTTTTTTTTTTTAACAAAGTAGCACACATTCACAAATGATCCACGTAGCAGTGTCTGGCAGGGACATATAGTTCTGTAGCTGGACAGGCTGGCTTTATCTCATGGTCAAGGGATGCCCTCAGCTGGGAAGGGTTCTATCTGCTTCTGTCAGCTGGGTCCCTGGAATAGTTGCTGGAAACAAGATAGCTATGCTGGGACCCACATGGCATCATATTTATGCCAGATGTCTCAAGGCACAGCCCCAGTCATACTCCAATATAATAATTTCTGGATTTGAGTTTGATTCAGAGTGGTTTGTAATCAGTTTGTTTTATAAGTGTTTGGTTTTTTTTGTATGTTTTATATTATCTTTTGTTTTCTCCTTAGGTTGCACAAAATCCTCGCCACAGACTAGCAATAGTGCGCTGTCTGTCTCAGTTGCAGGTCCTAGATGGAGTGGTGATAACTCAGCAGACCAGGGAGGAACTCCTCAGTGCAGATCTGTCTGTAAGAACTGAACGCATTTTACACAAATTAATCACGTTAATCACATGTATACACAGATGAATGTATACATACATGTATGTCATCACTTTCTTGAGGAAACTTGAGTTTCCTCAAGGTTTTTTTTTAACTTGAGGACTAAATGTATTTCACAAGTGATTATTTAACTTTCCTTCTTGTGCACTAACCAGTTGATACACAAAATGTGACAATTTAAAAAAAATCTATGCTACAACAGTTTATACAGATCAAAAAGCAGGTTTTAGTTTTAGATAACCACTTTTAGATATAACGTTCGATTACAGCAAAGGAGGCTGCCATCTGTATTTTAGTCAGGACTAAATCACATATGAAAGATGAATTTTCCCATACAAAAATGAACAAAACAAAATGACAACCACCAGTGCACGCCCATTAACAAAGAGGAAGGCCAGGATTGAATTCTTTCAGTCCAACTGATTTAATGTTCATATAATGAGAGTGCAGGGCATTAATGCTGCGGCTCTGAATTAAAAGCAATCTAAGCCTGCTAGCATCATCCTGCTGATTAGATGAAATGTGCCTAGCCGATAATGCACCAGTGGATTTTCCCCGTATTAGCCTGGTCAACACGAGCCCCTCTGCTAGTTAATCATAGATATGGAAATGACAGAACACAGATCCTGAATTTTCTCATTATAAACATAAACCTTTCCCAAGTGACGCTCATGAAACGCATCTCAGTTGTCACTCTCAATTTATGCTTGCACTGCTTTTGCTTGAATTTGAACATTGTTACTGATGAGTAGTAATTATTGTTCCCCCATAAGATGCTTATGTATGTGGAACAAAAGCAATCTAATCACCAATCCCCTGTCAAGTGTGGGTGGAGTAGACACATTGCTATGACTGTGGCTGGGAGAGACAAGCAGAGATTTAAAACATTTACACTGTAACAGTGTAATTATGGCAATTGATAATTTTCTCACATATTTTTGAACATCTATTTATGGACTTCCAAGTATTATTGTCTGTGTTCCTTATGCTCCATGTTTATTTATTTTTCTTTAAAAGCAAAGCTCTGAGAACCTTGAAGGATCTCTCCCTTCCACCGATCACACCTTGCCTGGGCTGCTTCCCATCTTGCCTCACTACACCACCCCAAGAGGAATAAATATAATTAGAGGACCACAGAACTTTGTGCATGTGCACGATACCCTGCGAGGTAACTCAAATGAGAACCACAGTACAAATGTGAGTGTAACAGTTCTTCCTGTGGCACAACTTGGCTTTAGTTGTGGAATTAGCTTGTCGTTTGGTGGAGAGTCAGTGTCTTTGTTCTTATATGGCTGAATTTATACTATCTCAGGTACCTGCCATATTTTCCGTATATACTGCTGCTCCTGACCCTTAAAATGTTATTTTCCGTATGCATCTTCTCATCAGATAAGAAGTTAAAGAACAGCAATGTTGGTCAAAGCAGCGAATCTGACCCCAACTTCATACACAGTCGAAGGACAAGAAGCTACCCGCCTACCAGCAGGGTCCTAACGAAGGTGAACAGAGTCACCTGCACATATACAAAACAGGAGCAAGACAACAGGTTGTTAAAGACAAGAGTAAATACAATAAATATTATTTAACTTATTTTAACCTTCATAAGATTGAGGCTATAAAAGTTTAGACTGTGATTCTTACTTACAATTATTATTTTCCAGTTTCCCAAATTGTGGTAAACATCCACCCATGTAATAGCCAGAAGAGATGGAGGGTTTGCCTTGATCAACGTCTGCACACCACGCCTTAGATTTCTTTTTCTTTTTTCTTTTTGGCATGGCAATAAATCTGTCAAATTTTGTGAATAAATTTGCTTCTGTTTGCATTGTACTGCTGCTTACTTTACTAAAACTACTTTTGATATGAGGTAAATCAGGCTGTTTCACAGGAGGCATGTAGCAAAATTCTCTCAAAAGCATTAATAATGAAATGTGACATTTCTTTTTCTCTCCACATATGTGGATCACTATGATAATCTGAGGATGAGAGGTATTGGTGTCATTTCATCTACTATCCCGAAACTAGTAAAAAAAAAAAAAAAAACACCCACAGATGTAAGAGTGTGTGAGACTGGCATGCTACATTGATCGGGTCAAATGCATCCCCAACAAGTGGATAATCCAGCTTTAGCACACCTCTCTGTGGACAATAATCTGCATTCAGTCAGATAAAGATGTAATCTTGAATATGGTCCAAATGGATTTCAGAGATTGTCAGTTTCATCATGTTAGCCTCTTTTCTTAAAGCCCACTGCAGTTCTGTCCTTTACAGGCAAATCTTGTGTGTTGTAACGAATAGATAGACTTCATAGTGACTGCTCCAACCTTCCTTTTTTCCTATTGGTTTAGCTTAATATTCTGGTGATTTAAAAAGAAAAAGAAATTTAATTTAAATCTGAAAGATGTGGACTGTATAAATTTTTTTTCATTTATCATGAGACCCCTGAACTAATAACCATAATCTAAAAAAACATTGTCAATAGGTCATCCATCTAACAAGCTAACAAACAAAACGTTCTTTTTGTATAGCCCCTGGCAAATAATTATGTCTGATAATAATCACTTTTGGTATCATTTTCATTCAATCTGTTCATTCAAAGTTATGATGGATAAAAATCTATTTTATTTAACAATTGAACATTTATTTCCCCCAAAGAAAAATATCATGAATAATGGAAACTTCCTTAAAAAAACAACAACTCACTAATGAAAAAATAAATTCACTGTTGATCGATTTCCTAGTTTTTCATACAGCTGTCAACGGATCAGCTTTGCAGGATGGATCTGCATCTAACAAGGGTTCAGAAATCATCTCCTTGCCAAATTGGGATTTTTATGATATGTGAATGATTCATCACTGAATATCTCTTTCATCAAATCAACAGCAGTCTGTGACTCCTTCTTTTTAGCCTAGTTTAGCCTTCTGTTCTTCTGTTTAGTATTAATGTTGGTTTAAGTTTGGTTTTTCTGAACATAAATCCCATTTCCTTCAGCCATTTTCTTACAGTTTGATCACGAATATTGACTCCTATATTTGCCCATTTGTTCATCATGTAGTTTCTTACTCATTTTCTATTTCAAGGTAAATTTGTTCGATTTTTCTGTCCCCGTGCTTTGATGTATTCCATGATCTACTTGTGTACGACCACTTTAGAAGCAGCTTCTCTCCACAAACATTTTAGACACAGCTGACTGAAATAAACCAACATCTTTGAAGGAGTCGTATAATCCTTTCTCGTCAATAATCCTCAGTAGGTAGTTAGGTTCTGCAAGCATTCACTTTTAACTACACTAATTTGCATATTTTGATTTTTATTAATGAAAATTACAGTATGATTCCAGATTTTTTTCCCCCTCATATCTATCTCCTCTACTTGATCTGATAAGTTTGCCATTTCTTACAACCATTTATGTAATTATTTTTCAAGTGTGGAATGGAGAAGCTTTCTTCACTTTTACTGCGGAGGTCATGTCTGTACAGCTTAGAGGAGTTTTTTTTTTTTTTCCTAATGTAAGACAGTCCAAGCAGACAGCAAAATAGTCACTTATTTTGAATGGAAAAAAACAAAAACAAACTGTAAATGTCACAGCAGCCATTGTGATGCATTCTACTAAAGAATATCAAAATTAATCCACAGATTAGTGGAGTTAACATTTACTTCAATCCAATTTATATAGCATCTATTTACAACAAAGCTGTCTCTAAGCACTCCTGAGAAACCCAGAGCATGGCCCCCGAGCACATGGCAAAGCCTAACAGTGGCAAGAAAAAGTCCTTCTTGAGATGAAACCTTGAGCAGAACCCGGCTTAATTATAAAGGGGACCCTCCTGCTGATAGCCAGGTGGGTAAAGGAAGAAATGAGAAGGGAGACATTACAGAGAGGATGAAGGACAGAGAGAGGAGAGGTGCAAAAATAGATAACGTGGCACAAAAATATACAAATAGCTGGTATAAAAATAAAAATATGTGGTGGTTGGAGGGTTGGACTGCAGGTTGACCACACCAGCGGGTATTAGTGGCATCCAGTCAACAGGTGCAGATGCACGTAAACGCCAGGATGGTCAGAAGATGGAAGGTTTGGGCAGCAAAGGGGAGTGCAAAGTTACCACAACAGCACCTGAAAAAGGAGAGACAACATGAACAACATGACCACTAGGTGTCCTTAGAGCTCTGTTAAAACTCCTAATCAGCACTGATTGCATCTTGCTCTATTTGTTGCAATTAATCAGTTTGAGGGGGATATGTGTACTTCAGTTTTGTGTCTCCTGTCTGTATTCAACATTGGAGGCAACAGCCAGCTCTGCAGCAAAAGTGAAAAGCTCTCCTCAAACAAGCTTCTCTAATGCATGTACTTAACTTCACTTAATTTGTGTTAATTCCTGGCATTAAGCGGGGCTAATGACTTTACAAGTGAGTGTACTGCCATTACCTTGCTCTGCCTGACGGCAAATTGCAGCTGATGGACTCGGGACACAGATTTGGGGGCTCAGTGTGAGTGCTCTAATGCATTAGGTATTGCAGAGGATAATTACACATCCCATATTTTTGTGCAGTATGTGCTCAATGGATGTTATAAATATAACTATTTCTAATCTGGTTGTGGGTGGTGTAAGCTTATAGTTAGCATAGCACTTCACACAGTATGTTGCATATCTGCATTTCTGTCAGTATTTCTAACATTAAAATGACATTAGCATAAAAAAATGTGAATAATTCATCACCTTTGAGTGAACCCAGATGCACTTCTCTCTGTGTCTGCCTTCCTCTCCTCACTTCTCCACGTGAGCGGACCACATGGCTTTTAGCTGGTTTAATGGGATGGAATGTGACAGGTTATGTTTTCATCGGCTTGATATGGAGCATGGCTCGGGCAGGAGGGACCGAGAGGGAGAAGGAGATGCAGTAAGAGGGGAGTAGTGGGGGAAGTGAGTCGGTGAGTCAGTCTGCAGTTGTAATCCAGATTCATAATTAGAGATGTTTGTGCTTGTTGCGAATCAGTTATGGATGATGCCCCCTCCCCTGGTAGAATCCTCAACACACTCACACACACACACAGAAACACATGCTCTGTATGGGGCCATTAATTCTGGTCCACAGGCTCCATGCATTTGCTGTGTCTGTGCATTCAGAGCACCATTAGTCCAAGACTCTGTGAATAATTTCTGAATGGGGCTTTCACTACTACCTACTCAGATTCAAATTTTAGGAGTGAATAAAAGGTTTTGACGCCATTGATTGATGTCTGATGCCAAAGTTTAAGCTGCAGCTTGTAAAATGCTTATCCAACTGCTTCATGTCCAGGCTAATAGGTAAACTCTACAAGCTTCACACACTCACCAGCTTATATTAACTTTGAAAGTGCTTTGATTCAGGCTACAATTTCATTGACATCATGACTTGAGATGAAATTGTCATTGTAAAAATGAACTGTTTAACTGTTGATGACCCCCTTCTCCAAGTCATCAACAAAATCTAAATTGTTTTTGTCTTCAGAAGGTATAAATTATGTTCCTGGCTCATTTTTATCTCTACACATACATCCTGTCTTGATATATTGCTTCAGTCTGTCATTGAATTATTGCTGTTGCTTGTCATTTTCCTGTAATTTGTTTCCTCCTGAATAAAGCGTGAATGGAGACTTGACAATGAGGATGAAAAGGAAAATGCTTGTGTTTTGTGTCGACATTTTCGGATGGGAGCATTAAGTCTTAACTGCTTTTCATCTCGACTCATGTGTCATTTATCACATTATTGAACTTGTGTCTCATTCATCAAATTATTTCAATCTCACACAGTGAATTGTACATTTGAAATAAAAGAAAAAGTTAACAGAGCACCCAAACAATAGAAAAATGCCCAATTTATTTGTAAATTTAACAAATCGATTCCCAGTGTTTTGGCAGGTTGGCTTTTAGCCAATTTGGTATCATCATTGTATCCAGTATTTAATGAGATAGGTGTTTTACTTTGTTTTTGTTTTTTTTGTCTTCTTTTAGACTTAAAAGCTGATGGTGTTAAATAAGTAGTACCTTGGTGCAATACATGTTGTCATGACTGACAGCCTTTTTTCTGGTTTTGATTTGCTGTGTGCTACAGAGAGTAGGAATTACTTTTGTAAAACTACAAGGAAACACAACCTTCTGCCAACCCCTCACCCTCATTTCCCTCAGCTCCAGTGACCAACAACAATTTAATCTCCTTTGCTCTACATTGTTAGTTGTCTTTGTTTTGATATTGTAGCATTTATAGTGAGCACTTTATGAGCCCCCTCCCCTCTCTGCTTTTTTTGTTTTTCTGTTTTTTTTCCTAGCGTCTTTTGAAGTAAATAAACATTTTGGGGAGGCTCACACTCAACCACACTCATTTCCACTCTACTGGAATAATAAAGTACATACAGGAATTGCTCTCGTTGTATTAAAACATAACAAGGATTTAAAATGTAATATTAATTTTCTTTAATCCTATGTTAGTTTTTGGGGTCAGCTAAGCGCATTAGTATCAGGATTTGAACATACTGGCTAGTGCATATGTAAAAAACTATTTAGGATAAAGAAGATAAAAAAAATGTGTGTAAATGATGTAATTATTTTAAATAGGGATATTCTTTTCATTGTTCATTTTCAACAGTAACTGTGATTTGTTTCTTTAATCTAGCAGAGAAAATATAGTTTTGAATCCCCATCTAATGAGGGCAGTCTGAAAGCTGTTTCTATAACATTTCTAAAAAAAATCTTGCATATTAATTGGGCCTGTTGCATGAAACCAAGATAAGGGATTAAGCCAGGATATGTCAGTTATCCTGGCTGAATTTATCCTCCATGAAAGCAGGATTGAATAAATTACCATGGAGATTTATTGTCTATGCAGAGAACAATCAGGATTTCTTAATCCTGCTTTGAAGTCTTCAGTCAGCTATCACTCCTGTTGGAAATACATTTAATTGACCGTTATTCTTGGACCTCTGTGTGTGTATTACCCTGTTTTCACTAGCCTGCATTAAAATATTAAAACTTGTAACTCGGGATTAGATCATCATTATTTACAATCTATTTAAGCTATAATTATGAAGGTGACCAACTTCAGGAAGGCTGATATTTTATTGATATCAGACATTTGTCTTCATATAGTTTTCTTGGATATTATTTGTTGATGCTGAGATGGTTAGAAACAGCTAAGCTTACAAATGAGTGTCACAGTAAAGACACCGATGAGGGCAAGTCTATTCTGCATAAAGTTCTGTTCTTGTCATGCTTCTTTCTCAATGTCAAGCCCATTTTGAATGAAACAGCTCTCTCCAGAAGGACTTTCTGACTGGTGGACTGCAGACCCCTTGGCATTTCTCCAGTGATGGTACCTACTTTATTTAAAATGAATTTAATTCATGAAGAACGTATACAAGATAGGTCAAAAATCAACAGGGCTATAAACAGGAAACAATAAAAAAAGATTCAGCTGTTAAAATATTGAAATCAAATTAATACTTAATGGGTATGAGGACATTTTTCAATGCCAGAGTTTTGACAGCTGATTTAAACTGAGCTTCAGGCATTCTACTTAAATGCTGAACTCAGATAACAGCATTGAAGTTTGATATTTGGAGTGGAGAATATGGCATTTTACAAAGATTGTTAATAAATTAACAATAGGCAGTTCCACATTTTTAGGTCACATTTATCCATCAAACAATGCCTGTTAGTTTTTCTTGTTTGTTTAAAAAACCAAAAAAACAATCACATCAGTCTACAAAATGTACACTTAGAATCCAAAAA
>JBAMYA010000015.1:8691991-8702325 GCA_037176975.1 Arrhamphus sclerolepis | reverse complement strand
AAAATTAAATCAAGGTAAATTAATATTTGTTAAAAACAAAACTGTGATAGTGAGTACACACATACGCATAAATATACGTGTGTGTGTACTCACTATCACAGTTTTGTTTTTAACAAATATTAATTTACCTTGATTTAATTTTTTGACTTGGTAAAAAAGAAATTTGATTTTGGTCTGTCCTGAGATGTTAGTTTCGTTACATTTTTGTGTGATGGAAAACAGGTCTCTTAATTACATTTTAGCAGTTCCATTTATATGACAGTATAGGAAAATATTAAGTATGTAATTGTTAAATTCTCTAAAAGACAATCCTAACTATTTCACTGCATTTAGTGTGTAGCTTGTTGAATCTTAAATTATTAAGAAATTAAAAAAAAAAATTAAGTTGGAATGTAATCCTAAAATAGCTGCTTTCTAATATGCTTTTGTGGCAAAGATGCCAAAGACCCCTCATATTCTTCTGAAAGAATAATCTGTTGTAATTTTGAAAAAGATCAAAATAAGATGAAAATATAAGTTTGCTGGGTTTTAAAGGTACTCTGTGGGGTTGTTTTTGACTATCAGTTGCATATTGGAGAAATGTTCTGACAAAGTGGTCTTCACTCAGTGCAAACAAGGACAAACGTGCCGGAGTAGTGCATGGGGTGACATGTAACTCAGCTTACTGCAGGGGGCACAAGCGTGGACATCAACAGGTGTCAGGGTAATGTTGAGGAGTGCTGAAGTAAATTGGGACTGTAGGATGTCGAAATTGCTGTTTTAAAATGTGGAACCTATGAAATGTTTTGGATGTCTTTTGGATGTTTTTTTTTCTTCTTCAGATTTGATGGGCATTACAGCAAAAACCATTTCGGTAAGAAATGTTGAATGTAAACTGTATTTATAGTGAAGACTCCATAGAATACCTTTAATGAGCCACCCTACAATTTATTATCAGTTGTGCGCTAAAGTAGTAGCTGGTTTAATACACACAAAAGTTTCAACTTTATCATTTAAGATCATTATTTTCTTTACTTTATGTTATAGATACTTATGTAAAACAGTTGTTTTATTCACTGTACCTAAACTCCCACCCCGCCCCTTTTTTTAAAAAAATTTCAGTTGAGCAGTAATTTCAGTCCATCAAGTCTCTTTCCGAACATTTAGCATTGAGCTGCTTTCTGCAAACTTGGTAGATATGAATGTCACTCAAGGTAGCATTTCCTGTCCTAAGCAATTTTGAATCATGTAATCCTAAATTCTTCTGGCTAAATACCCAATTCTATAATACACTCATTCCAGTAAGAATTTCAAAATTAGCTTTGTAAATTTTAAAATTGTTCTGAAATGTTTGACAAATACTGACAGTGGTTTTACTATGATGTGTTTTTAATATGGGTCTTCTATTGAAATTATGTTTTATAATAATATTGCATTATTAATACCTAATCTTACAAACTTAAAGAATGATTCCAGTCATATATTTAGTTTTCCATGAACTGAAATACCTCATACTTGATAGGAAGTGTTCATTTCCTTATGTAGTTGATTTTAGAAATAGCTGTTTCTTATGTTTTCATCCCTGCAACCTATATTAACAGATTTATTTGAAGGCTATAAGGTTATGCCATGTAAAAACTTGGACTTAAGTCACGTGAGAAAGAAGACAGAACTTTTCATTTCTAAGTTTTGTTTGTTTAAAAAAAAAAAAAAAAGCAAAAATCATTTTGTATTTACTCAGTTTTAAAATTAGACAATAATTAAAAAAAAGATAAAAATCATTTGAAAACAAGCCAAGCTGTAGAGAGTGTGTGAAAAGATAAGTACACCCCATGATTCAGTGGCTTGTAGAATCACCTTTAGCAGTAATAACTTGAATTAATTGTTTTTTTGTATGGCGTAATCAGTTTCATAAAAGGCTCTGGAGGAATGTTGAGCCACTCAGCAAAATTGCTCCAGTTCATTGAGGATTTTAGGCACTGGTTTCATTCATTTTCAACCATTATGCTATTTTAAATTGACTCAGTAGCTGCAAGGCTCCTTTGGTTGCAAAACAAGGCCAAATAAGCATTCCTCCACCTCCGTGTTCAAGAGTTGGTGTTACTGCTGATACCCAAAGCACTAATCCTGTGAATCAGTAACGGTCATCTCCCTCTATCTGTCCTAACCTAAACCATGCTGTCAGGCTGTTTTCAGTGAGAAGAGAGAGGCTTTCTGCTGGCAACCCTTCCAGGCAAGCCATATTTTTTCAGACTTTTTCTAAATGTATTGTCATGGACTTCAAACATGCTAACTGAGGCCTGTTGAGTCTTAACATGTAGATTATCTGGTAAACGAGCATTGCACTTTCTGTCCTTGGGGTGAACTTGCTGGGACATTCACCCTGGCAAAGATTGACACCCAATTAGTAATGGGCTCAAAATAGTTTGGAAATGACCACTCCAAGGCTATTGGGCTGCAAGAGTTGCTATATCAATTATTGTTGATGTCTTCTCTGCTTGGCATCCAGTTGAATTCTTCAGATCAGCAAATGGTCAAAACTCCTGCTTTATTGGAGTTTGTCAATCATGCTCAGGATAAGCTGATCAAGTGCATACGATTTGCAGAACCTGGCTGCTATTTACTCTTTTAATTCAGTATCAAGTAAGGCTGTACTTACTTTTTCACACGCTGAATCTGGATTTTGGCTTAACTTTTTTGACAAATAAGACAAATGTAATTGTGGGAATTCTATAAAACCAAGAAGTAGTTCAAGAAGAGATGCCGTATGAGAACATTAGAATTCTCGACTTTTTCTGTTAAACTGGCCCTTGACTCCAAGCAGTATCTCTGATCGTTGACCAAGATGTTCCCTCTCACTTGTCCACTTGTATGATACTCACTTATTTCAAATCTGCAACTGTATACAGAGTTCAGGGTTGTAGAAATGTAAATTGAAGAAAATTAATCTATCAGCCACAAGATTAACGCAGTCTCCCAGATGATAACCCCACTCATTCAGCCAGTACAGAGCTGAACATGTGGTGTCTGGGATCAGGGCATTAGCAGAGGATCCTTTGGGTGCTGTTGATTATGTTGGGATCGGAGAAATTTTGAGGATGGGCAAATGTCATGGCCTCTGTTTCTACGTTCCTCAAGCTGAACCTGAGCAGCTTTTAGACGGCCAGAAGATCGTTACTCTGTGTCAGAGAATGCTGTTGCCAGAGGCAGGTGTGCTCAGTCAAAAGTCGTGTTTAGGTGGGTGGTGCGTACCAAAATAACATCCACAAGAACGTCAGGACCCAAAGGTTCCCAAAAGAACATCATGTTATAACAAGATACTAAATGTTCCTCACTTCACACGTTTGTGGTTTTAATGTTGTAGCTGATGTGGCTAAGTGTGGCTAAATGACAATAGTCATATGCACTGATCATCTGTATAATCAGCCTTTTTTTTTTTCTAGAAAATTGTTAATGTAGATAAAAGATTATAAAGTTACTTAGACTTACCTTTGGTTGCCTGAAAAGCATCCTGTATATTCTTGTACGAAGGACTACCTAGAAGTTGAAGAGATTTTAAATGCTTGCGCCCTCATGTACATGTTGATGTACCTCAGTTGTGGCGTTTACTGTGTGACCCCTAGCAGTGGTGGTTTATTTGTCCCCTTACAGGGTGACCTGAGCCTCACTCTGCTGACCTTATTCAGCTCATAAATAAGCTCACCGATTTGCCTTACCCAATCTCATGTTGCCCTATTAAGTAGACTACTTGCCCAACAAAACACTATGAAGAGTATGCTGCTGGCATTACACTTCAGTAAATTGAAAACTTTTGTCTGTTGTAAGGTACTTAAGCTATCTACAGTGGCTTTGTCCTGTTTGTCATGAGGTACACCTTTATTTTCCCCACCCACGTCACTGTATCTAATCTGTCTTTAAAGCTTGTTTGATTTCCATTGCAAATGATGTCATACGTTTAACAAATGCAAGTGTTTTAACATGGTAACCTTGTAAGCATTCAAAATGTGCATACGCATATTGTCTGCTCTATTTATAATTACATTCAAGAATAGCTTTAGAGTGCTGTAGTTAAGTATTGTCAATGTTGATTCAAACGCCTCTCAGAGGCCTCTGTGAGTGATTTTACAAAGTTCAATAACTGCTTATTTTGTATTATGTTCTTGCTCCAAAGGAATAACGGGAAAAAAAGAAATGTTTAAGGAAAAAAAAAAAGCTTTGTTCCCTAAACTAAATTGTACCATTTGTGTTGTTGATTGAACAAATTGCATTCCTTGCTTGTGAATAGATGCATTTTCTCCCTGCTCTTTAAAATTTCTCCCTCTTTCCTTCCTTTCTTTCATTTTTTAGCCATTGAAGTTTGAATAAAATTTCTAGTTTGCAGAATGTATTACTAAATAAATGGGTTGTCATCTTGTACCTCTCATTTCATCACTTTTATCTGGTTCTTCAAGTGAAACTTTCTTTGATAGTGGCAGGTAGGATAGTTTTACAAGGATAGATTATGTTACTACAACTATAAAATCTGGAATGGAAGACCAGGCGGCAGGCTTTAAATCCAAAACTGAGGTCGATAATATTTCTTGTTTTACACTATTCTGCTGGAAGAAAAACATTTTATCTACAGTTGAAACCAGAAGTTTATATCCGGTGTATAAAAAGACATATAACGCAGACGACATTTTTCAAATGCACACAGCGACAAAGATCTGGTCGTAATGACCATTGTTACATTTGAAGGAAATCTTGCAAACCTGAGAACATCAAACCAACTGTGAAGTACGAGGGTGGCAGCATCATGCTGTGGGATGTTTTATGCAGGAGGCACTTGTGCGCTTCTCAAAATAGATGGCATCATGAGGAAAGAAACATTACATAGAATTATTGAAGCAACATCTGACGAGATCAGCCAGGAAGTTAAAGCTTGGATGTAAACGGATCTTCCAAACGACCAATGACCTGAAACATACCACCACATTGGTTACAAAGAGGCATAAGGACAACAAAGTCAATGTCCCAAAGTCCTGATCTTAAGCGTATAGGAAATTTGTGGGCAGAGTTGGAAAAAGTATGTGTGAGCGAGGAGACCTACAAACCCGACTCAGTTCCAACAGTTCTGTCAGGAGGAATGGACCAAAATACCAGCAAACTATTGAGAAGTTTGTGGAAGGAAACCCAAAACATTTGACCCAAGTCATACAGTTAAAGGCAATGCTACCAAATTCTAAGGAAATGTGACTTTGAAGAAAGTAATTATTCATTATTCTGGCATTCAGCAAATATAAAAATATGTTTTTGTTATCCTAACTGTCATAAAACAATAAATTTTTAATCTGATTTAATGTCTGACAATGAGGGGGAAAAAAAAGGTGGTCTTTTGTATATGGTGTATATAAATGTCTGATTTGAACTTTATTGCACCAGACAGTATTTTGACATCAAGATCTTAGTATTTTGGAATTCCAGAATTTCTTCCAGACCAGGTGTACACATTAAATGACTCTGGGTTCATAAACAATCTGG
Source organism: Arrhamphus sclerolepis (assembly GCA_037176975.1). Lineage (NCBI taxonomy): Eukaryota > Metazoa > Chordata > Actinopteri > Beloniformes > Hemiramphidae > Arrhamphus > Arrhamphus sclerolepis. Next base: position 8,696,826 of record JBAMYA010000015.1, on the reverse strand, counting down.
TATACTTTCCAAGAAAATCCAATGCGGTCTCTGACGTCATGATACAACTTCTTGTCTCATTTTGTGAATTACGATTTTAAAAGACCGTTGTTTTTAGCAACTCTGTGATCTCTCTGGAACTTGTTGTATGCTGGTCTGATATCAGAGCTGTGTTTGTCTTTTCTGCTATTGCATGGTGAGTGTATGTAAGGGGCCTGAGCTTAGGAGGGGTCAGGGTAGTCTGTGGCCACTGGGATTAAGAACCATGGGAGGGATTACTTTAAATGTCAACATTAATGTCATGAGCTGTGCCAGAAGGTCAAATGGTGCTCAGTGGCAAACAGTTAATAGTTCAGGTACAACCAGGATTGTTTTGGTTTCTGTGATGAGTTTACTTGCATGCTAAACCAAGATTTTTTCTTTCAGTTGTCTTTCATGTCAGATTGTCTGTTTTTATTCATTTCTAACTGATCAATGAAAAAAAACAAAAACAAAACCGTATCTTGATATAGCAGCCAGCAAGCCAGAGGGTGGCAGTGTTAATAGCCGTAAGTGATTAAAAACATTGTCAAAAGTAATACTTGTGGAAATTAGTTCCCTTAAAGGTAATTGTTTTTTTAATGTTTGTTTTTAATAAAATCTTTCATATTCAGTATATATATGAAATTTTGTGCTTTAATTTGTTTTAAAAAGCATTTTTTTCTCAGCTTTTAAAGTAGTAAGTCATTATGTCCTGATAGAAAACATCTCAGAACTGTGACAGATTTATAATACAAATGTTGTTTGATTGGTTTAATCCAAACTGTTTGACCATTGCCACTTTAGGTTAATGTAAAGAATGTGATAACTAATCAGCTAGATTCTTGATAGGAATTCTATTCTCTTTGTGTTTTTGGGAACTTTGATTTTGAAAGGTAGTATTGTGTTTGATTTAATATAGGAATAAAACCCCACTGAAAAAAAGAGGCACAGTACCAGAGCTAGTATTTAAAACAAGCTCGCTTTTAAAATATGTGCATTTCCTCTCAGGCATTTGGACGTTAGAACTTCACTGAATGCGACTCATTAGATCTCGGGCCACCTGTGCACCCATAATGAATCACGCTGCCCTCATATTCCTTTACATCAAAAAAAGAGGCCGTGTTGGCAGAGGCTATCATCAGATGGAGCTGGCTCGTCATCTGCCTGCCATTGTTGAGCGCATGTCATGCTCTGCTTCTCATGGCGGAAAAACCCATTTGAGCTTGACTAATTCAGCCATGCAGACGCAGCAGTGAGAGGTGGGGGTGGTAGGGCACACTGTTTACTCTGTGTGGATGGTCTCTACTCTGAGGTCACTGAGCTCCGCATTTGCTAATATGCTTCAGAGTGCACCAGGAGCCAGATTTTTTTTTCTTCAAGGTTGCAAAATAAAAGATTTTTATTTTTCTATTGAGTCAAGCACAGAAAAGCAAAAGAAGTAACGTGCTTGATAGATGTTTCATGGACAACATTGTCTGTTGTTGTTGTTTGCTTTTTTGTTTTTTTTGGGGGGGGGGGGTTCCAGCTCTAATCCAACAAGATGTCCATTCTAAAGCCTCTTATCCCCACCTGCCATAATTTCCTACTTTCTTCTTTCTTTGAGTGCTCTTGTTGTCTGGGGTTAGTTTGTCACGGAGAACACAAGCTTTTCTCACTTGGACACAGTGATTCAATGATTGGTGTGTACAAACAATAATATCAAGCAGTGATGACATATACCCTCCTCCATCACACCCTCCTCCTCCATCTACAGACACGGAATATGTCCCTCCTGCTACTGCTTCTCACACTGGTTGGGATTTTAGTGTACCCCCGCGTGAGATGGGTTACACAAGCTTGTGCCCTGGGAATCCCTGTCCAGCTCATTATCCTGCACCCCTGAGACACAGCTCATTGTAAATTAGGACATCAAATGATGCAAGCTCGTTAAAGAGCCACAGATTTGCTCATTAGCATCAGCACCTTTGCTTGTTAGAGCCTGTATCAGCATTCTCTCACACCGCCACGTTGCATCCCGTCATTCCATTGCACTGACTGGAAGATTTAGGATTAATGTCAGTTCTAGCCAGCGGGTCAGTGCTGGTGAGGTTCAGATATGGCACTGATTGATCAGTGGTGGCGGAAAGCTGTGGAAGTTGTTGACAGCTGCCCACTACACCCAACACTCTCTTCCATATTTCATTGTGCAGGAGGGGAGAGAAAAAAAAAAGATCTCAGAATAACTTGTGTCTGGCAAGTGGCTGACTAGTTGTTTGTCTCAGCTACAGGGGAATTACAAAATAAATGAGGCAAATTTCGTTACTTCATTATTTCCCAGTTTGAGTCTTTCTTGGTGGCTATTAATCAGATTACCTGCATATACGCACTTAAGTACAGACCTTTCTGAAAAGGTCACTGTGATGCCATGATCATCACTAATTCGTTGAAGTAATTATTAATAAAATATGTGGGCTATTGTTTAGTTGTCAGTTCAAGCAGTTAAAAGCGAGTGCACTTGCCCAGCCCCCAGCATGCACTTGGTGACGGTTACACACCAACAAAGGCTGTGAAAATGAAGGCTGCTCATTCAGCACCTTTGTATCCCTCATGCTTAACAGATATTGCATTCTGGTGAGCAATACTTGACACAAACATGTTTTGTATCTTTGAATTGAAACTCTTAACTTGTGTTTAATACTGTCTTTTGTTGCTCTGTACTGGAGAAAGTTTTCTTAATTGGAAGAAATACCGCAATGCTTTATGAGCTTGTTGCAGGCATTTATTTTAAGCATCCTATATTTTTTAATCACGTGTCTAAAGGTTTTCTTGTAAGTTTTCCCAGTTGGAAGGGCAACACTGAAGCATGAGAGTGATCCGGTACCCCAAGCCATTCATCCATTTTCTGAGCACGCTTCATCACAGTGGAGACCTTGAACTTGTCTCAGTTCTTATTAAGTGAGAGGCATCGTGCATCCTGGACAGGTCTCCAGTTAATTACGGGGTCAGCACAGAGGCAACACTGCAAGAGCACAACAATTAAAGACAACAATGAGGACCTGGAGGACATCCGTGCAGAAATGGAGATTCCATCGAGGATCCTTCCACCCTCCAGCCCTCTGAACTGATTTCAGTTTATACTATGATTTGTTCATGTTGCTTCTTACAGGAATAGGACCAATGTCTGGATTTACGTAGCAAAATGATTTTTGTCCCAAGATACATGGTGAGATATGAGAAATGGGTTAACTATGGTTAAATAAAACAAACCAAAGACATTCACTGGTTGACCAGTAAATCTTAAAACTGAAGCATTTGGTCATGTGAAAAGGATAATACACCCTCTGACAGCTGCAACGTTTATGTATGAGGGCCTAATAAAAACGAATCTGGTCCTTATGAAATCTCAAAGTTTAGCGTACCTCAGATGTAGAACACATGACATCATGCTGAACAAAAAGCAGAGCCCAAATGTAGAAGCAGTGTATGGAAAAAGTGTCCCTAAAAGTTTAAGATGGTCCACTTTCTTTTTCACATGGCTGTAAGTACACAAACATGTACAACTGAAACTAAGGATATATTTTTAATTATTACCTTTATTGTTGTCATCTGTCAATCCATACCAGTATTTTTCGTCACTGGAACATTTAATACCAATAACTAACCATTAGTTATGAAAATATTTAGTGCAAGTCACAGTAAATGGTGTTTGATATTGTAACTGCAACATTTTCTAGCATGCTTGCTTGCCTCTCATTGGGCTGCTGTGATGAAAATGATTAAAATAGATAAAAAAAAAATAAAAAAAAGTAATGCTTTTTTAAAAATCTTCTCTGCATGTTCTCTACTTTCTTGTATCATGCAGCCAGTGGGTGATTAAGTAATTCCTATTGAATGCTATCCTTTTACTTTATCTCTGCCTGCACACTTAACCTCATATTCATCCCACTCTTCTCCTCCACCAGGACCCAGAAATGCTCTTCTTTCGTGGTTTCAGCTAAAACAAGAACATGCAGGATAACAAGAAAGCAATTGTTGCTACATATTTGTCCATAACTATGATTATGTACTGCATCATTTATGATTTAAATCTCCATACACATACACACATACATCTGATACCCCAAACAACACTTGATTTCTTATACTTTTACATGCTGCACTAATCAATGCCTGTTCTAATTATCACATCATTCCAAGCAATTGCTTTGGTACTAATTTCAACAGGTTTTGATGCTTGGCAGGGGCACATATGACCATGGTAAAAAGTGTAGATGGAGAAGTAGCTTTAGCAAAGGCAGCGTTGGAAATACACAAATCCACGGCTGCATTATGTGATTCTTGCTGCCTCAGTAAACATTACTAAAACAGGCTCACAATAGTACTATCATGTGTCCTAGATTAATTCTCTTACAGGCCAATAGACATAGAGAAACTCTTTATTGTGTAGACTAGAGCCATTAACATTTTTTTCCTACTGCATTAACATTTCGGAACATCAGAATCGTTTTAGCCCTCAGAGACGAGGAGGGACATCAAAGACTTCCAAAGCAGGTGATCATACGGATCACAGTTGTGGCTGTCATAAGAATGAAGTAAACAAGAAAAGAGTCACTTCCATTAAGATTTCAGATGCACTGGCTTATTTGCAACAGTGAAAAAGTTATGAAAGTAAAAAAATATATCATTAAAGATTAGAGAACCCCCTATATATATTTTTATGCAAAGGCACTTTTCAGTTTCTGAAGCTGCAGTTTTGGGATTTTCAGATGAGGAGGGTTTTGTGTGTGTGTGTGTGTGTGAACTAATAGAGTGATGAACAGATGGTCCTCTGGCTGCCACCAGCTGCGTCCCCCTTA
>JBAMYA010000015.1:8681835-8691891 GCA_037176975.1 Arrhamphus sclerolepis | reverse complement strand
TATATATATATGTATATGTGTGTGTAGATTCAGATCATAGACTTTTTTGACCATTTACTTTTGCACAGTTTTCTTAAAATCCTGCCACAGCTTTTTGATTGGGCTGAGGTTTGGACCATTCCAGAACCTTGATTATTTTATTTTTCAACCTTTCTGATACAGATTTGTTGGTGTGCTTTGGATCTTTGTCCTGTTGCATGGCCCGATTTCCTTAGTTTTGGGACAGATGGTCTTTTACTTTGGGACACACAGGAATTCATAGATGAATCACAGACTGCAAGATGTCTATGTCCTGTGGCTGCCAAACAAGCATAAACTGTCACCCTTCGACCACTGTGCTTAACAGTTTGTTTAGTTTCATAAGATGCTATGCATTATTATTGCCAAAAAACCCTCACTTTGGCCCTGTCCAAAGGATATTATTTCACAAGTTGCATATAGTTTATTCAGTGGATTTTATTTCATTTTGTACTGTCTAACCTTGGGATGAACTTGCTGGGATGTCCACTCCTGAGAAGATTGACAGCTGTCCTAAATGTCTGTCTCTCTGTAAAGTGATGGACTCCAAATTGTCTGGAAAGGTCATATAACCCTCCTCAGACGGATGGGCAGCAACAATTACTTCTTTATGATCAGTACTGATCTGTTTCCTCAGTGGCATTGTGTTAATACACATCTGAAAGAATGAGCCACACCAGCAAACCTCTAATTTTGTCTTCTTTTTGTTTTATTCTCCCATCTTGTGTGGAAAAAAAAGAAAAAAAAAGTAAACCCTTGTCAGTTCTTGGGCAAGTTAGTCCAGCATCGATTGTCAAGGGTCTTATCAGTACTACATCGAGGTCTTTCCTTGTTTCCACACAAGCAGTAGTCGTTTCAGATGTTTTGTTAGTGGCATCAGAAATGACACTGCGATGGGCAGATTCAATAAGAAAGATAGATATTTAGATATTAACTTTATTATATAACTCCAGACATTTATACATGTGTGAAATGTGAGAAATCAGTCCAAAAGCTATAGCGTGGTTGAAGTGGGATCACACACAACAGGACAATGATTCCAAGTAAATCACTAAATCTACAATTGAATTGCTAAAAATAAGAAAGCATCAAGATTTCAGAGTGGCCTTGTCAAAGTCCTGAATTCAGTCTGATTGAAATGCTGTGACAGGACCTTTAGAGAGCTTTACATAAATAACTGCCAACAGACCTCAATGACCTAAATCAACACTCAGAAGAAGAGTGGGCCAGAATTCCTCCACTGCGATGTGAGAGGCTGATGACGCCACACAGAAAACAGTTGAAGTTATCACTGCTCAAGGTGGTCCTGCAAGCTGCCGAATCTTGGAGTCTGTATACTTCTTCATACACCGCTTCGACATTTTATCTTAGCATTTGTTAAATAAGAAATCAAAAAAGTCTATTAAGATTTTTTTTGAATGATAGAGAATATTAGGCAAATGCAACTCAGCATCAACAACTGTTCATGTGGGTATTATCTATTAAACTATCTATTTAACAAAAATGAAGCCAAGAAGAAAACAAAATCATGTGGGTTATATTAAGTACCCCCGTGATTCAGTAACTAATATTTCATATTCTTGTTCAAATATTATTCTATTGTTGGTCATGCTGCATCTCATTTAGGTCCTTTAAGTCTCTTTGCCTATATCTGTGTGATTTCTATGATTGACACGAGGACAGAAACTCTCATTTACCACATTTTCATTTCCTTACACCAAGTTAAGCAGAATAAAAGAAGGAAAATGTCAGAAACTGAGCAGTTTTGATGCAACATTGGTGGCCGTATTATACTATACCATTTGTATGAAGTGAATAATATGTAACACTGAATGCTGATTGCCTTATACCATTTTCTCTCGTTATCTCAGTGCTAAATGGCTCACTTATTTATAAGATATTCTTTTAAAAGAACACCCCCCCTCCTTCCCCCACTGCTATTGACTCCAGCTTGAACTTGTAGCATTCAGTGTAAATTCAGTCTCCATGTTATTCTGTCGTGCTGGTACAGAATGCATCTCGGGTCCCCTTATTTCACCTACCACCATTGTGAACCTACCGCCATTGTTCCCTCATAATAGCTGGTAAGGAAACATGATGTTCCATATTCATGGTACAAACATACATTTTTTTCTGCAGAAAAAAGAAGTGTTTTCTATTATTCTAATTCTATGCCACCAGGGAAAGAAAAAAGATTTCACTTTTCCTTGACTTGCTCAGAAAAGAGGTTGACATTGCATGTGTCTCTGTTTCACTTGAACACACAGCCACAGTGGAGTTTAAAGTTCTTTTATACATATCCATATATACACATATGCACACACACACACACTTAATTGTGTGTGTCTGTACATGTATATATATATATACATGTACAGACACACACAATTAATTTTAGATTTACATACATACATACATATATATGTATGTATGTAAATCTAACTTTAATTGTAAGTTGGCAACATTTACAAAGTGATTTTCTTTTCCTGGGTTTTTCCCCAGTATGATAAAACTGTGTGGGTTGGCGGAAGACAGTTTGTGTAAGGAAGAAATTCAGCACCATTCAGCCACCCGCTACAAAGCACAAATTGCCCCTTTTCCTTCTGCAGCAACAGCAGCAGCAGAAGCAGCAGTCATTAAGACATCTTATGACTTTCCTGCCCAAAACGGGAATTATTTTGCCTGTCGGTGACAATTAGGCTATGCTAATTTGCCCTCCAGTCTCTGCTGTTTTTGTGAAAAGGGTTTCTCCATTCACCACAAGCCATGTGTGGAAACTGCCATTTTGGGTCCATAGTTGTATAAAGACACACGTTATTGCCCTGTCTGAGGCCTGTACACAAACACATCAACAGGTGTGGGAGGTTTGTGTTTTTCTGCAGAAGGATGCTATGATTGGAGCGTGTGGGGTAAGTAACAATGAGCTTTCAGATGGCAGGAGGAGGCAAAACAAGAAAGGGACATGGGTGGTTATGTGGTTTTGATTCAAGACCAGAATTAATTGTACTTTTTCCCCTTCAACAGCCTACATTAACATTGAAGAATGATTAGTAAAGCTTGAAGTCAGTTGTAAGAATGTGTAAATTTGCGTCTGTTTAATATTCACCTTCACAGCCTGTTTTTGTTTTATGTAAGAAACCTACGGATGAAGAGCAAGTCCATTTAGATTTTTCTAAACAGCACTTAGCCTATTGTAAGCTGCTTCCTAAAGTCTACCTAACTTGTCTTCTACAATGAACAGCAGTTACAAAAGCTGAAAACATTAAAGTACTACACATGCACTGATAACCATTCATGCCATATCTTAAAATATACTTTGAGAAAGGATTAAAGTTGCAGCTTTGTCTTGCTGGTGTGACTTGAATTGGAGGGAAGATAATAGGGCTGATGCAGTCATATTAGAGGTGTGTTGATTTGTAATGGTTTTTCTTTAATCTCTTTGATACCTTTCATTTAAGAGTTAGGATGCTTGGCCTTGCCATCAGCCGTATTTTATATATTTTTTCAACGTCGTGTTTCAATCCCCCTGAAGGATGTTTTATGTAAAACATGCTTTTTGTGCCCTGGAAAGACATTTAATCAAGATTAACCTTGGTATTTTAGTAGCCAATGGCCTGGCTTTGTAAGGTTTCATAATGGAAGACAATTATAGCACTTCTTTCAGCGCTGGGGATCTGCTCTAATGGAGAGAAAATATTTATTTATAGGAAGACATTTTGGGGTGGATTTTTAAAGGAGAACTTTGAATGGAAATTTAGTTTTTCTTGCACTTATGGATCACATTATATCTTGACCCCCCCCCCTCCCAAATTACCTTCCAGATGCTTAGTTTAAGGGAGGAAAGTGTCAACTAGTACTCCATTTTTTTCTCAGCATAAGTAGACCAAGAAAAATAGATTTAGCCAAAATCTATTTTGAATTCCCTAAATGTAGGTTTTTATTTATTTACTTATTTATTTTCAGATCCAAATCTCTGTACGACCAGTGGGGCATTTCTGTGTTCATTTATTTTTAACCCATATGTATCCAGTGGCATATTCTCAGCTGCTTACTCCAGTCAGCCCAATAAAATAGATTAAAAAAAAAAAAATTCAACATTAACCCAGGAGCCCATATGTGGTCCAACAAAAATGATCTGTTTTTAAGAATGCTTTAGCTTTTTCTTCTTCTTTTTTTCAGATAAATACTTAATCAGCACTTACAGCAGTCATTAGCCTGCTGGCCTGCTGAAATGTGGCAGCAGGGGAGCATTGCTCTTGTGAATGTTCATTCATTGTTTTCGGGGCATGGCAGACTCGAGTATCCTCACATTGTCTGCTAAGAAAGTGCACAGAGAATACCTTTCCTGGGTGGTCTGACTCATTAATACACTCTGCACTTCTTGATTTATGGCTCCCAGTTCAACCACTGCCAATTATCATGAAAACACACAACAACAACGGGGGACAAAAGGGAAAATGCCTAGGGGGTGGAGGAGGACTGGTGAAGCTTCCTCACCATGAACCTGCCCATCACGTGAAGGTAGTAAATCAGTAACATGAAATAAACAAATAAAAATTCAAATCTCTTTTCAGTTTGTGCCATTTAGCTAGAAGTGTTGTGATTTTAGCACATGCTGACCTCTGCTAAATGTTTGGTTTAGTAAAATTATATCCTGAAAAGGTAAAGTTAGACTAGATATTCTTATTTTCCCTGTTTCTTGAGCTATTTGAAGTATTAGAAAGTTTAAAAACTCCTTACTATCATTATCATTTTGGATTGACATCTATCCTGAGAAACAAGCAATTCTTTACCAACAGTAAAGTTTTATTCCTGATCTACTTTATTTTGAAATAACGAGGGAAGTCATACTCTAGGTATCAGATTATACTGTATGTCAAGTGGAAAACCCAGACTTAGATCAAGTATATCACTCTTTTTAACAGTTTAATTGAATTCTTTGTCTTTTGACCTCATGTGCTTTACTAAAATGCTATCTGAAAGTCTTTTCTTTTTGTAAAACGACATTATCAAAACTGAAAAAAAAGCTTTTTTATTTGGATTCTTGACAAGAATCTTCTTTCAGGACAAACCAAAGGTGAAAACAAACTAAAGTTTATGTAAAATGTATTTGAAAGAAGCTCCAGTTTTCTTGTTCAGGACATTTTTGTGATGAATTGTAGCTGTATCAGCTGAGTCTTTCAATCACAACAGGTATCATTTCCAGGTTTCTTTCACTGTAAGCTTTATCATTTTAAAAAACAACCCAATAATTACTTTTAGGTCATGTTTAAACACCCTGTCATAGCTTATTGCGTGCTTGATATTTCCATTCTCTGTTCAGTATTACAGCGTGTGAATGTAAGGCCTAACTAATTTACATCGGATATAAGGAAATTATATGCCTTTTTTTATGCTCCCCTCTTGGCAAATGGAGCAGCACCCTGCGGAGGTCGGCCACTGCTGCATGGGACCCCATAACCTCATCAAGAGAAGCCGCTGAAGAAACACACGACTATAGTCTTCCCTGTTCTTGAGACATAATCTCTTTAATTGGTGTCAGAGTTTGGGTCCTTATGGTCAAAGTCTCTAAAATACCCACCCAGGCAGTCATGAAAGAAAGAAAGAAAGAAAGAAAGAAAGAAAGAAAGAAAGAAAGAAAGAAAGAAAGAGAAAGAAAGAAAGAAAAAGAAAGAAAGCCTCAATGTGGTGCTGAAAGTTGTTAATCTTTAGTGGGAAGGGTGTTACCTCAGACCCTGCAGCCACTCCAGTCTGACACCATACAGCGACTTAAGCGAGTCCTGTGTGACCTCCTCACACCTCTCACGTCTTTACACCTGCTCAGTCCCAAAATCACTGAAAATGCTGGAATGACAGTGCTGATTTGCTTTTGAGGGAGAAACCTTTCCCATCACCCCGTGATGGCAACTCATCAGCTTTGTTTGGTCCAGATCGAGGTTGGAAGATAGAGAACATCCATCCATCCATTGTCTATACCCCTATACCCAGTACAGGGTCACGGGGGTCTGCTGGAGCCTATCCCAGCTCACTTCGGGGGAAAGGCAGGGGTGCACCCTGGACAGGTCGCGAGTCCTTCACAGAGATACAGAACAAACCAATTGATTTCCCAGAACTCAAGATCTATTCGTCAGACTATTGTTTTTCTGTTTTTTTTGTTTTGTTTTTTTAAACTGAACTAGCTGTCTAACTGTCAAGGTGACTCACCTGTGGTAATAAAGAAGAGCTACAAATCCTCACACTGCAACATCAGGAACTTGAAAATCTTTATCTTTTGTCTTGGAAGGTGACAAAAATGAAAATGATCGTTGATTCTCTTTTTCAGTTTTAGTGATATGACTATATCTACTCAGGCAGATTTTTCCAGATAAATACTCAAACTGCAACCTTTATCCGGCTGCATAAACGCCTTGTAGATATGTTTCAACTCATGGGCGTGGGCAAGACCTCTTCAAGGCAATGTAAGAATTAAGAGTTTGTTTCCATGAACATCTTGAAGAGCTTAGATTTATCATGTATTTAATTCGTTGAAATAGGCCAAATCATAAATTATTTTATGTTTAACTGTTTATTGTTATACTGAAGCAATCTAGTAAAAGCACTGCGATAAAATAACACATTTATCAAGGTTATAATGTCAAGAAGTGATTGACTCTATTTCAGACAGGGATTTATTCACTTTTGAAAAGAATTTGGTGCATATAGTTGTGTTGCACTGAAAGATGTTTCTGATATTTAATTTGCACTTTGTGAAAATAAGTCAGTGGACAAAGTATTAGATTTAACAACTTCCTAGTGTTTCTTGTCTTTGAAATCAGAACTGAATGGGCATGATTGATCATTTTTATCATGACATTTAGCTCTTGGTTCTCTGAAGACTAGAAATACAAGAGGGAGACTGGGAAAGCAATGGGAGACTGGAGAGTGTTTAGCAATACCTGATGCTCTCACAATCCACCAAAGTCAACAAATTGTACAAATTCTGTGACATTTATAACAGAACCAGTGTTCATGAGGAACTCTGATGCTGCAGCTGAAGCAAAAATAAGTGCTACAGTTTATTTAAGGCCACAGTTCACTATCACAGCTACACAAGCCAACCTCCTGGACAGACACCCAAGGCTGAACATCAGTGTCCAAAGGTCAGTACTTCTTACCTGTGACCTCTTAGACAACATGGGCTTTGTCAAAGGGTTTCCAGAGCATGACTGTGAAAATGGGACCCCGACTTAAACCAATTAAATCACTGAATAGATGCCCGTAAGAAGAATTAATGGAAACCTTGAGGGTTTAAAAGGCACATCAGTTTCTAACATAAATATAAGAAAGTAACATAAGGGATACCAAAGAAATGTTTTGGTAGGCTATTTTTACAGGATTAGATTGGAGCACAGTGCAGCCTTCCAGGCTTAGATATTCACCTGAATGCTTCTCACCTTTGCCATGGGAGAGGAGTGAGGAGAGATAGGAGAAAGGCAGATGAATGTGGCAAACACACAAAATAAAACAGGAAATTGGAGGCTAAAAAGTGCAAATAATCACTGGATGTGAATGTGTCCATTGAAGCACTCTTTTAGGTGCTAGCGTGGTGCTTCCACTAATGGTCTGTTTCACTGAAGTAGCACCAGGAATGCTAACCTTCTCAATACTTCAGAACTCAGGGCATGCATGGCAGCGCTCCTGTTTGTGTATGTGTGTGCCTGTGTGTGCCTCTCTGTCATTATCCTTTCTCTGGAAAATAAAAAAAAGGAACTCTATCCAGCATACTCTTCCATCCTGTAATGAACAGATTCCACATATTTATGTTTTTACTAGAGAACCCTTGAAACACAAGAGGGGTTAAAGTAAAGAGTGGGGAGGTCTTTGGACCATTTTCAATATTTTCCCCCCTCTGTAGCCCATAGGGCAAGTGAGGGTTTGATTCTTTACAATAATCAGGTGACCAGAGGAAAATAGTGTGGCCTTAACAAGCCCAAATTAAAAAAGAACATCATTTTCATTATGCAGTCAAACACAATTACAAGCAAACGTTTTCTCTGTGGAGGTACCCCTGCTTTCAGGGTCTTTGTCCCTCACTCCTCTGTGTGTGCAGAGAAAGGCCCTGGTGGTCAATGGGCAGCTGAGTGGCGTGTTCAGCGGAGGCCCACATCCTTAGCCTCCAGTGCAGAATGTGTTTTGTTTGAGGAGCAGCCATACATTTTGAGCAGATTTGTTGAATTAGAGGGCACAGCAGGAGACGGGAAAGCGGGGGGTAAGTGATGGGGAAGACTGGTTGCTAGGTGACTGATACACAACTGCAGCATGCCAGTTTTCAGAGCTTGGAACTCCTTGTATATTTTTGTTTTATTTTGTTTTGTTTTGGGTTTTTTTTTTTTTTTTTTGTTTTGTTCTTGTGTAGCCCATCCCTCCACCTCAACCCACTCTCCTCTTCGCTGCTCCATCCTCCCACCAATTCGCTTGTCTGGCTCTCTTCATTGCTGAATTGTGGATAATAAAATGAATAGAAAATAGACAAAACAGGCCATATCCTGGAAATTTCTGCACCAACATATTTCTTGGCACCCACTAAGAACTCAGTCATCAGCTTTTCAACTACATCGATACTGGAAGATCTTATGGCAGTGGAAAAATGCTGTCATGGGGAAAGTAAAGGTGGATCCACTCTTTCTAATATGCCAGTTAGTATAGAATCTGACATAAAGCATTAGCCTCATGGAGACACTTTGCGCTATCAGCAAAATGAAAAAAAAAAAAAAAAAAAAAAGATTTTCCTGTGGCTGGTAAGTGACACACAAGGACAGGCAGGATTTCTCAGAGCCTCCAGCTCACTGTGGGCATTGCTGCTCGGGAGGTTTGCCATTTGAAACACTGATACTTTCAAATGCAATCTTAGATTATATGAGATTATTACTTAGTGTGTCACAAGGAAAAAAATGTGTTTGACTAGGAAAAAAAAGTCACCTGCTTCCCTGTACCAGGTATAAATATTAAGCGATCAAAGCCCATCTGAAGAATTTTGTGATTTTTTTTTTTCTTGACAGACTAATTGAATTTTCCTGAGCAAACACTTCATCCAGTTTCTCTCATCTTTGATAAGTGTCTTATCTATCTTCTGACTGCTTGACTAAGCATCTTGGCCACTTAACTTGTCAACCTAATCACTGCATGTAAAGCAGCCACATTGACCCTTTCTATGAACCGTATGCAGACAGAAGTTAAGAGCGTGACAGAAATAAAGGACATGGAGTATCTCTGCCTCAATTACACAAATATTAATCTTTTTTTTTTTAATCTATTCTCTATCAGAACTTTTACCCACTGTGGTTTGAACTTTTATACCTAAATGATTCTTTAAAATAGTAACGTTACATTTTGGCATACAGGTCATAAATACAGAGTTGCTGTAATAACGTATTTTTATGGCTGCTTCAAATGTTTGAACAACGTTTTTCTTTTAAGATGTAAAAGCATAAAAAGAAGTGCCTGGGAGTGCTGGTACTGCCAATTGTTGAGAGACCTCAGCCACAAACTTTTGTCTGAAAAATGTATTACATCTTTGAACATAACATATTAATTCCAAGCCAGCTGGGGTGTAGTGATTCAGGCTCATCTGGATTTTTGATTTCCCTCTCGGTGTCACATTTATTTGAAGCTCTGTGTGAAGGTCAAAACCAAATACATCCAAATGAAGAATCTGTTTCTCCATCTTGGTGCCTCCCTATTCCATTTCTCGAAGGAAGCTTTTTCTTTCTTTGTGCTGCTCAGAGGCTTATGAGACTATCAGAGCACACCTGTGCCCTGAGGAAAATTCCCTTGCGCTCTGTAAAGCTGTATTATTCAGCACAAGGCCATGACAGTCAGTGTCTCTGAAAGCATTTGGAACATTGCAAATGGTGATGCTAAAAACTGTCAGAAAGCACCAAGCTAGAAAAAGAGAAGACATACAGTATACAATAGCATATCTTTATGTGTGCTAGGGTGGAAAATTATAAGATAGAAATAAATAACTTAAATAACTGTATATATATGTACATGTATATA
>JBAMYA010000015.1:8668823-8681735 GCA_037176975.1 Arrhamphus sclerolepis | reverse complement strand
TATAACTAACAGTTATTAAATCCTGATCATTATTTGCTTTTTAGACGCCATTAACAAAGTATGAGGTCCTTTTAGTAATTCTTCTGATGTCAAAGATTTTGATGTATTTTTAATGACAGAGGTGATTTATTTTTTTTTTTAATTATCCTATGGAGTCACAAGTATGTTGTTAAATTAAAGAGATTAAAAATTCAAATATTGATTAAATGGAAAGATTTGTAAAATGTGATTTAATTCAGTCTCATTTTGTCATTTGCAATGAATTCATGAGTATGTCATCATGTAACTGCAACAGGAAATACTTATAGATAGAATATTTAATATAGGTCATAGAAATGGACAAATCTGTGTGTCAATATATAAGTTCCATTTCATCGATATAAGATATTTTTTTCTAAATCAAATTTGACAAAAGAAAATTTCAGTTTCTTTTCTTCTTTCGTTTTTCTGAATAGATTCAGTTAATTTGTTTGAGGAATATTCTTAAATGTAAGGTTTTCCTGTCTCATCTTGGTTTTTTCTGTGTTTGAAAAGATGTGCCTGTGTTGTTGTTTTTTTTGTTTGTTTGTTTATGTTTGTTTTAACAAAGGCAGCTATACAGTTATTGAACAGGTCAGCCCAAACCCTTCATTTGTTTTTGGTTGATCAAATTAGCAGATGCATCTGCTGAAACTGCCACCATAAAGCCTCCCGGGTCCGAATATTAGTCCTGAGTATTCCTGGCTCAGCTTCCCCATTGCACTCGGTTCCATACGTGCACCATTGTTCCAAACTATTTGGCAGGATGTTAAAAAAAATATAATAGTATTCCCCAGTTTGTGCTTTTGTTAATACTTTTACCATTCATGCCTCAGTTCAACCAGAAGCAAACGCTGCTTGGTTTGCTGTATGTCCAAATTAGTGGTGCTATGTAAACAGAGGCAGTCAGGCTTTCCAATGATCATGTCAGTCACATTGCATCATATATTCTTTTCTGTGATATTATAATTTTGCCTTCTTAGGAAAATCCACTGTTGTCTCCTACAGCTTTCTCATTTACATTGACCCCAATCCCCAGCATGCCTGTTAAAGTAGAATGATTTAATCTTCCCTGGCAGGAGCACCCGGAACACCCCTCTGCTTACCCTCCAAACATGCATTTTTAATCAGTATATTAAGATGTCACATAACAGTCTGAGCTCATCAGCAATGCCACTGGCTAAAGCAAATATAGATTCAGCTGTTTAGAGAAGTATTATGCTCAGCCTACTGGCTACTGGAGAATAATCGGTGAATGATGGTGCGTAAGTGTGTAATATACATTTCTGCTACTTGAGAACCAAGTGAGTTGGCATATGAAATTGCACCATTTTGTCTTTTTAAAAGGCATTGGAGAATGTAATATTTGCTGTACAGCAGAGAAGTACAGGAACCAACGTGGAAATAATTTGACTCATCTTCTCAAGGTCTCTGAAGTCTCCACAGGGCCCTGTCCTTGTAGGACAAGACTGCTGATGCCGCGCAGTGCACTGAGAGGGCTGCACACAGATAAATATTTGAGTATGTGTGAGTGGCGAAAGCGAGATGACTGTCAGCTTGTCAGTTGGGTTTGGAGTCCTGGCGTCAAGCAGGGACCTGCTCAGTGACACCCGTTAGCTCAAGCAATGACATCAACACATGCACATATACTTTCCCTCTGCACTGTGTTGCTCTCCCTCACCCCGCACTGTGTATCTCTCTCGTACACAGCCCTCTCAGCTGACTCCTGTCAAATGCATCACCCTCTAGGTACGGCGGTGAGCTTTATGCACACAGTGATCAGGCAGCACGGCAGCGCTGCCTTCTCCTGCCTTCTCTTTCCTCTACCTAGACGATTCCCTTCACACTAATGATCTCTGTCAGAATGGCATTTGACATAAGCCATCAATAAAGCACAACTGACAGACATTAAGAGTCCGGAAACCTCATAGAGGAGACAACTCCCACATCTGAGTTTGTGCTCCTTTTGCAGTTAAAAAGCAGATGATTATGTACAACTTTGGCTCTGATAAAAACAAAACAAAAAAAAACAACTTTTATAGTCACAAACGGCACAGTTGTTACAATTTTAAGGCAAGTCTGTAAACTGTTTGTTTTTTTAAGCGATTGAAAATGTGGTCTGCTGTAAAAACTCTACAGAAAATAACAACCTTAGCCACATAAAGCATATCAGTTTTCCATAGTCCCTGAGTGCAATTGTGGAGCCTTGTACACAGAGACTCTTCTCCAGAGTGAGGCTTACTGCAGCTTGCAGATTGGTGCTCCAGTTTCTTTTTGATCACCATGCAGGTATAGGAGTGCACAATTTACTAAAAAGAAATTCTTACCTCAACATGAAACCACTGCGCTCTCATTGTTCATTCATGATTCATCCTGAAGCTAGTTGACACTTAAGTTATTTTCATATTAGTTCATATGTTGTTACCTATCCTTAATATATGTAAGTGATTTTAGGGGACTACATAAAATAAAATACATGAAAATTTCATACGTGCCATGTATGAGCAATGTATGAGTATCCGTGCTCACATACAACGCCTTAAATTACTCATATCCTGATCATAAATGTGTAAATGTCAGTGTTGAAAAA
Source organism: Arrhamphus sclerolepis (assembly GCA_037176975.1). Classification (NCBI taxonomy): domain Eukaryota; kingdom Metazoa; phylum Chordata; class Actinopteri; order Beloniformes; family Hemiramphidae; genus Arrhamphus; species Arrhamphus sclerolepis. The sequence goes on along the minus strand of JBAMYA010000015.1, from coordinate 8,679,127 downwards.
GTTGTGTTAGTACAGACAAAAGAGCAAAGTATGATACTAAAAGACATACATTAACAGCTTTCTGTGTGTGCGCATGTGTGTGTGTGTGCTTTGACTTGGAGGAGAAGAGGCTCTCAGACAATGTGAAGTGGAGGTGAGGCCCAGTCGGCAAGGGTTGTGGCGTTGTGACCTGTGCCCTGACTCACGCATCGTGTAGCTCCCTGGTGCCACAGGACCTCCTAACCGTGATGAGTTTTGACTCCTGTCACCTTTGGGTGTCATCAAAACACAATGACATGAACAGTGTTATTCTTCCCTTCTCCCCCCCCTTTTTTTTTTTTTTTTAAATATTATTTTATTTTACTTTATTTATTTATTATATTTGGTGCTGGGAGAGGGTGACCAATTCAAGTACAAAGGATACATTTGAGATTCTTTCCAGACAGAATTGAAACACCATAGTACAAGAAAGGACATTTGCTGTACAGTATTCAGTATTTATTCACAAAAGCATAAATGTTCTGAAACCTCCTCTAGTTCTGGGAGTATTGATGTTACAGATTAAAAGGAAAAAAACTGAGTTCTTATTCTTATCTGCTGCTGGCCTCATGTTTTCAAAAGTGTGAATAAATGAAAGGCAGTCAGAGATCATGTGTGGGTGGCTGCATAGAATAGTCCAAAGAATAAGCATTCAATCATCCCACCACTTTTGAGAACCTGTATGCTGATTTTTTTTTTTTTAAATAATAATTTTTGAATATCCTGTCATGTAGGAATCACTTCTTACAACCAGACCATTGTGTTTCATCTTAGGAAATGCTACTCACAGTTACACTTGATGCCTCAGTGTGTTTGAACACAAGTCAGTGAATGAAAAGAAAAGCGCACCCTGGATGACGATTTTGTATGTTTTTGTATATGGAAGTCACTTACTGCTGTGGTCAATTTCTGTCTCATATGGTACATATGACTGTTAACAATCACCGGCTTGGCATTTTAGCTCTGACAAGAAAATGTTGCTTCATGCACACAATCACTTTATTGTTCAAGTGCTACAGGTGATGCCATGTATTTGTTCATGTGCAATTTCTGCTCTGTGGCTCTGCCTCTTACACAAACACTCACAAACATAGGCTATATAAACTGATGCGGTGTGCACCAAACACTCCCCCTACTTTCATTTAGCCCTTTATCTGGACAGAAATTGACTGCATTCAAGAGTGGAATGGATGTAATAATTGCATGCACTCTATAACGTGCTTTGTAAAATGTGTTTTTGAAGGAAAAAGAGGTAGGTTTCAAGGTATTACTAATGGCTTCTACCAAGGATTGTAGGTCCACTCTTACTATATTGTTTGCTACTGCCCAGTGTAGTCTCCTCTTTCACTTTTGTAACATGTGGGTAAAATGGAACATTGAGATTCTGAAAGACCTTCAATGCAGGATCTCTGCTTTATTCTGCATGACAATAGTAGAATGCAATGAACTTATAATTACAGACCACAGATGATTGGTAAACCCTCATGTAATATGTAATAGTACTGCAGAGATTTGCACAACAGAAGATTTCTTTGATCGAGGTGCAATGCTTTGTGTGCCCTCACAGTATGCATTTTTGGCTGTGCTGTTGGTAACACACAAATTTTCATCTTGACATAGAAAAAAAGCAAACAAACAAATAAAACACTCCAGTGAGAATATTCAGTGTTGCTGTCTGTACTACAGCTCTGACATAAGCATTATGGAAATACGTATTCTTTAAACTATGCTAGAGTGAATCTGCTTGCTGGATATAAGGTCAATTATCATGTCCACTGATTATGAAAACAGTGGTCTGGCTGAACTGTGCAGTAGATACCCTGTGAAACAAAAGCTCGAGGGGATGGTATGTGTGTCAAGCGGGACTGGGCATGTGTGTGCGCCCCCACGCTGACTGCTGCAGTGTTCTGGCTCGGCTCTGTCCATGTCAGCAGGGCTGTGTGACTGAAAGGCACTGGATTATGTACACTAGGGGCCAATGGGTCAGTGGATAAGAAGTCTTCTCTGTTACCACAAATCCACAGATTAAACACAGCGTCGAAAGCTAGTCCTGCCCTCAGGGCAAATGGGTCTGATACACAACTCAGAGAGAGCTCTAGCTTAACCCTTCTGTCACTGTGGAGCACGTGGCAACATATGAGTGTGAGCGGCTTCTCTTTAAGTCTCACTACATGATACAGGCCTTTTAAATGCATCCGGGTCACCTGGGGGTCACTAGTAACGTTGCTGACATGATATCTTAATTGGAAAGTTAATCCTGCACTAGGACAGCTGACACTGGGCTGAAGCAGCGCTGAGAGAAATCAAAATACTGCAGCCTGAAAACATTCAAAAGGTTTGCAACCTTTGTCTATGCCAAACAGAGCAGTGCATACCTGCCTAAGGTAACCAACGGTAGCCACGAGCATCTCGTGGCACTGATTCCCTTCACTTAACAGAGCACGCTAACATAAATGAGTTATGATTCCTTTCAGAGTCAGTCATTTACCAGTAAAATCCATAGTCTCTACTGTGTGGGTGCTGATGTTTACATACATCTCAGTGGGCTTATAGAAATGAAAAGCAGCAGTAGTTTGGGGAAGGGCAGATGGTGATAATGTAGGTGCTGTAAGTCTGTATGAGATAGTGGCAGCATGGCTGTTGGTGACAGGCTCTTGTAGTGTCTCGTCTGCTCCAGTGATCCCAGGGAATCTGGGTCATTTCCAGCCTGTTCACATGTAACTGTTCTCTTCTTCTTCCCTCCCTCTACCAAGAGTGAGTTACAGCTCATGCTACATGCTAATCATAACAGAAAGTACTCTTATTATATACTGAGAAAAAAAGTAAGCGCTTAGGTGTCGCTGTCCTCAGCTTTTAGTCTTCAGTGTTGTTGTTTGTCAGTGAGTTACGACTCATCCTTCAACACAAACTTCCTCAGATTACAAAAGATATTCTAAAACTTAATGCAATTAATCTGCATGTGTTTGCACAGGAGCCACTGTGGCAGCACGACCACTGCTCATATTGCTTTCTTGTCTTCAATCGTCACAGCACAAAAAGAAAAAAAATGTTTTGCAAAGCATAATTTCTGAACTGAGTGCAAAATTTTAAATATGGACATACACACCCCCACCCCCCACCCCCACCCCTCAGCATAATATATGCTTAATTAATATTGCTGAATCTTTTTCTTTCACCTTGGAAACAACAGCGGATAAAGCATTCAAAAGAAAATATGACTGAGGATTTCCATTTCTGTAAATACTTTAAATTCTTATTGTTAATATCTGCTTTTTAATTTGTTTATTTTAAAACCAATGTGTTTCTTGAGTTACAAAATAGCAGTCTGTTTCATTAAGATGTAAACAGAAATCAGAATAACACTTAAACAAAGTTGTTGTTTTTTTTCACCTTGCATTCTCAATAGTTGTCTAGTCTTTGTTGTAACTGTGTAAAACTGAATTAACTGAAAACTATTGGCTGAGGACTGCAAAGATTGCAAGCAAATGACCAAGAGAAACAAGAAATAGACATGTTTGAATGAGATCCACTGTGTTGCTGTGTTGAATATGCGGGGATATTGGTGTCAGGAGGCCTATCTCATGCTGACACAGAGACAGGCCTGGACTCATGAGCGGGATATAGTAGGCCCTACTGTATATCACTTTAACTGAACATCCAGCCTTCCAAATAGCTTATACAGATGATGGTAGCATGAAATAACACTGAATGGAATAAAATCATCATACAGCAATGCATATGAGCAATCACAAATCAACATCAATGCAAAGCTTTTTTTTTTCACAAGCGGTAAAATCCGTGTCCAGACCGTCTTTTGTCATTTTATAAATGTTTAAAGAAGGGCATATAAGAGCTAGACGTGTGACTTACACAGCACGGTCTACAATTGTTATTTGCAGCCGTCCGTTTAAGAGATCCAAAACCCGCTTATATTTAATTGATGCGCGCTTCCTCGAGGAAAGAACTGTAGACCATGTAAATGTGGACTGGGATTGGAAGCCTGCAGGGATGAAATATTTACGGGCAGCTAAATATTTCAGGTCAGCACCTTGTCGTGCGCCCTCAGAATTTACTTCCCCTGCTTCATCTGAAGAGTCTTATCCTGGTGCTAGAATAAGGGTGAAAGATGCGGCCCCGACTGACACAAGTGAAATTGTCTTGCCGGCTCCTCCATTATAGCTAGTACTGTTTTTTCCCATATTTATAAATATCTGTGAGTGCATGAGTTTATGTTTGAATCAAAATTAGTCTTATTTCTAATGAAACATATAGGCCTCATCATTAAGTGGTGATGCAGAAATAGGCTACCTTTTCATTGTCACTTTTAACAGCAGGCTGATGGAAAATGCGGCCTCCAGTATAAACAAGCGAGAAAATGAACAGTTTCATGTACAGAAGGCGTTTCATAACCTCACATCAAGAGTCTATATTCATGAAAAAAAATGAAAAAAAAATCCCTAAGGGGATTCAGACTGAGCTTGTGGCGCTTGCGTGCGCGCGTCCACGTAAAAGGGAGAGAGAGAGATCGAGGGAGAGAGAGTGTGAGCGTTGTGTGTTTGTGTGTGTGTGTGTGTGTGCGTGTCTTTGAGGGGTGGAGGGGAGGGGGGTGGGGGGTATCTCTGAAAATAATATCAGGCTTTTCCGTCAGAATGAACTTTACTACTGTATCCAGCCATGAAATAATCTGACCCGACACTTCAAACCATCTGCGCTATCTATCCGCCCTCTTATTTACTAAATCAGCCTGTGCACAAAACGGAGTGTGTCTGATAGCCTACTAAAATCCGAGTAGCCTGGCGGGGCCATCATAATCCTGTATATATATACACACACACACATATTTCTTCCCCATTCTGCATTTTATATACCGCAAAACCGACACGCAACCCTCTTCCATGTGCGCCATTATGCTGCTAGTATATCATGGGTGGAACATGGTACTAGAAATAGAAATAAGATAAACAACAAAATACCACTTTTGTGTCTTTATTTATTTTTTCTAAAAATCCTTTAATTGCTTTTATTTTTCGTGCCTCTCTTAAAATAGTAGCGTAATCATAATAATCACTTATGCGCCGGCACGATTTATGATAAACAAAAATAGGCTTAAAATTGTGGAGGTGAACATATTAGAAAGCAGCTCAAGGTTGTAAAAATGAATCCAGTTTGAAAGAAAACCCCTCTTGTTTATTTCCATGTCTAAAATACCCTACTTCACTATTTAAGCCATATTAAATAGGACAACAGCATTTGTTTCAAATTTGACTATTAATGTTTGTTTTTTAACACAACAGTCCATTTTTACAGAGATCCAGCGACAAAGCTTGAGCAGATAAAATACAGTGAAGCTGCTTTAGAAATTGTAGTGTAGGGCATATTAGACATATGCTGTCATCATAATTAGTCTATAGGCTAAATTAAAAATGATATCCTCCAAATTTTACATTGTACTGTCTGATGTGATCAGCTGATTTTTACCTCAGGGCAGGAGTGCAGTTTATAGTCTTTGGAGATGTGTCACATTGCTGTGCAAAGGCCCTTTAAAGCGCTTTGAAGGCAGACTGGGCAGAGCGTGTTTGTCTGCGCTGCCACTTCACCGTGCAGACTGAAGAGCGTTTCTTTAACACCGCCCGCCGACGCACAAAGGCGCAGGGTGCGTGTTCGGAAAGCACGGCGGGGCAGCTAAACGTTTGAAGACTTGCAGCATAAAAAGGTCAAAATGTTTATATTATTTTTGAAAAGGGAGGCGCTGAGATCTCCTTTCCGCCTGATTGGCCGAACTTGACAGAGATTGACGTGCATCCATGGCAACCGGGCAGCCAATCTGCCAAGTCCAATAGGAAATCATCGGAGGGGGGCTTGACTGGCTTTTTCTCCCCCTTTAAAAATACATCTGAGCTCTGAATTGAATTCTTTCCTACCTCCTATCCCAGACTACCTTGAAAAAAGCCTACACTGCGGTCAGGGTTTTACTTTTCCGTGCATCTTTAGCCCTTTTGAGAGTCAAGTTTTGCCAAATCCGAGGATGCGGTAGCCGGCCCCCAGCGCAGCATCGTCCCTCCTCCGCGGCTGTTCGGTGTTTGCGTTTTCCACGGCTGGCCAGACGATTGGTTCTGTAACTTTGGGATTGCCTTATTTTTTCGGTTGTCTAGGATTGTCTTGGAGAGAATAAGCGGACGAATCGAGACGGAGGAGTGACCGAGAGAGGGGCGAAAGGAGGGGGAGAGGGAAACACTGGAGAAGCCTCCATGTTTCAGTTGCCCATCTTGAATTTCAGTCCCCAGCAGGTCGCCGGGGTCTGCGAGACCCTGGAGGAGAGCGGGGACGTGGAGCGCTTGGGCCGCTTCCTCTGGTCGCTCCCCGTGGCGCCGGCGGCCTGCGAGGTCCTCAACAAGAACGAGTCGGTGCTGAGGGCCCGGGCTGTCGTCGCCTTCCACACCGGCAATTTCCGCGAACTGTACCACATCTTGGAGAACCACAAGTTCACCAAAGAGTCGCACACGAAGCTGCAGGCGCTGTGGCTCGAAGCGCACTACCAGGAGGCTGAGAAGCTGAGGGGCCGCCCGCTGGGGCCGGTGGACAAATACAGGGTGCGCAAGAAGTTTCCCCTACCCAGAACCATATGGGATGGGGAGCAGAAAACCCACTGCTTCAAGGAGAGAACCCGGCACTTATTAAGAGAATGGTATTTGCAGGATCCGTACCCAAATCCCAGCAAAAAGAGAGAGCTTGCACAGGCTACTGGACTTACACCCACACAAGTGGGAAATTGGTTCAAAAACCGCAGACAAAGAGACAGAGCGGCTGCTGCGAAGAACAGGTGAGATTCCTGCGTCCTTTAGATGGTTTCTGAGCAAACAACAAAAGAAGAACATTCCATATCTGCATTTGGGGAGCATTTGGCAAACATTCACGTTAATATAACAAAGCAGGTTAGAGCCGTTCAAACCTGGCAAAATCTCTCTTGAGATTGCATTTATAATCATCCTGTAATCCTGATATTTTTTCCCTACTAAAATCTATTCTTAGGGTTCATAAGGACATTGTTGAATTATTAGCCAGGACGAATGGCAAATGATAGTAAAAAACAAATAGCAAAAAACAAAAGCAAACAAACATAACCCACAATGATGCTTTGCAAGTGGATTATTGTGATCATGGTTTTAGTGGCTTATTTTCAGTCGTGACTATAAAACTGGGGAAAAAAAATCACATTAACAGAGATTTGCTATTTTGTGCATGCTTAGAATCAAGTAGATCTACATAATATATAAAATGCACACTAAATATTGATAGAATTGTTTTGCTGCAATTTAGATTAGAATTACAGGGGAAAAAAGATCTGTTAAAAGGCCTTTTATAAAGGAGTTGACCACGCTGCTTTCAGTCATGTTTAAATAAAGATAAATTGTATATTTTCTGGGGCAAAAACTACATTTGTGATTCTCTTATTATATATCACGAGATTAGTAGGCCTATGTGTGATCTTATTCTAAAAAATAAGAAATATATGTGCTAAGTTAGTTTTCTCATTGAGAGATATTTGAAATCATGCCTACTGCTGTAATGGTAGCTTCACTTAATTTTCTGTGGCTTGTTTTGTCAAAGTGTAAAAATAGCTGCTAATATTTTCAGATAATTTTATATTTATTATGTTTATATCATAATTGTTGCAAGTAAAAAAAAGAGAATTTGATTATAAAAACATGAAATGGCCTATAATTTTAATTTTTGGATGAACCCTCGGTATATTGGTTTGACTTTCATCCCTCTCTCTCCGTCCTCTGCCCAGGCTACAGCAGCAGGTCCTTTCTGGTGGATCGGTCCGCTCCTTGGCGGACGAGGACGGCACCGTGGACCGCCTTGGGAACTCGTCCAGTCCAGAGGCCAGTCTGTCCAGCAAAGCAGCCGCCTCGGCCATCTCCATCACCTCCAGCGACAGTGAATGTGACATCTGATGGGCAGAGCAGAGCGTGTTGAGTGAAAGACAATCTAATAAAACAAGTAATAGTGCCTGCATTGAATTTAAAAGAAAAGAAAAGAAAAAAAACACACAGACATACACAAATACATGCACACAAACTGATATTTGACGGCTGCCAAAATATGAGGGGATCCGTGATCTGCGACGGACTTCCCACCCTTATTCTTTTAGGCCTATACTTTGGTTAGGGTTTTTACCCATGTGTGGATAACTGAAAAAGGAGAAAACACAATTCACGGACTAATAACCCTTCGAGGTGAAAGGTACAAAAAAGAAGAAAAAAAAAGAAAGAAAGAAAGAAAGGAAAAAGGATGAGGTCATCCAAACTCGCCTAACCTGCTGTTCTCTGTGGGTATTTCATGTTGAAAAGAACTGTGATATTTTTACGTTAATTTTTTTCTTTTTCTTTTTTCTTTTCTTTTTTTTTTAAATAATGTTTATTTGCTTATTTAAAACGATCTGCTCTACTGTCTCTTCGAATTTCATATTCATTTGCTTGGTGTTTTTAATACTTACCTTGTACACAGGTAAACCTGTTGAGCATGCGCGCTTTAGTGAAATTGTGTTTCAGCAAAAGAAAAATTAAAGATAACTTAATAAAATTATTGTTGGTCAAGAAAGTTTAAACTTTAGTCTGTCTTTCTTTTTCCTCCCCCGGACTTCCTGTCGGGTGGCGAGGGGTGAATACAAATGTATGAATAAAATTGTGAAATATTAATATCATTATGCTGATAAAGAATCCTCCTGGCTGTTTTCACTAAGAGAGATATTTTCGGGATTATAATGCCACGGTGCTGCATTCACTGACACGTTTTAGAGCGAGGTCTAATTGGCCAACATCCTTTGCGTCCTGTAATGCAGGGTGACAGCGAGAGGTCACGGAGAGGCCGGCTCACTAACCCGGATGATCCGCGGGAGAGATCATAGAGATCAAAACACAGCAGATTGCAGACCTGGGCTTACACTGCACATGCAAGGGGACAGACAAATGCAGGCTTCTTAAACGTGCATGTGTCTATTTTCCCAAGACATCAGCAATCACCCAAATAGATAATGCAATTAACGCAAAGATACAGCAGCTATGATATTGTATTGATGTTTGTCCAGTTTGAAGACCTCTGTTTGCGTTTAAATCATCCAACACAATATTCTTCTTGTGGTGTGTGATACAATATATTTGCAGCATCCCTCGAGATTCAGTTGCGAGGGAGGATTTTTTTTCCAGGCTTAGAGTAGATACAAACAAGATCAAATGGCAGAAGCAAACTGAATCTGAGTTGAATTTCCAGGTTGATGCGGCACCCACCTGGTTCCTCCAAATTTGCAATTAATCAGGCTACAGTAACTCATGAAACAGACAAAAGCCTTTGAGCATGAACAAAGCATAAGCCACTCTCCCCTGATAGAAAGAGGAAACGTAAATAGGATTTCGCGAGCTTTTCCTCTCTTTTTCCCCTCTTTCTTTTGTAGCTGCTTTTGCTGCTCCTCTTTCAAACTGCTGGGACAAAAAAGCTAAACATTTCCGTTTCTTTTGAGTGTGAGAACGACTGGAAGACCAGTTGAAAAAGTCTTTCTCGCAGTCAATAAGGTTGTCAAACTGGTCAGCGGTAATCAGTGCTAATGATGGGTCTGGGGTCCCAGCTCGGACAAAAGGGGCCCCGCTGCTGTTTCGTTGAGGGGAAGTGACCGCGGGTCCCTCTCCAAAGAAAAGACTCCTGTGAGGAGAGACTGGAGCGCGGAAATCACAACTTCCCAAGTGTGTGTGCGCGTGTGTGTACCTCGCAAGCTTTCTGCAGTGTGAAAACATGACTTGGCCTGTTGAAAGACTTAATTGCAATTGTTTTTTTTGTTTTTGTTTTTTTAATTCCCCTGTCTCATAGAAGCCTGCACAGGACACTGATAACAATTCAGTAATTTTATTATTTGTCTGACTCTGCCTGTAGACTGAAGAAGTCAATTACTTACTTTTTTTTAATATTCAAAAAATATTTAAGTCAGTGTAGAGATTTGTGGTGTGTGATCAGGGACGTAATGTTTGTTGTGACTGACTCTTTGAGTTTGCAAACACTCTGAAGCTAATAGATTATTATTATTATTATTTTTTATTTGTCTGAAGACCACCTGTCTTCCTGCATCTGAATAGACTGGATTCGAATTATAACTCATAAAGCATCAGACTGTTTAAAGACATTTGCTGTATGCATTTTACAAACAACAACTATACTACTCCTACTACTACTACTACTACTACTACTACTACTACTACTGATAATAATAATAATGATAATAATTAAATGATAAT
>JBAMYA010000015.1:8641934-8665418 GCA_037176975.1 Arrhamphus sclerolepis | reverse complement strand
CACCCCACCCCCCCCCCTCCCCCCCCCCCCCCCTTTCCCCCCCCCCCTCCCCCCCCCTTCTCCTCCTCCTCTCCCCCCCCCCCCCCCCACCCAAATTTACAAATTTGTTCAAATTCAGAAAAGTTAAATAAACATCGTCACGAAAGAAAAACTGCAATTAACTGTTGAAAGATACATTTAGATTATTTGTTTTACTTTTTATAGTAACCAGCTTCTGTGTACAAACAAACACACTACTTGTAAGAGTTTTGTCCCAAGTGTAAATGAGAGTACAGCGTGACTTAGAGGAGGGTGTGAATGTACATGTGTAAGAAAATGTAGAGCCAGAGTAAGGGCACCAGTTGGGATTTTAAGGGTCTATATTTAAACTATCTGGTCTCCAGTTTCTGCAGCTGTCGCCAAGTTTAAGTTCAGTACCTTGAGCCCTTTACAGTCGTGCTTTTGGCTCATATAGTTGTAAACCTGCCAAAATCAGAGACAGAGAGAGTGAAGTACAGTCTCTCGTCTGCCCTTCGGCTCATATCTCTTAAACTGAAGATCATCCTATACACGTAGTAAGTAAGACTAGTTCAAACTGCATTAATATAGCTATCGAGCTTGACTTCACAAGTCAATTTCTCCACTGTTCACTGTTAGTGTGAATCTGACTGTTGGCCACTGAAAAGAATTATCTGTTGAAAACCAGCTTAAGAATTTCTCTTCCAAGCTAATAGCAGGACTTAAAAGCTACACTACTGTTTATTACTGAATAAAATATAAACAAAAATAGAACAAAGTTATTTTCAAATAATTTAAACCGTGTATTTACCTGAGATGAATGACATAAATTCAAACTTAGAAACGTCTAAAGGAAAAGTAAAGGGTAATTGGAATTTAATTCCAGAAATTAAAAACAACTTCATTCCAGTTTTCATAAAAAGGAAATGTCAGGACTGCAGACAGGGCAACTTGGGACTTGGACTCAGCCATGCTGTTGTAATATTTGCAATATGTGGTTTGGCATTGTCTTGCTCAAATAAACAATACACTGGCCGTAATACGTCACCTCTGCGCAGGCACGTTGTTTCAAAACTTGCCCAGCATTAGTTGTCCGTGTGTAATTTGCTTTAGTGCATCCCAGTACCATCACATACCATGGTTTCTGAACTGTGTGCTGCTAACAAGCAGGACGATTCTTGCATGGAGGTTGCTGCACGCATACCAATGCTTCCAAAATTTCTCTGAACCACATGAGAGTTTTCCGTCTCAGTTTCAGACAATCTTGAATGATTTTGTTCCTGGGGAAAGACGGCGTTAACACATGTTTTGTTCTTTAGTTGTTTGAATATTTGCTTCTATTTATCCACAGCTTGAAGATCAGTCATTCAACGATGGTTTTCCCTTGTCTCTGAAGAGATTTCTCTGGGTTCATTGAATCTCTCAGTAATACTATGTTCCATATCAATTATTACAATTACAAATGCAATTTAACTGTTTACCCTCAGTGTTTCTGAAAGTGGTGAACCCATCCCATCTTTCTTTCTTCTTGGTACAACAAAATTTCTCAAGTCTCTTGTTCCGATCCAAACTTTAATATCTGGGAAAATGCAGTTCAGTTTCCAGAGCAACATTTTTAAAAAAATTATGGGCGATATGTATGATTTTTAAAATTCCTTTTAAAAATCCTAAATTTGAATGGTTTTTAAATCTTTGCATCTTTCCTTTTCTTTTCTCATTTATAGTTCACGCAATAATCAAATCATTCTGCCATCAGTTGTAAACACGACATAAACTTACTGAACTTTTTTGCAATCCAACTTTCTGTACAACTTTACTGATTCTTTTTATGGTTTTTGTAATTAATTTTTACAGTGCTTTTGATCTAAATATCTGAAATTTCCTTGATAATGTCGAAAGTTGCTGTCTTGAGGAAATTAGCTGCTGACCTGAAAATTTCTGGGAGGATGATGAGTTTAGTCAGTTACCAAATGCTGATCAACTGGAAAAAACAAAACAAAACAAAAAAAATACATGCTTTTTTTTTAAATGCAGACACATAGCAGTTGATGTTTTTTAATTTGCTGGACAAGTTTCAAACATGGAGTTTTTGGACTAACGGATATTCATTTTCTCCAGCAGCATGACTAGAAAGTAGACATCAGTAGAGGGATGATGAAAGGGAATTTTCTCTTGTGCCATTTCTTTGAAGGTTAAGTGACAATGAAATGTTTTAAATTTTACCAAATAATGCCTTAGTATAGACCTTTCAGTCAACGTAGAGCATGATGAGAACTCTTCTAATTACAGCTGCCAAAGTCAATAAACATGTATCCCTCATATGACAAAGATGCTACTAATTTAGCACGTCGCTCTGTACTTTGTAAGTAGTAAAACAATCAGTTATTATGTAGGCAGATCAGATAGAGAGGCTGACTCTGGTCTGCAGAAGTAGTGCCTACCGTCCAGTGGCAGCTTTAAGCCTAATAACAGAGCTTAGCTGGCATACCAGAGCTGGTGGCACGTTGGTGTAGCAGTAACTCGGAGAGAGCCTAGTAATTACCACCGGCCACTGACACCATGCTGCAAATGCACCAGTCAGCAGTGAAAGGACCATCAGAACAATTCGCCCACCCTCTGCTGCCAGGATGCCCCAGTCATCAGCCCTGGCACACCAGTGGTGAGGCTAAAGAAAGTACTTTCACCAAGGAGAGGCTCACTCTCAACCCTCCATGTGTTTTACTCACCCTGCTTCTTTGACAAATGTCTGGGAATCTAAACTTCTCATATTTCTTCTTTGTTGTCTTTATTTTTCTCTCTGCCCTGATCTTGAACACACTCATGGGCCTTAAGTACTGAATGAGGGGTCATAAAGACTTTCCCCGAGGAGAAGCCCTCCAGAAAACATACTGCAGGGCCGGAATGGGAAGTTTATTTTGCTTGGTGCTTGCATATCTGTGGGATGTGGGGCTCAGAGCACAGTGGGTTGCAGGAGCACTTCAGTTTTTGCACAGAGGAGTTCATCACTGCAGCACCCTCTCCTCCCCCTCTTCTTCTTCACGTGATATCATCATACCTCATACTTCTATCTATTCCATTACTCGTCTTAATTTTATAAGTTTCTCTTTTCTGCTCTGTCTTGATCCATCTGTGCTTCTCTGCACCACTGTCCCTTCTCCTCTGTCATCTGCAGGCTAAAATAGGCCCAGCAGCTTTTCTCTGGGCCTTTTGTCCCTGCTCAGGGAGATGTTTGGCACACAGAGGATCGTGTTACAACTTTCATTTCCTGAATGTTTTTCTTTTTTCTTTTTTTTTTCTGCATGGAACCAAGAGAGATATTTTATCCTGCTCTGCAGTATGAAGATGATGGGTGAGGGGAGCAGGGCGGCAGCTCAAATTCGGGCTACAATACAAACGGCATGTAGCTACAGGGAAACGGTGAAGGTTAACTGCGGTCTGGGTACAGCAGGGTGTGGATCACAGGTTGTGGGACTGGTTAATCGAGCTATTTGTGAGCCCCGGGATAGGTGATGTGATACTCCTTGGGAGTGAGAGGTAGATTTCATTATCCCATATCCCATACTGCTTCCTGTTGAGGTGTTTTCCATCCCTGTCAAAATGCTCCCCTCAAGAAAAAAAAAATCCCCATCTGCAATGCCTTTTGACCTGTGGGTTTTCTACAGTTGAGCAACGAACCTGAAAAACTGTTGAGTTTTGAGTTAATTCAGTTTTGACATAATTCACACAGAATGAAATGCAATTAAACCATCTCATTATTGCATGTTGTGGCTATCACAGGTTATGAATGGCTTCTATAAAGATGCCATTGAGGCTGATTTATGTGACAATCTCTGGATACTGGGACAGATATTAGTGACAAGGGTGGAAGAACAACTGAACCAACAGCGAAGGTCCATGACACGGAGGAATAAGCTTTATAGGGCTTTGCAGCTTTGAGCAGATGGTATACTTCTTGATAATTTTTGGTGTTATAATGAATTTATAGAGGTATATACAGTAACAGATTAATCACCCAGCAAATCATTTTGAATTATTTGAAAGAATTATCTGTAGTGCATCAAAGGCACAGCCATTAAGACATTTGTTCATGCATTTATAAGGCTATATATAAATTTTGATAGAACTTTGTAATCAACATTCCAACTTGCAACAAATGTTAAACAATGTAGCTACTTTGTAATAAGATTATAAAGCTTTACAAAAATCAAAGTTTTACATTTTTGCATCTGTGCATTTTATTCACTAATTGCGAAATATTGTAAACATTTGTGCCTAACCATTAATTAATTTTAGTGAGATGCACTGATGAAATTACATCATCTTAAAGCCTTTAAAATTAAAATTAGTTTTAAAAATACTTGTTCATTATTGTTACATCTAAGTTGTAGTAGTGTTTTTTGTTCTTTTTTTTTTTTAGGAATGGAGAGCATTTCCACTTAAAAAGCTCTATAATTTATGTCTGAATGTGCCACTGGACCATCACAACAGTAGGCATAATAACACCGCAGTTCCACCACAGGAAAGAATTAATGTTCTCTGCAATTAAGTGGGAAAAAATGTGCATTTATTAGTAATGGCAACGAACAGTCGCCACAACTGATCTGAAAAGCATCAGCTTATCTTATATAACTCTAATTGGAAGGGCATCATAATTAACACAGGACTGAAAATGAAATTTTCCTGCATTTTTATTGCAGTCAAGGAAATGTTAGGTTGAATAATGACTCCAAATTGTACGTAGGAGAGTGAACATGTGTGGTTCTTGGTGTTCTCGTGTGGCCCTGTGACGGGTTAGATACCTGTCCAGGGTGTAACCTGCATCCTATCTTGACAAGTTAATTAGTCTTTCACATTGTTGTGGATAAATGTTGTCCCACTCTTCTTTACAGCATTGCTTCAGTTTAATTAGGTTTGCAACCATTAGTTTATGCTCAGCTCACTTAAGGTCCTGTCAAACTATTTCCAGTACGTCTGGTCACTACAGCACCTTGATTCTTTTCTTCTTTTATTTCTGGTCTTGAATGTTTCCCACTGGTCAATAATCTTTCTCACTGATGTGTTATATTCTCCATATTGTTTAGAAATGTCCTTATAACAGAGCAACAATCGCTTCTCTTAGATCAAAGCTGATGTCTTTCCTCACTGAATTATGTCAACACACACCTGAAAGTCCAATTTAAAGTTCAGATCCAAAGAGCTGCTTGCACTTTCCAATTACTAATTCATTATGTCAGTTTGATAAGCAGCACCTGGATTAAAATGATCCTCTTCAGTCTTAAGAAAGCAGTCAAGCATGGACTTCATTTTTCACACACCAGTCATGGCTTTTGTCTTCCCTTTTGTCATGTAAATAATAACATGGTGTGGTATGTTATGTATTGTTGTCCTCAAAGTTTGTATTTGCTTAAATTTCAGATCTCATAAGGATCAGGTTACTTCTCAGTAAGTCCTGATATGCAAAACCTTTGAGTTGAAAAAGAAATGATCTTCATTTCACATGACTGAGCACAATTGTGTTGAGGATGATGATTCAGACTTTAAAACCCTCACATACAATTGCACAATTGTATGCTTGGGATTGGATTGGACTAAATTTATCTATTTGTCTATTTTATGTTAGTAAAGTTAGACTTATTATAGCTGGAGTACTTTTTAGTCACTGGAAAGCTAAATATTCATAGTTAAAAGGCTGGCTAGATATGTTATTTTATTGTAATTTAACTGTTATTTATTCAAGAAAACATCTGTGGAAAGCAGCATCAGCACAGTTTGCAGGCACAGCCACAATTATGGATAATAATTACCTTAGATAACATAAAAACTTACATTTAACGTTTTTATATCACATTAAACACCTGTGCCTTAAAACAAATGCAAATGATGCCCTTAAATTGAGTTACTTAAGGGTGACTTAAGGGTTTCTAAGTTGGATTCAGTTTGCAGATTTTCCCTTCTTCAAGATCCAAGACTGATGACCAAGAAGGGAACAAAAATGAGCTGGATGTTTACCCAGAACTGCTTCACAGCAAAAATATACCAGTGATTTTGTTCTTTTGTCAGCAAGCAGTCGATGATTTCAGCAGTTGAGACCACATCTTATGAGATGCTCATTGAGTAAAAGGAAGTATAGAAGAAGGAAACACTCACCCTAGGGATCTACTTTTGGACTCACATAAGTAGAGTCTGAGTTTCTGGCTTACATATCTGTGGATTACTTTGTTTGTTTGTTTACTTTGTATTCCCAGTCTCTTTTGAGAGTTGTGTCTTTGGATTCCTGAGACTGACATCTGGAGGTCAGATCATCCTCACTGGAGGAAATTATTGGCTTTCTCTGATAATAACATGCCATGAGATGGTATGATGACTTTTTATTGGAAACCGGAGAAATATTAATATTTTTTCATTTAAATTTGACTGTTGGTGAGCTGTCCCATCAGTCATTTTCATGTTGTTTCTGTGGTTGATGACAACTTAGTCACTACCAATAAAGAGAAAACAAAACCAACAAGTTACTGATCTTACCAACAACAGTAGTATCATGTGCAGCAACAAAACATAATTTTTCCTCTTGTTTTCTTTGCCTCCGTTTTATAATCAGCACCAGTGAGCCACATCATCTCAGTTTCTGGCATATGCCTTCATTATGAAGGAATGTTGGCTACCATAGTTTATTGCGCCTTGGTCCTGTTTTAGTAACCATTATCCATCTATCCATTATCCATTATCTACACCTGCTTATTCCTGTGCTGGGTCACAGGGGTCTGCTGGAGCCTATACCAGGTCGCCAGTCCATCACAGGGCCACCTTTAAGCTTTTCCTCAAAACTATAGCGCTAAGTTATTTTGGAAAATTACTGTCTTCTTTCTTATTTTAGATTTACCTTTTCTTGTGGTTCCAGTGTGTTTCGTACTGGTGTTTTCACTGCATCAGTTGCAATGACAACAGCTTTAACTTTTCAAGCCTTTGACATTTGACTATTTTATCAAGGGCCAGTTTTAAAGATCTTTATTCTGTTGTTGTTGTTGTTTTAAGTATAGATGTATGCACATTTGTTAGTTCCACATCAAATACAATGATACGCAAACTAAGTGTAATCTATTTCCTCTCTTAATTTCCTATTACTTATTAATCATGCGTGAAAATGACATTAGCTTCTAACAAAACTTTTCCAAGACATCCCAGAGTGAAGTCACTCTTTTGGTTGAACTCATGAGACCGATGGTACGATCATCTTTCTCCCCAAGCTCCAAAAATATAGATATCTGATTCTCAGCAACCAGAGCTGGGCTTTGTCTGCGGGAAGGTTTGTTATATGAGGATGTGCCTCCTGGTCATATACTGTGTCTTCTGTGCAAGCCCTTCATAGACAGCTCATGCACGTCTTATCTTGTCTTCTGTTTTTTTCTCCTTATAATCTATTATAACACCCCCCTCCCTCTCCCCTTCATTCGGTAATGTATATGATGCCGGTTTTCTTCTGACACATAACATGCCATTTAACACCACCTAAAAGATAGGGATTGTCTGCAGTCTCCCCTCCTCTCTCCTCCTCATGTTTGAAGCCCAGTCATGCATCACTCAGAGGGGATGGAAGAAAGAGATAAATATTTCTTTCAGCTCTGTCACATAGACGCTTCCTGAATGGCTTCCTGCTCTTGAGAGTATGAGCTGTCTTTGGCTTGCTGCCCAAACATTTTTTTTTTTTTAGACAGAATAGTGAAATCTCCTCCTCCTGAACGTTTGTGTTATGAATATATAACCACTGAGGTGTGTGAGCTTTACTGTGATCCATTTTATTTGTAGGTGCAAACACACACACACACACACACACACACACTGCCAGTATCTGCCCCTGGGTTTGGCCAGGCAGGAACATTGTCAGATCCATGCATCATTGGTAAGAAAATCTCTCTAACCCCCACCCCCCCACCCCCGACTCCACACACCACCTACACCCCTCTGAGGCAGACCTGAAAAGATCCTTTTGTCCCTCATCACCCGCCTAACCCCAGCCCCACCCCTCTCCCCACCGTTTTCCCCTCCTCTGACACACACACCCCATACTCTGTTGCCCTGTGCAGTAAAGCTACCTGCAGGCATCAGACCATGCAGAGAGGCAACTCAACCAAAAATCCCCCAGCTTTGGATTTCCTCATACGAGATGTTCGGAGACTCTGATGCCAGAGAAAACAGTAACCCAGCTGAGGCTGACGCCGCAGGCTCATGCGGGCTACTCTCCATGTTTATTTGCACACGTCAGGGCCCTTCCTGCTGTTGATTTAGAGCCACTGCCACTTATGCCTCTGACAAACGAAATACCCTTTTGATGACTCGCTCTCTGTTTGCCATCAGCAGCTGTTGTTACTGGCACTGCCTTGCTTCAGGGTGACGTTACATCCAGCTTTTGTCATTTCATCTATGGACTAGAGCATGCGTTCCACTTGCACTTGTTGCAAGGCTGATGAGCTAAAAAACAATGCGGCTGATACAGCAGATAGATGTCGGAACCAAAGGATTCAAGCTTGATTACAAGCACTGGGAGAGCTTCCTTGTGGGATTGAGTCTAGTCTCTTGCGCACCATGAAGGTGACTCTTGTAGCTTCTGCCTACCATGTGGCACAGAGCCGGTTTAATCCTTGCAACGTCTGTACTCTGTTGGCCATGTTGTCTTTGGATTAACAGGTGTAGGGAGTCTCTTTGATCACCTGTTTGTTAATTTGTGAATATTTTGGTATGCAATGTGTGAAGAGTGAGGAGTACATTCTTTGCTTGGAATTGTAGATGATCTACAGGACTCCTGTTCTCAGCCTGCTTCTGCTAAATTGTACATCGTGGAGGGATAAATTATGTTGCATACTATTAAAAGACCACATATATTTACGATGATAATGCAAGTTAAGCAATTGTCATATTTTTGCATTTTCAGCATGTCAAGTTTTCTTAAACTGCAGTATAGCCAGCAAGAAAAAAATGTGCTGAGTTGGAATAACATTACTCAAATCTTTCAACTTGGTATTTCAAAAATACAAATAGTCAAACACTCACCATCATGACCACTATCCACTACAGTTAAAGATTTCTTTTTTTTTTAAAGACAGATATTGTATGTTTCTTTTTTTCCCCTTTGTTTGTTATGTGGGGGAAAAATCAATCACTACATTTTGAGATTAAACATGTATATATTTAAATGACTTGGGTATTATCTCCAGTGGTGCTAAAGCAGTCTGTGTGCCATATAACTGAAAGATACTTAAGGTACATTTAAATTTCTCAATCAACGAGGTTTTTCTTTTGAGTACTCTCAAATGAATACTGTGTCATGTTCCAGATATGTATATGTACGTGTGTTTAATTTAAATATGCTGTACTGTCTGTTTTAATCTAATCCAGTTATAACATTGAAGGTGTGATTAAATGTCATTTCATCACTAAAATAAGAATAAAACAGGTTTTGTGGCCGTTCTACACACAGACTAAATGTGAAAAGTGAACATCCCTCTCACACAGCCATACAGAAAGATGTGGGTGATGTTGGAAGGAAAGCTTTAGCTCTTTTGTTTGTTTGTTTGTTTGAAACGATCAGCTGAGAGAGCAACTGGGAGACAGAGAAGTAGAGAGATGAAGACAAGAAGTGAGGCCTCTGTGATGCAGAATCCCTCAAGGTCTTTCCACTGAAGCTGAGGGTGCTGCAACCCCTGCAGCCCGCAATCTTCGCAATCAGGCAGTAATGCAAGCAGTGACTGTTTCAGATTATGCTCAGGAAATCCTCTGTGCTCTCTGCTCAAAACAATTTACCCTGACATGAGCTGAGACCTGAGCTTGGTGGGGGGCGGGGGACAGAGAGCTGTCCACACCATTATTATTATCATGATTTATTTATTTTGAATTATTATTATTATTTTATTGTTGTTGTTTTGTGTTTTGTTTTGTTGGAAACAACTTAGCCTACATATATCATCATCATTAAACTTCCAACTTGTTTTCTTTTTCTTTTCTTTCTTTCTTTTTTTTTTAATGGGGATGTTTTTCTCGTATTCTTCCTTGGAAGTCCAGAGCTGGTAAAGGTTGAGTGGTAGTTCTTTCCCATGGCCCAGAACCAGTAGAACAAACTCTCGGAAAGACGAAAGAAAACATGGAAACAAAAAGCCAATGATCGGCAGCACTTTTGCCAAAAATGACTTAAAAAGGAGAAAAAAAAGAGAAAATCTCTTGTCGAGACCATGTTATGGAGGAGAAACGATTTTCAAAGGAAGCTGAGCTGGTTCTTGTGTACACATTTCCTCCTGACGGACAGCTGCTGATGTTGACTCACTTTTGTAAAATTTAATCTTCCCTTTATGACTCTTGGTTTATTGTTTAAAAAAAAAAAAGCAAAGGAGCAGGATTTCATTTCTAAATATTATTCTTGATCTATATCCCACCACGGTTTTGTTCATTTGTTGTTATTTTGACTTCTACGTTTTTTCTTCAAAGATGATTCAAATAAACACCAAGATTCTCAACAACAGAAAGAAAATCAATTCTTTCATTTCAAAACGAATTGATAAAATTGTTATCGTCTGTCGTCTGATTCAGGTTTCAGTCGGGAATAGATCAATTGCCTTTTTTTCCCCTGTAAATACACAAATAACACAGAGACAAATGCACTATTTTTGTTTTATTGGAAACTAAATACCATGACTCTAATGAAAACGTTACCTTTTAGTTTCCATCGCAAGAAGTTACTATAATCCTTTTGGTATCTTAACAAAATATCATAAATTAAGCAAGTGGGCACTCCGGTTAAGTGTTTGATCCAGCTAAAAGTTTCGAAGTAGTCCTGTTTTTGTGTTTTTATGCAGGAGATACAAAAAAAACCCAAAACAAATAAAACAAAAAAACAAAACAAAAAAAAAAAAACTCCTGTCAAGGGGGTTATGGATTAAGCGCATTAAGGAATTTTGTTCTAACCAAATTTAACGACAGACAAGTCAGTCTATATTATAAGGTAGGCTACTATACTGTTATTTCATACATGTTTTCAATCTGATACACTTATCAGTCCATTTTTTTGTTTGTTTGTTTTTCTGCTTTCGTAAAATATAATAATCTGGTAGTCTCTTTAAGAGCCCAAATCCACAAGACTAGAGGTTAGAGGTCCCAACAAGGAGTCCTGCAGTTGGTGTGGGTGTCCGTGCATGCCGTGCACCGGCTGTGGGGCCCCCAGCCCGGACATGGGGTAAGCGGAGGCCCCGGGGTGGTTCATGTTACCCTGAAGCAAAAGCGCTGAGTTCTGGTCGGGGCTCTGAGGTGGAGAAAACTCGTCCTCCGAGCTGGACATGAGAGACTTTCCTCCATCCAGAGGGGACAGCTGGTTCTGTTTGTTGCCGCCTGCGTTGTTGTTTTCACTGTTCTCCCTGGAAACGAGCACACGGAGAAATTAGAGAAAATGCTCCCAGTGAGGAGCAGAAAAGGAATATGTCTGATATAAAAAAAAAAGGGAGGTGGGGGGTGAATTGCAGAAGCCAGCAGTGATTTTTCTTTCTACTGAAAATAACAGAAATGGAGAGCAGTAGAAATGAATAGATGTCTCTCTGTGTTTTTCTTTCTGTTTTCTTTTCTTTTTTAAAAACAAACAAACAAACAATTAGTTTTTATTTTCACCCTGTTTTTTTATTTGCTGATAGGCCTGACCTAATTTAACCTTTAACAAATGCCTCAAAGGCACACTGTTTTCAAAACATTAAATCAAATATTTTATTCAAATCAAACCTGAATCCATATAGACCTCTAACAGATTTCCTCTGTTTAAGACATTTCCTGATAAATTTCAAAAATGACTCATCTGACAGCGACCCACTAATGTTTTAACTGTAAAGACATGGCAAGTCTTAAAAACATATTGTTTTTTTTTTAAATAAAAAACAGGAACACACACACATTCCTCTTTACAGTGAAATGAGTAACGTTAAAGATTTTTTCTGTTTCTTTCTCTCTCTTTTCCTATTTCTTCCTAAATAAATGTCAAGACTTTTTTTTTTTGTCTTTGATTCACTTTTTTTGTCCGGATTGTTCATCCAAAATTCCTCATGTGACATTTCACGCGTGTGTTTGCTCCTGGAAGAAGTAAAAAGTCTAAAGGACTCAAACAAAAGATGAAGAGCTGTGACAGTTGTACCCACCTCTCCTTCGCCTCTGCAGCTCTGTCTCTCTGCCGTCTGTTTTTGAACCAGTTGCTGACCTGCGTGGTGGTCAGTCCCGTGGCCTCGGCCAACTCCCTCTTTTCCCGCGGGGATGGATAAGGGTTGTGCGTGTACCACTCTCTCAGGACTCCCCGGGACTTCTCCTTAAAGCAGTAGCTGGTCTCCTCGCCGTCCCATATCGTGCGGGGCAGCGGGAATTTCCTCCGCACCCGGTACTTCCCCACCGCTCCGAGCGGCCGGCCGCGCAGCTTCTCCGCCTCCACGTAGTGCGCCTTCAGCCAGAGCTGCTGCAGCTTCGGGTGGTTGTGCGGTGAAAACTGGTGACTCTCCAGGATCTTGTAAAGCTCTCTGAAGTTTCCCCGATGAAAGGCCACCACCGCCTTGGCTTTGAGGACGCTTTCATTCTTGTGGAGGTGATCACAAGCCGGTAGAGACCACAGGAAGCGGCCAAGCCTCTCCAGGTTCCCTCCCTGCTGCAAAACCTCGCAAACGCACGCCACTTGCTCCTGCGTGAACCCGAAGGACGGTAATATTGACATGATGTCCGAGCGCACCCCTCCGCCCAAAAGCGTGATATCCAAAGTGACTGCAGTAGTTTATTTTAAATGTAATCGTTATCTTGGCTTTTTTTTTTTTTTTTTTGTCGCAGAGCAATCCAGTGCGATCCTTCCGCGCAGCGCAGGCCTACGGGCTATCCACTCCTCTCCAACCCCTGATGCGCGCAGCAGATTGGGATGTTGATTGTTGGGACAATTTGTTCCTGTTGGAGATATGTCAGGCTTAAAGGGAGCCTGTACGTTTCGGTGATTGGCTCTCCCTCTGCCCTGCACCCTGTACAGCAGAGCAGGACTGAGTTTGCAGCTCCGTTTCCTCCCCAGAGGCAGTGCGTCAGGGGCTGAAATAGGAGCGCTCCCGCCCCCACAGAGGCAGAGGCTGCCGCTTCAGCTCAGAGAGCAGAGCACCTAAAAACTAATCAATTATCACAGAGCTCTTAGAGAGCCGTATTAACATGTTCTGAATGTCTTCTTAAAAATGCTTACAGACATCCCGTGTGGGACAAAACCACGCAACTATTCTCCACGAGGTAGTCAGAAAAAGCATGTACAATTTATTATGCATTAAAATGATATTTTTACACTTAAAAATACAATTGTACGCTTAAAAAATCCTATCTGAATTAAAATAATAAAGGATATGTAGATATCTTATATTTTAAAGCAAACCAACAACCTATAACATGAAAACATAATCCGACATTTTGGTTGTTTTTGTGTTGTTTTACGAAGCAGAAGTCCCCGTTTTCCACCTTCTTTATTTACCATGTTTGCATTTATTAAGTGACTATACGAGCATAATTACATGCAGATTGAGGATTTACTTGCATCCCCACCTTTGATAAGCAATTAATTAGAGAAGCCGTTTATTTTATGAGGTGATATAATTTAATAAGTTCCTATGATAGTTGGGTCCATTATGCACTTATTTATGAGCAACCTATAGTACCTGCCAAACGTGTTATGGGCCATAGACCACCGGTAGGAAATCAGCCACTTAAGAGAGTGTTTCTCTCTCTCTCCCTCTCTCTCTTTCTCTGAGTGTGTGTGTGTGTGTTTCAGACAGACAGATATGGGCTGATATGAAATGCCACATGCTTTAAACCCGTCAGACAATTGACCAGTTTTTTAAGGCTGAAAATAGAAGGAACTTTGATAAATTCATTGTGGCAAAACGAGAGTTTCATTATATATTTGGACTTTTAATATCAATCAACTGATCCGCGTAAAACTGAGCATTTAGAAACCACAGGAAAAACATTATTCTCCCTACTCCCATTTTATTTCTCCAACTTCACGCGTTTCTGAAAAAGGTCCTTAGAGCATGTTGTCTGCATTTATATTTCAAAGACTGGACGGGCACTGCACTGGCTCCAGTGTTTTCTGTGGGGTGAAACACTAAACCAATCCATTAGTAAATGAGTTCTCTGCGACACTAGTTCATGGTGGTGCAGTTGTTGGTTTGAGCCTCGTAGATCAAATTTCTCTATCTGCACCAAAGTCTGAAACTGAACTCTCTCTCAAGTGTGTTTCATGGCTTTTCTTGCTGCAGGATTTTTTTTTTTTTTTTGGTCAGAAAATGTTAAAATGTCTGGATTTTCTTTTCCTGTGCTCTGCTATACCCCCGAAAAGTAGATCACACAATTTGAAAAGTTGAATCATAGGCTAGTTTGTATTTGTGACTCACTCTGTAAGAATTCATAAACGACTAAGTTTAGAAAAAAATAAAAATAAACATCACGGATAGGGAAAGTGAGCAACAAAGAAAAATGAAGCATGACTTGAGATTATTTAACATGATGGCCAGACTCGATTGTTCCGGTAAATATTGGGAACAAAGATAGAAATAATAGTAGGCCTAATAAAAAAATCTAATTAATGGACTTTTACCATATGTAGGCTTATGTATAGTATTTCTTTGACGACAATTTCCCTCTGAAGCATGACAGGACCATCACGGCTTTAAAGGAAAATCTCACATGACTGTGAAGTATTTGTTGAAAATTAGTTTCAGGCCTATATAATTTATTAACACAATTCAAATTAAATTTTTCACAATAAGTCACCACTGTTCTGCAGAGGAGCAGGCTTGTCACTTCAATAAGAAGGTAAATGTTCTTGAGATCACTGCCAGGAGATACACACACAAGAAGCGAACATGATTTTAAAAATGATTTTTACAGAGTAAAAATGGTATATAGCTATGACCAAAGGGGACTACAGCAGTCTCGTACATGGCTGCATGTCGGAGTGGACACACAGGCTGGATGTATGGCTGTGTAAAACCTCAGTGCTTCAGTAAATGAGCTGTCTGATGAGCGGCTCTCGGGTTTCTCTAATATCTCTACCACATTGCGCCGCGTCTCC
This sequence comes from Arrhamphus sclerolepis, assembly GCA_037176975.1. Taxonomy (NCBI): domain Eukaryota; kingdom Metazoa; phylum Chordata; class Actinopteri; order Beloniformes; family Hemiramphidae; genus Arrhamphus; species Arrhamphus sclerolepis. The sequence goes on along the minus strand of JBAMYA010000015.1, from coordinate 8,650,318 downwards.
TCCTTTAACCCGAGCAGCCCGGGGGGCGAGATTATTTCAAGATGTGGACTCTCCGCCTCTGCCTCTGTCACGGCCAGTGCTGCTCTCCTCATAAGCCGACAAGTAATGCAATACGTAGGTGGACCATCATTCAAAAAGGACTTCCAGGCAGAAAGGATTCCTTATTTTCCCCCACACGGCCTCTCACATCCTTTATTAACTCGAAAATCCACAATGCGCAATCATGTGTGAACAGATCCCGTACTTAAATGTGAGACTGGCATGTGAGCAGAAACAGCGCGGTGACCAATGGAGATTTCAGTTTCACACACACACAAGAACACACACACACACACACACACACACACACACACACACACACACACAGAAAAAAATTTCTGGAATACTTGGTATATTATAAATGAGTAGAATATTCTACCATGTAGCTTCAGCAGTATGGAATTGTGTACATTTTGGGGGAAAATAGGTACATGAAATCCAGCAATGACATTCTCGTCCACCAATGTGGGAAAATGAGAAAAAAACCCAACTCCAAACGCTGGAAAACACTTCATAAAAATGTCATCATCAAAAAAGACTGCGTTTTCTCCTGGAGGGCTGGATTTTTTTCTTTTTTCTTTTTTTTTTTCCTTTTTTTGGTGGTGGTGGTGGTGGTGGTGGTGGTGGTGGTGGTGGGGTGGGGGGGTATATGGGGAAAACTGAAACGACCACTGGCTCAGCGAACAGATGGTTTTTACTCGATCTAAATCCAAAGTGCTATTTCAGCTGTATCAATTGGAACAAAGCCGATACTGTTTAATCTGAGTGGAAATATCAGATTTTTTTTTATCTTAAGGGGACTTGGGAATATTTATTTATTTTATTCAAAATCGGCAATTAATGATATAATTTGAATTAAGAAATGAATTTCGAAATCATTCTCATCAGAAAGGATTGGTTTATTTTCTTTTTATTTCACCAACAAAAAAACAAACAAAAGACACAAAAACGGCAAACCACCCGGTGTCACTGAAATCAGCGTGATCCAACCTTTGTCATCGTTTTTGGAGTCTGTGGTTGATTCAGGATGTCTTCAATGTGTCTTTGATTAGGATCTGAAGCAGTTTATTTGGTGGTGAACGGCAGTGAGAAAAAAAGGCAGCTCCTTCTCTCAAAACAAAACACAACTGTTGACATGAGTGAGTTAAATGAAATTGGAGCTGCAATTATCAGCTTAACAGAGTTTCCTGTCAAGTTGGAAAATTAGACCTGGTACAAGTAGCCTACGCTGGGGTTAGACCCCCCCCCCTCCAAAAAAGACCCAACCCATCAAAATCATTACGCATTTCCTCAGAGGACCACCTCCACAAATTTGCAATTAAGGCCGAAGCTTTTACAGTGCTCTGCTCCGTAAACACACCCCAGGTGTATAGATGAGGACATTTGTTTTAAAGAGGCTCATTTTTTTTCTGGCTGCAGGGCTTGGATAAATAAACAAAGAAGGCGGACAGACAAACACATAAACAAACAAAAGGAATGACGATTCAAATGTCATGATGAGCAGCTTCCATGTGTGCCTCCTGGCAGGGAGGGGGCGCCACTACATGCTGTCACACTAGTCAATCTGTATCTCCTGAGAGGATGAGCTGCTGTTTGTGTTGCAGAAGTCAGACAGTTGTCTAGCAGGTGTGTGCGTGTGTCATGTCAGTCCTCACATGCTCTGCTCCTGTTACAACGTGGTGTTTTTCTCTTTGGGAAATACCTTCGACCACTGTGGTGTAGACTTGAAGCTGCCTCTCAGCTGCTGCCTCTATATGTGTGTGTGTGTGCATGTGTGTACGTGTACGTGTGCCAGACTCACACATGCCCACTTAAAACTGTCCTCATGAGTTATGCTCTCTGTCCTTGACGTCCAGAACAAACCAGTGAATCATGCTGGCTCCATCCATCCCTGGATGGACATGTGCACATGGCTTTCTACTCTGCTAAGCAACAACTAAGGAGCTTGGACAACTCATATAAACTCAGATAAAATGTGCTACCCACAACCCAGTTTGTACAAACAAAGTTTTTTTTTCCAGGACCCAGTTTGACCAGTAGTGGTGGGTCTGCAGCAGACTGGTACCCGCTGACCCCTGCCCTCTCATTAGTGGGACGTAGAGTGGTGGAGTACCGCACTCCCCAGGTCATGTTACATATGGCTTGCAGTCTGCTGCGCCTTATTAAATGTCAGCTTTGAAACCATCTGAAAGATCAGAGGTCAGTGTTTTTAATAAGGCCAGAGTTCTGGGGGAGTTCCCTCTTTTTTACCCTACACACAAGTATGTTTCACATTGCGTGTTTTAAATTGTGGACAAAATGAGGCACTAATTCATAGATATGGGAATGTCCTGGTTTTAACACATAAAGAGAGCAGTAACATATGGATTTTTTTTTTAACCTTCTTGTTGGACTAACACTCATGAGAAACATGAAACACTTCTTTGTGGTCGTTGTGCTTCTTTTCTGTCTTATTCATACCTACATTGCACAAAGGCTGAATTTGGAGTTTTGTATGCCCTCCTCCCTCCCGTGAGATCAACAGACTGTGGGCCTATTCCGCAAATGGGATATTGTTCTGAGCTCCAACAAAGCTGTTTTCACCCTCTTCAATATTACAGGAGTTACCCGATACCTAACAATCAGCTAATCCACTGCCCATGGCGACGAGGTCACCTGTGCACAGGTAACTTTATCCTGGTTGCCTGCCTCTCCCTCTCTTTCCCGTTAGTCTCTACCATTTTCCTTTCTCCTCCTCTGTGCCTCAACAGTGAGCACAGACAAACAGCCTCTGTTTATTTAGATCATCAGTTAGATCATATGTAACTCCTGTAGCCAGGATCGGCTGAGAAGAAAACTCCTATAATCCACCACAGACGCAGTGTGAATAAAGAAAAAAAAAAAGAAATCTGCTGTTCATTCATATGACAACTTTGCCTTTACTTTATCTCTCCACAGTGGTTTGGTCGGCGCCCACTTAAGGAAGAAGCGTTGGGTAGAAATTCACAAATTTACAGAGAATCCCCTGAAGCCGTGACAGGAGTTGAGGCTCATTTCTGGACAGGGTGAGTGACAGCACCTCAAATTCATTCTTCCACATGTTGAATAGCAGGGCGGTGGGGTTTGGTCTTCGTTTTAGTCGAAAGGCAGTTGGATTGAACTGAGCTTTGTGGAGCTGCAGACCCCCCACCCAAAAGGAGCTTTACCTCTGGAAATCTCATTGCTGTTTATTTGAATTACAGGGGCTGAGAAGAGAAAAGAAGGCCTAATGAACTCCAGGTTGCTGGGCATGTGCAAACAATCACTGCAGGTTTGCATAGAGCTGCTGCAGGCTTGCTGGATTACAGCATACCAGCACCCCCCCCCCCTCCCCCCAGCCCCCATCCTCACAATTTGGCTACATGGGACTCTTAAATGTTGGCAGGACATGTGCTTTTTGTCTGTCATAAACTTACATTCCTTACAGGCATTTTTTGTTACTAAAATTCTGAAAAAAATTATTCCAGGATTTCGCCTTGGTCATTTTAAAGTTAAAATTTGTTGCAAAGAATTAAAACAAGTCTGTTTTACATTTTTATAAATATAAACTTTTATTGCAGTATGGAGATTTAGAAAAATACATTCAAATAATTTCAAATAACAAACACATATTTCAAACTAAGATAAAAAAAAAAAAAGTTTTTTTTTTTGTTTTTTCTTTGCTAATAATTTTTGGTTTATGACATTAAAGCACTGAGGATACTTTTACCGAAAGGTCCACTCTTATGTCCTGACTAGTCAGTGGCATAAAGGAGAGGTGATGCAGTGATGAATGGTGAGATGGCTAGAAGGTTGAAATGTGCTATTGTGGTCATGTATGACAGCAAGAACTTAGTCTCCTGTTGTGAAAAGCCTTGGACACCCTTGACAAATGGGCTCCACGCTCTCTTCGTCTGACACCCAACAAATGTGCCAGCAGAGGCGGCGGTGATAAATCTGTGAAGCTGGACCAACAGCTACAGTTGAATTTTACATTTAATGCTACCCACAAAAGAAGTAAAAGGCACTCTATCCAAAATGTTATGATGCCATGCAAATAAAAAAAAAATTACAATATCTCTCTGTTCCAGAGGCGGGACTATTAAAAAAATCCTTTGTTGCATTTATTGTTGCATTTTTCCTTTGTTCCTTGACTTTTCAAAAGCACACACACTGTAGTTGTTTGCATCTGGCTTTATAGAAAAATATCTCTCATGATCAATGACATTTAGAGATACACCTCAAAATGTTGAAGCATGATATGATACAGTACCATCACAACTAGTTAACATATTATGAGCTGCAGCATGATGAACAACATAAGATGAAAGACATTCACATCTTGGCCTCAGAGGTCGATGATGAGACTTAAATTAGGAGCCATTACTGCAATAGTGTGCATTTGTTGGGGTGTGTCACACATGACAAACCCTTTCAACAGAGAGGCTGTTTGAAATATTGTAATGTCATCGTGGTAGTGCAAATGCCAAAACAGACCAATGCCATTTTGTATTCTGAGTAGCAGAAAAGGCACATTCATCAATTGTTTTACCACATTCATTGCTACTGAATTGTTTTATATGATTTAAAGCACAAAAGTAGCTTTTTTGCAGTGACTTGAGAGGCATTCAGAGAATTTAAAGTGCTTCATGAAGGACACTTTTTTCCCTAAATCAGCAGCTTTCTGTCTTTAATGATCTATTCTCTGCACGTGTGTTCAGTCCTTCAGTGAAGCTATTTAACCAACAACATTCATAGAGGCTCTCTCCCTCTTACCCCTTCACAATGACCTTTTTGGTTTGACCCAGATGACGCATTTAGTTTGGAGGAACATCCCGGTCACATGACTCAAGGCATTCCAGCACCTGCTTCTGCAGATCAAATCCACTCAACAGGAAGTAGCAGGTGTTGGCTATAAAATGCACATTTAAACAAGGCTCAAAAACATACAGCAACTACTTCTGTTAGCTCATAATAATCAGAATTTTTCGTCTCACGAATGGGGCTTGTAAAATGTGACCAAAGCCTTTTTTTTCTTTCTTTAAAAAAAATAAAAATCATGCCAAACTTATTAAGCCCACCCAAAGGGCTCCTCTCTGACTAGAGTGCATTGTAACAGTCAAATGAACGCAAATAATTTAAAGGATATTAAGGGTTGAAAACACACGCACACACAAGAGTTAAAAGACTCATCATATCACTGCTACGGTCGGCATGAGTGCTTCTGCAATGGGTGAGGTCTAAGGCTAGAGGTCGGCCATGTCATCATCCATCTGCACTGTCTGCAGTTTGGCTAGCTCTTTCCCCTCCACAGCCTCCATGTCCCCACACATGGCCCGTATCATTTCATTCATGCCTCCCGATCCTGAACCGTCCACCTTGTTCTCTGAAAGGTTCATGTAGTTGCTGTTGATGCCAGGGCCCATCAGATGTGAGGATGGGGCCCCTTGTGGCACCTCGTGGTTCCCAAGGTACTCTGCAGGCTGGAGGTGGTGGTTGTTTGGGTCTGTTTGAGCCATCAGGGGTGTGCTGACGGTGAGGGTGGTGTAGACCTCTGGCTCAGAGCTGGATGAGCTGACGGTGGTGACCTCAGTGGTGGAGGTGTTGCCGTGGCTGGAGGAAACCTCCTCTGAGTTGGGATTAGTGTAGCTGATCTGAACACCGGAATCCAGTTGGAGCCCGTGATGGTACGAGGAGTACATCCCACCTTCCAAAGGCTCCTTCTTGATGGCTGGCTGGCCAGTGTTGCTCATGCTGTAGAGAACCGTACTGTGGTGCAGAGATGCCATGTTCAGCTTGTCCTGCTGCTGGAATGAGTCATCACTGGAGGAACTCCCTGCTACGTTATTCAGAGATATGTTACCTATGGAAATAGATTGATAGATTAGTATGAATATTATGTCAAGATCACCCGTTCTGCTGCACCTCTTTTTAAACTTCTCAGTGTATGTTAGATTTTATTCACAACAGATCTTGGCCAAAAAAATCCCTGTTGTTTGTCTTACACACTTTGTTGGCTTTAAGCTCAACCCCAGAGAACAAATGCAGGCCTGCCAAGAACCCCCAGTAAGTTTCTTCTTTTTTTTTTTTTTTTTTTCTACTCTTCATCCTGGTCTGGATTCTCGTCTTCATGTTAAATTGAGTTCTGTAATGGTTTATTCCCATGTTAAAACATTTCTCTGGAAATCAAGAGTGTGATGATGGTGAGTGATGGTAACTTTAGGTTGTGTTTTTATTCATCTCCAGCTTCTAAAAGTATCGCTACCTCTATAAATATAAGTGTGTGTGTGTGTGTGTGCCTTCCCATTTCTACTTCTCTGTGTTATGCGTAGTATCAGCCCTTTGGGCTACAGTCCAAACACAGGAGAGCCAATAAAGCTGCTGAGATGTATGTGGTGGGAGCAGAAAAAAAACTTGTTGACAAACCACCAGGGACGTGCAACATTGCACTGAAACATTTGAGAGGGGCGAAGGGCAACAGTGACCTGTTATCAAACGAGGAGATACTCCATAAGACTATAGTGCTCTGAAATATCAATTGTTTGCTATTTCCAGAGTCTTAACAACAGCAATAATACAGCAATATTTCATAACTGCAATTTAAATGATAATCTAACAGATTGAAATAGTTAGTAAGATAGGCGTAAATCTTTCATTTTTTGTCTTGATTATAAGGAATTACCTCCCATGATTTACAAGGAACTTTTTTTTTCACTCAAAAATATATTTGATTTTTAATTGCTGCCATTTGCTATTCTGTATGTTATAATATGACAAAGTGATTAAAGGTAAACTGGTGGATTTTATGATGAATTTTACTATTTCCAGAACCCACCTTGTTCTGTAATTGTTGAGGAAGAGGAGGCAGAAGAGAGCTGCAGGGGAGGAAGGCCTGCATCACTGCTGAGTAATGAGCTGCCATTACTGTCCGACACTCCACTTGGTACCTGGACTAGACTGTAACCACCCAGCTGCAGAGCACCTGATGGTGTGCTGAATGTCAGCACAGAGGAACCTCCATTCTGGGCAGCCATGGTGTGCACCCCCTCCATCTTCACCTCTGCCCCATTAATACAACCAGAATAAGGAGCGTACTGCAAGGCAGACTCCTCAGCGCTGCCCAGTCCTTTCTCCTGTCCTGTCTGCATCTGGATGTCTGCTCCAGAACCCCCCAGGAGCATTCCCCCAGGCGGCCTCAGGGGGTTGAACGCCAAGGGCTGGATGCCCAAATTGAGCCCGTTGAAGAGGATGTTTCCAGGTGAGTGCAGGTAGGATGAGCTGCCATTGTGAAACATGGTGGAGGATGTGTTACTGGTTGCTAGACTGCCATTGTAGAGGCCTCCACTGCCAGATCCTGGGGACATTTTGATGTCCCCAATCTGCTGAATGACAACTCCACTGTCCAGAGGTCCAGTTTGAATGGGAAGACTCCCATGTGTTATCACTCCATCTGAAGAATTGGAGAGAGGACGAGGGGACAGCTCCTCTTGGCCTTTACTGGACTCATCCTCTGTGCTGTGATTGCCATCAGATTCACTGTTAGGAAGAAAAGTACAAGTTGTTTGTTACAAAAAAAGAAGAGAAAACCAGAGAAAAACATTTTCCTTTTCTTCTTTTCCTTTTACCTATTTGATGTTCTAAAATTACTTTAAGTCAAAATGAACAAAAGAAAAAATCATCTTCCTAATGTTGACTATTAAGTTATTTAACTCATGTGTATAGACTATTTCAAGAATATCCACTGACTTTCAGTCCACAATAACAATACACCACATCATACACATCAAAAGAAAGAAAATAGATAATGGCATTTATTTCATTTGCAGAGACGGAGCCACATTCCAAAGACACTGCCACATTTGTTGCTGTGTTATTACACAGCTTTGAAGAGTGGGTTGTGCTTTTGCATGTTACCTCATGGAGAGCAGCTCTGACAGCAACCAATCAACATCAACAACCGTGTGACCATTTGGCGCAATAAATTCTTTTGGTGTGGCTGAACAAATGGTCTTGAGTCTCTATTTGTTCCTTGGTTTATTTTAAATGTGACTTTAAAATTCTGGATTTAAAAAAAAAAAAAAAGGAAAAACACCCTCACACTCACGTGCATAAAACTAAACATCCGCATCCAGGAAATCATTGAAACTATATAAAAAAAACAAAACAAAAAAAAACAACAACTGGTCACCAGAAAAGGTTTTGAAACATGCTGAATAATTTCAATGGCGGCATGAATACAGTCATGTCTGTCAATACATGCGCGTGTGAGAAGGAGAGAGGGAGAGAGAGAGAGAGAGAGAGAGAGAGAGAGAGAGAGAGAGAGAGAGAGAGAGAGAGAGAGAGAGAGA
>JBAMYA010000015.1:8614872-8641834 GCA_037176975.1 Arrhamphus sclerolepis | reverse complement strand
AGAGAGAGAGAGAGAGAGAGAGAGAGAGAGAGAGAGAGAGAGAGAGAGAGAGAGAGAGAGATGGGTCACCTCCACCAGGTGTGCGTCATCTTTGTTCACACAGAGGGAAACATGAAAGAATAGCCTTCACATCTCATTCTGTTTGTGTGGGGGATTATGAAACGCAGGAGCTGATGGAAGTTCTGAGACCCTTTTTGGTCCCAGAGGGGGGAAAAAGTGATCATGAAAATGATTTATGTGCTTCTCTGTGGAAACGCGCACCCGCTAGTGTGTTCATGCATACGCACCTCATATAGATAAGAAGAAAGTAAAGTGCCCTTTCAAGTCACCTATTGAACTTTTTCCATCAAAGTTACCCTCGTCTCGTGTCTGCCAGTCAAATAACTGGAGTGTGTGGTATTATGATATTTTGTTGCTTATGGTTTCCATGACTCTTAGCTCCGCTTCACTTGAAACCGGATCTGTGTGGCAACAGCTTCATATTTCAAAACATTAAAAGCGTGCTCCCAAGCTTTTTTTTCCCTTAACTATCAACCGTTAATACCAAGTCCCGCACAACTCGAAGGGGCATTATGAAATACAAATATAGGAACTAATGGAAAGTAGTGTGAATAGTTATAGGCCTACACCACAGACCACTTCCATTAGGGAAAAAAATAAATTAAATTAAACTTAGTAGGTTTCGTTTTAATGCGCATTTTACGCACATCGTACTTTGGCTGATAAAGTTTGCGGCGTGTCTCCTTTGTTGCCTCACCTTTTTGATTGCGCCTCCGACGGGTTTCTGTCTCTCTGTCTTCTGTTTTTAAACCAGTTGCTGACCTGGGTCAAGGAGAGTCCTGTTATCTTGGCAAGATTTCGTTTCTCGGCAGGAGACGGGTACCTATTCTGATTATAGAGATCCTTCAGAGCGTTTCGCGATCTCTCCTTAAAACAATAAACAGTCTCCTCGCCGTCCCAGATAGTCCTGGGGAGAGGGTACTTTCTCCGAATCCGGTACTTGTCCACGGCGCCCAGGGGTCTTCCCCGCGCCTTCTCTGCCTCGGTGTACCGGGCCTTGTACCACAGATCTTGCAGAAAGGTGTGGTTGGACGGACTGAAGCTGTGGTTCTCCAAAATACTATACAGCTCCTGATACCGTGCCTGATGGAAAGCAACTAGGGCTTGGGCTTTTAGGATGCTTTCGTTGCCGCGTAGCAGGTCGCTCTGTGGCAGCGACCACAGGAACCTGGCCAGTCGGTCCACATTGCCTCCCTGCTGCAATGCCTCGCAGACGCACGCCACTTGCTCCGGGGAGAAAGCCAGAGAGGAAGCGGCGCTCACCAACAGCTCTGTGCGCACCGAGTCAGTGTTGGGAGTCGTGCGCTCCATGGACAACTCCGCCGCGTCCAGCGCCACAAGCCTGATACACTCCCGTGTATCCACCTCCTTCACATTTTCCCTCTTGATGTCATTTGCTGTTGTGACCTCTCCGGCAGAAGAAGAAGACATTTTTTTTTTTTTTTTTGGTTCAAGCCTTCCCTGGTAGAGTCACTCCTCCCAGCTCGATCAGGTTACCTCCTCGCCATGCGAAGGCGATCGGATATCTGACAGCAGCTGTAAGTAGATACCTCTCTCCCCTTTTCCTTCCAACGTGACTTTTACTCTGCGGGGACTGGAGCTAGAGGGAGACACAGTTGGGTCTATCTGCGGGAGAGCCACGCTATTGGCCACTGAGGGGCCCATAAGGGAGGAGCAAGCGGGATTCATACACGAATGTTTGGCTTCCAGCTGTCAGTCATGGAGCGTCCAGGTTCCTCTCTCCTGGTTCACCTGTGCAAGGTGATTGGTTTTGGCATCGTGGGAATGGGAAATCATTGTTTATTATTATTATTATAATCAGGACTTGCAATACTTGCAGGTTTGCGCCAAAGTGTGTTTATTCCAGCCAAAGCAATCTAAGTTTTGTCAATTTCAAACTAATTAAGCTAATGAATTATCAATTAAAATTGGAATTATTTGACATAAAACCGACAAACACGATGACTTTTCATATTCCATAATTTTCCTTTTCATTTCAAAACACCAGTTTCCATAATTTTAAAAGTTGCAAAATCTTAAAGTTTTAGGGCAAATTCTTCACTAACTTATGCGATTGTGCTGTTTAAAAAAATTGTGTCGAATTAATTCACAAAATCATCAGTTTTAAAAGTAATACAAAAAAAAACTACACTATTTAATATTTGAACAAGCAGTGTGAAGAACAATACGGGAGCTAACAACTGTGGCTGAACATAACTACTTTCTGGTGAATATGTGGGTATTTTTGAATTTTGCAAACAAACTTCATTTAGAAATAAGGTTTTACATTTTTCACAATTCATAGTATTTATACATCACCCACAAAGCACTGCAATGCAGAGACCTGGATTTAATTGTGATAAAGTGGTACTAATTGCTATGCTAAGCTGAAAACGCTCGATCTCAAACTAAACAATTCAATCAAATCCCCTTAAGTTAATGATACAATTTCATCACTTCAGTATCATAATAAACATCTTGTGTTTTTGTGGTACATTTGCGAGGGGAAAATGTATTTAGAATCACAGATTAATTATTTTCCACCAAACATTTATACATTCATCCAGAAACAATATGAGGTCAGAGGCCCTGCATATGGGGAACAACATCTGGGTCAGTTTTTGAGGTTTAATTATGTTTCAGTTCAGTCTTACTTTAGGTCAATGAACATATGAAAGTACAGCTAAACCTATAATAAAAAACAGATATTTCATACATTCGCTCTAAATACAAGCCTTGAGTAAAAATAAACTATTCAGCTTTTCATCTCAGACCCTCTGGGACTTCGGGGGGGCCCCTGTGTCTGCCTGCAACACAGACGATTAAATAGGAACTACATTATCAGAAGTGTTTTCCGTCGGACCGCGTTCTGTGGCACTCAGCGGTTCTCTGCTTTGAAAGCGTCTGAAGAACTGCAAGCCGTTGGCGTATATGTATACATATATATTTAATTTTATTTATTAACATCTTCTTATTTAGAGGTACCGATGGATGACCAGGGCTGTCCGAGATGCAAAACAACAAAATACAGGAATCCATCGCTGAAGCTGATGGTGAACGTCTGCGGCCACACGCTGTAAGTACTCAGATATGACAGCTGAAAACAGCACAAGTCTTCAAACTGCACGAAACAACAAAACAAGGCAAGGGAAACGTAAATGAGCACTTTAGGATAGATTTAAAAACAGTTTCTCATTAGTCGTTACATTTAGAGTCTTAATGGTTGAACATTACACTAAACGGAAAATGTTTTGTAACTAAGCTAAAAGCTAACAGTTTGTTAAGAATAAGTAAAGTTTAGACCTCATGTTTTACAGTTATCATAATATAAGTATACATAGTGAAAGCAAAAAAAAAAAATATATATATATATACACACGTATGTATGTGTGTGTATGTATGTATATATGTATATGTATATATGTGTATGTATACACACGTATATATTATATATGTAAATATATGTATGTGTGTGTGTATATGTATGTATGTATGTATATGTATGTATGTATGTATCTATCTATATATCTATCAATGTATAAAAGCATAAACATCTTTTGATAGGGTAGTCATCATGTGGATTAAAATCTAGTTCTTGTGATTCAATACAATTCAGTTCTCCCTAAGGGGCAGAGAAGTAGCTTTCACACCTATAGGGATGAAAGTTTTCCTCCTCTTCTGTGTCCTGCAGTGGAGTTTGCATCAAGAGGAGAGTCACTGAAATTCAGGAAACGTCAGCAAAATTCCCGTCAGCTTATCTTGCTTGAGTTTCAAGGGGAGAAAAAAAACTCCAATAGTGCCCAAGCTATTAAAGCATGCAACCAAAACATAAAGTTATCCATATAAGGCCATCTACATATATGTAAGGAATGAAAGTTAAAGGCATTTGTAAAGTGTCTTAGTAAGGTGTTTCAACACCATGTTCTACCAGAACAGTTTCAGTCAGCCTTAACATTGAGTCAAAAAGTTTTTTAAACTTCAGCTGACAGATATCACATGACAGTTACCTAAAAGATTTAGCCGCATTTGATGTTTTGAGGGTCGTTTTGGAGAGTGCTGTTCAACAAAGACTAAAATCTACTCCAGTCACATGTGATTGATTGATTGAATTGAATTAATTTGGAATGACCCCTTCCTTTAAATGGTCGAGAAAAGTCAAATCATGTCTCTAGACTGCCCACAGCACAACAGAATTTTGCATCCTTAGTTTAATTTTCATTAATATGTAGGAGCATATTCATCAATATAATCATTTTTTATTTTCTGACTGAAACTCAGTTTTTGCAGTTATTCTCATTACCATAATGGGATTCATGAACTTGTAGGAAACAGAAAACAATTTGCAGAATGAACCTCTCATATTGCCATAGCTTAAAGTAATCAATTAGAGTGTAATTAAAAAAAAAAAAGTGGGATAATTGGCTTTTGCTAAAATTTCTGTACTATATAAAACTCTATTTCTCACTCTGTCATTATTCCACAACAGGACTGACTGGGCATCATCTTGATTTTAGGGCTTGGTCAAACTTGTTTGTTGTGCACCTTCCAGAATTTAACCTCGTCATTTGTTGATATACCTGGGCAGTTAAATTAAGGTAGCTCGCTCTGCACGAGCGTTATGCACTGACAGCAGGAGCCTGATGACCGTGCCTTTTTTTATTTTTTTTATTTTGTGACCCTGTCTGTTTATTGACCGTACATTCAGAAAGTGGTCGTGCTTTGTCATCAGATCAGCAGGCTCATAACTCACTGCTACTGTCTGCATGTTGGGCTATACACAGAAAATTAAAATGATTCTGCAATGAAGCAATTTTGAGTGATGTCCTAGTCCAGGTCACCTTGTTCCTCTGAGTCAGTGCAACAGTGAATTTATGCACTGCTTGGAAACTGCTGTACTCTCAAACTGAATTAGTATTTTTCTCAGTCATCTTACTGAACTTCTGAAAGACATGGAGGATTGAGCTTCAGCTGGAGAATTCTTTCAATTTCACATGTTTCCTGTTTAATGTAATCAACAAATTAAAAAAAAGAAGAAATTTTGGTATCAAAAGCTAATCTGTGAAGTTATATTACATAAAACCAAAACATAGTTATTGTTGAAGAATAGTGGACAGTCTCATAACGTCAAATTCATTAGTCAGAATAGCATTATGATCATGGTCTTGGTTTTTTTTTGCAATTTGTATCTGTGCTGATCTAATAACAGTACAGTGAGTAAAAAACTATAATCATAAAAATCAAAAATCTAATGATCTAGCTTGAAAAAATAATAAAATGTAAGATAATAACTGCAGTCCATTTCTGTTCTGCGTTTGTGTCTTAAAATAATTGTGAAATTGGGCTTGAAGTTGTCACCCTGGTTCCTTAGGTGAAATACAGTATTATCTAATCGTTACTTGACTCCCTGCATTTTTTCATCATTAAAAAAGAAATCTAAGGTTGTGTCTTCTTTGGTTCCATTGATTGTCCACTCCAGTCAGAGCTGACCAGCCTTCAGTGGTACGTTGCTTTATGAAGCTTTTCTGTGCCTCTAAATTTAAACTCTGCCACAGCACATTTTGTATCCCTGTCACCAGGGGAATCTGATGTGCGTTATTTATTACCTTTGCAGAATGACATCAGGCTTATCTCCTTTGGCATTTGACATTGGGCAAAGACGGGCAAAAACAGTTGTTTAGGTGGCCATTTGAGGAAGGACATTATGAGGTTAAGAGGACAGACACACCTTCAAAGGAAGATAGGAAAGTCCTATAGTGATGTATTCCACATCGATAAAACATATATCAGTAAAGTACATAGGAGTGTAGTCGTAGTAAGACCTCAAGGCATTTCCCCGCAGGTGATTCATTAATTGGATGGACATTCAATTCTTACATTGAATTAAAAAAAAAAATCTTAAAAAAGATGTGCAGATGAAAAATTAAATCAAATTATTATTTTCATTATTACTTTTGAATGTGTTTTGATTCATTTGAATTACTGAGATTTTATAGTGTAGAAAATATTTGCAGAATTCCTGTCTCATTGTCCTTTGATTGCTGTATTAAGCACACCAAATCCATGGTTTATTTTCTGAGATCACACACAGCTTCTTGAAGCTTGCAAATTCCCGGGCTTCAGCTTTTTTTTGGCCATATTGTTGCAGGTATTGGAGGCATGGTCACAGGACAGAGCAAAAATCAGTTGTGCTTTATCTGGGAAGATGGTGAGCTCCATGACAGCAACCTGGGAATAACAAGCTCCCATCTATTTTACTTTTTTGTTTTTCCACTTTCTTGTAAAGGGATGCAGGCAATGTCATTTAGCAGGGGTGAGGTGGGATGGGGTTAGGTGTGGTGGTGCCAGAGTCTCTTTGCTGAGCCAGGACCCTGTTTACCTTTCTATTACCACCCGCTTCTCTGACCTGCTGACAGCTGCAGATGAAGAGATAGCAGCCTGGAGCTCTGAGCAGGACAGGTGAGAGAGGGAGGAGTCAGCAGCAACAGCCTTGGGACACAGAGATGGCAAGCTGTTAGTCATCTGCCTCTTTGGTTAAAGGTCTTTTACGTAGTCTTTAAAGTAACATAACAGTTGTGAATTTTTTTATTAAGTCCCTCTTTGGTTACAAATCTCAATAAACCTCAAAGCATGCAATCTAAAAGCAGGCAAAAATTAGAAGATGAAAAAGATGGAAATTTCACTCAAAAAGTCTGCCTCCTCCTTTTCAGACGATCCCTTCTTTGCTCTAGAGTTACACACGACTTCCCCTTTGGAGACTTCTGTTGTGTGGTCCATTTATGGGGCAGGGGAGCAAGCGACACCCTGCTCCTCGCCTTATGTTGATGAATGGACTCTTTGTGGGCCTGTGGTAACAAGCTGAATCCCTCCATCTACCTCCATATGGCAAGGCCTATAGATCTCCTGTAGCCCGAGGCCACAGCGAACATCTGCCTCTTCCAGGGTGCACTTGAGCGGGGGCTCCGAGGCACCAACTGGACAACACACGTTTCTGTGTGTTGTTCAGCTTTCATTTTCTTTATTGTTGTTTCATCAAAGCCAAGCTGAACTTACACATGATGGACATAGTGCTTCATATTTTTGTTGTGTAACTGCAAAAGCTTGGCGTCAGACTTGGCAGGTTGGGTTTGTTTGACCCTTATCAGAGACGCTAGGTGTAAACAACCAAATTCCATATCTCTGCACTTTTTCCTTTTAGCTGTTTCTTTTTTTCCAGCTTGGAGTCGTGCTGATGAAGTGAAATGTCTTGCAGGATGACTCTGTCATGATTGTTCTAATAGGCTCCATGCCAGGGGAGCTTTTTATTTGGCTCGTGTGACTTTTAGAGAGAAATAGCTAAACCATACCATCAGTGACATGTACAGAGGAGGGAGAGAGGGAAAAAAAGAGAACTTTTTCCACTCAACTTTGCTTTATTTGAATGAATAGTGTCCTAACTCAAAAGCAGGTAGTGTCATTTGGAAACCAGATGTCCGTTTTTGTGAGGATAATCACCAGTTGGAAGGTGGATTTCTGTGATAATACAGCTCTGCTGAGGTTTAATTAAAAGATTGTTCTGGGCAAACGTTTATCCTGGCTCTCTGCTTCATCAGGAGAGATAAAGGGACATTCCTATTGTCTGCGGTGTCCACACTTCACTTAAGTATGTCTGATGGGTAAACGCCTACCTGCATGAAGGTGTGATTGATGGCTAAGCTCAGGACTGTGCCCTCAGGTAGGCCTGCTGATTCGTTGGAACGGAGTTTGTCGTGACCATGTGTGAGGTAAACCCTCCGATTTGAGTCTTGGAGCTTTACATAAAACTCTCCATCGTTATTTGGAGTTGCGTTCTGTTCAGAATTTGGTCAGTGTTGAAAAATACTGATTTATATGAAGAATTACAGGCCTCCTGAAAAATGAATCAGGACTGTATTGGCCCATGTTATGTCTTGAAAAGTAATCACACCCATTAAACAGAATTATGGATGGTAATTTGATTATTGTTTAGATTACCGTGGTATTTAAAAATGGGGGATTAAGGTTTTATGAGCTTCACTCAGGTTCCCTGTCAGGATTATGTTTATATCAGGAACAAAAAGAAGGATGGAAATATGTGGACGTCATGTTTCTTTTTTTTTTTTTTAAATATCAAAATTCTAAATGTCACCTTATTTTACAATACTTAACTTTATTGATAAATAGTGGAACACAGAGGGCAGTGCAGTTGTCTGTCTCAGTGCTTTTCCCATTTCTTTTTTTCTGCACTCTATCATACTTATGAGGATTTAAAAAAAAATGCATCACATTATGTAATGTGGCAAAATGGCTGCGTTTTTTAAAAAAAATAACAATAAAGCAAATGTTTTTTTCAGGGCAGACAGACTCCATTGATGGGGTGTCAGACTAATTTCCTCTTGTCTGAGAGTGGAAGGCAGCCTAATCGACATTCCAATCATAATCCCAGCCATCTTTGAGCACTTGGAGGAAATATTCTAATGCCCCATTTTCACCCATTGCGCCTAATAATGGATAACGCATAAAAAAGCAAATGCACACAAATTTGCTTTACTTGGAAGGAAATTGTGTTTCTGCATCCACGCTGTGCCACACATGCACACTGTTAACTGTCTCTCAGGGATGCCTGTGGTGGGTCACTTCTGGACCATCTCGCTCTGCTGGATTGTAAATTGCAGTTTTGTTGTCTTGCACTGCACAGATGTGAGAATTGTGTAGAGATGCTGTTCGTGCGCGGCTCAGGCAACTGCGTGCAGTGTGACACCCCTCTGAGGAAGAGCAACTTTCGCGTGCAGCTCTTCGAAGATCCCACCGTAGATAAGGAAGTGGAGATTCGCAAGAAGGTGATGAAAATGTGAGTAAGGGGCTCTGTGAGAGGTGTGGCTCTGTGTGTTTATGTGTCAAACCATGCCTCCTCCCATTTCTTAAGCTGCCTTTGTCTTTCTCATTACACTGTTTGTTTTGTAGACAATGAGTCTCCCTGGGGGGGTTCAAATGGGAAGGCTCTTTCACTGTCAGATTTTTACTTGGCGGCCCCTCCCTGCCTTCTTTTTCTCTCCACTTTATCTGCTTTTTTAAAAATACCCTTTAATTGACATGTGATGTGTATCTATAAAGCAGTATGCAGACATGGCATTATAAAATAGTTGAATTAATGTCAGTACATACTTGCTATTGTCAGGCTTTGCTAATTATCTCATCAGTTCTCTTCTTCCTCCGCAGTTATAACAAGAGAGATGTTGACTTCAGAAGCCTGAGAGAATATAATGATTACCTGGAAGAAGTGGAGGACATAGGTAGGAGCATCAGGTTGAAGGGTTGATGTTGGGGGGGGGGCTTGAGGCATTACAGGCTTTACTGCCAGCTAGGGGCATGGATTAGGGGATGCCTGTGCCAATGTTAACATGTCCGGACTGGCTGTCTGGCCATTCACCATTCGTGTTACTTTGTTATGTTGAGTACATGTACTGCTGCTTCCAAAGGAGGAAAGAAAAAAAATGTCAGTCCTGCAGTTTTCTCCAGTGATTAACTTAGTTAATTAGGGATCTGTAGAGGTATGTGTAGGATACATGTAACTGAAAATAAGGTCTAATAAGGTTCAATTTTATACAAATTTAACTCTAAGTTTAATTTTTGCTAAATCTTCTCACATTTAATTAAGTGTGTGCAGAGAATAATACAGCATCTTTTTCAAGTCATTATAGGGGAAAAAACATCTTTCTTAAGAAGTCTTGATGTTTGGTTTGGAAGTAGTATTTTACCAAAGGAATATTCTGCCACTATATTTAGAAAGGTATTGGCCTGACTCAACTAAAATTAAAATGTAGATTTAAAGTACCAGGAGATAAGTTAATTTTAATCTAACATGAGCCTGTTTGGTTGAATAGAACAACAATGATGTTTTTCTTTTCCAAATAGTTTACAACCTGACAAACAACACTGATGTGGAGAACACCAAGCTGAGGATGGAGCAATACCAGAGAGAAAACAGGGATATCATCCAGAGGAATAAAGCAAAGCTTGTATGTACTTTTTAATATTTGTTTTACCACAATGATAATTCATCTCTCAAACAAACACTGGCTTCTTCATGCTCGCTCCCCTTCTGTGAGAGATGAGATTGTTGGGTTATGTGTGCATTAATGCATCTAATTTCTTTTATTTTTTTTGCAACTTCCGCTTCTTCTCCTCAGACACGAGAGCAGGAAGAGCTCGAGGAGCTTCTGCTGCTGGAACAGCAGAGCAATGAGCAGCGGAGACTGGAAGCACTGCAGGAGGAACAGAAGCAGCTACAAGCTAAGAGGAAGAACAAACAGGCTTTGCTGGATGAACTGGTGAGATGTACACATAATGCATGTCACCTAATAACAGATAGTCTACGTCTTATGGATGTACTTCAAAACACACATTTACACACGCCCAGCCTGGGGGTCATGGTTGTGAGATCATTAAGAGCTTATGACTACTCATTGTGCTGTGGTCTGCATTGTTCTCATTCTGTGATTCCAAAGCCTATCGGCTCCATTGTGTTGAGCTGTGGGCTTTGGAAGTTATTGTTTCTGCAGAACGCCATGGTGAAGGACCATCACTGATAGCAGGCTAAGCTGTGTTTGTTTGTTTAAGGCACAGGGCTTGTTGACTGTAGGCAGATGAGATCAGCTGTCAAACCCCCACCCCCCTTTGAGAGGGTCTAGTGAGTTCTGACATCTGTACATCCCTGTGGTCAGGAAGCTTACTCTTCTCAAATGTACACACACAACAACCATCTGAAAATACATTAGATGCTGTATGTTGTTGTTTCTGGGAGTAGTCCTTAACTAATCAATAAAAGTCATCGTCTGACTCTATTAACACAACAGATTTATTCTTGTTTCAAAGTAAAAAGATTAGAATAACATGCAGTGAAATATGTTTGAATTTATGACTAATGAAAGACATGTATTGTTGCAGTCACAATGAAACTTATTAAAACATTTTTGGTGCATTAATTTCTAAAAACAATAAATAACAGAGAGATCAATAGTGGAAAAAGACATATATCTAGATTATCCAACTATTTCTGTCCACCCCGTCTAAAATGTCAGAGTTTTTCCAAGCTTGTGTTCTCAAACCTCCTTGCTTGGCAACAGTCCACTGAAGAAACTGAAACATCTGACCTTGAATGTAATGGAGGTGAAGGCGGTGCAGTGCATTTGAGGCAACGACCCCTACCGAGCAACAGTTTTGTTAATATGCCTGGTTTCAGCACTGTGGCAGCCATTCTGAAAACACCCTTCTGCTGATGGTTATCTGGTCACCGGGCGGGGCCAGCTGCTTGCATTTTTCTTTGAATAAAAAGTTCTTAATAAAGCGCTTCCTATAAAGTCCCAAATTCCTTGTGTTTATCCAGGAGCAGTCTCAGCTTCCTGCCACAATCTTGCTTGCCCAACACAAGGTTCGTGCTGCTCAGCTGGAGACTGAGATAGAGCAGAAGAAACAGACTGTGAAGCCCAACACTATGTTTTCAACTGGGATCCATATGGTGAGTGTAACTCTGAAGGATTGGTAGCTTTCCCATGCTCCTTTGATTGAGACATATATTATTCTCTTTTTTCACAAGTTGACATAATTTTCACAAGGTCTTAATAAAACATCGCTGACATGCTTTGATCAAAATACCACAGGATTACAGCATGGTACATCTCCTTATTCGTGCCTTATTTGAGATCTGTAGTTTTGCATGACCATGCAAATGTACATTTGGACACAAATTACACTTAATAACCCTTGCAGCATTTTATTACCACATAAGAGAGCATACAGGACCTAGCTTTAGAGCCCACACTGGTGCACACAGCTAACCAAGCTCGCAGAACACTGATAGAAAAATGCCTGATTTGAACTTCACTTTCAAAAACTTACATTGACCTTGTCGGCAATTTGGAAAATCTACTTTTTTATGCACAGTCTCATCGCTAACACCACACTACAAATAGGAAAGCTGAAGTAATGTGGCAACCCATTGATGAGTAATACACCAGTCATGAATTACTTCATGCATTCTCTGTTACATATAGATACATATAGAAGAGCAATCTTGCATACAGATTCCCTACAAATCTGAATAGTGCATTGAATGACATATTTTCAGACCCAGGATGCCCCAGTGAATTGATGTTTATTTTTATTTATTTAATTATTCATTCATTCATTCATTCATTGTGTCCAGGGATTTTAAGTTGGTAGTCACTTCAGATGCCTAAATTGATGTTCTCGAGGCAGAAATGTATTTAATATCACAATCCCCTTTAAGACATCCATTTCTGTACTTGGGTCAGCCAGTTATTTTACGTTTAGGTTTTTTGGGGGGAATTTTAACATGGAAAGATGGGACCACAGCTTGTACAGCTTTTCATTCAACCCTAAATAAATTAATTATTACCGGCTAGAGAACTGGGCTGGCAACCGGAGGGTCACCGGTTCAATCCCCAGCCGGTACCAATGATGTGGGTGGGGGGAGTGCCTGAACTAGCGCTTCCCCATGTCCACATCCATGGATGAGATGCCCCTGAGAAAGGCACCCCCTGCTCTGGGTCCAGCAGCCCAGATGGGTCAAATGCAGAGAAAGAATTTCTCCGCAGGGATAAATCAATAGTATATCAAATAAATAAATAAATCAGAAAAGGCAATTCCCTACATTTACTTTGACTTTAATTTCACTGTAAACATTATAAACCCAAGATATTTCATTTGTAAATATACCTTGATGTTTGCATTCCAGACCTACAACACACTCCAGTAAAACTGAGGAGGTTATTAACAGATGATGCCAACAGGTGATTGTAATGATGATTTAGTACAAAGACTATCTTCCACAAAAAGCAGAGGATCTCCATGTTATGTCATTATCCCTCAAGCATATGTCACAAAGGATTTATACATTCTCCCTCCATGGTATCATTATCATATTATGCAAAGTAGAATCTTGTGATATTGTCATTCAATGAATTTAGAGGAATTTCAGCATATAACGGGCAAGGACCAAAACTAAAGCTGAATACTTGTGGTCTCACTGCATCAAGAACCGTTATTTATCAATAGCTGATGTAACCAGGGTCACTGTTGGAAATCTTTATCAAGTACCTCAGTATAGAGCACATTCACAAAACTAAAATAATCGCTCAATAATCGTAGTCGAGGTAGGATGTCCCGTTAATCGTGCTTTTGATTTGAAGACATATCGCCCAGCTCTAGTGTATTGGGATTGTAGAAGAACACATGCTGCTGACATATTTCAAGGGACGTCGAGGCATTTTTCAACGAGACAATGTAAAACCACATTCTGCTCACATTACAAAGCTGGCTGAGCATGAAAGGGGTGTGGTACTGCAGTGGCCTGTTAGCAGCCCTGACCTGTCTGTAACAGAGAACTGGTCACAGAACCAGTATGTAGAACTTTGAGATAAACAAGGACCCCATGGTCCTTAAGATGGAAACATGCAACAAAATAACTCCTCAAATGATTTGTAATTTGGTGTCTTCAAGGACAGCATGTCTTTTCACAGCCTTTTCATGAGAACAGATGGCAACTTTAAAAAGTAGTAAGGGCTTTATGAACCCATGTGTTTTTTTGTTGTTTTTTTGAATGTGTCATAGGTCAGAAAATGCAAGAATGTATGTATGTCATATATTTGAAGAGGATAAAACTTGAAGCATCTTGGATCCATTGGGTTCTGCAGTTCAACTGAAATTCTGTGATATTCAGAGAAAATATTTATAGCATTTTTATTTCTGTTATCTTTTACTTTTGCTTTTTCCATTTCATCGACACTTCTTCAAAATTATGAATGCACTGGTCCTAATGTTTTTTGGTTTTTTTTGTTAAATACTGGATTGTAGATTGAGATCTGTATTGATATTCAATAAGCCCAAAATGTTAATTTGCAAGTAAACTGTTACTGCGACAATAGAATTAGATCAAAAATAAGTTAATAATAAGTGTTTGTACTTCTTGATCATTATCAATCATTATTTAGTATTGCATAAAAAATTTTTTCTTACACACGTAATTTCAGAACTGAAAAACTTACTATTTCAGGCATGTTGACTGTTTTGTCATTACCGTGTTTCTCAAAACTTTAATTAATCCCTTAATTCTCTTTAATGTTAATATTAATTGTTACTGCTGATTATAGAAATAGACATAAAAGCTGTACTTTTATTCCATCATATAATTATTAATTGAAAAAAAACAAAAAACTTTTTACTGGCATTGTTAATCACTTATTAACTAATGGTTATGGCAGAGCTTATTGAAGCTTGACAGTTGCCATTTTCCTTCAGTGTTTGCTGAATTAGTAAATGTACATTTATAAGTAATGCCTGTGATATATAATGCAATCCCATATAACACCTATTCTACTTTTACAAAGTTTCAGGAAGTGTAGTTTTTGTTGATGTTGTCAAAAAGATAAGTGGAGTGAAATTTTTTCACGATTGCAGAAACTTGATCGAGGTTTTGACATTTATTCAGACAAACCTTTGAAATGAACAGAAAGGTTAAGATGTGCTGGCGTTGAATGATGCAGAAATACCAACATGGCTTGTTCAGTTAAAGTGAACCCATGAAAGTCAAGGTAGCATGCATGCATGCATATGTCTGTTTGCAGCTATTGGTTCTAAGTCAGGTTTAAACAGCTAATGGCCTGGTGTGAATTTTATTTCAGTTTTAATTTAATCCTTTCATAAAGTGCTTGTTGACAATAGAGCACGAAACGGCTCGGACCTTCAAACAGAAGATCTTTGTCCACGTGTGGTGTTGCTTCAGTTTGGGAATAGGACTTGACCCCTACAGTCATGTCATCACATTCCTCTGAGTGAACAGTGGAGCCCACAGAGACACAGCATGGGGGCTCAGGGCTTTGGCTGCCCTGAGTTTGCAGCCCTATGCACACCGTGTCTGGAGAGATCTTCTGCTTGGCTGTCGTTCAGGTTTTTAGTCGTTTATTTTCATTTTACTCTGATGAGATAGGCTGTGTCATCATCCCCACCCCTTCCACGACAGCCCTCATGAGGTAGTCTTGTCTTCCCACAGTTCAGTGGTGCGTGGGAGAGATGTTTTCTTCGTTTTCACCTAAACCCTGAACCTAGGTTTTGACAAGCTTTGTTTTAACCATTTTTTTTTTTAAGAGGCCTCATACCCCGTCATTCAAAATAGCAGTGAATTGATCCGGATGAAGAATAAAGTGCAAGACTTTCACCCACTTGATATATAATGTGAAGTTAAACTTGCTGATGGAGAGAGAAACGTCATGATTATGTTTCTCTTGGCTTTGTCTGTGGCTGTTTTTCCTTCTTTCTTCCAATTTCTCCTCATCTGCCCATTTGAGCAACTCTTGGTGGAGCAGCACTCTCAGCAAGCATCTGCTCTGTTGGACTGAGAGACTTTGAGTCAGGGGAATGTGTGGGTTTGGATTTCCCTTTGCATCAGAGTCCATTAGAATGACTTCTGTTTGACTTGGTGGGGTTTCAACACAGAGTGGTAGATTCTTGCAGATTGCTGGAATTCATTTATCTGCAAGGTTGTGGTCTTTTGCTACAAGCAGGGTTTCAATTTTTCTTCAGCGGAAATTAGGGAAGGCAAGTCTGAAGAGATGAATAAAAAAATAAAAAGTTACTGGCTTATGTTAAACAAAAATACTTTTTCTTTTGGAGAAACTATTCAATAATGTATCTTGTTAACGACATTGCAGTAAATTGAATTTGTGTTAGTTTTTTTTTTTAATTGTCTGATCTTTTAATCTGATGTTTATGAAAGTCAGAAACTGATAGAAGCAGAATTTGTGGTGAAGCTATATCCTGTTACCACATCCTCTCCTAATTTTCCTCCACCTCACCTCACTGCGATTGATTTGAGTCAGCTGCTCCACCCCAGGCCAAAGTGAGCAGTTTACATGCATTTAGCATCACCAGGTAAAAGGACATGAATATTCAAGTTACTCCTCAGCTTCTAAACTTTAAAGAGTGATTTCTTACTTTAAATGGGCTGTTCATATGGTGATTTTGTTAACTGTTCAAATCATTTTTACACTATGAAACACATGTATCCATCCACTCACACTTTCATACAGGGCTTTCTGTAGTTTATGCATTTCTCGTTCTATCACATGCAGATGAATGCATCAAAGGAAATGTGGCATTCAGTGTTCAAAGGACAAATGGAATCAAGCCACCAACTTTCAGACGACTGTTCTACCTTTGAGCCCCAGACTGCCATTTATGTGAACACACAGCTGTGTGTTCACAGAAATGCTGAATGGACTGTTGAGGAAGTTAGACAATCCTGCAGGAAAGTTGTCTTAGTCC
The DNA here is from genome assembly GCA_037176975.1 of Arrhamphus sclerolepis. Classification (NCBI taxonomy): domain Eukaryota; kingdom Metazoa; phylum Chordata; class Actinopteri; order Beloniformes; family Hemiramphidae; genus Arrhamphus; species Arrhamphus sclerolepis. The sequence continues at coordinate 8,625,439 of JBAMYA010000015.1, read as the reverse complement.
AGGTGTGATGTGAGGTGGGATGGGCCCGGTCTTGCCTCGGGAATGGTCTGGAATCGCTCACTAATCCTTCACTTTGTTGGGTCTCTATTGAACCCAGAGATACACATACCCATGTGTGGATACACATGCACACACACAAATGCATCCTCCCCCCCTCCTCCCCAACAGTCTGAGTACACATCCTTTGAAGGATAAATTGTCTTTTTGAAATAGATGTACGCTGATATCAAAAGAGACACACTGTGTGGGAGGGAGGTAACAATTCAGTGTTTAAACAGGTTGCTTGCTGTTGTCTGACAGAAGACCAGTCTTGCAGCCGATCATGACAAAAGTACCATACTTTGCACCTGTTTTGATTAAAAAAATAAATATATGTATGCATATATATAGATATAGATATCTATATATATGTATAAAATGATTAAAATTAGATTAAGCATACTTTAACCACATGAGTAAATGTTTCAGTGACAGTAAATTATTATTTATTATGCAATAGTGTATATCTGTAGTTGGGGATTGTTCTCAGCTGCTATAGTGTTCCACTTCTGAAAGCAGTTGACCGATGGGGAATCTTTTAGCCTTTGGGAAGCTTTCAGCGCCATCTTAAGTGAAAGGTCCCAGGTTCCTGCACTGCTGTGGCCCAATCCACTCCTCACAGGGTACAGAGCAGCTGACATACCTGGCAAGGCTGGCCTGGGCACCTAATGAAAGCAGTAATGCAATTCACATACACACACGCACACACACAATCAGCCAAATGTGGGTGGAGAATTTATCCTTAAACACTGATGTGTAACTGGCTGAAATAACCTTGGGTTCTCTTTGGCTTTAGTCCATTTCTACATTAGGCAGTGGAATTTGACTACCATAGTAAACACAAAAACAACACACACATGCTGTGAGCTTGTTTTGCCAAACCTTATTTGCTTTCAGTCCTCTATAGTGACCTGTGGTCAATAGATGCAGTTGTCATCATTGCTTAGCAAGCTCTGTTTTACTTTACTCCAGCAGACTGGCCTAACCTGTTTTGCCTGAGAATTTGTTGCTATATAGTTACTGCAACCCCCACAAACTGTTTCTCTGTGTTTTCTTTCCTGAGAAATAAACTTAACAGACACAATAAAAAAAAAAAATGGTTGATTCCATGAGGGACAAAGCACATCCACTTGCCTTTTATCCTTTTCCTTGTAATTCTTTCATTGCCATGCAGGTTGATAGCTGCAGGAGGTTTGGAGAGAGGGGGTTACCTCAAGTGGATTAAGAAAACAGTGAGCCCTGATTGGCAACAGCACATGTGGGCATTCACAACTCTGCCCCTGGCGTGCCCTGTCTAGGTTGGCCTCAGCAAACTTTGCTCACTGGCAGGCTGGCCCAGCGGAAAAAGGAGATGTCAGCTTTAGGGGCTTTGCATTGGGGCAGCTGCTACTTGTCAGGCAGTTATATTTAAACTTGTAAGGCATAGGGAGGAAACAGTTTTTACACTTGCTACTTGCTGCTCAGTCTGCCAGCAAGCAGCTCAAAGCTCTTTATCCATACAGAAGCATTGGCAATGCCAGGGCAGAACAAGGAAGTGAGGTCTGAGAATGGAAATGCGCTAGCCTAGCGCCTAACAGGGCTTATCATATTTAACCTCTATACAATACCACACTGTTCCACTTTCTCATTATCACTTTGTGTGTTACTGAAGAGGACCTCACTGTCTTCTGAGCTGCTGTTTCCAAAATCCTGTGAAACCAAGTTATTGCTCATTTTTTTGTTTTTAGTTATTATTAAAGGCCTCCTGTGGATGTGGTTGGAAGGTGTTGAAGGAACAGTTTGGCTCTGCAACACTGATGTTACTGCTCATCTGAGTAGTTAGTAGAATGATGGAGATGCTAGAAAATGCTGATGCTCATTCTGTGTGTGTAGTATGCTTTTCTCTGGTTATTCTGAGTGGTGACCCACAATCTGAATTTGAAGTACTTTTAAACACTGGATAGGACCATCTCCTCTATAGAGCAATGCAATTTTATCTTGTTCATCTCTAAGCACTTAAAGCACTTCAAGTGGGAATTTTGAACTTGAACTGAAACTACAGCTTAAAAGGCATGAAGGCACACATGATGATTTAAGTCTCTGGTGGTTACTGGCATGCAATAAAATAACATGACAATATCGCATTGATAAGATTAGTGGATTCAGACTTGCCAAGTATGCCAAGATTACTGGTAAATTTATACAAAACCCATGTGCACCATGTCACAGATCTGGGCTTCTCAGACCTTTAATGTAAATTTGGTGCAGCCAATACTGTTCTCTAGGGACAGACCTCTTCTAGCCTGAAATCAATATAATGAGTCCTGTCCATAAAAGTTGCATGAATGTCTGTCGCATCACATAGATGCCCTAACCTCGTTGATTTCCATGGTACTAGTAAAAACGAAAGCAGGATTACACCCAGATTGGTCACTTAATTAGGTACACCTTGTTAGTAAAAGGTTGGACCTCCTTTTGCCTTCAGACCTGCCTCAGTTCTTCGTAGCATACTTTCAACATGGTGTTGAAAAAATTCTTTAGAGATTTTGGTCCATAATTTACATGAAAGAGTCATGCAGTTGTTACAATTTCTGCACATCTGGTGCACATCTATGATGTGAATCTCCCATTCCACCACATCCCAAATGATCGATCGGATTGAGATCTGGTGACTCTGGAGGCCATTGGAGAACAGTGGCTTCATTGTCATGTTCAAGAAACCAGTTTGAGATGATATGAGCTTTGTGACATGGTGCATTATCCTACTGGAAGTAGCCATCAGAAGATGGGTACACTGTGGTCATAAAGGGATGGACACAGTCAACAACAATACTCAGGTAGTCTGCGGCATTTAAACGATGCTCAGCTGGTACTAAGGGGCCCAAAGTGTGCCAAGAAAACATCCCCCACACCATTACACCACAACCACCAGTCTGAACCATTGATAAAAGGCAGGATGGATCCATGCTTTCATGTTGTTTATGCCAAATTCTGACTCTACCATCTGAATGTTGCAGCTGAAATTGAGACTCATCAGACCGGGAATGTTTTTCCAATCTTCCATTGTTCAATTTTGGTGAGCTTGTGCAAATTGTAGTCTCAGTTTCCTGTTCTTAGCCGACAGGAGTGGCACCCAGTGTGGTCTTCTACTGCCGTAGCCCATCTTCTTCAAGGTTCAACGAGTTGTGCGTTCAGAGATGGTATTCTGCATTCCTTGGTTGTAACGAGTGATTGTTTGGTTACCTTCCTATCATCTTGAATCAGTTGGCCCCTTCTCCCTTGACCTCTCACATCAACAAGACATTTTCGTCCACACAACTGCTGCTCACTGGATATTTTCTCGTTTTTGGACCATTTGGATTCTTGGTTTGAACTTCAGCAAGTTGCCTTGACCACCTCTACATGCCTGAATGCATTGAGTTGTGGCCATGTGATTGGCTGATTAGCAATTTGTGTTAACAAGCAATTGAGCAGGTGTACCTAATAAAGTGGCCGGTGAGTGTATATAGGACATGATGGTCCATTACCAGCCAATCTGCTGACTTTTCCTCGACTACTTGGAGGATGGAACATCCGATTTCTTCATTTGACCTTTAAAGATGCCAATTTCTTTAAACTGGTGCCGCAATACCACAACACTGTAACTGTCTTTATATCTGAAGTAGAGGCACAAATGCATGAGATGTAGGAATATTCCCTTTGGCACAATAGTGATTTCTTCAAATCATACTCCCCTGCAGTTTTATTAAGACTGATGGCCCCCTGAGTTTTACTTTAGTGCCACGGGGGTATTGTAAGAGTTTAAATACCAGTTACATACCCAAACTTACAATATAAACAGTGTTGTGTAGGTAGAAGGATGGGCTTCCATGATGATAAATGCAGATGTTTTTATTGGCTCTTTCAGCTGTGTTGCTCCAATGGCCCCTGGTCTCTGAGCCATTTCTACTCTGCAGGGCCTGTTTGGGGTTCCCCTCTCTCCACTTCTGTTGCTTACTTTCCCCGTATCATTCTGAAAACAACATTCATGTGCCATAATTCACACAGGCTTTTAATAGGAGGTGGCGAGTTTGTGATTGAAAGCTTCAGAAGTATTATTAGGTGTAGCAGAGGACAGTTATGAGAGGGTACAAGTTCTGAGTTTATGGACAGTCACCTTACCTTTTCTCAAAATACTTTAGATGTTGTACAAATAATTGCTGCTTTTTTGTATATGTATTCAGGAGTTTGATTTTATGTGCGCATGTTTTGAGCTGTGTCTGCATGTGCTGATATGTGCTGATGCCAGTTTTCAAGGTGCCCTTGTAGAGGAATGCAAAAGCAAATATCTCAACACTGGGGGTTGGGTCTCTTCTGCTTGTCACTTAAAATCTGATTTACTGAACTTCAGCTGTCTGCAACTCCCAATATGCCGATGTCTCTTTCTACAGTTCCACCTCTGTGTATGTTTCTTCTTTACTTCTCCCTCCTTATGCTCTAGTGCATCTATTCAAGTGGTGCAGTAGGGGAGTGGTACAGTGCTGAAAGTCTGGAAGAAGATAGATGGAGAGACTGGAGAAGTGTGAAAGAAAGGGAAAGTCACTGGAATTGGGTTTGCTGGTCTGGGTTTCATTAGTCTTTGGGGGGGTTCTGTGTGTTGGATGAATAGATGGGAAGGGATAATTGCTCAGTGGCACCTTAGGGTTAAAGGTTGAGTGAAAACCATAGAGAGGTGTATTTCTAAAGGAAAATTGAAAAGCCCACGTTCAAGACTGAGATGATGTTTAAAAATTAGGAAAGAAGATATGTGGTGTAGCTAATAATTACCAAAGCCATTGTTGTCTGCTATTAATCACAAGTGTTTGTTCCTTAATATACTGTATAAAATAAAATAAGTTTTACTCATCAATTGTCAAAATGAGCAGTTCTTTATAGCTTGGTTGACACATGCTTGATGTGAGTGGTGGGCATTTATTTATCTTCCAAAAATTGCTCAGTGATGTCAGAGAATAAAACCAGTTATTCCACTGACAGCACCACAGTATACAGCGAAAAGACACGTTAAAAGTAGACGTTCAACTTTCATTATTTCTTCAGGGGAAAACCCCACTCTATTGCTGATAATGTACTGCTGCTGTCGCTATCTCAGCTGCACACTCCGCCTGCACAAGCTTTAAACAGCACTGAAAACAGCAGGTTCAGACTTGCTCTGTTAAGCCGTTTTGGGAATAATACTTAGGTCAAATGATGCATTAAATATAAAAAGAGAAAAAAACAAAACACCAACCATAAATATCCTTTGTGATAACCTAATAAGAGGATTGCCGTACACACCCTGATACGTTGGTAAATCATTAGTTTACAGCATTGTTGTAAAATTGCCTTCAGCACTATTGAATAGGGATTTCTTGAGGACAGAAAAGTTCCAGTTGTTTAACAATACACGAGGGTCATATTGCCTTGACCTACTGGCTAGAAAAGGGAACTACAGGGTGTGTATATATAAATAAGTACATTTTATTAAAAAAAAAAAAAATCGGAATATGATGCATATAAAATGATATTGATGATGTATACTTATATAAGTTCATTGTGTAATGTAGCTTAGATTGCAACTCTGTTTAACTATCTTACATGCTTACATGGTTTTTGCTTTATCTTGTTTTGTACCAATAAAACTACATCTATTGCCATGTCATTGAGCATCCATTTGGAACTTTTATGATTTCCAGCTCAGTTTTGCTTCTTTATTTGTGTGTGTGTGATGGATGTGTGTGTGTGTGTGTGTATGTGTGTATACGCATGCGGGCCAAAGCATGTGTGAGGGTGGGCAGGGCAGTCTGTGGCCACAGGACACATGTTACTTGTTTAGTTTGGTTTTCATCGGCTCCCCTCTGTGTTCTGTTGTTTATTCTCCCCCACTACCTTTCTTCTTTGCTTTCTCTCATCTTTTTTATCTTCCCTTTGTCTCTGAGTTCCGTTGCTTCTCTTTAAAATAGTTGATGCTTGTTTAAACATCTTTTTAATTCCAGATTTGTTTCATGACCCTGGCTTGTCTTTTGAGTCTCTTTGCTTTAATGCTGAAGAAAACATAGCCGTCTGACGCTGTGTGGAAATTCCCCTTTGATGGCAGAGCTCCAAATCGAACAGTTCCACAGCGTCCTTGAGGAGTCTCGTATTTCCCACCCGATCACCATGGTCAAGAAAATTAGGAAATGGATTAGCCTTACTGAAATCCTAGCTTTGAGATTTTAACGACCTTTTTTTTTTCCTTCAATACTAAAGTTTTCAGGGATTGACATTGCTGGTTTTGAAACTGAAGGACACCCAGCCTCGGAGTCTTGGCCTAATGTCAGTGGTGTTCTAAATTCATTCAGGTTGAGGAAACTTAGATAATGCTTGCATTCCTTTCGTCTTGTTAAAATTTTCAATCTGAATAGTTTTGCAGTTGCAAATGGAAAGTTGACCACTAAAATCCGCTCAGTCATTGTCTTGGTTTAAGTTTCCCCACCAAACCAACCGTGCCAGGGAAAAGTGAAAATGTTGAAAGACAGAAGTCCTACTTCCAGACCAGTCTGTCAAGAAGTTTTGTTTTTGGGGTGGTGGTGGGGGGTGGTATTTCATTATACTGAAACGATAATGATTATTGTCTGTACTGAATACTTGTCTCTGTTGTGTTTTTGTTTGTTTGTTTTTTTTTCTTTAGCGGCAGACTGTGTCCCTCCAGCCTTTGCCCAAGTTAGAGGAAGTTCTGTACCAGTACAGACCCCTTCAAGTTGAAACCAATGGACCTTCGGTGCCTGAACTGGAGCAGCTGGGCAGATTTGGGTACACATTTATTATTTATTGTTTGCACCATTTATTCAGCCTAGAACTAAGTAATTTTAATTTCTTTCTCTTTTCCTTATTTTTTAATTTCTTTCAAAAGTGTTGTTTATTTTGTCTAAGTGAATATTTAAAGTTTCATTTGCATTTCATTTGAAGCAACTTAATGCCTTAATTTTCTTCTGTTCTCATTGTAAGATTTTGTGCTGCTATTCAGACTGCAGTTGAGTAGTCGGCTGCCTTTCTACTACTACTTTACAAATAATTTAGAGCATGTCCATATCATTGAGGTGTTGGACAAACAGCATCTTCCTTCTCTGATCCTGAAGAGGGGCGGGGCACTGAGAAAACCCTCTGCACAGAAATTTTTAAAGTTTATTTATATTAGGATGGGGACGTTGAGTCAATATTGACACCATATTGCAGTACTCATGGGCCTAAAGTGAATTTTTTGATGCTTCAAGCAAACTAAGGTTAGAGTAAACTGCTGTGGACATGTTGATTGCAAGGCAAAAATTAAAAAATAAATAAATAAAATAAAGCTTCTGAAGCTGGACAGTTCTACTCTGAGCTGGTCCAGCCACATAACAGTACCCTGCAAATCTGAAAAGCTAACTGAACGTCACAGACCTAGGCATCCCAAACAAAATGACAGGATTGTGTTGTTTTGTTTTGTTTAGCTTTTCACTTTGACACTGCATATGCTATTTCTAAGCTTTTATTATTCAAAAATCATAGACTCCTATATTCACTTTTGAGGCTAGGTTCTAGCTTTTAAAAAAGGTTGATGAGGAACGAGCAAAAATGTGGTCAAACTTAACTTAAGCTGTTTGTGAGAAGTAGCTCAATTCACTCTCAATCAAATAATGTTAAATGTTTGTACAGGTTTTTTGTTTTTATTTTCACCGTAGAATGCAACAAAGTGTGAAACAAAATTAAGAAATTAAAGTTGGATTTCTGAGCCTTTACACTTCACTGATTTCTGAATTTTGCTCGACCGCAGCAGCTGGAAAGCACCGATGTTTTCTTAGCTGACTGAAGCTTGAATGGTAGGTTTACAAGTGGTTGCAACTATTCCTGTGATGCAGCTTAAAGTCAAAAGATGTTACAATATTGTAGATATTAAAACTCAGATGTCTGAGTAAGAAAGCTGGATTAAAAAAGTGAGATCGATTGGTTAACGGCAGTTAACTTAAATTGATTAATACAATGTATAGATCCATTGCTGTTTTCTAAATGTTTGGTACTAAATTCAAGTGAAAAATATGCCAGGACAAGATCTTTTTTCTTTGGACCCTCATATCAATGTACAGTTCGAAATGATTTCATTTTATGGAAATTAGAAGACTCTATGTGGAGTTTGGAAAGATTTTGTTTTGGGTGTATTGTTGAAGAGCTGCTAGGAAATTGTACTCCTTGAGAGGCCTGGCTTGTTTCACTTGACTCGCTTCTGATTAACTGAGAGATTGAAAGCAAAATATGGGGGAGGATGTCTGGGAGGGAGAGAGGGAGTAACAACCATCACCCTGCCACAAGCCGCCACGGTGCATCGGCAAGAGCTTCCATTAACACACGCAGGAAGTGCTTTCCCCGACGGCCCCTTTGGGCCAATCAATCCACGACGCCATTGCTCCAGTCCTCACTGAGTGTAAGCTATCCATCAGACAATCCAGCGCCCAGCCGTCTGCACTTCAACTGGCTGGCAGTATAGCCTGCCCACACACTAAGAAATGCCTGCTTTTTATTGGGTGACGGAGGCAAAATGGGGTCATTTTCTTTTTCGGCAAGCTCATTGACTTTGAGCTCTGCTTCACCCTGACTGTGACCTTCATTTGGCTATGATGTGCATGTTTGAAAATAATGTCAGCATGTTCAGGACAATGGTGTTTTCATTTGGTTGTACTTAAATCTCAGGATATAATTTTTTTCGTTTATCCTTGCAATTGCATTCATGTAATTACTACTTAAGGTGAAACATTTCAGGCGAGTTTAAGCTGAATAACTGGAACTAATTTGCATTATATATTCAGTGAAATGCTGAGACCTGGCTTCTTTTGGTCAGGCTAATCAATATGCAGATGTAACACATCTCTCAATTTTTGCTGCATGCTGGAGCTCGGAGGAGGGGGGAAGAGGAGGGGCCCCCAGTGTCAGCAGTTCAGGGGTCCAGGAGGACCACTGCTGGAGAGGAAGGACTCTGCCACAGAGATAAATGAGGCAATGTTCTGTGAGGAACACGAATCCCTTTGGTGCAGGCTGCAGGCAGCGACACAGACAGGCTAGTTCAGACAAACCACAAGTCCCAAGATGCATTGTGCTGTTAAGTAAAAGCAAAGAATATTGCTGACACTTCTGCACAGTTGGCAATTTGCGATTCAGCTAAGTTTGAGATTTTGTAATAGACAGAGATGGTCAACCTTGCATATAGACTGTCACATATTGTATATAGGGCCACTGCCATTTGCTGTAAATTGTGTCATATGCACTCATGGTCACAGTGGAACATATGTGATGTATGTAAATATTCACAGGCGTGTGCACAGGAGGGAGAATGCGGACAATGTTTATAGAATGAAAAGTGAGTCCCTTGTGTGGACTGCAGCTCTGCTCCTTTGACCTGTGAAGGGAATATGCTTGAACTTTTGAAGATATGAATGTGCCTCACCGTGGATGAGGTGGAATGGGCTGTGAAGGGGCAAGTACTTATTTTAAAACATGGCTGTTTGTCTTGGTCAAGGCCCACTGTGACAGCAGCACCACTGGTGATTTGTCTTGGATGCAGTTATCAAGTGAGACTGGAGCGTTAAGCTCATGCATCCCTCTCTGGTGGCCCCAGGGCCTCTGGGAGTCGTGCATTGCACAGGATGTCCAGTCAACACAGGACTTACTGGAGCCAAGTCAACTTGCTTTTTTTCTGCTTTATCCCTCTCCCTCTGTCTTAGTGTCTGTGTCTTTTTTTGCCTTGTCCCTTGGCCCCCCCAAAAACCACAGGAGCGCTGCACTGCTGCCAGGAAAAAGAAAGACCACGCCTCTTTCACTGTCTCTCCCTCTCTTTCAGCTGTACCTGAATAAATATGGACAAAGCTGAGCTCTTATATTAAAGACATCTGCCTCAATAGTGCAACACAGTTAAAGCTGCATATTCTGGCAGCAGGGCCCACCAAAAGTGCACATTCAGCTTTCACTTCGGTATCTGCTACATTCAAGCACCTACATTGTCAAAGGTTCACCTGATGTGCAAAGGTGTGTATGATTTGCCACAGAGGATATAACCCAAACTGTGTGAGGTTTCTGTTATAGATTTATAGTGCTGTCCATCTTATTGACTGTCACATACCCAGAAGTGTGCGTGAACCATAGGATTTATGAGTAGACTGAGAATGTATCACAACAGTCAGTTCTCCAAATGTCTTGTCATGGCTCTTTGCTTTTATGTTGAACAGCAAAACCCTTTAATAAACAAAATCAAAAGAGAAGTAAATACTGCTTTGTAGACACAAACAAAAATGAATTATGTTTACGTTCACATGATTGTTACAAGAATTCCAACACACAGCACCTAGAGACTGTAGCGGTAGCTGTTAAACGTCCAGCACCTCACTCTGACCTGGCACCAGCTGATTGGCATGACCTGCTTTATAGTAAATACTGTATATGTGTGTGTGTGTGGAGATATATATATATATATATATATATATATATATATACATTCATATATATATGTATATGTTGAAGTGCAAGCGTT
>JBAMYA010000015.1:8596611-8614772 GCA_037176975.1 Arrhamphus sclerolepis | reverse complement strand
AGATAGAAAGAAAAAAACAAACGGATGAGACAATGCAAAAAAGTGTGTGTGTGGATATATATATATATATATATATATATATATATATATATATATATACATTCATATATGTATGTATATGTTGAAGTGCAAGAGTTCTTGTTGACATATGCTAGTGACCTCAAACAAAAAAATAGCTTTATTTTTGTTTGAGTATGTAGATTAACATCTGGATCTAAATGTGCTCTCTACCAGAATACTTTAGAGCTCTGACTTTGTAGGCGATGAAAGACTGAGTAGGATCTTGGACAGGGACTAATCATATGGGGGAAAAATAGGGGAAAGAGAAATTGTCTTTGGAGCATTGAAAAATTCAACTGAAACCTCAAGTGCTGACAATGAAAGCTAGCCAGAACAGTTGTTTGTGTTGGCATGGGTTGCCCTGAAATTAGCCCATCTCTTTTTGACAGAAGTTGCTCAGTGTACTTCACCGAATGCCAGTGTGTATAATATTTTGAAGTTTTGCCTCCACCCCCCTTCCCCTCCGCATTGCTTTCTATAATTGGTGGAAAAAGTGAAGTTTTCAGTTGTAAGTGCTTGTCAGACATCCGTCTCTTGTCGGTGGGGTGAAGGGGAGCAGCTGAATGAATGAGTGTTTAGTCTGGAGCTCCTCTCCTGGGGTTGCGCTTCTATGCACAAGGAAATAGTCCTAAGAGCACTTTCTCTCACTAACTCACTATCAGAGGGGTTAAAAAGCCATGGGTAGTTTGCATTGACCTACATTCATAAACATAGAGGATAACCAATCATTTTCTCCCCTCAAAACTGCCTCTAAGTCTTCATTTGAAGCTAATCAATGTTTTTATGGTCCCAAAAATAATACATAAATCACTTGTACACACACCCATAAACTAGCTATGTTTAACATGTGCTTTAAGGACGCCTCCTCACTGTTCTGGTTGGGAGCCAGAGGTTAATGGGTCTCTGAGTGATGCTCTCTTCTTGCCTGTGTTCTTTAGCTTTCCATGCATCCCTTGATGGCTGCGTGTTTATTCGAACTGTGTGTGCATCTGTCCGTTTGTTTGTGTGTTTATTTATGCTGCATGTTAAGTGCTTTAGTGGGAGTGAGATATTCAGGATAGTCAGTGGTGCCATCACAGTCCTCAGTTCCTGGAAGCAGCCTTCCTATGCCTTTGTGTGCCTGGTTGGGCTTACTCCAAGTATGAACTCTCGATCTTTCTGACTTTTGCCTCACTGGCAAGAAGCGCCACCAGTGGCCCTGGTTTTGGCTCTGGGAGTAAGCAGGACCACTAAACGTGATCAAGAGAGAACTCTTGAATCCATTCCTACCATTGCTAAATAAGAGTATACAACATTTAAATTTCATACAAGTCATTCTTTCCTTCCCTTACTCACTCTGGGAAGAAAATACAAGTCTGTCACAACATTCTTCTTTTACTGCAGTACTCCAGTATGCAGCTAATAAAATGAATCTCTTGAAATTGCCATGAATAGCTTTACCATGTACCCCAGGTTCTCTGATCCCTGCAAGGCACACATCCATCTGATGGGTTTGGAGGAGCTGGGGAATGGGTCAGAGGTCACTGACCATGAGAGACCTGAGGCACTGCTCCAGGATGTCAGAGTGCTGGAACTGACAAGGGGAGAATGATGGTACCTTGGAGAGATGGGCTTGTATTCTGGGCCACAAATAGTTATGCACTCTCACAAACGCTGCTTTGATGCTTAAGTTATGAGCTGGAGAATGAGGCGCCGGTTAGCATGACCTCATGTGAACTCTTTCAGGAGCAGAGGTCTTTGATCTACTTTTACAACTATTAGATAATGTCTTAGTGCATAAATTTTTTTCTCATTTAATAAATTGAAATATATTGCAATGTTAAAAAAGTCTCAGCTTATTGAACATTGTTTATTTGGTTCTTCCACTACAATAGGGTTTTCCTTCAAATACTTTCGGGTTGCCACCATAACCAAGACCTACAGCTGAACTTGGTTCCTCAGATATCTGATATCCTCCATTCATCCACGCTACACACTCATTGCACGTGCCACTGTCTTGTGTTACTAAATCCAGCATAGGCAGTAACTATTGACTTCATTGCTGTGCTTGACTCATCATTTAAGTGTTTCCATTGCTTAGATGTAAAGGCTTGACTGTAGTCACAGGGCACACAGATTTAAAATTTGCATAGCCAAAAGAGAGGCCAAGCTCTATAAAAATGTGGAGGCTCGAAGCCAGCTATTTGACTTGCAAACTCGTCTGTGTCAACAGGATGCCCCATCTACATACACGGCATTTTTAGCGACCATCCTGTAGAGATATTCAGCTTCTTGCACCACATTGGCCTGCTCTCCTCGTTTCTACAGAAACTGTACCAGAAATGGTGCAGACCATGGTCACCGTCTGATTCTCCAGCAGCCAACACCCAGACCATTATCCCGTCTGTCTCAGTAAACAGACCATTAACAGACAGGGTTGGTGGAAGCCAGATCACTATTGTTTTCCCTCCCATAGATCTGTGCAAATATTGATCTTCTCTTGAAGTATGAGTCAAAATAAGCTCACTCTGTAGCTGACTAAAGCTTTATGCTTGTGAGTGATCGTTTCTGACCCAAAGAACAAGCAGAAAGCAGATAGAGACTTACAGAATGACACAATGGGAAGTACAGGTGTCTTGTGTGTATTCTGGTCACCTGAAAGAGTTCCATTTTGAGTGTATTTTCTACATTGTGGGCTGTGTGCCAGACAGACCTCTTGACTCTCCTTGAGGTGGACAGACCAAGAAGATCAAGCCAGACCATTGCCAATAGACACAACAACAGTGGAAAAGGAACCCTCAGCACAGCAGCTTGTTGTGCATCACAATTTGTGTGTATCACATCTTAAAGGCTACACTGTCAACATACAGCAGAGGAAGATGTTGTTTTAACACTATTTTAACACACTGCCCTGTGTAGAGGTTTGCAGCTGCGTTCTACTCTGGGGTTGCATACTATGATTGTGAGCCTGATGGTGTGGATAACTATGCATGCAACACAACCTAAGTACAAACTATGCTCGGTTTGTGTGTGTCATTCATACAAACATGAACAGACTGGAGCTTTGTGCATCTTCCTTGTTCATCCATCCCTGGGGCAAAAGGCCCATCTATGTATAGGGGGATTAGCTGGCTCATTTTCCTCTCTTAAGAGCTGGAGAAACAAAACAAACTCCCGTCATGTGGGGCTTGGCTGTGGGGACTTGTCACACACAGGTCAGGGTAGGAAGTACTTCTCCACCATAGTGCATGAATTATGACCCTCCCCCTGCTGTATCTTTAACTGTTTTGTCATTGTTGTACACCCCCCAGCCCAGACTCCACTCTTTCCCAGTTTTCTGCCTAATTGAAATACTCTTTCCCTTTTCCCAGTGCTGTAACTGATACCTGCGGAGTCAAATCCCCACTGGGAGAACTCTATTCTTTCTCTGTCTGTTTGGGGATCTATTCCCTGAATGTTATACCCAACTGTCAATGCTCCTTTGTTCTTTCTGTGCATGTATACATGTATGTGTGCGTGAGCCTGGCGGTACTCGTCATTCACTGGACAGCATATTTCTTTCCATTGTGTACAGCCCCATTTCGTTAACGATGACAGTGATGTCATGCAATTATCTCCCCTGTCCAACGCAGTTTGTCTGCCTCCCCTTCCTCCTCCTGAATTTTCCGGGGGGCAAAGTTATCATGTGGCAGCACAGAAAGAAAGATGCTCTGTGCGTCAGGTGGTTTGAGGGATGTGTGGCACCTCTCACGACCCGTGGCTGCTGCGACTAGGTGTAAGGCCAGTGGCCTTGCCAGATAGCCTCTACTGCCCCCATCAGGTGAGACAAGTGAGGTGCATAGCCATAACACAACAGTTCTTTATGCGTGATGACAGGTAATGCTTTGACCAGGAAATGAAGTTGAATTTAGGCAGCACAAGTTGCACAATACACTTTTATCATAGTTGCATTTGCTGTCTTGGCTCTCATAAATAAAACAAGCATACCTGTGAATTATCAGTGATGCCAACACGCTGCCTACTTAGAACAGTTTAGAGAATTGCCAGTTATTCCACTTCAGGATGTATTTCTGTGTTCGTCAATGACAAGTGCCACACATAGCTTTTGTTAACACTTTACACATGTTGTCTTTTCAAGTACGTATGTGTTAGCAATACTCACCTCCCTCTCCTCCTCACTTTTGGGGTGTAGAGAGGCAGACTCAGCCCGTCAGTAGTAATGATAAGACACACGATAACGGATAAGAGGTTTGTGGAGTTGTGAGTATATGATAATAACCACACTGAGCCCCACACAAGCACACTTGCTGAGTACAACTTGAGATAATCTGGTGGACAGTGGGTAGGCTAATGACTGATTATCTATCTCACTCACTTGCATGTCCCAGAGGAAGCTGCATTCAATGGAATAGAGTGTGACCTATGACCTGTAGTGATGAAAGACTGCTGTTGACAGATATAGTATACCTGTGAGAGTTATCTGTGTTTTTGGTGTCTGTGGGGTTTTTGTTTCTGGACTGCACCCTGAACCAATGCACACATTCTTCTAGTATAATTCTGCTCTATCAG
Source organism: Arrhamphus sclerolepis (assembly GCA_037176975.1). Lineage (NCBI taxonomy): Eukaryota > Metazoa > Chordata > Actinopteri > Beloniformes > Hemiramphidae > Arrhamphus > Arrhamphus sclerolepis. The sequence continues at coordinate 8,610,164 of JBAMYA010000015.1, read as the reverse complement.
TTCACCTTTGGTATTGATACTTACAGCTCTGGCCTTATATAAACATGTATTCACACACAGAATGGTATAGATACACACATGGGGGCATAAACACACATCACACATCCAAACAATGCTCTCAGTGTACTAGGCCTCTCACAGGGGTACATTTTCTCTCAGGACAGAGTGTAGGAAGGAGGGGCAGATGGGGCTGCAGTGCCGTGAGTGAAACCGGAGCTGCGAGAGGAATGCAGGGGGTGTTGGGGGGGCACTGGAGTATAGTGGGTGAAGGAGGGGGTGACTTAAGGGGTAGGATGGGTGATTAGGGGGTGACAGCTGAGTGCTGACCCCTCCGTAATGACAAATCATCTGGCAGGTGTGTGGCTCTGTTCCCCCCTTTAGTTCCCATCATTCCCAGGCCAGGAGTCCTCAATTGCTGCTGGGGCATAGTGCTAAAGGAAGACTTCCGGGCATTTGTACTTTCATCCAGCAGGCTCACAACTGCCCTTTCCGAAAGATAGGGCAACCCTCTCTCTGATGTACGCTGCCATGTCCTTGTCTGCCACCCTCTTTGTGCATTCAGCGTTTCAAATTTAAGTCCTTTCCCTTTAATAAGCTTGGTTTATAAAGCTTCATTCCTTGGAGCAAAACAGTATGGTCTATCGATTTATTTTTTCAGATATTATTTTTGAGTCCTTCTATAGGTGCCTTTTGTGGAACTATTGGTACTTTTGAAGCCAGAAGCAGTGTCTGAAATGCTTTTTTTCCCAAACAAAGCTTTCTTAGAAGAATAATATCAACTTCTTTCAATGGAATTATTCACCGGCACACTGATCAGATGAGGGAACTCTATCTAATGACTTCTGGATAACATTTACTGTACAAATGTTTTTTGATTGTTTGTTTGTTTTTAGCATTGTTGCTATTTCAGGTGGTTGTGGTTTACCGTATGCTAAAGGAGTGCCTTTCTTAGCTTTAAGAGAATTTGACCAGTTCTTATCATTGCTGCCACCATTTATCAGAGTCCTTACTCACTCAGAAAAGCAAAAATGAGTATTTAACTGCATGTCTCCTCTCAGATCTTTGCAGAGACTTAAAGAACTTAAGCACTGGCGCTTTTTTGGACTTTTGAGGAGAAAAATATAGCAAAATATCAAGTTTCGTGTTCTTTCCTGTTTAAAGAGTGCTGGTTTCATTACTTTAAACTTTCTGGATTGTTAATAGCTTCATCAAGCCTTGATGCATGAAAACAGACAAACCACAAACAATAATTCTTCATTAATTTGCGCTGCACACTTGCTGAAATAGCTGCTGTGGCATTACAGGCCTCTTTTCTTTTCCATCTAGTCTTGGTTTGGGCAGCCTTTCTTAATTCAATAATTCAATTCTAGCCAAAATGTGGAGTTGTGACAAGAAGACCACCAAGGCCTGCACCTCCAGCTGGCATGTCCCGAACTCTGTCAGTTTCACAGCAACTTCACCACGTCCAAACACGAGGAGGAGCCACACATTCTCAGCTGGAAATTACGTTACTCACCCGGAATATTTCACTACTTGTCTTTTCACTTTGAATCAGAGTTTGGGCTCCGCTGCATTTTCCAGGCAGCAAGAGCAGGGAATACGTTCAGGGTCCCATCAGGAAAATATCTGACCATTATTAGCATTAGCAGGAGACACTGACCAGGTATTCTGAGTTCCACAGCCAAGTGGAAAAATGAAGTTCACTTTGAACAGCTTTCATCCAGCTTCACGTGGCTTTTGGAAAGCGAAGGGTAATGGCAAATGGTTGGAATGAAAGGGTGGAAAATAACGTAAGTAGCTATTACGCTTCAAACTTAAAACTCATGCTGCCATTGATTCCAGGGGAATATTACATACAAAGAAGGCGATGTTCAAAAAATGAAATATATCACTTCTTTGAGTTAAAGCGTAACACCTGTCATATTCCCTTGTGGCCCACTGCAGTGTGAAACTGCACTCGTCTTTTCCAGCTCCCCCCAAGCGACGTAATGGGCCAGTCCAAACTGACCTGTATTTACCCAATAATACAAAGCTTTGAAAAGACCCATATCATGTTGCAACTAATGCTCCAGTGGGGCCCGGAGAGTGAAAGATGTTACAGGCCGAAACGACTTGGGTTTCAGTGCCCTCCGAACAAAAGGCTGTCCACTCTTTGGAGGGATAAGGAGAAGGGGGGTGGGGAGAAGATGGGTGGGAGTGTTAGTGCACACAGTGACACTGTAGTGTCAAAGGGGGATGAAGCATATGACGAGTATACGTTGTGCATGTGGGTGCTGCATCTCTCTTTATGATGGAGGACTATTCTTCGTTAGTGTTTTATGCATTTTTTGTTGTTGCACGTTTTTATGTATGCCCTTTCTGAATCTGTAAACATCGTAAAGTACGTTTGTGTGGAAAGACTTGCGTCTGTGTCTAATGGCTGGCCTTTACAGAAAGATGCAGAAACAGCTGTTGAGTTAATGGAGCACAACTATACTAACCACTGGTGTTTGGAGTGAGAGCAGGAGGACAGGGTTGGTTTAAGATGCAAAGGTTAGTGATGATGATACCCAACGGTGATTTCACCTCCTCTTTTCACTTCCCAACCCCCCCACACCTACACAACTCACCCTCTTCCTCCCACTCCTTCATGCTCTCCTTTTGCTCTCATGCACTCCCTCTCCTTAGGGGCATGCAGGTATAAAGTTACACAGAGCTCTCAGCTTTCTTGGAAGGAATGACCACATGAGTAGCTTGGGGATTAGATTAGCAGGAAGAGCAGACTTAGCCAGGCTGTAAATAGCCCACTTTTTTCACCATTAAAAAGGCCCAGTACAATATAATCAATAGATAGCACTCATCTGATGCAGGAAGCCATACGAGAAGACCTCCCTCAAGTGCTCTGAAGGACAGGCTACAGCAGCTTGGACCTAATGAAGTTATTATTAATCACTGGGCCTCCTGTTTTGAACTTGTGTGTTGTTTCTCTAGTGGGTGATGAGTGGTCTGATGTGATTGACATTCTGTGCTGTTCATCTCACACTTCATTGTAAGATCTTGGTTGTGTGGTATTTGTGACTTTTTGCCAGTAAGTACAATCATGTAAAAAAAAAAAAAGAAAGTATACTCTTATTTCAAGTCTGAGGTTTTACGCATCAGTAGATAATTAAAAAATTATATCTGTCCCTCACCAGGTCTGACTTAATAAACCAACAAATGCTTGATTTCGTGTGTGTAAACATTAACCAATCATTAGTGCTTCCTATGGAATTAAGAATGTAAGCAGAAACCAGGTCCTGCTAATCAACTGGGATCTCGTTTATTGAATCCCAGCAACTGTGACCAGCAGAAGTTTTGCAGTTTGCCGTCTGGAACATTTAGGTGTGTATTAACACAATGCCAAGATGGAAAGACATCAGCCCTGATCTTTAAAAGCGATTTTCACTGCCCATCAATCTGGGAAGGGTCAAAAGGTCACTTCCATTATTCAGCAGTGAAAACTCCAAAAAAAAAAATAAATCAAATGCATTTGTGTACGTGTTCACTTAATTTTACACACAGATATTATTATTACTAATAGTAGCTGTTTAGTAGCAGTATGTCCTTAGAAATTAGTGTGTGCTTTCTTTTTCCACATTATTTTATATTTCAACTTTATTTTTAGTAGAGACTTTATTGTTACAAGAAGAAAAAACCCCAGCAGCTCATATAATCATAAAACACTCAAGCAAAATATGATCTATCCAGTGTGTAGTCTTACCAAAGCTTTTTTTTCTCCCAATCCGTCACCCATTCACATACACCTCAACTCTGTCAGACACTCTGAGCCTCCCCACAGGTGTTAGGTTACTCTGTAAAGCAGCTTGAATGAGCACAGAAATCAGAGTGCTGTCTGTGCTCTTGATTCCCGTTTCACTTTGAAGTTTCCCCCGGCTCACAGGAACAGGGGCCACAAAGCCAGACTCGTGTGAGGGCTTTAGACCTCTCTGTCAGGACTGTGGGGTTGCAAGGGAGGGGGAGTAGCAATATTGGGCAGTGCTACGTGTTATCTCAGTGTGGATTTGTTGTAAGAAACAGCCACTTTCTGAGTGTACAAAAACACTGGAGAAAGGATTAGAGTGGATGGGAAAGCAGGTCAAGCACCCTTTACGCACACACACTGCATAAGTAGACGGGCAGTTAGAACTGTGGCGACAAGATGTTAGACTAAATTAACAGCTCGACTGTTTTTCTGTCCGTGCACGAATGTGAAAATAAACAGTGACTCTTGACTTTGCTTGGATCCTGAAAACATGCTTTAGCAGGATACATCTGTAAGCACTTAGAAAAAAAGACACCTATAATGCTTTAATAGAGCTGTGTAAGTGAGGCTTTTATTCATAAGGTATTTCACTGTCAGTGTTTTGGTACGTCTGTCTTTGTTGATCTCATCAAAGGATTATGGACAGCTGGGGGGGGGGGATAAATAACAGAGCAGTTTTAAAGAATAATAAATTGAAGTTACACTCAAAGAAACTACTTTTAAAATGAGCTCTCAGGCTACCCAGTGAAAGCGGTTACAGGTTATGTGCATGCCGACTCTAAGCAGAGCTTTCTGTGTTCTCAGGTATTTGAACCACGTTCGAGCAGCCATGCCGCAAGACACAGCTGGAGGATACACCTCTGCTTTGGCGTGTTATCGAGCCATCCAGGATGCTTTCAGTGGCCTGTTCCCTCCGAAAGGCTGATGGTATATAAAGTTCTTAGGTAAATGGGACTGAACGGACTATAAATACAGCACTGCTACCACTATGCTGCAGTGGTCGGTATTGCTCTGACTCGCTTCTGGTCAAGAACTGATTTATCATCTTTGGTTAATTTTATTTTTAAATAAAAGTGTACGAAGTCTGTCCATCTTTTGAGATTTATTTAAAAAGTAAAAAACAAAAATAAAACTCAACCTGTAACCTCTGCGTTCCAGAACACTAACATCTGTAATAGATTCATGATTTCAGGAGATGATGCAACAACATTAGTAGTAAATGTCTGATGGTCTGGGACAAAAAATAAGTCCCTGACATGGTTCTCTGCATTCCTTATAGTGCCAGGTTGTTGTGATGCTCATGCTGAATGTGTAGTGTCTTCACACTTTTGCCTCTTTAAGGCTGGCTCCTCAGAGGTCTCTGTGAATAAACCAAAAAAAAAAAAAGTTCAAAACAAAATAAGAAAAAACACTCATAAACCACATCTGGAACTTCTGTCACCTGCAAACACCCCAATTATGTAAGTCACATAAAAATGTTTTTAATATTATTTAAAATTAAGCCCAAATGTTTTCATAACCGCCCAAAATTTTGATTATGGATTAAAAGAAAAAGTGGTGCAAGGAACAAAACCAAGGCTGTCTTTCACATTTGTTCATTATTTCATGCTACATTTTTTTTTTTTTTAAATAAAGTAGTATGATGTACACTACCGGTCAAAAGTTTTAGAACACCCTGATTTTTGTAAGTAATAAAAAGAAAAAAAAAAACTAAAGTTTAACAAGAAATCAATTTGTAAACCAACTTTTAACTCAAAGTAGCCACCTTTGGCCGCGACAACAGCTGAAAGCACTGGTGGGATTTTTTTATGCGATTGAAGTGAAATATTCCTCAGAAGGTTCTTCCATTCTCTGTTGCAGAAGTTCCCATAAATGTGTCGCTTTGCTTTGTTCCCTGAACTTTTTTGTTTTCTATGATGCTAACTAAGAGGGAAGGCTGATGCACACCTCAAAAAAACAGTCTTCAGGTGTGTCAAAAATAGCAAAACAAAATAGCTTTTCTATGATGCTGAAATGAACATTTTCAGTTTTGCAAAACTCTACCTTGTTTGTTAACCTGTGGAAGTTCACTAGTTACCTTTATACCATTTTGAGCTAATTATTGGACTTGAACGTTTTTAAAACAAATAAAAAAAAAGAAAACTGGAAGAATCGTGGCGTTCCAAAACTTTTAACCAGTAGTTTATAATTGCTGGATTCCTTATTACTCTACAAACAATTTCTCACCTTTGTGCTCATGATTACTGCTGAAGAGGGCCTCTTTTGGAAGCGTGAATCTCACACACATCATATCTTTGTTCGGAGCTACATTACGCACAAAATGCACAGAGCATTTGTTCTCCAGAGGGAATCCTAGGCTTCGAGAAGCCCTCTGCACCACATCAGCCTCGGGGTTGTCGTCTTTGGAGAAGCCATAACAGTGAACAATGGGGAGGTTCAGGTCATGTGGAGGTTCCTGCTGCAGGAGGCCTCTGAATGTATCCAGGAATTCTAAAGCCAATGCAGGTAGGTTCATCACAACATGAACACTAGCGTCTCCCTTCAGCAGAGCAGGCAGCTCCTGCTTCAAAGGTCCCTGAATGAAAGCTCTACCATCCAGATTAAAGGTTCGAACTTTGCCCTCCACCTTGTTGAGTCTGCAGTTGTGTTGCAGCCATCTGTAGGACTCTGGGTTGAGATCATTGGCGAATATACTGGCGCCTGAGCGGGCAGCTGGAATGGCAAAGGGTCCAACACCAGCAAACACATCAAACACGGTGTCACCACGTTTAATGAGCTGCACCACTCGCTGGTGTTCAGTACTCAGCCGAGGGTTCCAGTAGACATGAGAGAAATCAAATTCATACGTCACGCCGTTTTCCTTCACCTGCAACAAGAACAGCGTTGAGCGTCACCGGCGACTCTGAAGAACACCTTAACAATTTACCAAAAACCAAATGGAGCGTGTTATTTGTGCATGCAATGGGCAACTTTCACACCTGTGAAGACTATGTAAGTACAGTAAGCAAAGATTAGAAGCCTGGCGCGGGGGGTTGGTTGTGTTGTTTAAAATTGTGTGAATCATTAACGCATAACAGCTGTACATACTTTGGCGACCATGTTCTCCTCTCCAGCTAGCACCTCCATCTTGAAGTTACGGTAAGTTGAGTCAATCATGTTTGTTTTATTGACCACACAGGTGACACCAGGGTTTTTATCCATAATCACCTGACCTGCAACGGTAGCAAAAGAAAAAGATTAAAATATAACAAACATTAAGCAACAGTCATTTCTGCCCTAAAGTTTGAAAAGTTTGCCCCGACTTCCTGCTATGTTAAGCAACATATATGAGATGGGTCTGCATATTTAAAAACAGCAACTCAATCTAAAGTATTAAGATAAAGCAATTATAATTTCAGTTTATATTATGCTTTTATTCCCAAACTCCATTTACAAACTAACGAAGTGACACACGACCTTTAGAAGAGTAATCTTGGGTATCCTCATCTAGTGTCCATATAGCACGGACAAGTCACGCTGTTGTGAGAAATGCACAAAATTTACATATGCATGCATGCTAGCTTCCAAAGAAGCTTTTTTTTTTTTTTTTCTTTGTTAACTGAGTGGGCTATTGCAAATTCTTAAAGAAAAGACTGACAAGTAAAATCTCATCTTGAAACCAGATGACGTCTGTGATGTCTGAAACTCCCTCACCAAATTAGAGAGAGAGAAGCTGTAGATACTTTAATTTTTCAGCCCCTGCTATGATTTAAAAGAGAAATCTACTTTTTAACATCACCTATGAGATTCTTGTACGGGAGCTGGTGGTCTCTCAAGTTCACATGTGCGATGTGTCCCACCCGGCTGAAACCTGAGGTAACATCGAGACCCTGTGGGAGCACCGCCTCCAGCACCTCGTCGCTCTTCAGGTTGTCATACGTCAGCTTTAGCTCATGGTAGTGCAGCTCCTCAGCAACACCGAACGATCTGAGGGCCTCAGCTTCATCCTCGCTGAAAGAGCTTGGTGAGGTCACTCTGCGAGGGTCCAGCAGGACTAACCGACAACCACCGTGCTCTTCTTTGTCTTGGATCACTCTGGGGACACCTGGGCGCTGGATGGTGGATTTTTTCAGGCTCTTCACAACTTTGTTTAAGACCCCAGTGGGTACCCGTAGAGCAGGGACTGTAATGTTCTGTGTGAAGGCATCTTTGTCCAGAGAGGTCATACCCCGGACCTCTGCAGGGGGCCGATACAGTCTGGAGTCCATTATGACAAGAACGCTGGGACAGACTGCAGCAGCAGAGCAGAGCACAGGCACAGTGGCAGATTTGAGCTTTTTCTGAGTTTGAACAGGTGCAAAGATTCTGGTGAGATGCCTGTGAAAAGGAAAACAAACATTTTGCTTTTATTAAACAGAAATCTGAATGTGCAGATCTTAAGGACTGTGTGGATGTGGCATCATTAAGAAAATTCAACCACGGTGCTAAATTCTAGATGCATTTTTGTAAGGAGGGTTGAAAAGAAAAGATGCATAAGTTAGAAAGTTGTAAGAGAGTATGGAATACACATCGGGGATACACACATACAAAAATAAAAACAAAGATGAATGAATGAGCCTGGTTTGGTTTTCTTTGCTCAAATATTTTTATTTTGATAAATACCCAACAGCAAATTAATTAACGACTTATCTTGCTATCTGAGGAAAACAAACAAAAAGAAAATATAATGTCAATATCTCTTGTTAGGAAAAAAAAATACATTTTCCCATTTCTGTATAAAATTGTACTGGATTGGACTTTGCACTATCACTGAAAGGATTTTCTTTCTTAATTTGATCATGTGGGAGAGAAAGCAGCATGCAGATCTATTCCATCATCAATGTCAAAGCAGAAATGCCCACAGATAGACTCCAGGTGGTGCTTAAGCACCTGCCCCTGCAGCTTGACAAATACCCTTTATTTATCTTAGGTTTTCAAAAATAAATATGACTTTAGCTGTTTGAATTTAATGTGAATGAACAAGTGGCTACAACAACTGAATTTGAGTTCTAATTCTGTGACGTGGCTTTAGGCACCGCCTTTCCATCTGTTGATTTCGGTGCTAAATTGACAAAATGATTTAGATCCATTAGATGAAATCAGATGTTTTTGACATTGAAAACTGCGCATTTTATAAGTTGCAAAATTCACAATTTTACAACAAATGATTGGGATTTCAGGAGATAAAAGATGTATTTTTTTGTCAAAAAGGTCTGATGCTGCAAAAGTTAAGATTTTATGATTAACAATATTAATATTAAGATGCAATTTTTCAAGATTTGTGATTTTACAACAAAATCCTGTGATAACTGGACTTAAAAAAGACTTAAGTCTTAAAAAATGACCTCAAATACATAATCAAAATACATAAAAATTAATATCAATAGTAATCAAAGCACTTATTAACTTGTGCATTCCTGTATACCTATGATTACAGCATATGGTCTATGGCAGATGGATATCCCTGGAAAAAAAAACACCTGTAAGAGTACACATGAATTCACTATAATCTGTCAACAATCTCAACAAAATTAAAACACCCGATGTTAAGTCATTTCACGGTAAATAATGGCACTTAAAATCATGATTTTCATCAATTATTTGTAAGGATAAAATGTACATATTTAAAGCAAGATATTGGGGGTTTCTGTGTCCTCCATTTCTTTTCCTTTCATTTTATTGTACAAGATGAAATTTACCCAGAATTATGGTCATGTTTATCATTAAAGATATTTCTTTAGGGACTTCGTCAACAAGTAGCAGAATTTGGTGTGGACTGAATTCTGTGTTGTCTTTTATTGTACTGCTCAACCAGCTGCAAACATCTTTCCAGAACCCCAGCGTGACTGAACATGAGTAGGATGGATGTTCAGTACTTTCCACCTTGCATTGGCTCAACATCGAAACCACATATTCTTTTCAGTATTTCTTCAGTTGGATGGTAATTACTTTTAGTCTTAAACTGTCTTTCCTTAGCCTTAAGAGAGATTGGCCATTTTAAATATTGCTTTATTTTTTACATTTTGATTTTGTAACTGTGATAGTATGTCACAGAAATAAATGAACATGTATTACTGTAAATATATATATATGATATGATATATGATTAAGGAACACGATTGAATGACCTTTCCTTACATCAACTTGGCAGCTGATGTCTTACGTCTTGGTCTTGCTGTGAGAGCCTGCAAGTGGGATATAATGATGCTTTAAGGACACTTTTAAAAGGACCACAGTGGACTAGTGATGGTGAAATGTTTGTGGCAGCTCGAGTTTATAGTCTGTCCTGAGGGGTCCTATGTGTAAAATCATTCATGGCAGACGAAATGACTCTAGAAATAAAATACTTCAGTATGATCAATATGAGCTCTAGAGACAGTGACACAGTCATATTTTAAATTAATGTTTTTCTTTTTGTCTGTATTTTCTTAGATATGGACCTGTAGGCTACAATAAGGTGTCTATCATATGATATGATATTATATATTTTAATTAAGTGTGGCTCTGTGCCACAGAGAGTAAAATATAAAGCGCTACGTTGTTACAATTTTTAAGATTTATGTCTTTCAATTGCATGTAGATTTACATCCATTTGAATTACATAGATTTAGCATAAAAATGCTAATAACCTTAATGTGGATGCATACACTGCTTCTTAAGTATTTGAAATAAGTTAAATTTCTTAATGATAAATTCACAAATCTGTCATTATGTATTTAGTATTTAACACACTGGGTTATTAATATTTTTACATAAATCTCATTCTTCAGTAGAAACACTAACTCTTTAAACTGAGCTAAAAAAAAAAAAAGAAAAAAAACAATCCTTGTTGAAGAGCTCACGTGTTATTAACATTTCGGTTCTCAGAATACAGCTACTTTGTCTTATAAAGAGCACATTTGTAAGCTGAAATCAAACATTTGTGGAGATAAAAATTCTCACCTTAACATCCTCCGTCCACGCTTCCTCTGCGTCATCGGCAATGGACTCCAGCTGGCTTGCTGATTGGTCACAATCGCGGAGAATCCGTTTTTTTGATTGGACGGTCTTTTTTCCAGCGCATTTAAATGCGACGGAACCAAGTGGAACACGTGACGCGGACTATCAACAACAACAGAGATCAGCTGACGAATCGCCGAGAGATTTTAAAGTCAGTTAAAGGGAAGATGGTCTCATAACACCCGCGGTTTTCCGTCAGTACGCCGACTGTGTTTGTTGTTGTTATTCTTTTATTTATTTATTTTTAACGATGAGCATCAATGGCAGCACGCGCACGGACTTCCACCGTGATTGCACCTCACGAGACACAGAAAGCTGCGAGACGACCCCTTTATTAGGACATGTGAGTATTTATTTTATGCTGCAGAAACCAGGGACACCATGAAATATAGACAGAACGAATACAGACTGAAAGTATTTATGACAGCAGCATCACATGAGCTGAACCTGACTTCTTTTTTTTAAGTTTCCATTTGTTTCTGCCTCTGTCAGCACTTAGTCAGCTGACAAAAAGTGCTCCTGTCGCTGACACTTCTAAATGATCACTAAATACTGAAGTCAGTATAAGCAATGATGGCAGTATCGGTGATGGCCGCAGTCAGTCCAAGCGTGTGTTGCAGATTCAGTAATTCCATGCACTGCTTTTTCAAGTTCAACAAGCACCCATGAACTCAAATGACAGGATTAATGAATACTTGAACCTAAGTTGTATTTCCAGTTTGTGCAAGTAGTTTTTCGGTTACTCATCACATCTAGTAGTTTTATTATACAATGTTTTATGGAGTTATAAAATAAATAATAATGTCAAAATAAGTTGTTTTTTTTTTGTGAATTTCTAGAATCTTTCTAGGAAATATAGTCTATATTAGAACTCAGAATAAGCAGAAAAGTGGAAGGATTCATAAGTACCAATAAATGAGCTGACATTGTGGTTCAAATCCAAAATTCTTTCAGTATCTTCAGGCAGGGCTGTTTTGACATGGCCAGAAGCAGGAGCTCAAAACATTAATGTAACTCAGAAAAATTAAAAAGAGCATTCTTTCTAGATTAGTAGACAGCCATCAATCAGAGACCATAAGTCATAAAATTCAGGAAGAAATTGCATAGGATATGCTAATATTAAGTGTAACTTCACAGATGGAGGCTTTTTGAAAGTCTCTCTTTGTATTTATATATTTGAGTAATTAACTTTGCTAGATTTTTATTGCTTACTGCAGCCAGTCTGTATTTGCAGTGTACTTCCTGTCATTCAGTACTGTAACTGGATGAATCTGACTGAGCGGCCTGCAGGTCAATCCAAGCTTGCTGTGACACCGACACCAGAGTTGTCACTTGTTCTGTCCAGGATATCCCCCATTAGAGAGGTCAAGCAGTTTGGGCAGCTCCCCTTATCCTGAGCTCAGGCAGCTGTCCCGGAGCCAACAGCTCAAATCCCACCCCATCCATTCCCATTTCCATTCCTTGATCCTGCATGCCACTGCAGTGTTGTTTCATGACATCCATCGTCAGGGCTGACCAGTTGTTCTTAATGCTGCCGTTCTTAATAATGCCACGAGCTATCTTTCTAAGGCTCTTGGAGAATAATCAGATTTCTTCCTTGGCTGCTTCTTTGTCCATCTGTGTTATATTTGCTGTGTGTGCAGGGATCAGAGCAAACCAGAACCACAGGAGCCTCTTTTGCTTCCTCCGTGTTCAACCTGATGAATGCTATCATGGGTAGTGGTATATTGGGTTTAGCTTATGCCATGGCCAGCACTGGAATAGTTGGTTTTGGGTAAGAGTGCTCAAACTGCTCCAGTTTTTTTTTCTTTTTAATACCTTCTATATGGCCACAGCATCACCAAATGTGGACTAATTTATGCTGTCCCATTCCCCTCTAGCATCCTTTTGGTGCTGGTGTCCAGTCTGGCAGCATATTCTATTCATCTTCTTCTCAAGCTTTGTGATCAAACAGGTGAGAGACTATTTAATGCACTGTTTATCACAAGATAACACATCTCTGTTAGTTTATCTACAAGGCTTCACACCCTGAGCTATATCTCTTCCTTTTTTCATGATTAAATCAATATGTTGAGAAACAACCTGTCTTTTCTAATCACTTTTTAATCATGTCCTAGTTAAAACCAAATCAGGTGATGTCCTCGCTTGTTTATTAATCATCTTCCTAACATTAAGGAATGTTTAGTTAAGGCTCAAAAGAGCCAAGAGAGGAGATGATTAGAAGAGATAATGATGGCATAAGCATGCAATTTATTTCTGTTGAATTCCTGTTGAGAGTTGCGTAACACACAAAGACTTTAGTGTTCTTTTACTTTTGACTCCAGGTATCAACACGTATGAGGATCTCGGAGGGAAAGCCTTGCAAAAACCAGGACAAGTAAGTGTTCCCTTTTGGACGCCTGTGAGTTTGCCAAATCACTTAATTTATACACTTTGAACAATTCTATGGTTAATGCGTATGAGAAAAAAGATCAATCATTTTTATTTTTACTTTGATTTTTACTTTCTTATGGATAGCATGAATATATATATATATATATATATATATATATAACTATTCTTCCCCCAACTCTTCAAAGACCTTTAGGCATCGAGAATGCCAAACAGTGTTTCAGTTATTATTTTATGCATAACCTGCTAAGTATGATGTTTTTACAGTAGCAGATTTTGCTACGATATCTAAAGTATTTCTACATTCATGCTGCCGTCACAGAAGTGTAAATTACCTTTGCAAAGGGCACCGACGCACTCTCAT
>JBAMYA010000015.1:8566374-8596511 GCA_037176975.1 Arrhamphus sclerolepis | reverse complement strand
TGCTGCCGTCACAGAAGTGTAAATTACCTTTGCAAAGGGCACCGACGCATTCTCATATAATCATCAAAATATCCAAATCAATCTTGCTTTAAGGAATGTTATTTTAAAGAAATTCCAAATTTATTTATAAATTTATAACAAATTTAGTTATTTATACATATATATTCTCATACCATTTTTTTCTGGAATGTGTTGCAGACATTAAATGCAAAAAATGGATATGTTAAGAAATTAAAAGAAAAAAAAAAAAACATGAAATATGCATTTATGCAAATGCATAAAAGTCAAAATAAATATGAGATGTTTTTATTTAAATTTGCTTTCTTCATTTCATCCCAAATCTTTGAATTTGGGTATGTTTTAAAGCTTTTGTTTAAATTCTCCCTAGGTTATGGTTGGAATTGCTATCCTTGCCCAAAATACTGGTGGTAAGTCATCCTCTGATGCGTCAACCACTCAATGTGCAATAACATGCAGCATTTCTGACATGGTGGACATAAACTGATTATACACTTGATGTAAGAAGCAGAGCGCTGAAGAGAGCTGCAGGCTCAGTTTATTTATTTTAGAAGCAGATATTGCCCCCTACTGGTATTCAGAGGGCTCTGTGCATAGATGTAAATACCTCCACTCCCCGTATGGTTTTTATCAAGATTTCCTGATAACCTCTGACCCTGTGGTCGTCCTTTCTGTCCCATCCCCTGTGCCTGAAACATGATTTCTCCTCTAATTGATCACTGGTGCTAAACCCACTCCCACCCTCTGGGTGGTGAAAACCCTAATGGGAGTCCTCCTTTTTATTTTTACCTCTTACTTTTTTCTCCTATTGCCATCTCACTGACTGTGTTTTTCCTCAGACAGCTGAGAGCTTAGGCAATATCTCCTCTGCCTTCATTAGTGGCACGGCTGAGTGGATTACTTACATGCCCTCCGGTATGTTTGTGGTTTTCCCAGCATGGGGCAGTATGTGCTAGAGTGTGAGAGCCAGCACTCCAACATGCATCTGTCTATACCCCTGGCCCCTTTTATAAGAGTGCAATTAGCCTCACTCTGGGTAAACATTCATCTGCGCTGCCACAAGCTGATGGGCCAATTGACCTTAATTACTGACCAGCCCCTGGCTCTCGCAGCCTACGTCTCTCCTTGCTTATAATGAAACGAAAGTGGCTCTGTCTTATGTTGAACATGCTCTCCAGCTATTTGCTGACCACACACAGTAGGCTTACCTCAATTTTCCTTGAACTTTACATGCATACTGATTATTAGAATCTGTTTTCCTACCACTTGGCCACTAACAGTCCTCTTTGTTCTTCAAGGGCCATTTATGTTTGAATATGTAAGTATGATTCTACCAGGAGTATTCGTAGAAGTGCTGTGCTTCATGTAAACAATTGCATGAAACTAAACAGTTGTATTGTATCTGTGGTGTGATTTCTGTTGGTGTCTTCATTCATTTGTGTGGTTAAATATTCTTTTTCTTTCATAATTTATTAGAAATGATGATAAACCTTTGCTGTCAAATGTATTTGCTAATATACTAAAGCAAACACTGCCTCAGAATAACCTCCTATTGGCAGATTATATTGCTTTATACATAGCAGTAGATATTCTTAGAGAGAATACTTGAGTCTGTGTGGGCCGGAGGAATTTTCTTTTATAAACAAATACAGGATCTGAGGGATTATGGCTGGGATTATTTAATGGCAAGTGCAAGACCTGCCCTGGGGCGAAGAGGTCCCAGCTAACTCTCCATATGCCTAGTTTCACAAATCTAAATCCCTTAACATTGCAGCCTATAATATAACTGACCACACGCTGCATCTAAATAACTTTTTCAAACCAAACATTAAAATTTTCAAATCATGCTCTCTGTCCTCCCCCATTTCCCATTTTCCTCCTGGAGTTTTTTGGGACTGACTCTCAGGAAGTAACCCCGCTCCTCTCTGATTGACTGTCAGCATAGGGGGGAAGTATCCTGTTTCCTAGTAAGGTGGAGAAAGGGTGGAAGTACCTGGATTAGCGTCACAGATCATTATTGTTAGCATTCCTGCTCCCCCTCCAACCCTCTGGCTGCTGCTCAAGCCCACCAGTAGTTCGAAGGCCTGCATAACATCTGCTCGTCTACACCGCAGGTTTTGCCATTGATTCCCCCTGAACTGCCTGCCCCACCTATTGTGTGCTACCCCTCTCTGTCTTACCCACTCCCTCATGTCGGAAAATGCGCATCATCCTCTCACACCATCGTAGGATTGCTTGTGGCAGCAGTTTTGTCTGCATTTTTTTGTTTATTTACTTTGTTTTCTCTCTCCCTCTACAGCTATGTCATCCTACTTGTTCATCCTGAAGTCAGAGCTTCCTGCAGCCATCAACAGTTTCTTGAGCCCAGAAGACACAGGGTCAGTATATACATCACTGTGAGCCTCTTCTTTGCTAATCTTTTATAATAATAATTATTATTTTCTCTTGTACAGCAGAGAAGAAACTCTTTCCTATAAATTCACAGCACTAAAAAAATATTACTGTTCCCAGGGTATTTTACAGTAGGTTATATTTTTGACACCTTTGCTACACAAAGGGAATTAGTTTTACGATGAGAAATGTATGAATAATGTAGTGGAATAAAAACTCCTTGAAGCATTTAGTTTATTGTGTAGCAAAGTGTAAAAAGAGCCATTTATCACCTATCAGTAGCCTGTGTCTTTCATTGGCCTACACGGATGAGCCTGCAGCTTCTCGCCCTCACAGAGAAGAGTCCCTGTCCAACAATGTAATGTCTATCACTTTATTATTGGCCACACTGGTTTAAGCGAGACTTGTAGCAGCTCTTGGCCCCATCCATCAACATCTGAATCTTCCACACACAGCTGCTTTGTATTAGTGCGCTCCTTTCACCCCCGAAATCTCTCACACATGTTCACCAGAATCAGACTGATACAAGGGGATATCAGTTTTGCCATTCTAATTACAGCTCACTGCTGAGGGAAGCCAAACAGTTTCTGTTAATGAGTGGCTTTGGGATGTTAACAGACACACGCAATTCCACCAAAGCCTAAATAAATGAGTTGTTTTATATCAAAACGTGTAACTTTTTTCCGCTGGCTCGTTTATCATAATCCGGCAAGCAAAAACACAGTTGTGCTCAATCTTTTTTGTGTTTGCGCTAAGAGGCTGTGCGTACTGCTTCTCTCGTTGTGTTTTACATTCAACAACAAGGCCAAAAACAAGGGCAGCTGTGGATTTGGAATAGCTCTGTGGTGGCTAGCCTCATGCTGATCTTCAGCAGTGTGTGCAGATGACTCATTGGCAGATTTTAATTCTGCTGCTTTATATGCTTCACCTTGTTGTAGCATGAAATGCTCCACATTTTATGGGTCTTCTACGTATCCTGTACCTTTTTACTGTAAACTTGGAGCCTCCTAAGAATGGATCCTTTTGGGGAGCTTCTTTTTAAAAAAAAAAAATCTCGTGGATTAGAAGTGATTGGACTAAAGATTAGTGGAATGAGAGCACGGGTCTCCCTGAAATCCAGTTATGGAGCAAAAAACTGCGTAGACGCAGAATCAAATCCATCAGCGCCTTTGGTAAAGGCACAGCTGTGAAACTGCCAAGCAGGGGTCAGTGGGTGTTGATGTGTTTGGAGCAGGTGCTGCTGACTCTGGAAGCCCCATAAAGAGCAGTGGAGCCAGTCCTTCATGACCCCATGCTGTGGTCCAACATACAGCAGTGGCAAGCAGCACCCTTCCCTCCCGACCCCGACCCCAGCGGAGCCAGCATGCCTTACACATGTGTCACCTCCAACACACCCCCACCCCACCCTCCTCCTCCTCCTCCTCCTCTTCTTCCTTTAGTCCCCCAGTCCTGAATAAACCACCCAGTCTATCCCTCAGCAAAGGAAAATATTTTTCCCCCTCTCTAGAAATCCTGCGAGTGAAATGTGGTCTCATCTGAAGGAGCAACAAAACGTTTGCATTTGAATTACATAATTGTTATGTTTTAGAGAGCTAGAGCTAAAGTCTTTAATTCAAACCATATGATGAATCTGTCGCTCCTTATCTGAGCATGAAAAGGAGACAAATTTCCTGAGCTCTGGTCCATCTGAAGAGATGGAAATTTAGTTTCTGCTGCCCCTAATATTTCAGAACACAGGAGATGGTGATGATGAGGAATGTGGCCGAGTTCACTATAGACCTTTAACAATTCACGTCCTGGCTGTGTCTTTCAGAAATGCCTGGTATGAAGATGGAAGGCTGCTTCTGATCCTGATCACAGTTTGTGTTGTTCTACCTCTGTCAATGTTGCCCAAAATTGGTAAATCAGTAAATCTAATGGCATCCTAAAATTCCACTCTGAAGCATTTGAATCACAGCAACCTTACTAGATGTTTTCTCACAGGCTTCCTTGGTTACACCAGCAGTCTTGCCTTCTTCTTCATGTTGTATTTTGCAGTTGTGGTAAGATCTGGTTTAAACCTCCAAACCTCATTCTGCTGTATTTCTTCCATTCTTGACATGTTGTATTGTCTCGCCCTAGATCGTGGTCAAGAAATGGTCCATTCCCTGCCCACTGCCTCATAATGTCACTACCCTTTCAGGCAATTTCAAGGTAGAAATAAACATTTCTTTCACCCCCCCCTTCACAAACACATAGATTGAACACTACATCAAATGTCTAATTCAAAATCATTTCATCCCTCCATAAACAGAATTCTGAAAGTTGGTCGATGGGTTCTTTGTTTTGTTGTAAAGTAAACAAATCACCGTACATTTACATTTAATCCCGTTCTTTGCTGTAGGTGTTCTTGTATTTGACAAGTAGTAATCACTGGTATCATTTCCAGTGGATGCACCCTGCAGAACTGGCTGCTCCTGCAACTTGGATCCCAGTGACTTTTTTCTTCGTGGTGGTTATTTCCCACATGGATATGCAATGCAGGCACACAAAAACAAATATATTGCTCTAAAACAGAGAAAGGTCAGATTGTATTCATGTAGATGGGTTAATTGGACTTCCTAGGTGCGCTCACTTGTCTTTCAAAAGAGATTACAGGTCTTTCTTTAATATTAATGACTCACCTTTTGAAAATATTTTACACATTTAATTTTAATTAAATGCAGTTTTTGAGTAATGATACAATTATGAATCATTGGAAAATTAAGTGGCAATGGAGAGTAGTGCACTTATGTCTGCTTTATAGTCTACATTTTATCATGTCAAATCTCTGAAGATGTCACCATTTATTTTAAAATAGTAGATGTGCCCACATATTCTACCAGCTCTGTGAGATACCATAAATCTGAGGTAGGTAGTCTGGACACAGATGGACATGCACACCAGATTATGAAGAAACCCAGGATATTATGTTTCGTAACTTTTGTCAGCTTTGGCTGATGAAGACCAGACAGGGCTGTGCAGAGCTGTGCACGGTGAATGAAGCAGGAAGTCCAAATGACCTCGTCTGATCCTGGAAATGAACCCTTGACCTTTAGAAATGATACACCATTCTACCTCCCCAGACTTTACATAGGTTACCTTGAGTGATTGTTTTCCTCTTTAACTGTGAAATCATGCAGTGGAACTTTGTTTCTGTTAGTACCATCACTGCAGAAGTCAATTCCTTTCAGAAAAAAAGAATATGCTCTCTCTTTTTCCCTTCCAGATATCAAATTTCTCTGACTCAGAATGCACACCTAAACTCTTCATCATCTCCATTAAGGTGTGTATATGAAACCATCATTTTTCTCTGGACTACACATGAAGGAGGGGACTGTGAGAAGTTGTTGAACACCAGTTTAGGGTTGTTTTTTGTTTTTTTTACTCTGCTGTTCAATAGTCTGTATATATGGAACTTGAGCAGTCCATGTTAAGCTGCTGCATCTCACGTTTATGTTGCACATATGTACACCTGACTCCCAGAATTACACTTAGCTGTGACTGATGTGTGTTGCAGAGTGCCTACGCCATCCCTACCATGGCCTTCTCTTTTCTGTGCCACACAGCTATCCTGCCAATCTACTGTGAACTGGAACGGTCAGCATAGCAGTTTTCATTTTAATCTCTGCTAAAAGACTCAAACATACTGCTGACATGTAAACGATAATATATGCTATCTTTTCAGACCTAGCAAAGCCAGGATGCAGAATGTTTCTAACCTTGGTCTTGGCCTCAGCTTCCTGCTTTACTTCATTTCTGCACTGTTTGGCTACCTCACCTTCTACAGTAAGCCTACAGGGACACGCATCATTAGGTCAAAGCCTGGCTCTATCTCCTCCTTCACTCTTCTTACAGGTCATGTGGACTCTGAGCTGTTACTTGGTTATGATGCTTACCTGCCACGGGACATCATGGTGATGACGGTCCGACTGGCCATCCTCCTCTCTGTGCTGTTGACTGTACCACTGATACACTTCCCTGTAAGTATACGGACAGCCTCTTCTTTTTTACTTGTGTCTCTGAAGTTATGTTCACCATTTGTATCTTCTCAGAGCACTTTTGACTTGACAGAGCTGTTTTTGCATGTGTGCTGCAGGCCCGTAAGGCCGTGCTTTTGCTGATCTACGGAGGACGCGAGTTCTCCTGGCTGATCCACATCATCTCAACTCTAAGTATTCTGAGCGTGGTGCTGATACTGGCCATCTTTGTGCCCGATATAAGCAACGTGTTTGGAGTTGTAGGTATGTGTTACTCTGGAAAAATATTGTGTGTGTAAAGGTGGGGGGGGATTTCTTGCTAAATGAATGTGTTCTTAAGTGCAGAGAGACTCTAAAAGCAGCTACTAGATGACCATTCTGTTGCTATTGATTGTCAAGTCTAAAATCACACAATCTGCTTGTTAATAATTAATGTCGCAGTGCTGCTCTAACAGATTATGAAGCTCCTGTTATCAGACATACACCGCGTTGCCTGTGAAACTGAAGACACTTTACTCTTTGTTTCTCAGGATCGACAATGTCCAGCTGCCTCCTATTTGTTTTTCCAGGCCTCTTCTACCTCAAGATCAGCAGTGAGCCCCTCAGGTCTTTTGACTCCATTGGGGTAAAGCCACACAGTTCAACATATATTATTTTGAGGAACTTTAATCTCTGTGTTCACATTAAGTTAGTCGTTTTTGCCTTCCATTTTTTATTTTTTTTGTCATTAGGCTGCATTTCTTGTGGTGTTTGGATTGATTATGGGTGTTATCAGTCTCTCTGCCATCATCATCACTTGGGTGCAGAGCTCCTAAAGTCCTTGGACCAAGAACAAACAAAGGGAAACGTGCAACAACGAAAGGGAACAGACAACTGTCAAGCAATATCACCTCAAGAACATTTTTTGTGGGGAAAAAAAAAAAAATTGTTTTGAACACTATTGTGTATCTGTAGATGTTTTCAGAGCAGACTTGGCACATTTGTTTTTTCTTTTATACAATGATTTATCTTTTTCTGATCTGACTAAAAGAAAATGAACAAGGTTTACTGCATCGGTTGTATGCACTCGCCCTTTAATTCTCACTGTCTCGTAGCTGTTGTTACTCTTCAGGGATGATCATGCGCCTCGTGTAAACGACAGCTGAAAGTGTATGAAAATGGTGTCTTGACAATAAAGGTCTATGTTTTGTTATTGTACTGATTGTCTTTCTTTATCGTTCTTGTAAACATTCTGCTTTTATCCTTAGATCCATATGTTACTTGTCACTCCTCTTACAGTTCTCTTTGCATCAGTAAAATGTTTTGTGTGTGTGTGTGTGTGTGTGTGTGTTGCCTTTCATTTTACCAGCAATTATTGTAAGGCAGTTTATGCAGTGACATGTCAGTTTTCACATTTAAACCACTAAAATGATTTAGTTAGTGATGTGGAAGGTTCATCGGTGTAAACATGTCTGTGTGTTTGATTGACAGGCATTGTATTAGTGCTGATCCACTCCTCGGCATCATGCTCAAGAGTTCAGCTTGTAGCAAATGAAAGCCACGTGCTCTGCACGTTTCTAATCATGAAGCTGTTTAGATTGTCTTCATGCTGCTTCTAGAGCTCAGGAACATGCAGCCGGCCGACTGCTACTTTAAATCTAAGGAATTAAACAGGCCAGCCCGTTGTGCTGTTTTCAACTAGAACCATTACCACACACACGAAACGAATAGACGCTTTCATAAAAGAGTGCAACAGCTGCTATTCATGTGGGATGTGTGTGTACGGTGCTCTGATAATTTCATTACTGGACCAAGGACAAATAATTTCCTCTTAAAGGCTTTCAATTCTTTTTTTTTTTTTTTTTTCCCCTCCTCTTCACTATTTTTGCTTGAAATGGTTATTTAAAATATAAGGAGGTCAGATACTTCTGAGTAAAATTCATCTTGGTGTATCATACTTTGTTACTTTTTAGTATCTTACATTTAATTACAATCTCTGTAATCAATGAAAAATCCCTCATAAACTCACTTATAGCACAAGATATCCACCTAGTGTCCAACTGGTGAAACACAACTCCAGGTCATTATCGTTTTATACACATTCTTTCCCTGGTTTCTGAAAACTCAACAAGGCGCTTCGGATCTGTGACAGTTCCATTGTGTGCGGGGATTGTGTATGTTAACGGAGAGCTGTTTTTATGGAGGCTTAATGGGGCCTGAGTCCTCAGCCTGGGGTGGGACTGTTTTTGTTTAGTTAAACCCGTTCACACCCTGGGCCAACATCCAGCAGTATGACAACACCATCTCCTGGGGTTAAAGGATAGAACAAGGCAGAGGAACGATGGTGGGCTGAAATTAAGCCCCTACAGCAAACTTCGCTTTTCATATTGTTGTAGAAGGTGTTGGCTGTGTTTTGTTTTGTTTTAAAAATGGTTTTATGTAGTAGAAGACCAGGAGAGTGGGTAGTTCTGATTGAACTCATATCTTTGACATAAATAAAGTTGCTGGTCCTGCATGAATGGAGACAAGAACACTTGGGCGACACTAACATGATGCTCATCCTCAGTACTAAAAGGTTATCATTGTGCAAAAACTAACCATAGAGATAACTGACAGAAAACTCTTTATTTTCTTTTATTTATTCAAAAGGAGCCGTGTGCATTTTTTTTTTTTTTTTTGGTAACACAAATGTTGCCATTTTGATGCATTATTAGCCTTAGGCTAATATTCTATTTCCTCTTCCTGCTTGTGTTTCAATTCAGTGTGCCATTGCAAGTTGTGGATGTGAAACTGCAGTAGAACTGAAAACATGAACATCTGCTTTCTGTTTATCCACATAATCTTGTCCAACAGGCATTTCTGACTGAAAGGTGCTTCAAGGGTCTTTTCACGCCAGCTTCTTAATGCTGGCTGGCATGATGAGTGGTTTTCTTTGTTAGTCATGGTACGGACCGAAGCTGAGTGAATGCCATCAATACATAAGTGTCATCACTGATGAAGTGCTCTCCATTTCATTTTTTTCCTTCCTTCCATTCTGTCTGTTGTCTCCATTTACCTTCACTCCATGCTGCTTTTCTGCTTTTAATCAATTTCCATGCTCCATCAGTAAACATGCTCTTTGTGTCACAGTAACGGCATTCCTTGCTCTGAGGACTCTTTTTGAAACACCAGATGCTTTGGTTGTTGTAGAGTATACCTTATTTATCCTCACTTCTGTTAAAGATTTGTATGAAATCATATTGAAAAAGAACTGATAAGAAAAGAGTTTAAGGTTCCAACTAGAAGACTTATAAGGAAACAGAACACAGAGGAAATATTTAACTGGGAAAAAGGGACATTAATTATCTTTAGAAGCCTTTATGGATTTTGCAACTTGACATTGTCATCCACTTTTGCTTTTTAACCATGTGCATCTCTAGTTGAGTGCTTTCACTTCCATTGTGGCTATCCTAGGATCCACTGAGATGCCTTTTTCCAAAGATGCTGAAAGCTCCAGTACACAGTGGGCAACAAATGTTTTACTGCCTTGAAAAGACACTTGAAACTGAGAAAGAATTGAGGTGTACATTGTCTGTCAGTGCACAGTCAAGACCAGTACAGTAACAGAAAAAAAAACCTGAGCACACAGTGATGGAGAATTACACATTCTAATTTCGTATGGCCAAAAACAAGCTGAGGAGTAATGTTTTAAGAAATAGTTGCAAGGACTTAGAGGCACAGCTGTGTGTAACATCAATTAAAATGGAACACAGTCATTCGCAATCAATCTGAACACTAAATTTAAAAGTATTACAGAGAGTCACTAACCTTTTGTTGTTGAAAAAAGCTAGACATTCCTTGAAAAAAAACAAAAAACAAACTTATCATGGCCACATATGTGACTCCCTAACCTGCATATGGTTCTGTATTGACAGTGCTTTCAGACTGCGCTGACTCTAATCTGGGTGTCCCTCCTCCTCTTTGGCCTGGCTGACATGGTGTTCCTGATGTCCAAATAAAATAAATAATATTCATTTACCACTTCATGTCAGTTCTTCTTCATGAGCAGAGGCAAACAGAAGGATAGCTAATCAGATGTTTGTTTTTTCTCTCTATGTTGGATCATATATGGTAGAGCAATATTTTCAAAAAAGCAAACAAAATGTTTTTCTTAGGCTCCTTGTACTGTACATGTTGTCTATGCACTACACTATAATAAATATGGTTTTATGGATTCTGTGTTTGTTTTCATGTAAAAAGGGATGATCACTGTGTTGGAATCACTGCTGTGGAAACCCAGTGGTGATCAGCAGGGGTACTGGGATTCAGTCTGTATTTTTTGCTAGTGAGTGGGGGTGATCTTTCTATGCAATCCCATCAGCCCTGGGCTGAGCTCTTAATGCGACCATGACGCCTTTCTGGCGCAGGGGCCACGCTGCCTTCACATCTGGAGCCAATTACCCTTGAGGGGCTGTGACATAGTACCCCCCACCCCCCCACCCCACCCTACCCTACCCTAGCCCCCCAACCATGAGGTCCAAAGCAGATCTGACCGCTCTTATAGTTGCATTCCTCCAGTTTTCACAACATCATGCTTTATTTGTGTCATTCCCTCTTGCCCCCTATGTTTCCTCCTGCCTTTCATTCAGTCAGCTGATGAAGAAGAGATTAAGGTTTTAATGTAGGCCTAATTTTTGAAGATGTCGCCATTCCTTTCCTTTCTTTGCAACGGTGATGTGATGTTTCTGAAGAACCATGCCGTCTTAAGCCCTGTTTTCCTGTGGTATAACGCTGGCAGTAAACACCATTTGTGAATCAAGAACTTTAGTGGTACCAGGTGTGATTTATGGAGTGCCTCTGTTTCCACACACAAGAGCCTCTAGTTATGTGGAGGTTTCCATGCAGCCTTACCTGAGGGGAAGTTAGGGCTCTTTGATAGGACTGTAGGATGGGGTGAGCCCTGGCACTCAGACCCAGTGACTGATGGATGTAATTGAGTTTGTGGCAGTGCAGAAGGTGAGGTGGGGAGGTGTATACTGGCCCTGCGGGATTTCTCTCACCGAGGTCAAAAGAGCTGGGAACGGGCTACATCATATCTGGGCTGTATTCTCCTTATTCCCCCGCTCCCCAGTTTGGCACAAACGCCGTGCTTCATTAGCTGCATCCATAGGGTGCACCTGGGCAGGCAGCCAGAGGATTGAGCTGTTCTGGGTTACACAGATATAAACTAAAGCATAGACTGTGAAAGCAAATGTGGAAACTCTACAGGTGGACAAAATTATCTTGTACACAGAAAATCAGTCTCCTCTGAAATATGGGTTACTTGTGGTAGCGAGCCATGTGCTTGTATGCAATAAAACGTGGACATCAGTAGTTTGTATTTAGGCTTGTCTGTTCATCTGACGCATGTACTTGACAAGGTTTTAGACTAAACAGCAGTGATATACAAAACACAAGTCTCAACAACAATGAAAAAACACAACGATATTTCACAATGTAATAAAACATCTGAAGTAATTATATAATGAAAGAATAATAATGCACATCTGTGGAATTATTCAGCACTTTGGTCGACTCTTTCTTGTTTTAAGTGTTCCTTATAAATGAATTTTAACTTGATGTTGACATAAACTTCAGTTTAAATCTGGGATACTTTATTAATACACAAAATGTAAATTAGATTGTTCCAGTCAGATATTGGCAGATCTAAGTAAGGAGTAAACATTTTTGGTCTCACACAGACACACACACAGACACATATACATACATACATAAACAAAATACTTTCTGTTCAGTCAAACTTTCTTCTCACAGGGTTCATGAATTCTCAGGATTTGGCCGTGGCAGCTAGTTGATGAGGCAGAGTTGGACTGGAATGAGAAGGAAGAGACACAGGCCACAGAGCTGCCTGACAGGAGTAGAAAATAACAAGACACCTCGAGACACCTGAGTTTCTTTAAACTGCTTCATCATGAAAGAGAACCAAACAAAAAGGAAGAAGAGGGTGCAAGGTGAGGAAGAAAAGATGAATAAAATAGTCTTTTTCTGCCCTCTGCTGGACAGCTTCAATGAAAGGAAGAAATATAAAATATTTCTTATACTGTGCAGGAACAAAAATCCCATTGAATAACGTTGACTCTATGGCTCCGAATAACAAATGATATGACCTGCAAGTGTGAACACTTAGTAACGCATTTGCTCCTCAAGGTGATGTGCAGCATACATTTCAGGTGTAAAGTGTTATTCTCATTTGGCGAGCCTGACACCCAGACAATCTGCAATCTGCCTGCTTTGTCACTACGACCCTCTCCACTCAGTAAGGTCACGTCTGAAAAGTTGTTTACAAGACAGTCTGAATCCGAGAGATGTGCAAGAAGTGGGACCCCAGCTCTTTATTTGTAACAGCTGGAGCAGAGAGACGTGAAGTGCTGACATTTGGCAGAGAGGGGTGAGAGGTCAAGTCTAACACCAATAAAGTGGAGACTTTGATCGTGGCATTTATGGATGAGGCAGGCACAGCACCTTCAGAGGGAGAGAAGTGACGATAGTGGCAGACAGAAAAAAAAAGAAAGAAACGAAAACAGAAAAAGAAGAAATGCTTGAGATTCTTTTTTTCAGTCACTATAGGACCTAAAGTTTGATTAGCATTTCCATAAGTTATCACATAATACATAAAACCATTCACTATGCAACTGACAAACAAAGGTAATCATATGCATGATAATAGACAAAGAATAAATAATAAAATGTAGTGATGCAGTAGTTCTTTTTTTTGTATAAAGTAATGCACTTGAGCACCATAATTATAGAAAGAAATAGGGCAGCTGTGGAAAGATACCACTAAACAGAACTATGGTGACAGATTGATCTTTCTTAGGCTTCACAGGAAGTGGAGTCACTGTCAAACTTATTCAACCTCTCGTGTTGATTGCCCATATGAGGTCTTCTGAAATAGGCGTGCCCATGAAAGTGAAGGTTCTCACCAGCCTTTCACACTTTACATTTATTGGATGGTTGTCTTCCTGCTTAAAATCAGTGTCACTTCTTCTGTTTTGTTGTTTTTACAGTAAGTGCCAAATGTTCCCTTTTGCATCACTCTGCTCCCACCACAAGCCTCACCACTGTTTGTTGCCTGCATATTAATTAGCAGGATTAGTGATGTCGATTGGCGTATGCTCAAAAGGCCTTAACACAAACAAATTTGTGGAGCTCTGGTGCTGAGTGACAGAGTAGTTCAGTGATGGCATCATGTCTTGACTGACTGTGGCCTGTTTATTAAGAAGTTTATATTCACAAATAGCCGTTGTCTTAAGGTTTATATAATATATAACTGCACTAATTTTAAAAGCAGCGTTTTAATCAATGAACAACAGCCATGGGTGCGTTCTTCAATGATCCAGGTAGGGAAGTGCAGTAAACAATGGAAATGGCGTCACCAGTTGACCTCTAAGCTCTGTATGCAAACTGGTGAGGGTCCAGATTGAGAGGAGGAGCAGTTTTCCTGTGCTAGAGGACCAGTTCTGTCACTTCATGATTACCTGGTTTGATGCCACTGATCTTTAATCATTAGGGCATGTAACTGAAGTCAGCTTTGGAACTAGTGGATGTCTTCAGGCAGGTAGGAAAATCACACTTTGGTAGGGATAAGTTGGAGATTTTCATTTAAAAGATACCACTAACTCCACAGCAGAGTATCAGTCCAACCTGAAAACACCACATGGGTCAGCTGTCCTCTGTACATTAATGTTCTGAGTATGTAGAGTTCTGAGTATATAGAGTACAATATATAACTGAATGTTCAAAAGATTGTATAATTGACTATCTTTATTTCCCCAAATATTTTTGGATTATTAAAAAAAAAAAAAAAAGATTAAATGATTAAAGCATTTTCATGCCATAAGAACCCCGTGGAGAAAAAAAAGCCTTTTTGCAGCATTTCTGTTTTAATCACACTTTAACCATTCAGTTGAATGCCACACAAGGTTGTTTCATTGCTGTTTGCTTGCTTCCAATAATATAATTGATTGAAAAAAAAATTGTGTCAATTTTTACAGCGGATTTCTTGTTTCTGACATGTGCCCTTTCTTTTGGTTTGATTGTTGTATATTATTATTATCACTGGACAAAGGGTGATCCAAGAGACTTTGAGCAGCTGTCCAGCAGGGGGCAGTAGACGGCAGCAACGACAGATAAGAGGAAGAAGAAGAGGAGGCAGAAGAGAGGGAAGTGAAGTGAGTGGGTTCGGTTCGGTTTGGTTCGGTTCTGGACGGCGTCGGTCAGAATGCTGCTGGTTCTCTCTGAAGACCACCAGGAACACCTGTCGTTCCTGCCCCAGGTCGAACCCTCAGGTGAGCGGTGACGTCACAGCGGACCGTCACGTGAGCAACATCCAGTTTGTGTTCTTTTCCTCCATAACTTCACGAAAATCTTTAAGGTTTCATGTTTTTATCACCCTGCTGATTCACCAAACTACAAAGAACGACATAAATGCTGCAAAAACGAGAATAAAACTAGACTACAGTCATTTACAAAGCTCGTAAAGTCATTTAAATCCTGTCTTCTGTCAACGATCATCCAGGAACAGCTGGAGCTTAGGACACCAGGTCTGGATGATTTTAGTGTTTGGATATGTTAAACAGTCCAGGATACTCATTTATAAAACTTATAAATGTTAGTAAACACATCTGTTAACACGTTCTCTTTCTAAATCACAGAACACCTGGAAAAAAACCTCAGCAAACCCACATTGTACCATAAATGCTGATTTCTAAAACATAGATGAATATTTCTGTTTATAAATCAGGTCCTGTCTATCTGTTCTCTGTGTGAATCCAGACCACTGTGACCTAAATTAGTCAGAACCATGTCACTAATAACTGATAACTGGTCATGTGTACATTTTTACGGTTCAGCTTTTAATGTTGTTGTTCTCCACAGTGTAAGAAAAGTGGATGTTGGACTGATCATGTTAAAAAGACCTCCAGTTTAACTTTAGATATTATCAGTCATATCAAACACATGCCTATCAGTTCTGTCTTGCTGAAAAAAAAACCCCAAACAGTTTTTTCCAGAAACAAGAGCACATCAACACCTGTACCTGCTCCAAGATGGTGCAGTTCTGGTGGATCTTTCTGTTTTAACTCTGGACCCAGTTCAGCATGTAGATCCAAGGGCTCTGTTCTATTATCTGTCATCGTCAGGAAATTTTGGTGGTCGTTAAAAACGCTGTCCATCCCGATCCTTTAATCCTCCAGGAGTATCATCTCAGCATTTGGAAATGAGGCTCTGAATTGAATGAATGAATTTTTTTTCTTTTTTAAAAAAAAATTTCTTTCTTTCACAATGCTCCAGATGTTATCAGGTGCTGAAAACTGAACTGGAGGCAGACCAGTTCAGATGTGGTCTGAATGTGGTTTTGAGATGTTGCTCTAAAACCTGTGTAAAACACTTCAGTACTGATGCTGTCTTTCCAGATCTTGGTTCCAGAGACACTAACAGTCCCTCAGACCATCAGAGATGTTCCACATTTAGTTTGAATGTGCTTCAAACGTCCAACTGGGTCAAATGAAAACAATAAATTTATGTATCAGACTGAGTGGAAGAACCTTCAGGACTTTGATCAGTTGTTTCTGCTCCATTAGCAGTGTCTCTTTGAATTCTGCTCTCCTTCTTTCACAAAGCTCGTCTTTCTTTAGTCTGTAAAATGAGTCCAGTTGGTATCCGATCAGTTTTTTTTCTTTTTCTTCTTCTTTTTTTTTGAAAGCGTTTAGATAATTGAAAGATGTGATGAGACTTTTCTTTCTCCTCCTCAGTGGTTGCGGAGTTTGGTCGCATCGCGCTGGAGTTCCTGCGGAGAGGAAGCAGTCCCAAGATCTACGAGGGTGCTGCCAGTAAGAGTCTCTAACGGGTTTCCAGTCAGTCCACCTTCCAGACATCATGATCATCCCTGTAGGGGACAGCAACATCCTCTTTTTGACTGTGGGACACAAATAGATCCTTATTTCAGTCTGTGCACTTGTTTAGCCATAGTTTTAGGGAAATTACGTCAATGTATTCAGAAATTAGACAGTCCAGATCAGGGTTATGTGCCAGCCAGCTGCATCACATCTGTGTGCACAAGTAAAGATACATTGGTTTAGTTTCTTTTCACATAAAACACATGTCAAAGGCCTGTGGGCCAAATCTGGCCACTTCGTTTTATCTGGTCCACAAGAGCATCAAAGACAATCATAAACTTCTAACTAGAACATTTCTGAGACATTTCTGTGACTGCCTCTTTGATTCAGTACTAACACCAGGAAGTGGATTTTTGTAAAATGTACTTTTTTTTTTTTTTTTTTTTTTAGAACAAAAATTTGTGATTTTACGACAAAAACTTTACAGACCTAATCTTATGTCAAAAGTTGCAAAGTTCATATTTTCCAACAAGAAAGCAGCATGATAGAACTACACTCGGGATGGCCCGGAATGAAAT
This sequence comes from Arrhamphus sclerolepis, assembly GCA_037176975.1. Lineage (NCBI taxonomy): Eukaryota > Metazoa > Chordata > Actinopteri > Beloniformes > Hemiramphidae > Arrhamphus > Arrhamphus sclerolepis. Next base: position 8,579,672 of record JBAMYA010000015.1, on the reverse strand, counting down.
ATTGTCAGACACCCCTGACGTAAAAGACGAAAAAATGTTCAGAGAAAAGTAAATATTCTGATAAAGAATTGATCATGACAAGGAACAGTGTCTGATAAATAAAGTCCTGAAACTGCTGTGGACTTTGAAGATATAAAGCTCTGGATAACACCTTGATATGCTTGATATGAAAGTGTTTTGCTGATGGTGATAATGATGGTAGATGTAATGATGATGATGAAGTGTCTTTTTGACAGGGAAGCTGGGCGTTCCCGTGGAGACGGTCCAACATGGAGTGGAGGGTTTGATGTTCCTGATGACGGAGAGCTCAAAACACATGGTGAGCCCTACTCTGATGATGGAACAACAAGATGATTCAGAAAGCTCTGGACTCCAGCTTTCTTCCAACATTTGTGTGTGTGCAGATCTCTGAGGTGGACTTCCTGGACTCGGTGTTGGTTCTGGGTTTGGGTGAAGAGCTTAATCAGATCCTGCTGCAGGTGACCTACTTCCTCTTGTGATTTAGTGATGAGGAGGTTTGAGCTGAGTGTTAAACAGCTGATTGTGTTGCAGCTCTACCAGCAGCATCACATCCAGGTCCGAGGCATCCTGAACCAGCTGGTCCCCAGTCAGCCGGCCTACCAGAACTTGGACTGGAGGTTGGACGTTCAGGTGAGAAGCTGCCACGTCTGCACGTCAATGGTTTAAATCTACATTTCACTAAAGCTCAAAATAACTGCATACATTATTAAGTTAACTTTTTCTTTCTTTCTTGACAGTATTAACTCAGTATATATCTACCTTTTTTTTTTCTCATAAACTTAATTTTATTTGTTAATGTAAAGTTGTGTTGAAATTAACTGCAGTGTGTATAAAAAAAAGTGAGTAAAGATCAAAATCCTGTCAAAAAGCTTTTATTTCAAAAAGATGCAAATGCATTAGGAACTCTGTGCAGGCTTTTCTAAATCAAAGATTGAAGAAAAAAATACCAAATTTGTTATAACTTTACAGAACGTGAAAAAAATGAATATTAGTTTGTTCAATACAACCTCTGTTTCTGCATTTTTTTCCAATTTCTAAACTAATATTTCTAAAATTTCAAGGTAAACTTTATTATCCCCAAAAGGGCAATTTGTTGTACAGCCAGCAGAAGTCAATACGTTTAAAACATGGCGCAGGAAAAGGACAAAAAAAGTTACATGGAGCTATTTAAGAAGCCAATGGAGGCAGGCACAAAGGAATCTTTATATCTGTTAGTTCTGCATCTGGGCAGAACATATCTGTGACCGGATGGGAGCAGCTTGTACTCCTCACACAAGGGAAGGTTCTGGTCAGCCAGGACTGACTGGGCTTTCTTGTTTCTTGGTGGCTCTAAGTCTGTATAGCAGGGAGAGATCCTGCAGATTTGTCCCATAAATTTTGCTGCACAATTTGACAATGTCTGACAGCCTCTTCTTGTTTTTAAGAGTAAGTGACCCAAACCAGCTGATAAAAGTAAAGGTTAAAATTGACTCAATAAAACAAGAATAAAACATCCTCATAAAAGACTTGTCAATATTAAAACCTCTAAGTTTACGATAAAAATACATACTATGGTGGGCCTTACTACAAAGTGCATCGATATGGGGATCAAAGATTCATCTGTTGTTCAGCACTGTACTAAGATACTTGAACTGTTGAACCACCACAACAGCCTGGCCATGGATAAAAACAGGAAGGACAGGTGCAGGCGTCCTCTGGAAGTTGATTATCATCTCCTTTGTTTTTGATGGATGGTTTTATAAAGTAAAGATGAACCAGCCCTTTAACAGTATGCATGTTGACGACGTGGCCCTTTAATGGTAACTATGGTGATGACGTGGTCCTTTTAACAGTAACCGTGGTGATAATGTGACCTTCTAACGGTAACCATGATGATGACATGGCCCTTTAATGGTAACCATGGTGATGAAATGGCCCTTTAACAGTAACCATCCTAGGTAAGCCAGGATGAAATCATTTTAACCCCACAGAGATGCTGCGGTGCTCCAGAGAACCGTTCACACCAAACATCTCACAAATGTGTCTGAGCTGTATCAGATTTGCAGAGGAACAGTCCAAACTTCCTCCTGAACTAAACATTGCGAAAAGACAAAGACATTAGAATAGTTTGCCCTTTCACCTTTAAAAAAAAAAAAAACAACTCTGTTATTATGTCTTAGATGAAGATCAGATCACGTGTTGTTCTCCACAAACACAGATTTTTTTTTTTTTTAAATATAAAACAGTGGTGTCAAACTCAAAGAAAATGTCAGTCTCAAATATCACAAAATTTGCAACTTTTATCGTAAAATTGAGGAAAGAAAAGAAAAACTCAACTCAAAAAACACATTTTTTCCATAAAGTGATTTTATATATAAAAATCTCAAATAAAAAAAATTACAACCTTTATCATAAAACTTTTAGACTTTAGATTTTTCTTCTAAAATCACATTTTTTTCAAGATCACAAATAAAAAAATAGACTTTTTTGTAATAATGTAATATAATGTTGCAACCTTTTGACATAAAATTACAACAATCCGAAAACTGCCAATTTTTATTTTACAATTTCAACTTTTTCTTCAAAAATCACCAGTTTTGAAAAAGAAAAACAAACTTGTAAAATGTTTTTCAAACATTTTTAAATATTTGTCAAACCAACTGCTCTCCACCTCAGTTATTCCACTTGTTGACATCAGTACTGAATCAAAAGTTTACTCAGAAATGTTCTTGAAGTTTATGATCTTCCATTCTTTCCATAACGACATCAAAACTATGTAAATGCTACAACGATGAGCGGGTAATGTTCTGTTGTAGACACGAGGAACTGTAACACTTCAGTTTTGTTTTTTTTTCCTTCTTCGTGCCAGTTGGCGAGTCGTTCCATCCGACAGCAGGTTGTTCCCATGGTAACCATGCGTCTCCTCCTGTCGACCAGTCGTGATGGCGGCGACGGCTGCATCAGCCGGTGTCTCCAGACGGACCCCAGTACCCTCCTGCACCTGATCTCCACACTTGAGGCTGCTCTGGCTGCAATGAAGACCAGTCACGCCCGGCGAATATTGCGCAACATCAAATAATGCCCCACCCACCCCAGGAAACGGTCACCCACATCTGCCTCTTGCGCTGTCACCATGACGACCTGCAGCTGGAAGAAGTTAGAATTTTTTTTCTTTGGTTTGGGGACATATTCACTAAACCAGACAAAACTGTCTTTAAAACCACACAATCAATAATCAGTAAACCAGTGATGTCAAACTGGGCCACATCATCACCATGGTTACCATTAAAGGACCATTTCCCAGTTAACAATTTGTAGTTCCCGGAACATTCTGGGAATGTTGCTCTGTAGATGCAGTAACGGTACCTGAAGGTTTGTTTCAGGTTGTTGTAAGGTTGACATGGAAGGTTTTCATGATGTTTATACAACGTTAGTTAAAGGTTAAGTGTTCGGTTCCCTGAACTTTCTCTTAACATTCTCCTAACATCAACTTATGCAACAATCTTTAGACACCCTTTGCAGAACATTCCATTTTGGTTGTAATAATGTTCTAACCTTTAATCTACCACTAATGATCCTTTTAAAAACCTCATGACGTTATTATATCCTTAACATTACTAATATTTGTGTTACATCTATTAACAAGTATTTATTTTTAGAAATGAATGAACAGGCAAACTTTGATGTAATAAACAGTCTTATTTCATGCCAGCAAGGAACAGTTGAAAAACAAACAAAGAAAACACAATAAAATGAAGAAATTAGACAGTAATATTTACACCTATTTGTACATGTGTGGAAATCTGTTGGTCCCACCTCTGAGTGTCAGCTGGTCTAAAACAAGTTAGAAAAAGAAACATGTTGGTATACTGTTAAACATCATCATCCAGGTCAACAAAAGCAAACAAACTGCTCTTTTTTTTTACTGGCTTTTTATTTTTACAGAAGGACTTGTCAAAAAGACAGACAGAAAAGCATCTGCTAACTTTATTTTAATAGTCCGTATTTTAACATCCATTAATTTATCCATTAACAGGACAAATCTGCTAACAGATCTAAATACCAGAATAACATGTTTTTTGTTTTTTTAATCAGCTCCAAAACTTTTACTTTTATTCCTTCATGTTTTGAAAGTTGTTGCAGATTAATGAAGGTGGTGAGCATTCCGTGAATAAAAAAATGATTCTGTTAACGTGAGCCTTGGATAAATATGTTGATTAATTACCTTTTTCTGTGCGTTGAAATCTCCCAATCATATTCCCAAAGCAGCGTTGCAGCATCCTCCATCTCGAGAAACTTTACACGGAGCCGCGTCAAACTGAATACTGGGTCTCCTGCGTAACATCGACAACGCTAGTTGGTGGATTTTCAATAATTCACGTGTCAGCCAATGAGTTGCAGCTTCACAGCCACAGCTAGCCAGTGAAATCAAACACGGAGGCAGGAAACAACACCACCGCTGTTCAGTACACACTGTACACAGTTGTACTGGTGTGAGATTGTGCCATTTTGCAAGTTCTAAGCAGACTGCAGTCATGTGTTGTTTTTTTTTTGTTTTCAATGCATATTCTTAAATTCACTTTTACACAGTCCCTGCAGGAGCAATTTGGGGGCTGGTGATTAAATGCAGACATGCAGATTGCAGATGTTTTCACATTTAACAATTGAATATATGATTTTTTTTTTCTTCTTCAAGTTACATGATATCAATGGCCAGTCAACATTTAAGTTGTTTGTTTCAATTTAAACCGCATGATTGGAAAAAAAAGAAAAAAGAGTACAATGATGTTGGAACTTTGTGAATAGACAACATTCAACTATGGGAGAACGTTTAAGCTTTTAGTTCTCTAAACATTTAGGGAATATTAGATTTCTGAGTAACCATGTGGGAATGTTGTCTGAATGTTAGTGTAATGTTTGTTTTCAAAAGAGTACTAATCTGCCACCACCTTTGTTAATCTGGTCTGGTGTCAAAGGCAAAGGAGCACCCACCACAGACAGGTTAAGCGTACTTACAAATAACCTTTATTACACCACTGGGGAAAATGTCATTTAAGATATCTGGAGGAACAAGCCGAGAGCGCGCGCCAGTTGGCCAGGCAGCTACTCCAATTCTGCACACCAACACTGCAAACAGAAAGTAAAATATTACACCCTAAAAGAGGCACAGCAACCGGTACACCGCACACAGGGGGAGTTATTTCTACCCCCTTTAAGATCACTACTTCACAGCAACGGAAAAACAAACGCGTTTTGGCTCGCGGCCGTTGAATGAGAATAGGTGTGTCACCTTTTTTTAACAGGAACCAGCTGATTCCAATCAACTCTACACCAGTCACAATGTAAACCATGCATATATCAAACACCAAAAGATACATTGACAATAAAACAGATGCAATTCATATGCACTAAAGACAAGTCAATAAAAAAACACGACAATCACTTGGTGTGGTGACCAAAAAAATAATGATGTCCAGAATCTTCATAGGAAAACATATCTGATCCGCATAGGGACATAGTAAGAGTCTGTAATAAATATGGCCCATAACATGTATGTGATCAAAATGACTATGTATAGCCATGTGTGTGTCATGCCAATCACCCCGGACACAAGTAAGAAACATTAAAAATACAGTTCACCCTTTATAAAAAAATAAGACAACACCAATTCCTCATTCAATCCTTTAGGATGTTCAGTCTGTAAAAAAATGGATCCAGTAAGCCTCTCGTTGGAGTAATTTCCTATCTCCGTCCCCTTCCCTCAAGAGGACCCCAACTACCTCTATCCCAATGAATCTCAAACTATAAACCCCATGGCCAGCCAAGTTGAAATGTCTGGCCACCGGTGACCTCTCATCCTGGTTTCTGATGTTGCTTTTGTGTTCAGAGATTCTGATTTTTAATTACCTTTTAGTCTTTCCTACATAACAGAGACCACATGGACATTTTAACAGATAAACAATATTTATAGTTTTACATGTGATCCTACCTTTAACCTTAATCTTTTTACCTGTATGAGGATGTGTAAAATGATCCCCTTTAATCATGGATTTGCAATTTACACAATTCGAACAAGCAAAGTTTCCGGGGATAAGGAGCCCAGAAAATGTGAAGGTCTGTGTGGTGGCGGGGTGTGGTTCTGCTCGGCTGCAGAGGGAAGGTGACTCTGGGAGCGGCACCAATGGGAGACAGAGGACACACTTGGGCCTTGTAATCAATCAGTCTCCCTCTTATTTAGTGACGGTGGGGACGGAGGGGATCATCAGTGCTGAAACCTGTGGGGGATGTGTGCGTGTGCGCTGGAAAGTGCAAGAACAAATAAAGTACTGTCTTGTAAAAGCAGCTGCATCGCTTATCATTGTCCCAGGGTACCTGAACCGTTCACATTGGCACCTGAACAGGGACCCTGCATATTAACGTTCTAAAACTTACAGTGAGTGCTGTCAGCTTTTTGTACTATACTTCAAATGTGCAGGGTCCATGGAAAACAAGGTAACGTTCAGAACTTTGTACATGTAGTAGTTCTCTTTTAAAGTTTTGCCCTCCTCTCCTTCATGGCGGCAAACTTGTTAACCACTTTCTCCTTATTAATGTTAATGTGTGCTCAATAGTCAGCAAAGTGAGGTTTGACACTCATCCATGCATGTATGGAAACAGGTTTTTATGAGCTTCAGACGGCTGAAACGTCGTTCTGCACTGGCACTACTGATGGGAATTGTTTTGTAAATTCTATTAAGAATGGTCAGATGGGGGTGTGCTCTATCCATGTCACTGGCAATGAGGAAAGGCAGGACTGCATCGGTTTTCAGGTCCAATTCTAACTTAGAATGTGTTCGAAAAGAGCGTAAATCCACAATTTCCTCTGGCTCAGAGACGTCTTGCAGAAACGTGCAAGCTACAGCATTTTCATTTCAGCATCAGGTTGCTCAAAGTGCTTTGGGTTGAGTGCTGTGAACAGTTTGGCCATTTCTTTGAAGTCAGAAAATCTATTTTCAAACTGTCCCACAAAAGTGTCAAGAATATAAAAATACACGTCAGTTTTAAAGCAAAGTCTTCTGTCTTGGATGGGGTCATCCTCTGCGTTCTCATCAAATTGTCTCTTCCTCTTGTGCACTCTCTCCTCCGTGAACTCAGCGGATACGTTTACGTTGCTTTCTCTCGCCATTGTTTTTGCAGAGCTCTCCATGCTGTTAAATCTTTGATTTGAGTCACTTTTGTATCAAAGAGATCCAGGGTAGTATTGATATCAAGTGACTCTTTTTGCAGATAATTAGACAAGATATAGGTCCTTTTAAGCAAGCAGTTCCAAAAAAACAATATGAATTTAAACTTGAGTGTTCTGAGTTTACAGAGCAGGCCATCGGCTTCAGAGGCTGCCTTGGGTGTGCTGTGCTTGTGGTGCTTGATGATGGAGCTTTGAGAATAACAGGCAGGCTCTGTATCACAGCTTCTTTGGCCTGCTTTCCTTGAAGCCCACCTTGTGTCTGACAGACTCTTTAATGTTAGAACTGTTTTCTCAAGTTGCACAGTATCCTGTTCTTCCAGTATTTTAAACCTGGGAAGGTTATTTCTGGGTCGAATTGTGCGGGTTTTCTGTGACAAGAAGGACAGATCACTCCGTCCTTCTATAGAATACAGAGACCTTACTAACATCAGAAATAACCATCCTCTTGTTGATCTCTTTCATTGAACATTGAGCCTTAAATGTTTAAAACAGAGCACATATCTTATCATTATCTTACCTTAACATTTTGTGTGGATTCAAGAGGGGGATGGATGGAAGGCCGTGTCCAGTACACCATCTGGTCACCTACATGTGGTCATTGGTTTAGCTAATGCCCCTGTATTCTTCTAGGTCCTGATCAATGATGTTGTCTTCATGAACCACTTTGTCTTTGTTTATCTACGTGACATCGTCATCTTTTTCTGAGACCCCAAAGAGAATCTGACTTTAAGATGAGGTATACTCGTACACACATAAATAGTAAACTAAAACCTGCATTACTATTGCTCAAGCCCAGGTACAGTTATCAAAAAAGTGCAACTAGCTTGCAGGATTATCTTGTAGCATAAACAATATTCACACATTTTAACTTTTTGAACAAGCTCCATAAATCTGGTATCTCAGCTATAACAAATTTTAAGCAAGGAAGACCAGATGGTCCACAGCATCTGGTTTGAGTGCAGCTCTGTGGCAGATGACAATATTGTCACCAGTGCTGCACACTTTCAGATGGAGCACTTGTGTCAAGTATGCATAAATGCTGCCGTGCTAGTTTTGCAACACGGGAAATTTGCCTGATGGCATCTCCACCACTCCAAAGGGTCTGCATCACTGTCAACCTCTGTGGTCTGCAAGTAGGCTCTCAGTTCCATCTTGATGCTTTCCTCCTCTGAGAGTGTTTCTCCGCTGCAGCCCATGCGGCTGGTTTCTGCTTTTTGAAAAAGCTGGACAGGGCCTTTTTTCTTTTTTCCTTTTTCCTCAGGTGGAACAACAAGCCCTGCTGCTGCTGTGCCAGAAGGCCCTGAGAGAGGGTCCTACTGTTGATCCTTTAGTGACTTGATTTCTTTGACTGCTCTGGAAATGATATGTTCCACCTTCTCATTCTTTGTGTAGGTGGTTCTGAATCGTGGATCAAGGAAAGATGCAACATTGAGCAGGTCATCTGTGTCCGTATCTTAGTATTTCTTGGTAAAGTAGGCTACAATCTTTCTTTTCACATCCTTCATCAGTACAGTATTGCTGTCTTCCTCAGCGAGAATGCTGGTGTTGAACAGATGAAGTACCGGCTTGACAAAGGACTCACTGGCGTACTGCTCTCCAGACAAGGCATCTGTGAAGTCCTGGAGTGGGCTCAACACCTGACAGAGGGAGAGAGAGAGAGATTTATTATTGCTATTTATTTCCATAACAATGAAATTAAAGTGCATCCACTGCAGATTAGGAAACGAATAGAAAAGGAGTAAATTAAACTCAAGAGAAGACATCGACACACCTTGTTGACGGCCTCCAGGACATCCATATCTTGCCAACTGATGACCAAGTGCCTTGATTTCTGTCAGCTTTTAGAACTGGACTGATGACTCTGACCAGCTGAAGTAGTCTTTTGTATCATCATCTGACATGAACCCCACCTGATGGGCGTCTCAGTTGTGAGCATGTGCTTTGGAAGACCCAGTTCATCCTGAGCCATGGCCAGGTCCCTCCTTTTTTTCCACGAGTATGAAAACGCTGCCACAATTTTTTTTCAGACTCCAACACGTTATATGCGGTCATCTTTCACATCTCTTTCTGTGAAAACAACAAAGAAAGAATGTTAGTTTGCTAATACTAATGTTAAATTAATGACTGATTCATTAAGGTACAGCTCCAAAATACGTCTATAACCCCCATCCCTCTCAAATTATTCTAATAAACCCACACATGGTAAGTTGAAGATAAATCTCATGCCATGATAAGTCATATTAATATAACATCTAGTGCTCACCAATGGTGACCAAAGGATTGGAGTCTTGTCCAGTTACTCAGCTTGACGGCCTTAAGTCCTGGATTTTATAATTGACAGCGTTGAGGCCTGTCTGACATCTTCAGGAATACTGTTCCAGATTTTAGGAGCATAAAACTGAAACACAGCTTCACCTTGTTTAGTCCTGACTCCAGCAGGAGACCACTCCTTTAGGTTCTCAGAGTCCGAGCTGGTTCATATGGTTCTAACACATCAGAGATGGACTTTGGTGCTAAACCATGAAGAGAGTTGTACACAAGCAGAGTTGTTTTAAAGTCTATTCTCTGAGAGACAAGAAGCCAGTGCAGAGACCTGACAACTGGACTAATATGGTTGTATTTCCTGGTTTCAGTCAGGACTCGGGACTAGAACCCAGTTTAGAGAGCCCAGTAAGCAGGCTGTTATGGTAATCTAACCTGCTGGAGACAAATGTATAGATTAGCCTTTCTAAGTCTGGTTTAGACACTATTCCTTTAATTCTGGCAGTGTTTTTTAGATGGTAAAAAACTGCTGATGTTTTTTAATGTGGATGTTAAAGTTCAGATCTGAGTCCAATATAACGCCCAGACATCTAACCTGATTAATAGGTTTTAGAGTCTCAAGGTGACTGATAAGACTTTCTCTTTGTTTCTGTGGGCCACAGACAGTGATTTCAGTTTTGTCTGAGTTTAGCAGGAGAAAACTGTTTGAAAATTGTTCACTGTTTGATGCAGTGACACAATGAATCTACAGGCCCATGTTCTCCTGCCACCAGTGACACATTAGATCTGAGTTTCACCTGCACAGTTGTGGTAGGACACGTTAAAGCTGCGTATTAGCTGCGTGTTAGCTAATGGAAGCATTATTTATTTTCTTCTGTTATTAGACACATAGTTTGTCATGATGTACTTTACATTTTTCAGGTATGTTGTGACAAACTACGTCTGATAACAGAAGAAACTAAATAAGCGATAGTAAATACAGACACTATGAACTTCATTGAACTAATATAACATGACAGTCCATTTTAACCTGACTTTTTAAAAGTTTGTATGTGTGTGAGTGCGTGTCTCTGTTAGGAGTTCCACCTATTACAGATCGCAGTTGAAGTACATGATCGTCAGCGTCTTTGTGTTTAGCTAGGTGAGGGCCTCTGGATTGTCTGTGAGCAGAGTCTTGTATTTACTGAAGCTCCTCTCACAGTCGACTGAGCTAACTGGGAAGGACACATAAAAGTCTTGGGGAAACTGCTTTGCCCAGTACCCCGGAGTAAGCTGGTAGTTCTGTAGCTTGGTTGGTTTCTCAGTCGGCCGCTTCCAGATGTTTGTGACCCCTCTTGGAGCATTTCCCCTTAGGAAAAGTTCCTCTTAGTCCAGGTTAAAAAAAAAAAATGACATTAATTTCTATTCAGTTCTAAGATATTCAGTGTTTAAAGTGAATTCTGTTTTTAATTTCCAATTCCACAATTTTGTCTTTGACTCCATGATTACAGATTCCATAGGGCTCTACATTCCCAGCACACCTCTTAGTTTTCCAGCTCAGCATTTCTATCACTTTCATCATAGTGCTGTTCCCCGGGATGACTTACAACATTTTTTCTCTTTCTTCTCAGAGATGACATCTTGTACAGCAAGGTGGACAATTACTGTCTTTGCACATGTGCTCCAAGCAATCCTTGCTGCCCAGTTCATGTTCCTCATGTTGGTCTTGATCATCCCTGCTGTTGGAGAAGAAGCGTTATTTTCAGTCTGTGTGACTGCTCTCAGTGTTTAGAGAGTTTATGGGTCATGAAAACAGAGGCATCTCCTTCATGATCATACCATAAAGGACTTGATCTTAGGGAACAACTGTTCTCCATCACAGTCCTGACCTCCTCTGACTTTCCTGTCTTTCAAATTTGGATCTGAAACTCACAATGTTGGTGTTTTTACTGCAATATTATGTTGAGTTCTGTACCTGTATAAATGGCCAAAAGGTTGAAATAGCTAATTTTATGTACAATAGTTTTTTATTCCTTGTTAGTGTGTTAAACAAGTTGCATCGGAAAGTTACTTTCAAGGAAGTCATTCCCCTTTTATCTTAACCATCTTACTCTGTCCCGTAGTTACAACTAAACCAGGTCAGATAATGAATATGTTCATACGTATGTTACACTTTCCTGCCTTCTAACTTTGCAGGCTGTTGTTTCCTAAAATCACTACTCCTCTGCTAGTCATCCCAGTGTCTGTTTATGTCAGTTCCACTGTTTCCCCTCCCCGTCCCAATGTAAAAAGCGATCATGACATTTTCCTATATTACCTGTTTTCTGCTGAAGGAGCACGTAACCAACAGTGCTGTGTTTGAGCTCCCGGTCCTCACGATAATATCACAGAAGTAGTAGATATTCTCACGACCATCGTCTCATATTTCCACCCCTCAGGTAAGTTTTTCATACAATTGGTGTATATCTTCACAATCACCATCCTTCTGAACCACAGTTTAGTGACCCTGGCTGTTTCCCTGGTTTCTTTCCATTCTGACAACTCTGACTCAAATCGCTGGCCTGCTCTCATGACACCAGTGTTGTTTGTTTTTATTATTTTTTTTACTGGAGTGTTTTGCTGGATTGTTTTCACCCCCCCTACCTCAATTTCTCTGTTTTCCTTGAACACCTTATGATGAATTTGTGTGTTGTGTTGTTTAACCTTGAGCTCCAGCTTTGTTTCCTATGTGAGACTTTGCAGAAAGCTGCCCAAACTGATATGGAAGGAAAAACATTTTCAAGGACTTTTTCCCAATTATCACGTGCTTGTCATAGATCAACACGTTACCAAAACAGAGAGACAGTAAATCACACGCAGGAAACATTTTCTGATTGGATAACTCACATCATTTCATATCTGGCCTCAACTTAAATACGCTCCTGCCAATTATCTGGTTCATACAACTTCTGCAGACGCTTGTACTCTGGTTGAACCTGTCTCCTGCTGCAGCAGAGCATAAATTTGCACTTATGACAATTTTTTCCTGATCTAGTCTTAATTTTCTCTTCTCATCTGGTAATCACATCAGAAAATCCACAACATGATCTTCCATGACAGCACTTCGGTCTTTCTCATAGTCAACGTGGTAGGAGAAATGACGTAGTATTTCAAAAATGTTGATAATCCAGCTGAAGTCAACCTGTAAACCAGGGGCGTTGCTAGGTATGATGTTCTACTGGGGCACTGGCCCCCTACTGCATATCACCATCCTTCCAAACACACATGCCCACTCCCCTACCCTATGACAAAACCACTACATGAGATATTAATGAGTGTACGAGTATGTTTTTTAGAACAAAAGTTTTGTTGAACATTTTCCAACATGGCAGCAAAAGAATATAAGCCATAACAATGACAAATCAAAAAAGTCTCTTCATATACACTCCTAAGTTATCATTGATGCCTACTTTTCAGGGTTATAGCTCAAGTGATCAACTCAATCTGAACTGAGGTTTTTTTGTTTTGTTTTTTTGATCATTAAAGTGTACCGCCCATTTGTCAATTTTCCAAAGCGGTCAATCACCTGACCGTGACTCAGCTTTGAAAGCTCTTCTTTCTCAACTGCTAAAATAGAAAAATGGTGCTGCTATCTAGAGGATCACAACGCTAAATATTCATTTTAGAACGCTGCGCCAGACTGTTTAATAGCAACCCCCGTTCAAAAACAAATTTGACGCAATTGACGTCTATAGACATTGGTGGCAGTCAGTGAGTTAAGCAGGGGGACACGTCTGGCACTGCAGGATTTGAGTCCCTGGTGGTGTAGTGTGTTACTGATGGTAGCCTTTGT
>JBAMYA010000015.1:8552557-8566274 GCA_037176975.1 Arrhamphus sclerolepis | reverse complement strand
AACATAACACAGTTATGTTATTACTAATTCTTTTTAACTTTGCTATCTTCAGCTTTGGGATGGCATGAGCCACTCCATCCCTGAACACATAAAATGGACTTCCCCTGTTTTAAAAATCAGCAGCCACCACTTCTTGATAAACATCGGTCGGAGAGGTGGATCTTTTCAGTTATTTTCCCAGATCATCAAACCTGTGGGCTCGGTCGGTGTTGGGTTGTCCCACTGCCGTTGGTGCACCCCAGACAGCACACACACATTTTGCTGATGTAAGCCAGATAAAAAAAAATATTTATTGGCCAAATGGCACATGGAGGCAAAATATCACCCAGATGTTGATCCAAAATACAAAAATACCATGGACTATGGTATTGTTACGTTTTAGAATGTTGCATGCTGGGAATTCTGACGTCATGGTCCGGAGCTCTATGTATATGTTTTATGACCTCAGAGCGTGGGGAAACCACCTAGAAAAACCACTTCCTCTTCCTCTTGCTCTTGAACAACATGGCTTGAGTCTTTAATCAAGCATAATGATTATGTCATTCCAGGGCTGCACGTTAACTTTATCAGGTGTCAGCACTGGTACTAGCAAGCTAAATATTTCAGTAGTACAAAGATAAATTTAGTAGCTCACACAGGTGCGTGGTTTAACATGTTTTATTGGTCAAAGTCCATTTTGATATTAGTCAAAAATGCATTTACGTAGGTTAACAGGCATTTGAACTGGTTCTTTAAGTAACAACTTTCTGACATGAAATAAAATGAATGATGTGAAAAACTAATTATTCACTTTTTTTTTAAATTTTAAGTTGTAATATTTTTTGATTGTACTCCTTAATGTTATTCTTATGACTACAGCCCTAAGAAAAAAACAAAATAAAACAGCTAGTAAAATAGGCCTACTCAGTTTGAAAATCTATTAAGCAATTTGGCCAATGAAAATAAAGTGTAATCAATAAGAAACTCTGTGTGGTTCAGACAGTTCAACAGTTTGGGCAACAAAAATAAATAAAAGTGATACCTCATATCTAATAGACAAGCTTAGTGCCTCACTGACAACTATGTGCTGTGGCACTTTATAGCTGTGCATTAAAAAATTGTCACACAGGACTGCATTTACTACAAGCAAGCAATCCCATTTTTACAGCTTTTTGTGAACTCTTGTAAATTATCTGCTGTTATGTGTTACTCTCTCTTACCTGTTGGTCTGCTCCTGTCTCTCCCTCACTTTGACTACCTGACTCAAGCCGTTGATGCCCCTGCATGGCATTAATGTAATGAGTGACACTTTTCTTACTATGAAAAGTGGATTTTTGCTGCTGATCTGTATTTTTTTTCCACTTTCTTTGAATATGGGATAGCAACACTGCCTGACTTTGATGTTGGCAAATTTTTGTCCTAAAATCACAATTTTCTTTTTTTTTTTTTTTTTTGAATAAAATTAATATTTTTAATTTACAAAGATCACGAGTTTGGACAAAAATGATCAACTTTGCGAAGTAAAATATTTTTCAAACATTTACTATATTATGATTTTGACAGCTGCTCTCCACTTCACTTATTCCACCTCTTGATGTCAGTACTGAATCAAGAATTTAATCAGAAATGTTCTTGTAAGTTTATAATTGTATTTGCACGCTCTCGTGGAACAGATAAAATGAAGTGGTGGGCGGGATTTGGCCCTTGGACTTCCTGTAATTGGCTCTCTGACTTCAGACCACTTCAGACACAAGTCATCTTCAGAGATGAGCTAAGTGATAAAACCTCCCACTGAGCGCCATGACAACATTCACGTCATTTCCTGTAACAGCTTTATTAAGACAAGTCATTTTGTTTCAGTCACACCCGTAGCAGTGGAGGCTGCTGGTCTTTCAAAGAGGGGAAGCTCATTGTTGGGCTACCTCATAACATTTGTCAATTGATTTATACATAAATTCAGACATGAATGTGAATCTCCGAATCTCCTTCCCACATGCGATCAGGAAAAAAAGTCTGTCTCACCTCTGTGCGTGTTTAGGTGCACTCTTGACCTTTAACACTGACATTTAGTTGACAATTTATCTGACTTGCGAGTCATCAGAGAGCCGCTATCTGAATGCAGGAGAATGTCGGAACTTCCAGAAGACTTGGGATGTTTGTAATTTCTGCCCTCTGCTGCTTTTCAAGAAAATGATCTGTGGACGAACTAACAAAACAAATTGAAACGCGATCACGGAAATGTTGAAATTATGTTAAACTGAAACAGGGAAATACTATGAGTGTGTTTTATTTACAGTGTAAGAAATAAACAATGGAAATGGTCAAAAAATTTCACCAAGCAAATACCATGAAATTGGTTGCAGTTGGTCTTCTGACTTAATTTGCAAAATCCACAATGGGACTGAGCTCCCAATGATTAATTGACGGTGTATCTCAAAATAGCTGTCAATCAAAACAGAATTCAGCCTTTTGACTGATCCTTCAATCATCATGCGGAGGCTCAGTGTCCAGGCCAGCCCACAGCTCCGTTCACCCCCAGTGAAGCTGAGCGTCCGGGTGCAGAGCAAAATCGTGGCATTTATCCAATGACTGTCAAGTTTTGAGACAATGAAAGAAACTGTTTCATGCAGTTCCATTGAAGTTAATGGACGCTCAGCTTCTACAGCAAGTGCACTGACCACATAGACCGTATAAGAAAATGATTTTTGAAATCTGTGGCACTGACGCTTCTGAACGCATGCATTTGTAGTCAATGAAATAATAACACAACTGTACATATTTGACCACTGAATGTTTGACATTTTAGGGGAAGCTGAGCTTCCCTTGCAGTCTTAGAGAAATGGTCACTGACCTGTAGGTTTATGAACAATCAAAGATGATAAACTGTACATAAAGGTTTGGATATCACTCCACTTTTACAAAAACCTCTGGATATACATGTGATCAGCGATTTAAAAAGGAAGTAGAAAGGGATCATGCAGGTATGCGGCAGGTACTCCAACACCACTTCAGTTCCTTTGACCACGATTCCAAAAGGATTCCCCTCCAGATTAAGGCTCCTGAAGGTCAGAGAGGCTTTCACAAAGATAAAGCTGTTCACATCAGAGCAGAGAGAACACAGCCCCAGGTTAGGAAGGACGCTCAGCAGGTCATTGTTGGATGGATCCAGCTTGGACAAACTGACTAGTTTAATTACATGACTGGGATCCACCCCCCACACCTGGTTTTTGCCCGGCAAGACCGTCTCCATGGAAACGACCAGAGAACTACAGGGAAGGACTTGAACTTTTGTTTGGTAACAGAGCACATCTGACTGAAAAATACTGACCATCTGTTGGTCCTGATGATCTGCAATATGTGTTAAAACATTAATAGCTTTCATGAAGTTTATACAACTGGCTGCACTAAAAGTAAATATTGATTTGAGTATTTTGGATTTACAGTTTAAAAAAATGAGTCTGGAATGATGTTCCATAAAATCACATTTCATTGATCATTGGCCAGCAGCCTTCAGCATCACCTCAGCAACAGATGTCTTTCCACCACCAGCAGACTTCAGCACCACCTTAACAACAGAGGTCTTTCCACCAGCAGCCTTCAGCATCACCTTAGCAACAGAGGTCTTTCCACCAGCAGCCTTCAGCATCACCTTAGCAACAGAAGTCTTTCCACCACCAGCAGTCTTCAGCATCACCTTAGCAACAGAAGTCTTTCCACCAGCAGCCTTCAGCATCACCTTAGCAACAGAGGTTTTTCCACCAGCAGCCTTCAGCATCACCTTAGCAACAGAAGTCTTTCCAACAGCAGCTTTCAGCACCACCTTAGCAACAGAGGTCTTTCCACCAGAAGCCTTCAGCATCACCTTAGCAACAGAAGTCTTTCCAACAGCAGCTTTCAGCACCACCTTAGCAAAAGAGGTCTCTCCATTGTCCCTGTATGCTGACCTCTGAACTCCAACTCACTCTCAGCATCAACCTTCTTTGAGAGATGGATTAAGATTGGTTTTCGACTTTTTTTTTCAAAAGTTAACACGAAATGACTTCAATAAATAACAAATGACATTTTTTGGCCTTGTTTCATTTATGGTTATGGTCACCTTGAGTCCATTGGTTTTTGATCTAAATCCGTCGTCTCAAACTCAAGGCCCGTAGGCCACATGCAGTCCGGCACATGTTTGAGAAAACTTTTACAACAAAAAGCTGATCATTTTTGTCAGTACTTGTGATTTTTGTACATTTACCATTTTTATAAGAAAAGGTTGAAATGATACAAAGGTTACATTTTTACACCTTTTGTAATTTTATATTGAAAAGTCACAATTTAGTGACATTTGTGATTGTTGTTGAAAAAAAAGTATCTCGCACAATTTGCAAGTTTACAACAATTTCTTTTCCCCAAAAAGTCTTTTAAATTTGTGATTTTACAAGTGATTTTAGTACAAAAGTCTCAATTTTATGATAAAAGTTGTGATATATGGGAAATTTGAGATGAAACAATAATTCACTTTTTTATGGAAAAAAAACTGATATTGTGAAATGAGCTTCTTTTTTTTTTATACAAACAGTTTTTTCCTTCTTTTTTTTTAGTCTGTTTCTAAGCAGGAAATATGTCACTCACATGACCTGGTTCTTCCTTTAGCTTAACTATCGTTAAATTGGTGACTAAATATGCAAAAATAAAAATAAAAAATTAGGACATAAAGTCAAGACTTTAAATTAAAAAGTTTCAATTATGTGAAAATCAGTATTTCACAGCAAAAAAGGTAGTATTAAGTTAAAAGGTAATTTTGCAAAAAAAAATTTATGACAAATAGTTGAGTTAAAGTTATACAAAATTCCCAATTTATGACATAAAGTCATAATTTTATGTTTTTAAAAAAGTTTGATTACTTGAAACACTAACCCTATATATAGCCTATATGTGTGTGTATGTAGGCTACACATATATGTATATATGTATACATATATATATATACACATATATATATGTATATGTATCGGCCTATATTTAATCCACAGACTTAAGCAAAAAGACTATGCATGTTGTCTTTTTAATTGAACTTGTAAATTAACTTGTACTTTTGTTTATTTTAAAAACAAAGATAGAACAGACTTGCTATACTTAACTGCCTACAGAGGGCCTGCTTTTTCAAAACATCACCACATTCCAGGTGAGAGTCCACCTTCAGCCAATAGAGTGATGCATCATGGTCGTTGTAGTACCTACTCTACGCTTCTATCTCACAACAACTACAACTTCAACCATGTGACACACCAAACTCGTCGGTGACAAGTTGAGTGGTTTCATCTTGCTGCTGTTTTTGGTGTGTGACAGACTATGCGGAACTCGCCGTACACTAGCGCATTTTGGTATTTTATAGCTTCCTACTTTCTGACAGTTCTGACACAGTATCACACCGAGAGAAGACGCAGCGCCGCGCGCGCTGAGAGGAGCCATACAGGTACATGTCAGAATAATTTCAGCAACGGGGGGGTGACAGCAGAGAGAAGACTCACCATCAAAGCTCTGCCCTTTTTCGTGTTTTCATGAAACGGGCTCGAATGTTGCTTTTACACACCTTGTTTTGATCTCTCGGGTTTTTTCTACTTTACGCGTGCGTAAACTCTGTGGAAAGAAAAAAAAATGAAATTTAACGGTTACCTGAAGCTCCGGATCGGAGAGGCACTCGACCTGAAACCCACGACCTTCTCCTTGAGACACTCTGTCATCTTCAACAAGGCTCCACCGGCTCTGGATCCCTACATTGTGGTTAAAGTGGACGACTACAAAATTGGACAAACTCACACCAAACAGAAAACCAACATGCCCACTTACAACGAGGAGTTCTGCCTGAATGTGAACAACGGCAAGCAGATAGAACTGGCCGTTTTCCACGACACTCCAATCGGATATGATGACTTTGTGGCCAACTGTACTATCCAGTTCGAGGACCTGATCAAGACCTCCAACACGGGGGAGACCTTTGAGGGCTGGGTGAGTGTAAATGGGAAAACTCTGATATAAAATGTTTGCAAAGTTCAGTCATAAACATTCCCAGGCCACAAATCCAGTGTTGAGTCCGAGCTTATCCAGTCATCTGTCTGGTTTGTCACATACATGTGGTTAATGACTTGTGTTTATTTTTGTGGCATAATTAGCTTTAGACTGATTTGGAGACTTTCCATCTTGGCATTGTGGCTACTAATCTGGCTTATTACTTTCTCAAAGTCATTGCTTTATTATTATTGTTGTTGTTATTATCATCATTTAACATTCTGCTAAATTTTTGGTTTTTCTTTTTGCCTGAAATTAAAACTGATGGATTTTGCACATGATCAAAACAGAAGAACATAAAATTGAAAGTTCCGAAAATAGCTTCCTTTTTTAAAAAGCAATTATTAGCAATTATTCGATAGTAATAGCAATTATTCGCCATTATTGTGACATATAGTACTCAACCAGTTCAACACTGGTGATGATGGAAAACTGCAGGATGCTCCTGCTGCCTCACCGGTGTGGTCTCAACTTTCTTTAAAAATAAAATAAATAGCAATACTGAAATGAGTTTATTAGATTAAACAACCCTGAATAGTTTAGTAGATGGTATTTAGGCGTTTCCTTCAGTAATGTTGTACGCTCTTGTGCCTCCCGTGTTGCTCCATTGCACTTTCTCGGGCCAGTTAACAGCAGTCAAGGATGGAAACTAGCAGTGTCAGGTGTCCATGATGAAGTATATGTGAGATTTGAAATTGGCAGAGAATTCCAGTGGAGCTTTATTGAGATAACACGGAACTCAGGATTCTGTTTTCACAAATGTTTAAGTAAGAATAATTTAACTGGTGCACATTTAGCAAAACAAACAGAACAGAACAGGGTTGTAAATGCATTTATGACTGCATATCAAGTACAAACTCCCAGAAAGCCTCAGATCAGCTGAAACACTCAGTTTATTTAAATCCAGGTTAAAGACCCACCTGTTCTCAGCTGCATTTGAATAAAGATCCAAATTCAGTTATTTTGAGCCTGAATCTTAGAACCAAAAGCAAGATAGTTTTAACTGCTGTTTTCATCTTTTTACCCTTTCTCTTCTACTTAAATTTTAAATTATACTTTTACTCTGCACTCTTCATTTTAAATTTAATTAATTATGGATTATTTATATGTTTTATGGAATGATTTTCTTTGCCTCTTGTGATTTTTATATAGATGTAAAGCACTTTGAATTACCTTGTGTATGAATGGTGCTCTAGAAATAAACGTGCCTTGCCTTACATTCAAACATTTGGATAATTTCTGCAAATTTGGAGATCTCCATAAAACACAAAAGCTCCAAATACAGATTTCTGAAGAATTTCAGTTCTGTGTGGGTGCAGCAGAGGTGTGCTCTTTCCTTTGAAGTGTCATCTTTTTTCCTTTTTTTTTAAAAAAAAAAAATCTCTATCAGCTTCTGAACACTTGTTTAGAGCAGGCTCATCGTAAGCTGTTGTTTACTACACATCCCATTGAGCAGCCTTGCCTGTTTTTGTTTTTTTGTTTTTTTTTTTGGACCAGACTTTAATCATAATGATCTGTCTTTGCCCTGAGCTAAATGCTCTTTGAGAGGGGATCTCACAAGTGTTAAAGCACAGGTTCACTGAAGGACAGCACTTCTCCATCTCTGAGGCTGCATGTGCTGGTCTGGAACTCATAGTGTCTTGCACTTATTGGCTTAGAAGCTTTGGCTGTGATCAACAGCAGCTACGGTGTGATAGCACACATGCCACTGCAGTAATGAGGTGTTAAGAGCATTGGTAAAGTGCTCAAGCACATGTTGTCCTGGACTGTTCAGCAGTCCCTCAAAGTGCACAAGCACTTTGTTTTTAGACCCCTGTTTCCAGGCTTTCAGAGGTACCCATGTTGGATGTTTTGATTGATGTTCAAAGTTTATTTTTCAAAGTATCAGTGCAGTGATGCTTTTGATGTACATAACCATGAGGAGGTACTGACCCCATCAGAGCTTAAAATAAAGCACAGCGTTAGTTCCAATCTAAATGCAAACAAAAACTGGCCCGTCAAAGTGGAGTTTCCCTTTTCTACCTTACTTTCTTCCCTTGAGGACTTTCAGCCACTGCAGATGTTGTGGAACGTAACCTGAACCTGTCCAGGCCTGGAGCTGGAGCACGTTTCTCGCCATGTTCTCTCCACAAGTCTGACTACCAGCAGGATTGTTTTACGTTTATAGACACGTTCTCCTCTGAGAACTAAACCACACCAGTTTTCAAAGTGTCATTGTTGTGTACTTTTTGTTGCACAAGGTCTTTTGAAATAACTGTAAATAAAGTAAAACCAATAAACTACCACATGTCCAATGTCATGCATCAGAATCAAACGTGTTGATGATTGACTTTAAAGTTTTGAAATCGAAGAATTAAGACCATATGAATTATTTCCTACAACGAGGACTAACTCAAAGTGTTCATTTTAAAAACCAAAACACGCTTTACTGGCCAACATATCTTGAATTTTAAAAAAAAAGTTTATAATAGCAATCATTTTGTTTTAATAATTAATTCTATGTTGAAATTAGAAATGCACAACATTCACGTTTGCCTGCACACATTTTCACCAAGACCATAAGCTTTTTGTGAAAGTGGAAGTTGACTTTGTCACTTCAAGACTTAAACTCAGAGTTGTTATCCGCTAGATCTTAACGAAGGGCTTTTTGTGCTTTCTTGTGTAGACAAAGTCTGGGCCTGATCGTGTCGCGGATGAGGCGCAAGCCTCCACACGCCCACGCTGTTGTTTATTGCTGTTTTCCCACCAGCTGATCAGTGCTGAAAGCCTGTCAAGAGACTCATTCTCTGATGGCTGCTAGCCATCTGCGCCTCTTTCTCTCTAAACTTTTGTGCGGTATCTTCAGTATCTTTCTGTGAAAATAGCTCAGGGCAGTGACATACACCCCCACCCACCCGCCACACCCCCTTCCTACTGGCTCCTGCAGCTGAGTAGTTGACTGTAACATGAATTTTGGCAGAATTTGGCAAAAAGTGCTGATTTAGAGAGACTTTCAACACAAGGGGCCAGTTTCCTTTTCCTCCTACCTGCGACTGACGCAGCATGACACATCTTTGACTTGTTATTCAGTTTTTTGCAACTTTCTAAGTATTGGAGCTATACTCAGAACTGAAGTAGTAACTGCAGCATTGCGTCGCCTGGCTCTGCATGTACCTTTTTCAGATCAGATCCGCTTCACCCAAAGTACTTATTTTTATAATGCTGACTTTAAAAAATGTCTTCCCATCCCTGCACTGATGTGAGCAAGATTTATGTGTGACTCTAGTCCTGCAGTTCCCCATCAACATTCATAAGAGAAAAAAAGACGAAGGTGATTCACAGCCCTCATTCTATTGATATATTGTTACGTTTTTTGTTTTCTTTTTTATTTTAATGATAGAATTCCTTCGAGCTGCAACAGAGCAATGTTAAAACAACCATGTGACAGGTACCAATCACTCAGGAGAGGGTAGTCTTGTAATAATAAAAACCTATGCATGGGTGGAACTATCAAAGAAAGCACACAGAGGAAGTCTCACGGTGGACCGCTTGTTGTCTAGACTGCAGGTTGAGACACACGATATGAGCAGGTAGCTCAAAAAAAGAGCAAATCTATTTGAAATGGAAAGACCTGTTCACACCAGTCGTGCCAAACTGAGTTGTCACTGTTTGTTACTTTTATACTCCATATGTCATTGTTTCGCCGTGTCAGTTTTTTCCAGGAAGAGCATACGCAACATAAATAGATCTTGGTTTAAACATAAAGTGACATATGTTTCCACTCAGTGGTAGAAGCAGGAAGTGTCTTTTCTCTGCCTACTTGACACTGTCCACCTCCCAAAAGGCAGTTTCTCTTTGTGTGTGTGTGTGTGTGTGTGTGTGTTCAATATGATTCACTGTTATGTATGAGGTCACTCTAGCCAGTCCAACCTGCTCTGCACCTCCCTGTCAGGGCATCCACATTCCTTCAACATTATCTATAAACAAAAGCATGAAAGAAATGCAGTTACATCACTGTGTCTTCAAGAATGAGTCTAAATGAGCTTCAAAAATAACTTTGTTTTATTTGTGCCTGCAGATGGACTTGGAGCCAGAGGGCAAGGTCTATGTCCTTATTACACTCAATGGATCGTTCACCGACGGTATGGCCTCTAAACACTATTGTTTTACAGCTATTCATATTCCTCTTCATTCCCATACTTCACCACTGCACTTCTCTTTCATACAAGCCGCATTAGAAAAAAGTGGAACGTTACTACTAAAGAAAAAACATTTTGTGTCCCATATTAGAGATGTAAACAACCATCCAGACTGTTATAATCAACAAAGTCCAAAAGCGAGGGGTTGTAGGCCAGATGGCTGCTTAAATAGAGAACGGTGAATTGAGGTTTTAGAGCAACATGTACTGTCTTTTTTTTTTTTTTTTTCCTGGGAATAAGTGACTGATGGAGAGTTTTAAAGTAATAATGTCATCACCACCCAGTCAGTCAGTCCTGTCTTCTATGACGTAGTCTCTCAAACATTTCTTCTTATGGATATCGCTGAACTGAGAAAATTCTGTGTCCTGAACACACTGACTTGGTGAGACTTTATAGCTCAGGATGGATGAAAAGTTAGCAGGTTTGTCATTAGAGTTCAGTCACATCAGACAGTTTCAAACAAAAAAAATCTTTTCACTTTTTGTCTAAAGCATTTTATACAAAAAAAAAGTAAAAAATACTTGAGTAAGAACTACTTGAATGTCCAAATAACAAGTGCCAGAAAGCAAGCGCAAACAGAAGAGGTCTTGTCGTGTTTAGACGCTGTATGTTGTAATTCTTGCCCCCTTTCACTGTAAAACCGCCACAATTATATCTGCTGTCTGCAGGGGCGTAGCGTGGGCTCGGCACACAGGTTTCCGTAGCACATGTGTGGTTTTCATCTCAAATGCTTGTTGACTTAAACCCAAACTAATTCTTGCTGCAACTCACAGAGCCACATCATTCAAGTCCTCACATGGGTCAAACATAGTTGCCCTAAAATAGTTTATTTTATGCTGCCCATCTTTTTCCTGCACTGTTTATTTAGTCTGCTTAAAAACTTGGTGTGGTTATTTCATTGTTTTAAAAGTCATAAAACACCACAGTATACAGTAAATATGATATTCTGGTGATATGTTCACTTGGTATCTGTCATGTTAAGTCAAACCGGCAGTGTTGGTACATTGTATAAGGAAGGAATACGTATGTTTTCTGTAATATCTTATCTTATCTTCTCTTTTTCTTTTCTTTCTGTACTTATTTTCAGATAAGTCAAACACCAAGTCAGAATGACACCAGACATTTCCTGTTCTGCTTTTTAGTGTTCCATATCATTGTTAATCATTGCTGGTGTCAAAAAAAGAAAGAAATCTAAAGATGCTTTCTTGCATTCTTGACAAGAGCAATAATTGTTCAATTAATGGCTTCATTAATTGATTAAACAAAGAATAGACAAATTGATTGGTTAGTGTTGTTCTAGCAGAATGTCTTCTAGAGGATACAGATCTAAGTGAGAACCCAAACACACTGCTTGCTCATCACGCAGGGACGTCTTTACAGCATCTACGACTCTTCAGCTCCACGTCTAATATTCAGGGCAGCGACTCTCCAGAACTGATACGCTCTTGAAGCCAGCCTCAAGTGACCTTTTAAGGAACTGCATATTTTTTGCATTTGCAGTTGTTTTCATAGTTGAACTCAGAGGTTTCTGCCTGACTGAGCTAAAATAGTAAACTTGTAAACTTGAAATTACAGGAAAAGGAAAACAGTTAAAATTATTTTATTGATAATTATGCTAAACCTTTTGCATATACGTATGGAAAGATTACTGGTTATTTGCGTTTTCTTTCTTTTTAGCTTTAAGGAAGTGTATGAAGTTGTGTCTCAATAATAGCAGCACTTTCTCTGTCGTTTGATCCCAAGCTTGTCCTCTCGTCTTTTTGTCAGATGATGCCATAGTGAAAGAGAGAACCTACAAGCAGTTTACAAGAATGCGGCAGGGTGCGGTGAGACGGAGGATCCACCAGGTCAACGGACACAAGTTCATGTCCACGTTCCTCCGTCAGCCCACCTTCTGTTTTCACTGCAAGGAGTTCATCTGGTGAGAAAGTTGGGCGAGAGCAGACCACCGCTGCTTGCAGCAATCTGTGGCTCTAACTGTGTCTTTGTCTCTCTCATAGGGGGGTTTTTGGGAAGCAGGGTTATCAGTGTCAAGGTGAGCTGACAGAATGTTTCTGCTTGTGCTTTTCTCCACAGTCTCTTAATTTAGCGTGCAGAGGCTGTGAACTTGACATTGGTTTCTCTTATTTCTCAGTATGCACCTGTGTTGTTCATAAACGATGCCACCAGCAGGTTGTTACTGTGTGTCCTCGCATGAAGAAGACAACCAAAGAGCAGGTAACTAACAGCTAATGCAATGACTTCAGAGCGTTTCAAGTCTCTACAGATCATCAGATCGATGAACAAAGTAACTGGTATGTCTGAAGGTTTCAGACATCAGTGCTGCACATTTCAAGCATTCTTTTTTCTTTTTTGTGAAAGTGTTTAATGTAGGGTGTGAAAACATATCAAAGCCCCTCTACACATGCACACCCACCTTGGACTAACACCTGCAGTGATTAGCAAGCTGCAGTTTCCTGTTTCTGCCTCGGTTGATCATTGAACCAGAACACTGTACTTCACTATAATTCTACACTTGCACTTTCCTTCTTATGTACACCTCTATAAATATATCCATGCTTTTTTTTTTTCCATAGATGGTTTGACTCTTAATTTACTATATTTTGCCCAACTGCACAAGTTTCTCTTCCTTTGGAAAATTCTAAGAAAATAGAACAATTGAAAAAAAAAAATAGTCCCCCCCTCCTTTGTTAAAAACAGGAACTAATTTGTTTAAAATAATGCAATGTATTATCAAACAGATGCAAACTATGCTTACAATATGTGTTTGGCGTCCTGTCTCTCTGCAGCCCGTAACCCAAGGCTTCAGCATCAACGTCCCTCATAAGTTCAACATCCACAACTACAAGTCGCCAACCTTCTGTGACCACTGCGGCTCGCTGCTGTGGGGACTAGTTAAACAAGGGCTGCACTGTAAAAGTACGAGTCGCATCGAAATTTGGTTCTGAAAATTATGCATTAAAATGTTTTTGTTTTTTTTTCCTTGACTGTTTGTATGGTTGCTCTTTTCAGTCTGCAAGATGAATGTTCACATCCGCTGCAAAGGCAATGTTGCTCCCAGCTGTGGGGTCAACAGTGTCGAACTGGCCAATAAACTCGCAGAGATGGGTCTGCAAGCGGGAGGACTTTCCAAGCGAAACACAATGGTATAAAGGCTTACTGTTTTTCAGAATAAGTCAGACATGAGCAATTATGAAAGAAGGTGAATTTAACCATACTTAGGCCCAGTCCCATTTCTCCTCTTAGCCATATCCCTTCCCCTCGAAATGAAGCGATGAGGGGTAAGGGTGTAAACATTCCTCTAGGAAATGAGGTACCCCTTCTTCAAAGTTACACGTCATCAGAAGTCATTGCTAGTTGCTATACGTTGAGCAAAGCAGCAAGTTTCTATGACAACCACTGCTCATTCACAGCCTGCAATGTTAATCAATCAATCAATCAAAACTTTATTTATATAGCACTTTTCCTACAAAAAAATGCAACACAAGGTGCTTTACAAATTTAAA